>OZ005740.1:10059000-11259000 GCA_963930735.1 Dioctria linearis | reverse complement strand
GTTAGACAATTGTAATTAAGTTATTGGATTCCCAAAAATTTCTTGTGTATATCACTGAGAAAGAAAAAAATGTTTTTAACTTTTTATTTATAAAAGTATTTTCTTTGAAAGTTGTTTTTTAACATATTTTATTTCTTTCTTTCTCCAAAACTATTCATCCGATGGAGGTAATACTTATACATTCGTTTTTCTCATAAAGTTTTGATACTCTTCAACTCCCATATTCAAAATAGAAGCTCTAAAATTCACGGGTAAAATTAATATAGCATTCTCAGATTTATTTAAACTGTGTTATGGTCGTAGCGTATTGCATATAGCAATATGCTACACGAAATACTGAAGCGTGTAAGCCGGCTACTGTCAAGCAGAAAAATTGAACGCACCCCGACCGAGAGAAGTGCGTTTCCTCGAGTTCGGAGTGACATTCTGACGGTGGAAAAGAAGAAGAAGACAATCTTCTCGTATGGTGAAATCGTCAAGTATAGCCGTGCAAGGAATAACTCCAAAGTATTTTCGCAGACATCCGCTAGAAAACAAAACTTGTAAGTATATTTAGGATATTTTTCAATCCCCAGTCTACTTTATTTTCCACTAATCTAGTTATTTTCAAATACCCCGCACCAATCAAAACTTCGGCAACAGCAGCTTCTCAGCAAGTCGATTTGGGGCCAAATTCTGTATCTCACCGGGCAGCGGCTCGTATGTTAGAGAAAATTAAAATAAATCGCAACGAAAGTGTTTGCATGTCTTCGGCCATAACAAAAAGCTGAAAGTAAATCAAGGGAATCAAAATGGTATGTATAAGTTGTAACACCTTTAAGGATTCGTGAATTAGGAGAAAATATCAACTCAACTACGAGGAACGGTGAAAATATTGAAAATATTCCTCAACACAAAAGTTGTTTCCCTATCTATTGAAAATATTAAAAGACAATGAGGAAATGACAAGAATTGAAGAACCCTCTCCACGAATCTATCAAATACGCAACTCTAGCTAGAATATCACCAAACAAACATCTCGAGAAGTGCACAAAGAAAATAATTGATGTTGGTGCTGTGAAAAATTTCGCTTCACTACTACGTTTTAAGGAAATTGAGTTTCCGCAGTATAAATTAAAATAGGTAATGTGCTACAAATGCATCAGTCTGATGTGAGGCTCAGCACTATTTGGGGGATGCTCCACCGATATCCAAGATGTGCCTCAACATAATTTTGTTATAGAAATGCCATTAGTGCCCCGTGCAAGTTCGACCGTAGGTCATCTGAAATTTCTCTGTGCGAACATTCTTTCTCGACTTAAGAGTAAGTGATAAACGTATACTCATCGAAAGCCAACTTGCCGCAGGATAGGGCGCAGTAAATGTTTGTTTGAATCAATTAGTTTAAGAATTATTCTAAACGCATTGGATGCGGAATGCGCTGACATCTTTAAAATATAATTTTACAGTATACAGCTAACGCGACTTGAAATAATACTACAGTTAAAATTATCATTTGGATAACAATTCTTTTTAGAACGAAGAGATTAGCAAGCGGACCATTTGGGAGGCGCCTCTTCGGTGGATCCTCTACTTTGACCATGTAAGTGTTCCCAACTCTATTTTATTGTGTGAGTAACGGTTATAATCTATAAATTTTTGCTGCATACAAAGCCCGTCAATAAGTAGTTTTGTTCTTTTCGTCAATAATCTTTTTGAGAAAATAAATTAAAGAACAAGTTTAAAGAATTATCGGCACCACGTAACTAGAGAAATGTAATTAATGATAACCAAAAAAGAAGAAAACAAAAAGGAAATTTTTTTTTTTAGAGATCTTTACTATAGAAATTTTACAATATTTAAAGCAATCGGGCAAATTTAACAAAATTACAAACTGTTTCCTACAATCTTCGCATAATTTCTCAAAAAGTTTAAAACGAGTAAAAGACGATTACTAAGATTTCCCTAAAATGTGTTATAATGTGATGAATTTTCTTTTTATTTTTGATAAATAAGTTTCATGTTTTTATTTACCTGAAATTCTTACCTTTTATGAGAGATTGTCTTATCTGTGACTCAACGGAATATATGAAATATTAGTTAGCAGTGCCGGGCATGATAAAGTTTCTTTTTCCTCGTTCCTTCCTGGCCGAGTAAGTTTTTTGTCAGAACGAGTCCGTCATAATAATGCATTATTTTATTCATTTATGATTTAAATTACGCATTTTCAAATTTAATCAAGAGCGCATGCCTAACACGGAAAGTTTCATCAGATAATGTACCAGTATTCTTAAGTTATTATTATTTTAGTAATTGATACTCTTTGTATTAGTATACTTATTCATCTCATTTTCTTAATTTCTATATTGCATACTGCTAGCGTATAAGTGCATCGCAAATGTGATGTTGATTGTCTTCACAAGATGAGGAAGAATTAGGTCTTCCGAGATTTTTTTTTTTTTTTTAAACTCGAAAGAAAGAGGTCATTAAGTCACCTACTAAGTTAAAAGGTTAAAGCTTTGTAGCTTTGCCGAGATATTATTATAATTAAATACAATTTATAACGTAATGTCTCCGTGAGCTTTGAATTCTTTTCCTTCACCATCCTGGAGCTCTCTCATATGAAGGTCGTCTAGGCTCGCCTAGTCTCTCTCTCTTTACAGGTCAACTAGGGACTCTGAAGATAACTACCCTCAGAGTCGTGGTTTGGGCATGCAGGAAGGCAAAAACATCTGCGCCTTCAGCTATATTTAGGTAAGTGACGTAAGGGTCCCTTCAGGACCGAATGTGTGTCGGTTTTTAGTGTTTATAGGCACGAAATTTTTTTTTGATTATGGCAGACATCAGCGGCAGGTTTTTCGTGGAACCTCCCCACACTTTCCGCCAATAGCTGAGGCGAGCTAGCGTGCCGCCCTGCAGTCAACGCTGTCCGTCGAGTGATCTGTCAGCTCATGCTGCCAGTCTGGACTTCACGTCCAAGCCCATCACTCTTCATATACTATCATAACAACCGTTAACAAATGAGTTCAAACTTTAACCAAATAAATTTAAACCTTGAACAAATGATTTTAAACCCTTAACAAATAAATTTAAACCTTAACCAAATGATTTTTAACCTTGAACAAATTATTTTAAACCCTTAACGAATGAGTTTGAACTGTTAACAAAAAGAATTAAACCTTTAGCAAATATATTTAAACTCTTAAAAAATTTATATTTAAGATATTTTATTTTAACTTAAGTAAGAATTTCATACAATTTTTTTCCTCAAATTTTGGGTGCATATATTACCTGCAATACTTCTGACTTTTCAGTGCAACGGTTGACCATCCACTGCCTTAGGAGTAAGTAAACCAAATCCATTATATAGTTGTGATTTGTTGCAGGCTATTTTCGATCACTGAAAGAACATTATGTTCTCTACTCATGTCACCGAAAACTGAACGTGCATGTGCTTTCATTTTAGAAAACGATTTTTCGATAGGGCATAGCATAGGCGAGTAAGAAGGCAAAACTTTTAGTGTCAAATTTGTCTGAGATAACAGATCACGAACTTGTTGTGTTTTGTGTATTCTCATATTATCCATAATTAAAAATGCGTCACTAAGCAATGGATTTGTTTCCAATTTTTCAACAACTTCGCGCAGAAATAGAGAAAGCCTATCGGAATTGCAAGTATAAATTGCAATTCCTTGGTTACTTATCGCAGCAATAAGTTCGTCGTTTCTGCCACGTTCTGCTGCAATTATAACTCGAGTACGGGTGCCCCTTTTTGAGCGGGTTTGAGATCTTCTAAGATGAAGATTAAAACCATGAATCTAACACTAAACTTTTCGCTTCTTTACTCTACTCGCTTGTGCGAAACCCTATCGAAAAATCGTTTATTAGAGTAGAGAACATAATTTCAGTGATCGAAGATAGCCTGCAACAAATCATACCTAGTTCCAACTATATAATGGATTTGGTTTACTTACTCCTAAGGCAGTGGATGGTCAACCGTTGCACTGAAAAGTCAGAGGTATTGCAGATTACATATGCACACAAAATTGTATGAAATGCTTACTTAAGTTGAAATAAAATATTTTAAATATAAATTTGTTAAGATTTTAAATATGTTTGCTAAAGGCTTAATTCTTATTGTTAACAGTTCAAACTCATTCGTTAAGGGTTTAAATTTATTTGTTAAAGGTTTAAAATCATTTGTTCAAGGTTTAAATTTTTTTGTGAAGGGTTTAAAATCATTTGTTCAAGGTTTATTTTTTTTTGCTTAAAGTTTAAACTCATTTGTTAATGGTTTAAATAAATCTGAGAATGCTATATATTTAGAAAACTTTAAAATGACAAGTAATTTAAAGTAAAATTTGCAAAATTGATTAACTTTCCCACGAAATAATCCTAAAAAAGCCAATTTTTCATATTGGATTTAAGAAGCCAAAGAGCTTAGCTTTAAAATGACTTATCCAACTCCGTACCCAAAATGTAACCCGCTCTGCGTTTTCTACATCCAGTGAAAATGTGGAATTTCCCTTTTCTTTCCTACTCTGATGTGTGGATAATTTTTGTTTTTTTTAAAGGTCTCCGGTAAGCATATTATAGAAATTGAATTTTTTTTCTGTTTTACCTTCTCACTATTTGGTTGAATTTGTACAAGGAACCGTTATTTTTGTGAGCGTACATTTTTAATAAATGGTGACACCTATCGGTATTTTCGTGAACTATTTGTACAATTTTGAAAGCAGGTTAAAACTTGGGTTATCTTATATTTTCCAAGAAATTATTTTATGTTTATTAAATAGTTATAAACTGTATGTACAATGTATATATGTATATAAAATCAGTACATAACCATACTTAGTTGGAGAGCTGCCAAATAGGGTGCTGGTAAGACCTATAATATTATTCATATCGAAAACTTCAATAATATAGGGTGTATAATAACCTATAGGAATACTGAATCTATAAGAGCTTAATCCGCCAGCGCACGTGGGGTGTGGGGGGGGGGGGGAGATAAGCAAAAGCCTTTTTAGGATATGGAAGCTAATACGTAAGTGCGATACGAAGTTGTGTAACACCGGAAAAAGGTGCTCTAATTTATAATTTTTGTATCCCACCCCCAAAGATACAAAGTTAACCGCGCTGGTATAAAAGACTTGTTCGGTATAATTACTTTATTTATTTTTCCCGCGGACGGGAATCGAACCTACACTTATTAGAATCGATCAATTATGGAGAAAGAATAATTTTAAGAACTTTTATTTTGAATGATTCTAAATCAAATTTATATATACAAGAAGTAAAAACAACCGCCTGCAATTTTTTACAAGCTGCGCGTGGTAACAAGGGAAACTACCAAGAAAGATTACCTTTTACGGGCCCGTTAACCTGATTGTCTGGCCGAGCGGTCTCCAGTAGAATTAAGTTTGGGCGTTCTTCCTCGAGCCTTTCGGACTCTACCTTGCTGATTCCCGGTAACCACGACCAAAAAAAAACCAAATTCCTCGTTGCAGATAGCTTCGCAAACCTTCAACAGCACACTTCAGGACAATAATGGAAAATCCAACAAGCAAACGAAAAAATGTTCTACGAGAGAATTTATAGAATTCACGCTTTATTCGCTATCTCACAGTTTTAATTCTTTCCAAAAAAACAAAACAAGAACAAAAGAAAAACTCATGCGTTTTCTCAGGATACCAGAACAAACTTAAACATTTTCTTACGGAAAAAGCTTCTTTCTTCTCTTTCTTAAAAAAAAAAAAAACGGCTCAGCCAGCAAAACTTTTTCTTTCCTCTACTACAAATTTTAATCCATCTTCTACCTTTAATTTGGTCGAGCCTACTCACTGATATCTAGGTGTGAGCAGCTCCTGTGGTGAGGCCACATTGACTTGTATCATTACATTTCCTTTTATCTACAATTTTTACATGTTAAATTTTCTTATTTAAGTACACTTCTTTTTCTATAATTCTTTCAGGTTACAAGGACTCACCTTTATTTTAATAAATGTCGCAACGTTTTCTTCATTACTTCTCTTCAATCAATGCCGAAATGTTTCCCGCTGTCACAGTGTCTCTACTGTTTGTATTTCAATTAAACGCCGAAAGGTTTCATTCATTTTTAGCTTAGGTAATGTCAAAAGTCTCTATAAATTTCTTTTTAATAAAAGTGTCGAAATGTCTCTACTAGTTTCATTTATTAAATGCCGTAAGGTTTCATTAATTTTTTATTTTAACAAATGTCAAAAGTTTCTGTAATTTTCTTTGTAAGAGACATGTTGAAAAGTTTCTTTGGTTTTTATGCTTACAAATGTCAAAAGTTTCTAATATTTCCCATTTCGATAATTGTCCAGACCTTCCACTATTTCGATTTTAATAGGGGCTGAAATGCTTCTTTCATCTTCTTGTATTTATAAATTTGATTTAGAATCATTAAAAATAAAAGTTCTTAAAATTATTCTTTTTCCATAATTACTTTAATTTCATTTTGCTGGAGGGGAAGGGAAGGCGAAGGGGTTGTATAAGGTATTCGAAATTTTTCAATGAATTTTGAAAAAACAAATTTTAAAAATATTGATAACTTCTAAATCAGAATTAAGAAATGGAAAGGAAATTTTTGAGTTTCTCAACTCCGCCGAAAGATACAAGCTCTAAAATTTTCTTGAATAAATTGTTAATAAATTTTTCATAATTTGCTTATTGAATATAAAAAGAGTTGCTCAAATGTACAAATTCGCATCTTATTTACATACAGGGTGTGTTCGGTAAATAAGTATAGGATGGAATATGCTAATGGAGTATTCTGGTCACAAATTTGCTCTTAGAATCCCCTCTCCCTCCCTCTAAAAATTTATTCCTTCCCCCTAAAAATACGTTGGAAAATTTTTATTTTTCACATTAAGTGTAGTCACTTTAAATGCTAAAAATTCTTTTGAAGGATATTGTCGGAATAAACTGGAGCACTTGTATGATGACTTATGTTGCTAACTGTATTTTTCACGCTTATGAAATCATGATTTTTAAGAAAAACAACCTGTGACTTCATTGGAATTAAATACATTTTAGATGAAGCGAAAAAAAAATTAAATCTAATTCCCGTTTTAAGCAATTTACTCATAAAACTTTTCCATAAATTCCACATAAGCATAGCTCTCCAAAAATTAGAAATTTCATTGAAAATCTCTGCCACTCTAATCGTAGGCACCTATACCTTACCTCTACCTCCTATCGTCACATGAAGAAAAAATTTTTAAGCTTAAATTAAGCGCGCATAATAATCTCAATTAACTATGGCGAAAGAGTTAAATTAAATAACGGTGACACCCAAATACAAGAAATTTAAATAAAAACCTTTTGCTATTCAAAAACTTTATTGTAGGTGGACGGAGGTGGGTTACCTACCATACGTTTACACGACGTCAGAAAATGGGGGGGGGGGGACCATTGCACCCAGATGAAGTGATATGTCACCCTACTACAACCGACATCGTGTTCCAGTCGAATTGTGACAGTGAAAAACATAAATTCACCATGCTGCCACACTGGGTAGTACCGGGATAAAAGCAAAAAATTGGAAACACGAACGGGAAAAAACATTGGCAAAAGCTGCAAGAGAAATTTTCTGCAAAAATCTGAACTGTTCGATTAGTCCCTCCTCCTCCTGCTCCTCCTACTCCCCCGCCCAAATAGTCAGCAGCCTGCATTTCTACATAGATTGGAAAAGTTTCAAGATCGGATGAGGGTGGTGAACTGGTTGCTTCTCTGGCAATATGCATACTACAAACCTACATACGTAATAGAATGGGGTAGTTGTGTTCTATACTGATGATGGACTGAAATTCTGGAGGATGGGATACTACTAGTATGGCCTGGACCCTTTTATACAAGTATAAAGTCTCGGATGCATATTTGATTAGCTTCCGCTGTAGCCCGAATTGTGCAATGAATGGCCTTTATGAATTGCATTTTGATTGGAATGAAGCCCTGGTTTCAGAGATAAAGGGGGAAGATAGAAGAAGAAAAAAAATGTGTTCCATATCAATCTCGGCAGGATGAGATGGGAGAAATAGTTTGGGGACGGGAAGAGTGTTATTTTCTTTTACTATATTATTTCAACGATGCTGAAATTGAAATTTTCTTTTCTGAAGAGTTTTTCAAAGAAGTGGAGCCAAGCTATAAGCCAACGCGAATATATTTATCAAAGATGAAATAGTGCTTCAGTTAACTTGACTTCTTCAATGAAATTCATGGATGGAGGGCCGTAGCAAAAGCTGCAGATCAATGGAGAGTAAACTAATAAAAACAAAAGTCAATGGATAAATAATAATTCAAGGAACATAGATTCCCAATAAAAGGAAAGGAATAGTTATTTGGCTAATGCACTATGGATTGTTGGTAATTCCCCGTTTAGTTTATACGGATGATGAAGGATTAGCAGCAGTGTAATGATTTTAAATGGATTATGAGTTGGAGTGAGGGAAAATAATGGATCATTATTTATTGGTTTTGTAAAGTTCAGGAAGACAAATGCTATTTGCATTTTTTAAAAAATTTCTTGGTACAATTTTTCTACATTAAAACATGTTAAAAAGGAGAAAGCTATCCTTCGATCGAAGTATGGTGGTGATAGAGGTCGAATTAATATTCCACGGATAATGCTCATGAACACTTACAAGAAATTTAAAATTTCAGTAAATGCTTGAAATTGGGCAACAAGAATTGGTTCTAACATGGTTCTGACCGGTATGCCACGGGATGCGATGGTACCAGAGCTTCGTTTCGGGCGTCGCTTCTCTGTAAGCTTTCCTACAAGGGAATCGTGGACTGAGGGAGGTGCCTTATCGTGCCTTCCCCGGTCTGCTCTCTAACTAATGAGGGACCTGGGGCAGGTGTCTACTTTCCTGAGCCTGATTTTGGAATGGAGTACTCACTTGGAAAACACACCACTGTCTTCCAGGCTGAAGTCTTTGTCATCTCAATTGCAGCGAAGTTAGACCTTGATATGCAAATCAAGGGGAGAGATATCACTATCCTTTCGGATAGTCAGGCAGCCTTGATGGCTCTGAATGGCCCTCGGATAACGTCTAAGTTACTGGGGGACTGCAGGTCGTCAGTGGATAAGTTGTGTTATCACAACAATCTGTCCCTCCTGTGGGTTCCTGGTCACATTCGGATCATGGGGAATGAAAGGGCTGACCTGTTAGCTAGGGCTGGCTCCGATGTTGGCGGATGTTCATAGGAAACATCAGCAGAGATGGGAGAATCTGAGTGCTTGTAGGTGTACAAAACTGTTTCTTGATGGGCCCAATGGGAATATCTCCGATTTTCTCATGGGGCTCGGAAGGAAACAATGTAGAACCGTGGTTGGCATCATCACCGGCCACAGCTCACTTCACGCTTATCTAACAAGGATGGGAGTTGTTGACAGCCCTGAGTATCTGTCCTGCATGGAGGCAGAGCCTGAGACAACCGAACACTTTTTGTGTGAGTGTCCGGCCTTCGCCCGGAGCAGAGTGGATACTCTAGGGTCTCCCCTTCTATATGTGGATGAGCTGAAAAATCTTTCTCACCAAGACTTGTTGCGCTTCATTAAGAGGACAGGAAGGTTTTGGTGAATGGCCTCCGTGCTTGCTTGCTTCCATCTTAACTGGGACCGGGCCCAGCGATTCATGGAGCCCCTAACTCCTGCGACAGTATTCCAACCGATAACCAACCAGTGACACAGCCTGTTACAAGTTAGTTTAACTGTTAGAGTTTGGCTACTGAAAGTAGAAGGTATGATTTATTCGAACTTCTACTGCATAAAACGCAATAAATTTTCATACAAAGTAAAGTAACGTATAGTGACTGTGTTTGCAGTCCCAGTATTTTTTAAATTTCCGTCATTTTTTTATGGTAGATATACTCTCAGCAGCCAAACTCAATTTATTTGGTAATCAGCCAGCGAAAATTTTTATATTGTTGTTTCATGCTAGGCCTAAAGCACACTGAAGACTTTTTGTCACACGACTTTTTGGTCACTATCACCGTTCTGTCGCCGTGGACTAGTTTAGTATGCACACAGTGAGCAACTGTCACCCCAAAAACTAAAGTTTTTTTTATCATCATTCATTCATCAATAAAATTTTCGAGGAGGCAGCTGTGATGTGTATTTGTCATAAGGATATAGAAAATACCAATGCTATTAAATTTTTCCAATTTGGATCGAAAGGTTGCTTCAAGAAAAATTTCACTTAATGTTTGATGAACTGCGATCCTATCCTGAAAAATTCTCTGGATATTTTCGTATAAGTGCTGAAAGTTTTGATGATTTACTACGGATCTTGAGACCTGCTATAACTTATCAAAGTACCAATATGCGATCATCAATTGAACCCAAAGAGGGACTTACTTCAGGTCTAAGGTCTATGAACACTTTCATGGCTATTTCTTCCAACGTTTTTATATAAAAATTCCTTCAATTTTTTATTGTGTAGCGGTTGGTCTCATTTGTACTTCTTGTATTATTGCTTCGTTATTGATATCTTCCTCTCATCGTTGCAGCAGCCTTTTTTAAAAAAAAAAGATGCGTTTTCTAGCTCTACAACATCTCCCAAAGCAATGGTAGTCAACCGGCTACAAAAATGTTACCAATGCGTGCACATTCATATATACCTTAAGGCGCTTTGATAACTTTGTTACCCAATAGTTGCTAGCCGGAGGAATCAAAAATTCATCTTACTGTCACGTCACTTCATGCTCGCATTTACATTAGAGAGTATTTAATTGACGGTGGTGACAGAACAGTTACGTGACAAAAAGTCTCCAGTGCACGATAGGCCTTCATATACTTAACGTTTTTATGCCTGTTGAGAAAAATTTCTGTTGGGGGCCCCTAAATCCTAAAGTATCCAGGGTCGTTCTTGGCTAAAGACGGCTATGCTGAGAAATAAAAAGATAAGTTCTTTGTGCTAAGAATAATATAAAAACGCATTTAAAAAAAAAAATTCAAAATAAATTTTATTTACACTCAGTTACATCTCAAATGACTTCTCTTTATAATCGCCATTGCAAGCTGAATGCATTTTTAGCAGACTTGTAAAATTCCAAGTGCAAGTACTTAATTACTAGTACCAGGTATTTTAAGTACAAGCGCAAGTGCAGGTACTGGTAGTTAAACAATTTTTAAGTGCGAGTACAAGTACTGGTACTTATAAGTCTTATAAGCTTATATATGGCTTAAGTACCATATAAGTACCAAAGTATGCACTTACTACAAATACCGCCATAACGCGAAGTACTTGTACTTGAACAATTTTTAAGTACTGTACTGTAAAAAAAAATAAAGACCAGGTAATGGTACTGGTAGTACTTGTACTAGTTAAGTACCAATGTACTTAAGTACTTTAGACGTCTGATTTTTGGTACTATGTTAACAGTCTTTCATATACGTACAACGGCCTACCTATTTTTTTTTGTTAGCTAATCTCCAATCACCGCACTTCGTCATCCGTTTTGAAGTGTTAACCTCCTAAGCCGACCTTCAGCTATTGGAACATGTGATACTTCGTCACTCGATGTCAGGTTGGATACCTCCCATATCTGAACTGTTTGAGCAAGTTTTATTGTTGTTGTTCGATCGGAATGATGTATGAAGAAGCAGCAACACTTATATTGGCTGTTAGGGTTTCTGTTATCTTGATTTGGCAACGATATAGAATTCTAGTAAAATCTTAATACGAGCCAAAATCAAATGCTGCTCCGTATTTATAAGAAATAGAAGATTACCTAATTTATGACTTTATGTCTACAAACTTTTGTAAATAGATGTTTGCGTCATAAAAAAAAAAGCAAAACAAGAGTAAAAAACCGGTTGTGCAACCGTGACGGAAATTCAAGAATTGTGGAAACGCTTTGATCTTGTCATGATTTACGAAAAAAATATCTTGAAAGTGAAATTGAATTTGGCACTGTCTGCAATGTGACAATAACAATATTTATTTAATATCTTGCACTGTACAGGACTCGAACTCAACAATTTTTAGAATCGGTCATGGAAAATAGAAGAAGTGGTAAGAGCAGTCGCCCGGAAAGTGGAAGTACCCGGCTTCAAAAACGGGATGAGGCGGTTGCTTTTATCTCTTGTATTTAATAATTTAATTCAGAATCGTAAAAATGAACAGCTCAAAAATTCTATTCTATTCCAATAACAACATTGCCAAGCAGACTCTCGAGGAACTCGTACGAAAATCATTTCGTACAAGAAGACCGAGAAATACTTTGATGAGAATAAATGAAATATGAGGACACGAGCAGCTTTAACTGGGAGATCGTGAAGTAAACTGAAGACTATAGCACGAATCTGGGATCGATGGAGAACTAGTGTTGCTGACTTATAGGGTTCAGAGGAAATCCATAATAAAATATTTTTTCTACTTTAGAGTATGGTTGGTAAGTGCACTAATGGACAACAAATCCAAGTCCAAGTCATTTCATTGGACATTTGAATTCAGGATTGATAGGACCTCAAATCAGCTAGCTTTTAAATAGAAAGATGGATCTTGAGTTTCAATCTTTCGAGACCCATATAGAGTATACAGGCAATTTTTCAACCTACTGCATTAAGCAGAACATTAAAAATCAAGTACCGAGGTACTGTCAGTTTGTTGGCTTAAAGACGCAAATAAAAATTTCATAAAGACATTCTGATAGTATACTGTGTGTATCGATCAGCAGTACAGGGCAATCTCATCAGGACAGCAATGAAACCCTCAACTGTCTACTGTCTACACTGCAGTGAACTCAGATGCCCAAACGTTGATGGTAAATCATATAAACATTTTATTTTTTCAAAATCTAACTATGAATCGTTTTAAGGAAAAGGCTTTTTTTGAGGCCAGTCCGTCCCTTTAACTCGTACACAAATTTGTATGTCTATTTCTTTTTTACTATTTTCGACACTCTCGTAGACCCACTTTTCGTCATCACAGCGAGCTGAAATTTGGCATACAGGTTCATGTCGCGTGACAGTTGAATCTATCAAAATTTGAACCGGAAATTTCCATGGAAAACCCGGAAAATCGGGAAAAATCATTAGAAGATTTGGTACAAATTTTATTAGTAATAAATCCGTTTCAGGAAAAATGCAGAGTTTCCGAAAATTTTTTCCGGAATTTTCCGACTTTTCCGGGAAATTTTTTCGGTAAAAAAGTTTTGCAAAATGTGCAGGACCAAGTTCCCTATCAACTGGCATCATTACTTTCTCTCCGACAATGGTGAAAACTTGCAGAAAAAATCGAGGAAAATTCATGTAAAACGCTTTTCCGGAGTTTTTCCGACCAAGGAAGCGTTTGAGCGTTTTGCAACCTAAGACGAAAGTTATAGAGCGAAATGAGTTGCATAAAGTTGCTTTTGTGGAAAACTCCATGGAAAGCCCGGAAAAGCAGGAAAATCATCGGAAAAATTTTCATCGATATGATTAGTGATAAATCTGTTTCAGGAAAAATGCAGAATTTTCCAATTTTTCTGGAAAATTTTCCGACTTTTCCGGAAAATCTTCCGACAAAAAAGTTTTATAAGCTATGCGGAATCTTTTTTTTTCTGTCCTACTGGCATCAATACTTTCAACAATCATGAAAACTTGTATGAAAAATCGAGGAAAATTAATGTAAATTTTTAAAAAAAATTCATAGTAATAGGAAAAGTCTGTGGAAAACATGGAAAATCGGGAAAATTCTTGTTATATGGGATCAAGTTGGAATACAGCTAAAAAGCGCTGTTTAAAACATAATTTGAATTTCAGAAAACCGTTGCAGTACTTCAACGATTTGATGCTCGAAAAATTTTTGTTTTCGGATCGGCACCAAACGTGACTTAAAATGTCGGTAATGATAAGCTGAACAGAAACTTCCAGGCAACCACGGTGCTGACTTCCAATCATCTCATCGTAGCTGCCTTCATAATTTCAAATTTTTCGAAACCTCGGTAAACCGTAGTCCGAGTTTTCGAAACTGTTCGGATTGTGTTCGAAGTACGGTCAGTCGATTGGAAACTCTCGAGTAGTATGGACGCAAAAAAATTTCACTGGGAATATTCAAAAATTTACTCAAAATAAAGAAGAAAGAAAGTAATATAACGATAAATATAAGAAAAATTAAAGGAAAACGAAAAATTAAAAAGAAAGTATCTAAAAAACTAAAATTAAATTAGAATTAAGTAAAAATATAATTAAGTTCGGTTAAATTGATATTAGAAAAATAAGAAATAAAGTTACACGAATAAAGAAACTCTAAAATGGCTCGAAAAGAAACACCAACGTAACGTGAGCGACGGGTAAATAAATACAAGAAAAGCAATCAGAAAAGAAAAATAGCTGAAACTCCTGAGCAAAAAGAGGAATGCTTGAAAAAGCAACGAGAAGTTTATAAACAAAAAAGTTCTGTAAATAAAAATAATTTTTACTCGAATAAATTTTTTGAAAAACTGGTAAATCAGTATCTTTTCAGCCGTCATCAAATTGTTTTAAAATATCTCCATGCAGCACGTAATAACAATTTAGTGAACGTGAAAAAGGCAGAAAATAAAATAAATAAAAAACGAGTTTTCAAACAAAACTGAGGCCAAGACGCATGAAAAAGTAGAATATAAACTTTTCTTCACACACAGAGGTGCACTCAGGTTTTTTGATTGGAACATTTCTCTTGAATATTCTTTCTCTTCATGAATCAAATCACTTCTTACCTCTGATTGATTATACTGAAATATTTCGGTGATTGTCAGCGAATAAAATTTGAGTCCACCTCTGTGTGTGAAGAAAAGTTATTTTCTACTTTTTCATGCGGCTTGTCCTCAGTTTTATTTGAAAACTCATTTTTTACTTATTTTATTTATGTTTTTTTGGTTTTTTCGTGCAGGAATTGCTTTTTCACAATTAAAATGATTTTGGGCATTTCATTCTAAACTACTTTTTATTTATTATTCGATGCAAGCAGCGGCATAATTCGAAAAATTGTTTGCAATTTTGTTTTAACTGAGATTTCATAGGAGTTCCATTCCTTAACTGCCTTCAATCGCATACCTATATACATTGGCAACCACTTCATTTCATTTGAATCAAAATTTTGAACTGAAAATTCTTCATTTAACTATTAGTACTCCCCCTAATCCCTCCCCTAAATAGAAATCGCCAGATTTTATTATTGAAAGAGCTTCCAACTGAATGAAAGGAACGCCACATTGTCGGCACAGTTTTTGGTGTTGTTGCTGCTGCTGCTTCTGAAATTAATCCCCGAAAACATCAATCTCTCTTACAGAAATACACACACACACACACTCACATAGAGTTCAGAGTCCATCATCAACTACAGGGAATTCTATTCATCTATGTCAAAACCAATGACACGCAATCACGTGCAGTGATAATTAGATAAACACCATCTGTTCTGTAGTAGCAGAAATCTAGACTATAGTTGAGAAGGCGCACAGACATCACACATGACACAATGATCATTTCCTCTTGGTTAAGCTTTCTATATTGCTTCCTCCTCCATTTCCGCTTAGCTTTCAATCAGGTTTCAATATCACAACTTTGACCACCGGATGTAGTTGACGACTTCACATCCACACAGCTCTCTCGTACCTACTGCTGCTACTGCTGCTGTTGGAAAAGAATGAAAAGTTGCGGTTCGGGAGTACAATCAACTTCATCAAAGGTTGAGGTTTTGCCTTTGAAAAGCTTTGAAATTATGCTGACCCAGTCTCCCTCCTTCACTCCCTTTGCAGCATCAGTTGCAGACATACATACATAAGTGATGTGAAATTTAGTATCACTAGATTTAGATACCCACGGTGATAAGTGTGAGCAGCGTTAAGGTGAAATTCACATTTCGTCGACAATCCCTGCTCTGTTGCCGTTGCAGCCATAATTTCACCCGTCAAAGCAGTACGTACCCCCACCTACTATCCTCCAGTACGACAACGGACGCGACGAGAGGGAATAAAGTGTTGCCTCTGCTTTGGCAATAAATTTTATCTTAAACCTTGCCACCATCCTATACTTTTGGCGTAGAAAATTTTTCTCGTTTTCCGTATTGTTTTGTCGGACCTATCCGGTGGGGGAGGGGGTACATTCATAATGGCAAAGTTAGAGAAGAAAACTATTTTCCCAACTGAGCGAAAAACTGAAATTTTAATGCGAACTTTGTTGAAAAACTTGTCGAGAAATGTTGTGCGGAGTTTTACTTGAGTTTTGTTTCTGTATTTCGAAAGCAGAACCTTTTTTTTAACCCTACATAGCTATACTACCCAAGCCATCATAAAAGTACAAAACAGGTGTTGACTTTTATGACACCACGAATAATTGTTGACTTAAAATGTCGACAATTTTCTATACGATTTTTCAATCGGCGCTATGGGAAAGGAAAGGTTGTAGGAGGCAACTAATAGGACATTGATGGAACAGTTGAAATTATTCCGACAATTAAGAGGTATGTTTCAGTAGAGATCTGACTGATTGAGTAGGACAAATGAGAACGGGGAACTTATTGCGAACATAGTTTATCTTCTTCTTCTTTAACACATTTAAATCTCTCGTGAAATTTGGGTTATATATGGAGAAATTTATCTGTTTCTTGATAAATACTTTGATTAGACCTGAAATTTAAAAAAATGGGCTCCGAACCAATGTGTTAAATGTCATGCGCAGACGCAATAACTTTATATGTGTAATCTATTGTCAACAGAATGCTTTGATTTTTGGTAAGCGTGGATATGGGCATCGTACCTAGACTAGGACTGCCATCTGTAAAATCATTGTGCTTGGAACAGAATGCATCGCAGCCACCAAGCACAATGCGGTGATGAAGTGTCAAAATCGTAGCCAACAAACATGGTGAACACAATGACCATTGATGACTGCGTCAAGATGAAATTTAAATGTATTTTGTTAACTGTATTAATAATAAATTGGGACCACAATATTACTATTTTTAAAAATTTTCACCACCATAATTAAATTTTCTTTGAAACTCATGATCTTCAGCATACAAAATTTTAATACAAACAAATTGTTAATCAGCTGTGAAATGTCAACGCAGGATAATTGCGCTAAAGTTGAAAGTCGACCAACTTTAGCGTGGTGGCTATGATGCCTACGTTCATTGCGGTCACTTAATGGCATTGCCTTATAAGTTACTTCTGCGTGACATTTTCCTGCGTGGTGGCTACTTTCATTCTGTTCCAAGGGTTAAACTAGGACAACAAGTTCGAAAGCCCCGGATATTTTAGATTGAAACCCGGACATTGTTGCCAAATAATTTTCTGTTTTACTTACTAATGAAATAGGTTGAAATTGTTATGCAGAGTAGAGTGTCTTTTTTTATTTATATATTATAATATTAGTCAGTTTACAAAAAACTGTAAAATAAAACGATGTGAATGAACTAAATTAAATCTTTCTTACGTTTAGAAACATAAATAAATCTCCTAAAAATTAGAAATACAACTTTACATTTACATTTAGTGTGCCATATAGCTTTCAAAATAGCTTCATTTCTCGGGAAAGATGAAGCTACATGGCGAAAGACTTTCACTTCAAGAGACCACTTTTTCGATCTCTGGACATCCAGAGACCCATGCATACACTTTGGAGATGCAAAAAAATCTCTAAAGATACCAAATTACTAGAAATTTTGCTGTTCTCCAGCTCCGGTCTCCCGTCGTGTGTTTCAAATCAATCGGGTTTCCATGCTCGGTCTTTAGTCTTCGAAATTTGCTCATTTTTCGTCTCTAGATTTCCGGAGACTATTGTGTGTTCTGCTGTTAAGTTAACAGTGGAGTGAGTTTGGCAAGGTTTTTTGTTAATTTTTATTTAATTTATCATCGGGTAATTCCATCGAAAATCGTACAAAACTTACACTTTCTCAACATTCTTCTTTTGCTGAAAGTTAAGTTTTTTTGTCGTGCGATGAATACTGCCTGAATTATACTAAATTTAAACTAACTGTGAAACCCTTAAAATTTTCCAATTTTTGGTATGTGTAGTTACTACACATACCTGAAAGTTATATTAAAGAAATGATAACTTTGAATCCAAATATCTATCACAGAGGCACGGTCTTTAAATTATTTCAGAGAAAGTTATAAAGAATGCATTTTATAAGAAAAACAAGTAAAAAAGCTAGAATTGATATAAGACCAATTTTTATGATGCTGTAGATTAATACCCGTACGTAATTTCGTATAGTCACCTATCTGCACAAGTTTGATTTTTGAAGTGGTTTTTCGCATATTTCTAGAACGGTTCGTTGGAAAGTATAAATGATGATGACCAATTCCATAGGATTTCATATTCTGAAAAACTTTTCAGTGCAATTAAAACGTCTAGGACTGATCGTTTTCACAGTATACTTACGAATCTTAAATTTTTATATGGCAACACCAAGAATCCGTTGCCCAATTTATTTCATTTTTGAAATTATATTTACTATTTTCATGAAAACACTGTGTACAAAATTTCAGTTCTCTACGTTGACGTGCTCTCAGGCAGTGTGCAAATATACAGTAAAAAACGAAATTTGTTTATGGCAACCCTAGGAAAGTGTTACCCGATTTGTCACATTTTACAACTTAAATTTTTTTTTTTAAAGCCCGTGTGCAAATTTTCAGCTCTTTAAATATACGTGTGCCCAAGCTATCGTGCGGACGGACTCGCAGACCGCGCCGGACAGACGAATAGACGGAAGTCCCAAGTTGGGATAGTAATGGCTTTAAAGAAGAGAAATTTTTTCGTCAGGGAGCTGGTTATTTTTGAAAAGAAAAGGTCACACTTTGTTGTGTTGTCCTTTATCCCGTAAAATTTTTGCATACATTTTTTTAAAGCTTTTTCACTTTCTTTCTAACAATGTATGTACATAAAACAAACCCAGTTACACAAGGCACGTTACACAAGCAATTGTTGTACTGCTAGCTTCGTTACTGAGCTAAGACTGGCTGGGACCAGAAGAGAGAACTTGAATGAGAGTCGAGTCGGTGTGACTGTCGGCATTATCAACTACACCGTACATACACAAAAAATTAAATTTTTATTTAAATGGTTTCCAAAATTTTGAAACCCGGACAGTATAGAAAACCCGCTTGGACTCTCCCCGGACGCCCTCCAAACTAGGACAAATCCGGGGAAACCCGGACGGATGGCAGCCCTAACCTAGACCATATTTTTATTGGAGCTGAAAGTATCCGGATAATTTGCTATCCGGATTATTCGGAATAATTAGGATCTGATTCCTCAAATCTGGGTATACGGATAATCCAGATTCGAACTCTCCGAATCCAGACTAAGCAAAAAAAGTTCAAAATTTCCTCCAGATTGCATTGTTTAATTGGGAAAATATAAATTTCATGACATGAAACAATGCAATCTAACTAGAAGAAATTTTGATGTTTTTTTGCTTAGTCTGGATCCGTATAAAAGCAATCCGGATAGTAAAGATCTAGATATGGATAGTGAAGATCCTGATCCGGATAGTTTGGACCCGAATCCAGATAATTTGGATTCGATTTCGGATAGTCCGGATTTCAGGAATCGTATAGTTCTCAGATCCTTGTATCCGGATATCGGGACATTAGCAAAACTGGATTCAATTTTCAGCTCCAGTTTTTACTATTACATTACCCGACGCTTTTAAAGGATTCAGTAATCTTTAACGTGGTTTTTTAGTAAACAGTTATCAAACGAGGTATGGAAGGCTTTTTAGCTTACAAATTAAGTTAATTGCATGAATCGTTTCGCGCAAGAGCTATCATGGAATTTTATTTGTAAATTATTGCTAGGCATTTCAAACCATATGAGGAATAGTTTAGCACAATTATCAATATGGCATATACTCCCCCGACCTCTATGATAGGGTTTGAGCATTATTGATAGATGGTTAGCACAGCGGGGACAAGAACCTTTGTTATTTAGTACTATGAAATCGTAAGGTAGCAATTGGAATGTTATTCACGGATGTGTTAGTGTTATTGTTGTTGTGGGTCATAAAATTTCTCAGCTGGAAAGAGCTTATTCTGGTGTTTTAAGTCTTCCATAGAAAATGATATGACTAAACCAGGTTTCAGCAGCATACAGAGTTGATGAGAGATCGGTTAGTGATGATTTCTTAGGAGAGGCAGTGCACAGAAAATGGAATTTTGGTACTTGTTTTTTTATTTTCTATGAATGATTATGGAGGCTTGGACGGGGTAAGAATTTTGTTAGTGGTTCTTTACAATCGTGCTGCCCTGGTCTACTAAAGGTCTGTTTTCTGAATGCAAGGAGTGTAAAAAATAAAATCGACAAATTGAAAGAAATTTTCGTGAGATCTAATGTAGATGTAATTCTGGTCACCGAGTCTTGGTTAAAGGATCACATTTCTTCCAACCTTGTATCTATCGATGGATACAATTTATTCCGTAATGATCGTAGCAACAGAACTGGAGGAGGTGTACCAATATATGTAAAAAATAATTATAAGGCTAAAATTATTGGCTCTTCTTCCTTACAGGCGATTGAATTTGTTTCAGGAGAGTTCACACCGGCGACGTAGAAAAATGCGTTCTCTCATCGGTATATTGCCCACCCCATGAATCTAAAGAAATTGAGATCATTATTTCTATTTGGATTCGCAAATATAATCATGTAATAGTAGGAGGTGATTTCAACGTCAATATTTTATACCACAGATCAATATTCGCCAACTTTCAGTCCATGGTGCACAGTCTCTTTGTCTGAATATAATAAACTCACTACCAACATACATGAACGCAACGAATCGTTCTCTGCTAGACCTCTTCCTAACCTCCATTTTGTATCGCATCAGCTTTTACAACCAGATTAGTCCACTAAGTTTCCTTGACCATGACATCGTGTTTGTGACGTATGATATTCCGCTTTTGCCAGCTGAGCGCTCGACTGTTTCATACAGAGATTTTAAGAATATTGATAAGTCGTCTCCATTTGACGAATGCAGTCTTCTAAATTGGAGTTCCATTTATACAAGTGCAGCCGCCAACGTACAAGTCAAAATTGTTTGTGATTTTATTAAGTACTACGTATATGACCGTCATGTACCCATTTTAATTAGGCGAATAAAGGAGTCCGGTTCTCCTTGATTTACCACTAATATATCTTCTTTAATTTCAGAAAGGGAATATTACTATCAACTTTACCGGAAGCACGTAATCGAGTTACTCTACCCGTATAAGAAAGGCTAAGCAAAAAATATTTCTCGAACAGATTAGATCCAAATCTTCCATCGAAGAGACTCTGGTGTAATCTTAGGATAGCTTGTTGTTATTGTAAATCAACGAACTGGAATTCCGATTTCGATCCTAACAAACTGAACGCTTTTTTCTCTCAGCATGGTGGTGTTACCGCTCACATAAATGTTCAGCCTATCCTTAATACGTCTAATAACTCTCCGTTGGCTCTATTTTCTATCAAGGCCGTAAATTAGCTTGATGTAATTAATGCTATCCGGTTGATTCATTCGGAATCAGCTGGATCGGATGAAATTTCTCTCCGTTTTCTTAAAATCCTATTACCAGTAATTATTGACCATTTAATTTACTGCCCAAATTCGCGTTTAACTTGTTCTGTTTTCTTCTGAAAAAATCATCCCCTGTTAACATGAATGATCTCCGGCCAATAAGCATTCTGCTTTACCTTTCTAGATTACTGGAAAGACTAATGTATTCCCAGATGCTAAAATTTTTTAGAGGACAATCGCTTTTTAACCAGATGGCAATCGGGATTTCGTCCTAAGCACAGCTGTGCTACAGCTTTGTTGAAAGTGACAGATGACTTGTGGGCAGCACTCGATAGGGGATTTATTAATGTATTGGCTCTGCTTGATTTTTCCAAAGTTTTTGATAAAGTCAATCATAACTTGCTGGTGCAGAAACTACTAACCTCTTTTGCATTTTCCTCTTCTGCTGCTCGACTCATTTGTATTTTTTTGATGGGCAGATATCACCAAGTTAGGATCGGCGAATCCCTGTCAGGATGCTTGCCAGTACTTTGCGGCATTCCTCAGGGATCAATACTTGGCCCACTACTTTTCAGTATTTTTATAAATGATCTTCCTGACGTGGTTCATGATGTTGATATTCACTTGTACGCCGATGATGTCTAGTAGACTGATCGGACTAGTAGAGGACTGCTTCACTCGTTTCAACAGTGATCTAATTGAATTCAGAAAATGGGCGTCACTTAAGCAACTAAGTCTGAGTTCCGATTAAATCACACTACATGATTATACATAACAGCAAGCTATAAGAAAATGATTTTCCCAGTATTCTGCTTGACAGTTCTCCTTTGACCTTACAAGGAGAGGGTCCCTACTCGTCATTACCGATTTCGTCCAAATTCACAGTATGAGAAGGACTTGACTAGAAATGAGGGCTCCTGGATATTATTTCATCAGTAGGTTTAATGTCGTTCATCCGCATCCACATTGAATTCAACTGATTTTTGAAGCAAGGGCGGTCAGCTGATCTGCGTTTAAGATTCTAAGGGAGGCCTCATTTATATTTTTTTTAACATACACGAGACCATTAACCGTGTAGACAGATGATAGCTTCTTTAGTTTAAACAATTTGAAGACCTCACGAAGCAGCTGGTGATTATGAGAAGTTAGACTCTCATTAACGTAAACAAAATTATCGGAGGAGAATCCATTGAGTTCCCATAGTTTAATCTGCCTATGTGTCCGTAATGCAGAGAAAAAGATTGTAGACTTTACATGAAATATTATTAGTATTTGCTTTTGCTCTCCATTGTGTGAGTAAACCTCTTCTTCTGGCTTAGTTCTGGAATATGTTTTCCAATATAAAAATTTTATTCTGCCTTCCCAAAAGTTTTGTCGAAAAATGGATTTATGAAAACCCGCAGATGGGCGCTTGTTTTATTTATTTATATGTTGGCTTACAATCTTGCTGCCCTGGACACACAAATTAGTGTGACATTATCGATTTCAGCTACTTGCTTTAAAACACTCACAACAACTCAGACCAACTTAGACGGAATAATGATAGGTTTAGTAACTATAGTGCCCTAGCGTGTCGGTAATTCTGTCCATATACTCCTTCGTTTGGTCTATATTCCAATTATTTATAAGAGATAACTTTTTAAAGGAAAGGTCACTATAGAATACCACATTTCGAAAGTTCGAAATATTGTAGATTTTTTGTAAAAATTGGAATTAGTTTTTTTCTCTCATGATCAATGGGGTAAATGTATAGCAAAGTCATCTCTTTCTTAAAAAAAACTTCTGAACTATAGTTTTAGAAATTAGTAAACAAATTAATAATAATACTTTACAAGGCTTTACAAGGCAATGGGATTAATTAAGTCGCATAATCATCGGAAAGTAGTACCTTTGCCCCCCCCCCCCATCCGATTCAGCCATTTACAAACCCGCCACTGTTTATTTTTATTCATGTATTTGCATAAAATGATAAACATTGCACAAGTAATTTGTGATAGGAACATGTTCTCTACTCGCTGAATTAATTACTACTCACTACAAAGTAAAAAAAAAAAAACTCCTCACGGGAGGCCTACACTTTGCTTCAATAGTGTTTACCCAATCGACACGGTTCAGTACACAAACATGATTCCAAAACGTTGGTACTATATAATTTCTGTTTTCTGTAGAATATCTATAATAATGACACACGTACACACATACAAATATATTTTGTACGCTATCTTTTGGCAATGTAGAGAACATCTGTCGGGAAATTCTATAGAATAGGGCAGAAGCCCGGTTAGATAGAACTGAAAAGCTAACGACAGAGTCAGAAAGAAGTGACTTTGAAATTCGCTGGCATTCACATTATCTGCAACTGTCAAGTCCTGTGACTCCCTCATTAATCTGCGCCACTGTCTCGGGTAATTCAGTTCAGTAGTGAGATGATACTCAGGAACGAGAAGGAATCTGTATGTGTGTGTCGGTGTTTTTTCCAGTTTTACATCCACCATCCATACAGAAATTTTTTTTCTTCTCCTTTTCTATGATTTTATTCATCCAGAAATGCTCTCTGTTGAGGTCCATTGGGAATGAGACTTTAGTTTTTCATCCGTCTGTCTACCACAGTGCCACATCAAAGCCAGTTGTTAGAGACTTTTGAGATTTATTTTCTGCGCTTAGTTATATATGTATATATATTTTTTTTGGTTTTTCGTTTGAATAAAAATCGCGCACTAAGTAAAGAACATTTTTTCGAAAGATTTTAAAACAATTTTCTAGTCAACCGCGCGCGATAGGGTAAAGACATTTCTTGTTGCTCGCGGTCTATAAAAGAAGTGAGCAAGAAGTTTTCGTTATAAGAATTTTAGTAAGAAGACTTGCTTCTTACAATGCAGGAAGTAGGTACACCTATACGGTTGTTGTTTAATCTGGGATTCCTTGGGGGGATTAGCCCGAGATTTTGTGATTTTGAAGATGATATATACATATATATATATATATATATATATTGGGTGGATTGAAGAGAGAGACTTTGGGAGAAATCCCTGGAACGCAGGCCACAACAGAGCTCATTTTCAACCTTCAAACTCATAAGTCCTAACCTGACGTTCTTATTATGCTCAATATTGGCCTCCAAAGTGGGCTTCATGCAGTTCGACAAGGAGGTGTGACCCAAGGAATTTGTAACGAGAATGTGTCAACGGTTTCAGATTCCTCTCCGCATCCTCTGCATACGGCCTCTTCAACAAGCCCCATCATATGCAGGTGACCCTTGAGAAAAGAGTACCTAGGGAGATGTGACACCTAAGAAAAGCACATTCTCTGCGTACAGAATCCTCAAATAACCCGATCCTGTGTAAGTGACCCTTAAGAAGAGAGTGCCACTGAGAATTGACACCAGAGCTCTCAGGGTTGGCTTGGTTAGTCCATGTAGTTTGTTCGTTAGGTTTGGGTTAGGTCTACTCCAAAGTTCCTTCGTAGCTCGACTCGAAGGGTTATCCAACTAAAGACGAGTCTGCTGGCGGTTGGCCCAAATGATCCTCCCGATTGTAGAGGAGGATGCGTGGCAAAGTTGCACACAGACGAGTAAGCACGTCAGCCTTTTCATATCCGCCGATATCGCTATGACCTGGCATCCACAGAACGAGTACCCTGTTATTCCGGGGGAGGGAATTTAGGGTGGTTTTATACTTCAAAACCCGTTTTGGAGTTTGTAAAGGGTTTTGATAAGGCCATGGGAGCTATTTGGCTATTCGGGCAGATAGCAATCTCCTTTTTCTCAGTAGTTGAATTGAGGAGAAGCCTTCCTGCTTCCAGGATGGCCTTGACTTCCGCCTGGAAAGCTGTAACATAGTTTTCGAGATGTATGATAATTTCCATATGAGGGTCCCTGCAGAAAACGCCAGCGCCGGTGTTTTTTTTCAGATTTGGAGCCATCTGTATAACATCGAATATGATTCCCATTCTGCCCTAGAAGGAACTATCGATTTAACGTTGCTATCCAGCATAGTATAGAGTAGAGTGCTATAGACTGCACAAACCAAACTCAAAGATGGATTTGTGTGGAACCCTTGTTCCAGTGCAGATGCATCTATTGCCGCCCCTTCTTGATGTGTATTTGTACGGGGTGTATATTAAGGATGACCTCAACAGCCCAATATATTGGATGGTTACATTGGACGGGATATATTTTTTCATTGGTCGTGGGACTCTTACCTTTATCTTTAATTTTTATACATGATATGACGAGGCAGACTATGTTTAATTTGATCTTAAATGTAAGAACAGGGTCTCATTTGTCAAAGGTCTTCAGTCTCTAGGAAGTGCATCTTTAGAACTGGAAAAACTCAATCTACTCTTTTTTTTTAGAACAAGGACCCTGAAAGAGATATAAGAGAGGCTGGGGTAGATATTGATAGCTGTCAGAATATGGAGGGGTAGGTGAATGGACTGTGAACTTATTTGCGATGGTTGATTGTTGAAAAAGGAGGAACGAACTGAGAACCTAGTTACGATGGTTGGTTGTTAAATTATGGGGAAAGTACGAACGTTTGCCTTATTGTTGTTCTCTACTTTTCTCTAAGAGAAGTTCTCTGTAACAGGACAATTGCTGTTCTAGCCTACTATATATATTTGCTTTAGAGCTTATGTCGAAATTTGGATCAATCCTTTCCCAAAATGCTTCTACAGATCTTCGAAAATGTATCTCGGTAATATAGTTTTTCATGTCTTATAGTTTATTATGGTTGTATGTTGAGTGATTGACGACTGGTCGTTAAGTCCCAACTGCCATCATGAGCTGACAGATCACTCGGTGGACAGCGATGATTGCAGGGCGGCACGCTAGCACCTTGGCTATTGCGGGAGAGTTATAGGGGGGTTACCCAAAAGCCTGCCGCTGCCACCAGCCATAGACAAAAATAATCGTGCCTGACACACACCAAAAGAGCACACATCCAGCCCTGAAGGGGCTCGTACACCACCTACCTTACCTTGTAATGAAGGCGCAGATCTCATGCCTTCTTATGCCACTGCCCCTTCCACCCAACGATACTGTGCGGCGTTAGGTATACAGTATCCCTTTAATGATCTGAAATGCGAGGAGTGAAGGAGCGGACCCAGTCAAGTCTCACATGAGAGGGCTCCGGGTGAGTGAAAGGAGAAAGCAGTGAAAACCTCAGATCATAGTTACGTTATAATAAAGGAAATTTTATTCACATTCTTAGGAAACTCTTTCATTTACCTATTGCTAGGAGATCGCCCCCACAGATAAACTACCTTAATTTATTACAGTGATTTCAGTGCCTACACTCCGATACATCTACCATAACGACATGGTATGGTGTGTTCCGAGGAACAGTCTAAAACTTATCACTTGTTACATATATCCTAGTCAATCAACAATCGATAATGAGAAGGAACAGGCAATAGCGCAAGCATTCCTGGTCAGTACTACTTAAGGTAAGTGTAATCGGATTCAAAAATTTTTATTCTACATTGTTATGGCTTAATCATATTGGAAGCAAAAAAAAACAAAACTTTTACTCGATGTCATTATATGCGGTCTAATCAACTTCACAAAATAATTCTTACTTGACATCGTTGTAGTCAGACCGAATTCACAGAAAAATTTTATACATATTGTTGCAGGTAAGAGCTACATCTGTTCAAATTCAAATAAATATATGGATATACATAGGTATGGACTTTAAATACTAATTCTAAAGTCTAAGGTTACCTCATCACTATATTATTCTAAGATCCAAAATAAATTTTATTTCTTAATTTTTTTTCTTTCAAAAAAAGAAATCTTTCTTAACTACGCCTGAACTGTATCTACATTGGCTTCCTCTTTTTCTTTTGACCTTCCAGTCAGTAGCTCCGGTAGGTCCGGTTCTTTTAAACCAATATAGTTAATAAATTAAGAGAGTAAAGACTTATGTTTTTCCTTTTTTTGCTGGGGAATCCACCACAGAGGCCTCCGAGATGATCCGCGCTGTGATACTGTCAAGAGAATTTGACTTGGCCGAGCCGTGTACTTTCTAATCTAAAAAAAAAGTATTCCTTTACAAAAATCATATTAACTTATAAATTACAAATTTCAATGAACTTCCTTTGATGTGTTGAAAAGGGGTTCCACGTGGGTGGTTCGGCGCGTTTTAAACGACTTGCTCTGTTGCAAATTATTCCTGCTGTGTATCTACATTTGCGAATTGTGAATTCGGGAAAAAAGTTGTTGAACTCATATAGATGACTTTCTGGCTGGACATCTACACATTTATTACTTCCAAGGAATAGGAAAGTAACCACTCAGTACAATGGATATCCAAAAAACCTTTCACGCTGCTTAACAGGTACTACAAAAGGTGAACGTGACTCCTCCGTGATTTCGGGCACCACCACGATGTAGGGTTATACAGCGTATTATTTATTTATTTATTTATTTATTTATCTATCACTAGTTGTAATTACAAAGATTTACTTAAAAAGAAAACCTAACCTAATTAACAACTAATGTTTGTGGGCCCACGGCACACAGCGTATTATTATTATACTAACAGTATATTATTTCTGGCTTCTGGCGAGTTTAAGGGTATAATTTATGGCACACTTTGACTAGGCCCACGTCGCTGAAACTTTTTATTACCGCTCTCTCGTTCACTATTTGAGCTCGACCATCCGACAAAATTACTGGTTCTTTCTCGACCTTTTGTAATGTACACACTTGCGGTGCAAATTGAAAACTTTTTACTCGCGTAAAACAAGCCGATGGTTTTTGATTCTAATCTCTTCGTCAGTCGCCTAGAATCTTCTGTCCTCTTGCCAAGAACACAATTGACAGCCCGCCTCGATTCTTCTTCTTCCTTTTTGTTTTTTTGTTTTTTTTTCTATCTTTTTGCTGCCTTGTGCGCCCTCACATTTAGGTGGCGTTCGGTTTGTATAGCCGCTTCGTCCATACAAATAGCAGTTCGTACTGATATGACGCAGCTAGCCTCAGTGTAGCATACTGCTGTATGCAATAGGCTACGACCATAACAAGTTCTATCGCTGGGATGACTCAAAAGTTTCTTTACCTATTATACAAAAAAAAAAACGTAAATTTGATCTGTATGTTAAAAGTTAGTACTTAACTTTGAAAGTCATTCAAGCTCTTAAAATTCTTCAATTTCGGGAGTGAGTATTTCGAGCAACTGGCATCTCGCTTCCTCTTCTAGTTTGAATTGAAAGTTAAATAAAATTATCTGGTCAACTAATACCGGTTGTATGGAAAAGTATGCATTTCTTCTAAATGGACGGAGTCTTATTTAGATAACAGAGCATACCAAATCTATTTCCGCCGTTCCATTTCTACAGTCTTGAAGGCTTTGTCTGGTGTACCTCAAGGGAGTCACTTGGGACCATTGTTCTTTATTCTATCTATTGACGACATTGTCTCGGTTGTGAGGCACTGCAAAGTCTTGATTTATGTTAATGACATTAAGTTTTTCGCTCAGATTAAATCTGTCAACGATTGTGTGGGCATGTACAGGGTAACTTTCACAAATTTCACGTTTGGTGCAAAAGCATCAATTTGGTACTCAACATCGAAAAATGTGAGGTAATGACTATCTACGGGAATCAGAAACCAATCACTTATGGTTATGTGTTCTCGGATTCCTTGATTCACCGTGTAGGTATTGTCTTTGATTTTGGTGTCAAATGTTACCATAGGTTGAATTTTATCTGCCGCATAAACTATATGGTATGAAAGAGTAGTTCTGTGCTGGGCTTTATAAAACGTTGGTCCCGAGAGCTCTCGAAACCCATTATTACATTATTTTTGTACACTTGCTTTGTGAGACCACTTCTTGAATACTCACCCCCTCTGACCATAGTTGTCTGATTTTCCGTGCTTTACAGTAGCAATTTATTGATCAACTTTAGCTTAACTTGAAATTGAGGCGATAAATTGATATGTGTGTGGGTTGAGAGTGAAGATAATCTGTTGATGGGTGTCGGAGATCAACTTTTTGACAATATGCCAATTTCAAGTTGAGCAACAGATTGATAAGTGTGTGGGATGTCGCATTTTTTGACGTTTATTCATTGCAAATTCAATTGAAGTTCATTTTGTCGTTGATTAAAAGCATGATCAAAATGAACCATGAGCTACGACAAAATTGTGTGAAATGTCAAAATATAGGATAAAAATATCGCCTAAAAGTACAACAAAAGATCAGAATCACCCTCTGGTCTTCTTTTTACGGTACACACATCGACCGTATCGAGTCTGTTCAGCGGAGCTTCCTGCGTTTTGCTCTTAGGCACCTACCCTGGAATAATTGGTTGATTATTCTTCCACCGTATGAGGATGCCGTTAAGCTTTTAAATATGCACTCGCTTGGGAAACTGTTACCTACTACTTTTCGTAGGTAACGTATGCCCTGATTAGGGTCGCGTCGTAGCCCAGAGGAGAAGGGGTGAGATTCTTGAACATCCCATCCACGCGCTGCAAATGTATGTTGGGTGCCACCTCAATTTAAAGCTTATTGAGGAACTCACGTTCTATGGCTCTAATTGTACGAACAAAAATTGAAGAAACACAAAAAGAAAACTCTCGTGTATGGCACTAAGCACCTAGGCTTTATTTCATGCATAACACACAACATAGTACGACAAAATGCGTTATTCCCGTTTGACCTTCAGGTCATGAAAACTATCCTTAACAAGGCAAAGTAAATAATGATAACGAAGGAGCATTCTCATAGTCAATACTCTTCATACGGCTTTATGATGTTTTTAATATTTATTATTTTCTTTTTATTTAAAAAATTCTTCTAATAAATGAAAAACGAAACTTATCTTGGAACGGTGCAGGGACCGCTAATTCCTGGCCGCTGACGAGCATCGGAAAATATATCCTGGGTAATCCGCTTAACCTTTTTCCTTCTGGATTTATTTCTTTGCAAAAAACGAACCGATGTCTTCACTTCTTTCAACTCCAGTTCTTCTTTTTTTAAAATATTTTAAATCTTTTCCTTTTATTATTATAATTTCTCGCTGCTCTCGATTACCTGACCGCCTTCTTGCTCAAAAAACTGTGTCTTCCTCTTCTTTCTGTCAAAAAAAACACTCGCCAAAACTCATAAACTCCGTTCGTGGGCCGGACTAGATTTATGCTCGATGATGACTGAATCATTTGTGCGTACTAGTTTACACGACCATTTCTTTTCTACTTTCGAGTTGATATTACCTGTGGCTTTGGCGTGTTATTATTTCTGTTTACTTCAAAGTTAACAGGTCTACGGCAGGCAATCACGGCAAACTTATTTTCGTTTAATTTCTGTTAATTAGCAATGTTTTCTTCTCAGATGTTTTTGCTAAGAAAGAAAGCCAGAACGACTTACCCGGCCCCATTCTAGGCTTAACAACATTTAAGTCCGTGTACCGTTCAAGATAAGTGTGAAAATTACTATGGATATTAACATTAGGTCTAAAGGTCTTTACTTTGCCTGTTTCGACAATACAAATTCTTATTACATATTACTTTTCCGGTTAGCTTTATAAATTTTTTCTTGAATTCCTTTTGATCTTAATTACTGCTATTACAAACTACTAATATTCTTGTGTTAAATTCATGTTCGTTATTCAAATTTGTATTCCTAATTCCATTCAATCGCTTGAGTTTACTTAACAGTACTCGACAAACTTAAATTTAAACTGAATTCGCCATCCTTTACGGCCCCAAGTTCGATGCAAATCTCTTCTTTCTTTAGACCTCGTGCAAGCTTTTCGACATCATTCCGCTTCCTCCTTTCAGCTCTCTCTCCCTTCAAGCCGCCGTGATTAAATTGGGTGATCTGAAATTGAACATAACTGCAGTATGCTAATATCTTTTTACCCTTTAAATAACATTTAACACTGACTTTTATTTTGCAAATAATTTTCCCTTCCCTTTTAACAGATCCGGCAATTCAACCGTAACAAAACGTCGCATGGTTACCAATGGTTGCCGATGTAGTTCATCAACTCTTAAACGCGCGAAGGTTGATCCTCCGTTGTTAGTTAACAAAATCTCTTTTCCTGATAGTATGCACAATTTCAGAAGGCTACCTCTGTTGCATGTTAACCCTTCAAGGTCTAACTTTAGCATGTACGAACCTATTATAATCGCATGTGCATTACTGTGAATAATATGACTGAGCATTTTGTTGTTGACGTTTCTAAGCATTATCTTTTAATTTTTTTTGTTCTATGCTGCATTGCATTTCATCCGGTGATTGGTTTATGTTTACTTTAACATACTATAACACCGATTAAGTCATGACAGGCATGTATTGTTGACCGTTAATTTATTAAACGTGTCACTAGTTCTGATAGTCATTATTGTACATATTAGATGGCGTTATTTTCCACACTCAGATCAAAGCCGATGTGCTACAGGGCTCTACTCTTTCTCTGTGCCTTTTTTGATTTTCTTTATTTTCTTTTTTTCAATCCTAATCAAATTTTTCCTTTGACTTTGCTTACACTTTTAATTTTTCACACCTATTAACATACACCTGGTTTGATTGACATGACAGAAAGAATTCTTATAACGTGCATGGACGGCTTTCCTTCACAATGTCCTCAAAATTTAATTCAGGCATGAGCATTCGCAGAATCAATCTGGTAAGCACCGGTGAAGCTCGAACCCATACTCATAGAAACATGAGCCGGTGTTATACTTATATTACACCATCGCTGCCTGCAATCTAATTTAAGTTGCATCGTTTTTTTTATTCTGTTTAAGTTTTTGTTAACAAATCAAAACATTTACAGAAAATATAAAAAATATCTGTGTTGATGTGCAGTAAACCCTCACACCATTTGTTTTTTTATGAAAAGCCACGAAAATAAATAATTAGCGCAAATTAACACGCCATCGAATATGTTCGATAATAATCGATTTATCTCACGTTGCATTTCGACAGAAATAAAGCGAAATATTTCAGGCTAATGCAGTTAGCTCGAAATTCGTTGGCATCAGGCTCCTACTTTCATTATGCAAATAAGCGCATGCATTTCGGCTCCCCATTTTTATTTATTATCTGAACTGAAATCAAATTTAAGATAAATTCAATTTTATGCACTTTAAGTATCGCCACCACCACCATCGCCACACGGCTTTTATGGATTCGGGAATAAATTCTGTCAGGACCAAATACACTTTCCAAGCTTCTTAAGGGCTATCACATATTCGTAGCTTCCAAAATTCCAGTTCAGTGGTATGGTCCAAAAATATTGTTGTAATTGGTTTGAAGGACCAGAGCTAACTGGGGGAGTGAAACTTATTTACACCACATTTTGCAAATTCTGATTGTGTGGTGCAGGTGTGGTGCGATGCAATGTTTCACTCCAATGGATTTCGGCGGCACTCACCGCACTCAGTTCTCCTCAGCTGAAATAACAAAAGGAATTCGTTTTTGTTAATAAAACATTTCGCCATAAATATGCAAATTAAATTTTCAGCTTTTCATAGAGGCGTCAATTTAAGGAGTGTATGGATGTCGGTGTGCGCACCCTTTGCATTACCATCAGAGACCTTGACCTGTACTATAACTAGAAATGAATTTACAGTTGTATCATAATAGAACTCAGAAGGACTGGTAAAAAAAAAGCTGGCTTCTCTTGCCGGTTAGCTAACATGGTATCCTTAAAACTAGTCACTTTCAGAGCTGGGATAAGTAGGCCAACTTTCAAATCACGCTTTTTTGGAATTTGAAGAGCAAATTGAAGGTGTTATGAAAATGTTGCCTTCATTTTGCTTCCTATTGTTCTTTTTTGTGCTGTGGTAGATGGTGCCCTGATATCAAAATTCTTCTTCTTTCTTTTTTTTTACTCTCTTCAATTCGTAGTGGAATATAGGACAGATGAAGAAATTCGTTTATGCTGTCAGAGGACCTACAATTTTAGGTGAGTTCTGAAAAACTGAGCCAATAGAATCGTAGACAATTTCACCACATCCTATTGATTTCCTAAGGTAACCAAAATGGAATTGTGGACTTGGAACAATTTTGAGAGTCAAATATATGTTAGAAAGCTTTTGACGCGTTTTTTAATGGTGATTACCATCTTTTTGGCGAGTTGAAGGAACCTCCATTCTAACACATCAAATACATATCATACCACAGGATCAGGACATTTTAGGAAGTCACGATAATCTTCCACAGTTTATTGCTGGTATTTACTCCACAACCTCAATATTATTATCACCGGCTATGTTTAAAAAAAAACAGCGAATTGTTCCATCGGAATTACCAATTACCGTACGTGTATCTATAGTAGGTGGCTTTGGTGTCTTACCTGGAGAACCTTACTGAATTCACAAATAGACTGGCGACGAAAGCTTTCTTAAACCTTCTAATGCTCTCTTAAGCATTTTCTTGAAGCGTAAGAACCTTTCTTGAAAGCTCAAAAGCTTTCTCGAAGCTCAAAAGCTTTTTAAAAAAAATCAACAGCTTTTTTGAAAGCTCTGAAACTTTCTTGACAGCATAAAAAGCTTTTTGACAGTTACCTTCTTCAATCTTAAAAACCTAGCAGAAAATTCAAAAAAATCCTTAAAGGTTTTAAAGCTTTTTTGAAAGCTCAAACATTTTCTTAAAATACAAATCTTTCTTTAAAGCTCAAATTGTTGTGAAAACTTTCCGAATGAATATAGGAGGTGTGATAAAATTATGAGCGGAATTTTTGAATTTTGCGAGCTGTATACCCGGTAAGTCCATTTACCAAAATTGGTATATATGTAGGCTTGTCCCTGATGTGTCTTGAAATTAGTAGTCATATTGGATGCTTGCTTTTGTGTTGGCTGTTGAAAGAGTTACACGTGTTTTGGTGTGCTCGGTGAGTTTTTACTTCTTATGGAAAGATTTGCATTCAAATTTTGGTTTATGAATGGAATAAAATGCAGCACCGTATTGGAAATGTTGAATGTTGCTTTTAAAGTCTTCTTTGACTAGCGTTTACAAATCGAAAAATATTTCCAAGAGGGCTGTAAAGATGTTGAAGATGACGACCTGGATATCCCAGCACATCAACAACCGATGATAATGTCGAAAAAATGAAAAAAATGATTTTGGACAATCTACGAATCACCAGCAGAGAGGTCTTTGATGATGTTGGCATATCATTTGGATTATGCCAAGCAATTTCGTCGGAGATGTTGGGCATGAGACATGTGTCATCAAATTTTTTTCCAAAAAATGTTTAATTTCCACCAAAATCAGTCACTTAGGAATTACTGAATGAAGTAAATGACGTTCCAAAACTTCCCAAACGGATCATAATTGGTTATGAAACATAGGTGTGTGGATTGAAACTAAGACCCAACCGTCCCAATGGACGACGTTTTGCAAACATTCATGAGATAAAGACACAATCGCTGAAGGAGCTAAACGTCATACCGAAAATTGTGTACTATTTCTCATACAGAGCATTTTGAAGAGGACAACATTAATATTGATGAATAAATAAAGGTTTTTTGAGCTAAACGAAAATTGCGGCTATGTTTTTATCAAACCTGGTAAGTACCATCACAATCTCTGGCCGAGTGAAAAAGTTTTCTAAATTTCTCCAATATAAAAATATCTCTGAAGCCATCGGGTTTTACTTAAAGCCAATAAGTTAACTTTGTTCCGAAAAATATTCTTGAAGTTCCTTGCTTGACGTTTGGAACATTTGGTGATTCAAAAATGTATACACAAAACCATATGGTGTTATGGCGCAAGAAAATTGAAAAAACAAAGAGCAGCGCAACTTTCTTCATCATTTTGTATAATATGCATAATCCGGTTGAAAAAGCGTTGTGAAAAAAATCTAAACTTAAACACCCTCGGACCAGAAGAAAATGGTTCAAAGTCGGAGATATTATAATAACAATTTGAAAGGAAATTTTATTAAGTAGAACGATAGATTCATAAGCCCCCTGCATTGGTTATATGATTCAAAACTTTGTGGAAACTAAAAATTCTAGGTCACCCTCTAATTAATTCTAGGTTAGGTTAGGTTAAGAGTAGTAGCTGCCTAAAACCATGTGGACACCGCGACCAGAGTTGATCTATTGTGGTTAGATAAAATCTAGTCTTTAACGAGCTCGATTATTGCCATTGCGATTAGGTCTCAAACCTTGTTTGGGAAGATGAATGCTTGTCCAGAGATTTACAATCTTAATGCTGCAAGTGCGGAACAATCACATATAAAATATGCTTCAAGGTTTCATCTGTCTCTTCGAACAGGTGATATAGTTCTCTGTCGGATTTGCCTATCTTTTTAAAAAAATATTGGATTAGTCCAGTCAGTAGGGGGTTTTGCCCTACAAAACAAGGGGTAGTTCTGATTTTTATATATGTTACTTAGCCTCGGGCCCCGATGAAAAATCTAAGTTTTCACCCTGTAACGACCCTGTACATAGATTGACTTTTAGAAAACTACGAGTGAAGCTTTATATAGAAAATTTTCCTTCATATAATTCACAATAGCTTTTTGAATTGATGTTATAAGTAGGGCAATGTAGATTAACCAGACACCTTCATCTACCTGAATTTCCTACACACATTCTAGCAAGTTGAACTGGCCTGTCCTGGAGTCCTCACCCTCCACTCCACTGAAGCTACCCAGAGTCAGATTTAGACGTTTTGCTACCCACCGAACTATTGGCGTCCGAGCAATCCCGATTGACCGGGCAAACGACGTCACAACCCTTGGAAGGGTTCTGCGCTGTCGACCATCTGGATTAAAAGTACAAAAAATTGGTTTTTTCACAATAATTCTTCAACGGTTGATCCTACGACAAAAATGGCTGAATACCATAAATTCTAAGGGGAAATGAGTACGGGGCTGGCTGGCTGCATACAATGAGCTCTATAAGTGACCGTGCGTCTTGTACTTTTTAAGATACAGGGTATTTTGTGAAAGACTTGCATATTTTATTAACCACCCTGTTACTCCGAAACGGTTGAGATGCCACTCCCCTTTATCATATAATTTTTTGTATGACTAGGTGTCTATTATCACCTCCTGTCCTATAGATCACCATGGACGAAAAACCCTGTATAAGGGTAACTGTACACATTAGACTTTAAAAAAAAGTGTTATTACAAAAAATGTAGGGAATTTAGTCTTCTTCAAATTTGTATCAGAGCCATTTTTGTCGTAGGATCCACCGTTGAGGAATTATTTTGAAGGAACCAATATTTGTACATTTAAGCAAGATTGCGGACCGCGCAGACCCCTCGAAGGGTGAAGGTTGTGATTTTTCGTCGGAGCCCGGAACTCAGTAACATATATAAAAATCAAAACTACCCCACCTTTTGTAGGGCAAAGACCTTTTTTAGTCCCTATTGACTGGACTAGAAGGGATCATGTCCAGTGACTGAATTAGTAAACAGCCTGAACGATCGTCTGGTAAGACCAATTTTTTACGCGTCTGGTGATAAGGAGGGGGGGGGGGGAGAGTTCTTTCGCTTGCGCACTACGCCAGAGGAGATCCAGTTGCCTGTTTTCTTATTTTTGCAATTCCACCCTAAATTGGATTTTTGTCCACTCCTTCATGTCGAGGAATCTACATCAGTACTTTGTTGTCCTTAAAATAGCTGGAGTTTTGAATAGCAGCTCCAGACTATAGTTTCGACTCAGAGCGCATATTGGCTATCCGAGCAAATGTAGATGTTGGTGATTTTACAGTCACTGTTTAAGCTTTCCTGAATTGCAACTTCTATAGCATAAACTTCCGCCTGAAAAACGGAAGGTGACGTACCAAGCGGAATGGAGAGTCTCACTTCTGCATGGATAATTAATTTTAAGATGGTTGAGAAATTTGGATTGATTTTGTACAATTTGCCTTTTCAAAACCTCCTGTGCCACCACACTTTATGGTTTTTTTGTATATATTTTTAAACTACTCTGCACATATATTATGAAACTATATGTTTTAATAAATCTTCAAATTCTAGTGGAGTAGTTAATTGCAACTAGTTTTTCCTACTGCCAAAGAAATAGAAATAACCCAGGAACATCTATAATTAAGCGACTAAAAAACGAGTTTGCTTTTATCGATTACGACTGAAGAAACTTTATCGTTTTTAAAATATGCACAATATTCTCTGGAAAAAAAATAATCCCAAGAATTTATAATTCCTCTCAAACGACCTCGTGTTACAGCCTTGTAGAATAGACTATGAGAACCACTTAAAATCTCTCTCTCCTTTGATGTTAAAATAATTTTTTTTTTATATATTATTCACACCAACTTCACCTTCAACTTTATATTTTCAAAGTCTGGAACAGATAAATTTCAGCAGAACATAAACCTTTCTTCCTATATTTAGGTGAAGTTTAATTAAAATGAAAACTCAAAGCGGTAAAGTTCGATGCTTATATACTTGCCTCTCTCCTCCAGCTGAAAGTTCATTTCTGCACGTTTCATTTCAACCGCACCCACATAATTATATCTCGGCGCAGAAAATGCCAAGTGCTTTTTCCTAAAGCCCTTCCTTTTTCCGGTAGATGATTTAATTCACTTCAATTAAATATTATTTCGTTCGCATAAATGTTTTGTTTTTGGACGGTTATATATCACTCGTCGTCGAGCCACCTTCCTTGGGTACCTTAACCTTATCTGTTCTTTCAGTGTTCAGTCATCGGGTAACAAACAATAAAAACTGGAATGCCCACAAAATGTCAAAAACCTTCGGCACAAACAAATTTTGGTTAACAGTCGAATTACTGTTTAGCCGCGCTACCCTTGGGTTGTTAAAAGCAACTCAAAGTCCGACCCGAACAGGAGGTTCCTACTTAATTTCGAAATGAAATCACTAAGCAAAAAAGCAGATTAAATTCAAGGGTTCTACTGTCAGTTCTTCAGCAGGGCACTTTAGCTTTATTGTTTTTGGGGCAATACAAAAAAAAAACATCATTCTTCGAGGACGACTCCACTTAAATTGGGTTGGGCTGACTGACCAAGGCTGTAAACACAGCTGGCATCGGTTGTTTTTCGTAGCCAAGGCGTATGAGTTCTCTCTCCTAAGACAATATTTTTGGAAATGACCACTTCTATAAAACGAACTTTTTCCCTATATATATTCCGCCCTTAAGACATGTTAGAAAGAATTTTCATGCTGACTGAATCTATAGTCAGATAGGTCTCCATATAGTTGGCATAGTCCGGTCCGGAACCATTTTGATACAATCATCCAAAATGGACAAGGGTCGATTTCATCCAAAACAGGCATCCTCTTGATTTTTGTATAAGAGAAAAACTTAAATAAAACAAAACAAAAAAAAAACTCCCTAACAGACCGGAGGCAGGAAGTATCAATGGGTGGCAACAACAAAAGTAATCCAGAAGAAGGAGTTAAAGGGATGATTTGAATCTTTTTTTATTTTATTTTGTAAATCAAATCAATTTCAGGCGGTGACATATATGAGGGAGGTTTAAATGTCACTATACGGTTGTTTATATGTTTAAGGGGAGTGGGGGGAAGGGAGCGTCCATAGTCCATCCATAAAAATTATTTTCTAAAAATCCAATAAAGAACTGGCTAAACCCCCTAAAATATGATGCACATCAGGCAGGATTCTATCTCCGTTTGCTGTGCTACATGCCGCATAACTAAATCGAAGTCTGGACGTAAGATTATGGGAATTTTTGTCATTCCTGGACGTGGAGAAATCTGGCATTTCCACAAGAATCTGATTTGCTGGTTTGCATACTACCACAACACAACAAGAGGGACTTGGGCTTGAGCTAGATGGTAATAGAAAATTGTAAATTTACTCATAGAAATGGATCGTTTGGATTATTTTATGCACATTTGAATGGCTCACTCAATCCTTTTACGAGTAGAAAGTTAAAGAAGAAAGTTTGCAACCTCGCACTCACATCATCCATGGAAGAGCATACTCTGAGAAAAAGTTTCGAAAATTTAATGGTGCACTTTTGATTTTAAGGGCAGCATGAGTTCGTCCTGAATGGTAAACAAGTAAAGGAAAAGTTTAATGAAAAATCGTCGAAGAATTTTCCTGAGAAAGTGGCTAGGAAATAAGAATTAACGCCCGTTGTTACGGCACGGCACGCGGACGGTCAGGTGGGCGGGTTGGCGGGCAAGCAGTAAGTTGCAGCAGCGAAGAGTGAAAATTTTTGAAACTTAATTGTTTGAAGGAGATGCGCACAACTACGTTAATGAGCGAGTTGAAGTAGTTTGCAAATACTAACGAAATGTCTTAAGGATAATTACTTGGTTTTCTTGTTCATTTTAATAATGGAGTTAAGTTAGTTAAAGATGTAATATAGCGGGGGGGTAGTCGTTTGGTAGATAGATTTCGTAGACAGCAACTTAATTGATGTCCTTAAATTGATTCTTTCTGAAAGTTTGAAGCGCGTATCGTATTAACTAAATTAGTAATTTTTCCTATGTTGCCAAATTTCATGGTGAAGTTGATAGCTTTTGTGAACAATAAAGAAAAATAATTGGTGTGGGTAGGAGAAGTTTTTATGGGTGCTGAATGTAAATCGGATTAGTTTTTGATTAGATTCTCTGAGTCCTTTTTTCATAGGCCTCTACCTACATGGCATCTCCATCTAACTCTGGTGCAATCAACAGGGGAAAAGACATGTAGGGGAAATGTAGGTTAATAAAAAAATAAATGAAAACGGATAAATCGCAGAAGTCAAAAGGCTGGCCCCAGCATAAACTCAGGTGATAGAAAGGCTATCTTGAAGCCCTATGATCCTGTATAGCAACCATATTTATTTATTTCGCTAAAAATGCTAGCTACAATGATCCTTAAATACAATACCCAAATAAAAGCTATTAGTTCAGAGCAAATTTTTAAAGTTTTTTTTTTTAATTCAGGACTTATTAATATGAAAATCAATCGAATGAAAATTCAAATTAAAAGTAAAGCACTTTCTCGACATAGGCTCAAAGTGGCCATAGTTGATGCGTAGGGAGCACAAATAAATAAAATCGTTAGATCACAGGTGTCGAGTTCTATGTATTGAAATTAATTTTCTCAAGCTTCAAAAGCATGTTGATGTCACCCTTCACACAGTTCAAATACAAAGCTTATATCACATATTTTCCTACATGTTTCTAGAGTAGGAAGGTGTATAAAATTTAATCTTTCATTATAAGGAGGAAGATGAAGTCTAGACCTCTTAGGGGGACAACAAGTAAGAGTCTCCTTTGCAAGCTCTCAATACCATCGGAGTGAATTTTGTAAAACGGAGACCAGACATCAGGACTGGCATATTCCAAAATGGGTCTAACAAGAGTGGTAAAAATAGCTTTAGTAATTTAGACATAATCTATAGTTCTTTTGCCCAGCACTTTACAAAAGCTAGAACATTAAGTTCACCCTATTAACAATGTGATCTATGTGGAAGTTAAAAGCGAGTTTAGATTTAAACATGAGATATTGCATGGGTCACATATTTTATCAAATTTCGAAAGTAACAACATAGACATCATTCGAAGGAACTCGCTTACGAGAGAAAATGGTTACCTTACATTTATCAACGTTTAAAAAGAACTCTTTGTACACCCCATTCAACAAGTCTGTTCAGGTCCTCGTACAATTTGAGACAATCACAATTCGAATCGTAGATTTATACAATTTTAAATCATCTGCGTAAATTAGTAAATCAGATTTGGTAACTACATAGGAAATATAATTTATACAAAAGGGACGAAAGCGGCAGATATATTCTTCATCTACCTTTCAAAAAATATATAGCAGAGCTAGGAGAATTAAGAAGGAAAGCTCTGGCCCGCCTATTACAAATGGAAAAAAAGTTCATTAAAGATTCAAATATCAAAATGGAATATAACAGATTTCTAGGTGAATATCTAACAAGGGGATATATGAGCCTAGTGCAGCCTCATCATAGGACTAAATCACAAACATATTATCTACCCAACCACGCTGTCGAAAAAGAAGGCAGGACAACTAGCAAACTCAGAGTAGTTTTTGATGCGTCTTCCAAAACAGCAGCTGTGGCAAGCCTCAATGAGCTATTATACAACGGACCAAAAATTCAGAAACACCTTACGGAAATACTTTTAAGGTGACGAAAATATACACTGCTGATATTGAGAAGATGTTCAGACAAATAATAGTCGAAGAAGAGGACAGAAATTATCAGCGGATTCTTTGGTGAAAAGAATCTACGAAGCCCATTCTGGAGTACATGTTACATACGGTAACATATGGAACAACTCCAGCTACCCACCTTGCTGTTAGGACGTTCCAGAAGACATACAAGAAACAGGGATATTAGTAATCAAACAGTGGGATGCCATAAAGACGTTGGGAATACACGAGAATCCAAAAAAAGAAGAATTTCACTTCAAGTGAAAATACCAAAGCCGTGAACTGGCATTGACAAAACGAGCCCTACTTTCAAGGATTGCCACAATATTCGATCCTTTAGGATGATGGCTGCACCAATAACTACAACAGCTAAGCTATTGATATAGTCTCTTTGGAAAGCTGGCACAGATTTGGATCAAAATCCACCCAGCGAAATTGCAAATGCCTGGGAAAAAAATAGAAGATTAACTGCACCACATTGAATCTATAAAAATTTCTCGTTGGTTCAAACATAGAACAAACCAGGAGACACAACTTCACGGACCCTGTGATGCCTCTGAAAAGGCTTATGCTGCCGCTATCTACACGCAGACATAGTAGACTCCTTTGGGAAGATACACGTAACACTCCATACAGCCAAAACAAAAGAAGCGCCATTAAAACTAAAAGTTTCACTACCACGTTTAGAGCTTTGTGGAGCTCTACTGTTAGCTCAGCTGCTTAAATCTACGATCAACGCCTTAGAAATAACATCACCAAAAATATTCGCTTGGTGTGATTCCGTAATAGCTCTATCATGGATAGCCAAAAATCCAAAAAATTGGCATACCTTCGTTGCAAACAGGGTTGCGGGAATACAGACACTCTTTGACAAAAGAATGTCTCTTCCCCAGAGAATCCTGCGGATATTGCAATAAGATGAATTAGTCCGAGCAAGCTCATTACCTTCAATATCTGGTGGAGAGGTCCATTTTGGGTTGCACTACCCTGCGAATCGTGGAGTTCCACAAGGATCGATTCTTGGTCCATTGCTTTTTTGCATGTACATAAATGATCTCTTTGAATCTATCTCCCATAGTGAGCTCCATCTATATCCTGACGATGTGCAATTATTTCTCTCCAGACCTCTTGGTCTTATTGAGGATGGCATAAGTTGCATTAACGAGGATATCGTATGCCTTAATCGATGGAAAATTCAAAGTGAGGTTATGCTTAATCCTCAAAAACGAATGCCATAATTGTTTACAATATAAATCTCGACAAAACAAGTTTTCCCCCATTAATTCTTAATAACACGTCTATTCAATGGATCCCTTCGTAACTTAGGTGTTATATTCAATGACACACTTACCCGGGGGTTACACCTGCAAATACAGCTTGCAATCGGCACTGCCATACTTCTTGCACGTGTAACCTCTACTGCCATGCTGGCAGCTCAGCTTTCAGCGAACTTGCATGATGAAAAACCATGGCAGCTGAGGTGATAGTAATTTGACATTAAACAGTTTTTAAGATGGCGGAAAAGAAATGCTTGAGAGAAATTGATAAATTTATACTGATAAAATGAGATTTTCTGGGATCATTTGCATTGCATCATTTACCAACTTCCTCTTCATTTTTTCTGGGAATTTTATCATTCTGCTACTTCCTTTATTGCTATAATTTTCCAATATACGCAAGACTTTACGTCTCGATGCCATTTTTAAATGAACATGCATGCAAGCTGATAAGACATCAACCGAGCTGCCTTCTGCTGTCAAGTTTAAAATCGCGTTGGGAGGGAGGCTTGCATGCAAGCTGTACTTGCAGGTGTAACCTCCGGGTTACCTGGGATGATCATATCAATAGTATCGTACGTAAAATATATTTTGGTCTCCGCTCGTTGTGGGCTTCCAGTCAGTTCACTTCTCTAAGCACATGTCGGCTCCTGGCTAGCTCGTTGCTCTTACGGAACAGGGGGCATTTCAACTCATTTTCTTTCGAGTTACCCTGCACAAGCACACGCATATCCATAACCTGGACTTTAAGGTTTTATAGTTCTGATGGAGCAGCAATAAAAATGGGTGAAGAGCTTGCTATCTTTAAAGAGATGCAGGAAATTTCCTGTGAAATTATATATATATATATATATATATATATATATATATATATGTGTGTGTGTGTGTGTTACTTTTTGGATGGTCCTCCTTTCGTTGCTTATTTTGTTTTTCGCTCCTTTTAGGTGCATAGAGCCTTGCACATAGTCTATTTGTTATCCGACCCTCTGCTTCACTTTCTTGAATCTTAAAACCTCTAGACAGACTGTTTCCATAATGACTTAATTTTTAATTAAATGGAGTCAAATGTGCAGTGTGTCACACAAATGAAGTCCATCAAGAACCCATTTGCCACATTTCGGTTCATTTTCAAATGGACTAAATTTTACTCCATTTAGTCATTAAAATAAGCTGAATTTATTGGAAAATTTAAAGTTTTTCGAATAAAGTTAGCAGTGAAAGTCATCAGCTGATCATGAAAGAAATTTCTTTCACGTTTTCTTCTCTTTTTGGTCTCTTTCAACAAGAAAAATTGTCTTCTACTAAATACTTTGCAACTACAGTAAATAATCGAAAATTTTCTTGATAGCATTTAATTAAATTATTGAACTCTGTGATGATCTTTACTCACATTGAAGAACTGTTAATGACATATAATTTGTGATTTGCATTTCTTTGCATTTCTTCTTCTTATTTTTCAAATCGGCAGATGCACAGTGGAGCTCCAGATTTACATTATATGCCAAATCTAGCACATTTTTCCTCATTATAGCTATAATGAAGGAGGAAAACACTTCATTAGTGTACTTCATTATCATCTGATTTTCGCGCTATAATGACATATACTATTTGACACACGGCATTTTAATAAATAGTTAGTACAAATGATTCATTAGTTCGTGCTGTGTGTCTAGGGTATTAGCCTGCAGTAGCTATTCTAATGATAGGGCTGCCATCTAACGCTTTTTGAGCAAAAATGTATCGTTTTTGGGCAAGATTTTAGGTTGTTTTCATAGATGTTATTTTGTATTGAGGTCTTTACTTATGATAAAAGCATTACAAAAGTTTGTCCGTTTCCCTGAAGTACCTATATATGTGTGGTACTACTAGAAGATTGAGAGTTCAGGGAATTTTTGATAGATATAATAATAACAAATAACGGGAAAGAAGAATCTATAAAAATCAAAATGAAACTAGAAAAAAGAAAAAGCACAGGATCGTATCGAGGTTGAATTCTCCATCCATAACCCCTAAGGTAGTAGTTAGCCCGCATACCAACTAAGCTACCGAGACCACTAATCCAGTTTTGCTAATATAAAGTATTATCAGATTTTATCTGATAATAAATGGATTACGGGTTCGAATTTCATTGATGTCCATCAATTGTTAAAGCACTCATCTAGAACAGGACATATCCCCACAGGCATCCCTTCTATGCTCTTTATCAACTCCTTAATTCGTATATAACTGTCAAATTAATTTTATTACTATTGAAAGGGTGGGCAACATTATCCCGGCTAGTCCTTCCATCCTTCCTTTGCTTCAAATTCAAAATATAATTAAAAACAATTCTTAAAGCCCTCCGGAGAGTAGTCAGTGAATGCAAGCCTTTTAAAAACTTCTAAAGCTCACAGTTCACATCTCCTCTGGTCCACAGTGACGGGGGGGGGGGGGGGGACGAACTGTAGAATTTGCTTGATTTGTTTGAGGACAACATCAGAGGAGATGCACATGCCCTAGGATAAATGATTTCTTTTCCCAACAGAAAATCTATCCCTCTCTCTTTCTCTCTAGAATGAAAGTATAAATATTTACGGAGCATTGCTTTCCACTACATTCAGAGTCCCAAGACAAAGATTCACATTAAGTGAAAATGTTTGCTGGAATTTATTATGAGCAAAATGACAGGGATGGGGGCTGTCCATTAATCCAGCCAGCACTAGATAAAGCATCCCCCTTCTTTTCCCCTGTGCCTGCTCCTGTAGATGTTATAGCATGATGCATGTTAATTAGGGCGCTCAGCGACACAATCACTACAAGTCTTCTTATCGTTGTCATATCTAAAAGTTGTGAGAAAACACACATTTCTTAAGAGTCAGCTTAAGACTTTCCATCATCATCATCACACAGCGTAAGATATCGTTGTTTTTTTTTGCTTATAATGAAACCATTTTTACGTATTCCGTTTCTAGCTGATAGCGCTTGCAATTACTCCTTAATGAGATTAACAGAGCCGAGCCAAGGAATATGCTCTCGATTTAACATATGCACATAGATATTTGTCCCCTATTCCCCGGGGATAGACGTATCAATTTATAGGTTATTAGAAGGATATTTTGGCTGGCATTAGATAGGAATTATTATACACGGAGCAACGGAAGGCATCTTTCTCTATGAAATAGATCGAGTCTCGGGTGATGGTAGGGCTCGGCAAAGGGGATTCCGCCATACTCATATCTAGTTTATACCATCCCCTGTACTATGATCCAATCTATATATATAAAAAGAGCTCTTAATGTATTATAGATGAGATTTTAATACGCAGAGGGAGTCACCTTTATATATGTAGTATACAACATGAAAACATATCTCGCGCACCTAAAGCAACCTTATCGCGTACAAAATCGAACTTGAACTGCATCCTTAATCGACACTCACTCTTCTAGTCTCTCTCTATTCTACTGCTACCCTGTGGGAGGAAGTTGTAGCTGCAGTCACATCCTGCTGCTGCATATTTCTCACCTGAGACATTTACTTATGCATACATTACCAATCTTGATAGATTTGCACGTATTTCATTGATTCTAATTAGCACTAGTAGCGAACACATGCAAATCTGTTAATTGAGTCGTTCGCTTCTGAATCGAGCGGTGAATTATTGCTACCAAGTCTGCCTCGAACTGACTCCGTCTGGGGGTGCTGCTAATTGCCAGTGATGACCTATGGGGAGTCGTTAAATATTCAAATAACATTCTACGGCTAAGGCTTCTCTATCCTACGTGCTCGGTGTTATGGATGACGTGCACACTAATGGAGTTGTGCAAGTTGGACGAATGCCGCCGCCGCCTCATTAAAAATTCCTGCAAGCTTAGGAAGTTTTCATTAATTTGAGAGAGAAAAGAAAAAAAAAACGGCATCCAGGATGTAGAGGGAATGGAACTGGGACTGGGACTAGAATTTAGGACTGGGACCGATAGAGGAGCATCCGAAAGTTGGAGCAACAGTAAATTGCATTCACTGTAACAAGAATTGAATTAATCATAAGCTACTTGTAATGCAAGTTGGATGGAATGGATAGAACATGTGCTTTATTCTCCTTTGGTTTGGTTTAGGTTGAAGAGAGAGTGTATAAGATAGTACGGATGAGGGGGGAGGGGGCATAGGTGAGTTGATTTTCTGCTCTAGTATTAATATGATACTTACAATTCGTGGGTCTTTTTTTTGGGAAGGGATAGATGCAAGTTTTACAGAAAAGTCAAATCCATGACAATATCAATGAAACGTTGGCACATCGAAAATATTTTTCTAATTTCTAGGGGAGGGGCTTTGTAGACGAACCGAATGATGATAGTTCTTTTCATCGTTTCGAAATGAAAGTTTCAGGATTTTACTTATAATTGGATCAGAATTTTCTGAGAAGATCATGCACGATGCTTTCGACAAAGGTCCAGAAGATCTCATACTCGATGATATTGTCAGTATACAGGGTGTTTCCCACTAGGAGGTCAGTAGAGCGGGAGATGATAGTATACTCACTTAGACGAACCAAAAATTGTATGGCAGGGTGGAGGCCATATCAACCGTTTAGGAGTTACAGGGTGATTAAGAAAAAAGCCAGTATTTCACAAAACACCCTGTATCTTATAAACTGCAGGGTGTACTGTCACACTTAAGGGCTCATTGTATGCATAACTTCATGGCCTTTCCAAGGACTGCTCAACCACCTCCACACCCCTCTCCCATCAAGAATTATTGTTGTCTAAACTAAAAATTTCGGATTTTCTTACCTTTTTTTTTTAATTTAACCTCTATTATTTTTGCAAAAAGGTCGTTAGCATAACTTTTTTTTATAAAAACTGTAAGCTGCAAAATATCGTCTAATTTCGGTGTGACCTGAATAGGCTACAGTTAACACATAGGGTGTAATAGGTCAACTTAAAGAGGAGAGTCTACAGTTTATAGTTTTTATAAAAACTAGTTATGCTAACGACGTTTTTGCAAAAATAATAGAGGTTAAATAAAAAAAAGGTAAGAAAATCCGAAATTTTTAGTTTAGACAACAATAATTCTTGATGGGAGAGGGGTGTGGAGGTGGTTGAGCAGTCCTTGGAAAGGCCATGAAGTTATGCATACAATGAGCCCTTAAGTGTGACAGTACACCCTGCAGTTTATAAGATACAGGGTGTTTTGTGAAATACTGGTTTTTTTCTTAATCACCCTGTAACTCCTAAACGGTTTATAAGATACAGGGTGTTTTGTGAAATACTGGCTTTTTTTCTTAATCACTCTGTAACTCCTAAACGGTTGATATGCCCCCCCCCCCTGCCATACAATTTTTGGTTCGTCTAAGTGAGTACTATCATCTCCCGCTCTACTGACCTCCTAGTGGAAACACCCTGTATAAAAAATTACTGCACGTCACTGATTTTTCAGTATTAATACTTTCAATTTGTTCACTATTTTACGTTGCCTCTCACCTATAAAGAGCTGCTAACTTGAGATAGGAATTTCCAAATAATATTCACAAGCAGGTATTCACCCCGCATAAATAGAAGAACAAACAGCTTACACAGACCTTGGACAGCAGTAGCAGCTTCCAATAAGAATTGCTAAGTTGAAAAAATTAAAGAAGCATAGACGAACATCTTAAAGGACTATTATCAAGTTCTATGTAGAAAAAAGGGTGTGGCCAACGAGCAATTTACTCTCAGAAATCACCCTATTAGGAGGAAACAAGGCCTTCAATATGGATTAAACGGCGATGATATCAGATATAGAGTGTCGGAATTTTATTCTCTCTCTCTCTCTCTCTAAGGACTGGATGTAGCTCTTCGAGATATAAACTGATAGACCATCGGAAATATGAAACTTAGTTAAACTATATCATTATCAAAAGTGCGTAAGACTTACGATATTTGGGAATTAGTTTACCACTTACGTATGTAAATTTTCTCATAGTAATCATTAAACTACTCCCAAACGTTTCTCATACATCGAATAAAGAAAACGGGAAGAAGAAATTACAAGGGGGGAGTACATTTGTAAGGGACTGAACCTTAATCCTTTTCCACCGATAATGAAAATATATTTTACCTTAGATTAGCTCCACAACATACATAAATGAAGGTTTTTGCTCAATACAGGAGAGCCTTTGGCGCATAAAACTGAGTGTTGTGCACTGGATGTACACCTCGATAGTAAGACACATGCTCATATGTATGTCGTTTGTCTACCATATACAAGAGGTATAGTGAGCATGGGTCTTACGAAGAACGTAAGTGGGGACTACGATCCGGAGGCTGGCATGTTTGCATAGGCCTGCTTGCCTGGGAATTACAGGCTCCATGCGATTCATCGCTACTGATGCCTTTGAGGTCTTACTTAACTTGCCATCTCTAGATCTTGTCATTCAAAAAGATGCCAAGGGCTAAATTGCGCTCATGGAGAGGTTGGGAGGACGACTGGAGTGGCTCTTCCCATTGCTAATTGGCATGTGAGCTAGAACGGGAAAACCCTCTGGTCCAGACTGCATTTGGTGTGATGGTACTAGAACTTTGGGCGTCCCTTCTCTGTGGGTTTTCCTTAAATCAAGTGGTGGGCTGAGAGAATAGCCTTATTGAACCTTCCTCGATCTACTCGAGAAATGTTCACCGACGTCTCTCATTAATAAGGGAGTCGATACCGGTGTTTATTTTCTTGAAGTTGATATTGTTTTGGAGTACTCACTTGGAAGGTATATTTACTGTCTTCCAAGCTGGTGGTGCAAAGAGCAAGTGAAGCGCAGAGCTGCCAAGGGAGGATAACTGGTTGTGAAAAGCCATATTTGTGCACCGTGCTTCGTTGTGCTGAGGACATAGCTTTCTGATTTCTGATGATTGTGCGTGTACCTAGTGAAGCCTGGTGCGTATATGACCTAGTATGCAGCCTGGTATTTGTACCTTGGTATACTATAAGACTACTGGCGTTAGTCTCACGCCTCTCCTAGCCTAAAGGGCGGATCATAACTTTCTCGTGGTCCACTACTGTCACTTTTTAAGTGCTAATATGATTAAGCCCGAACGGAGGTACCAGTAACGTATAAGAGTCTGCATGTAAGATTCACTGGGAGTACTATGATCGTGTGATCATGCGATACGAAGCCATACCAATTGAGTAGCCGACATTGCTAACTTGGTACTACGGGGTTGAGGAGCCCCGAATAGAGCTCTTTGAGTTATATTCGCCTCAAAATGCGAAGGCCCCCTTGTGGGAGCATCGTAGTGGTTGTGGTCGCCCATATCGCGGGCAGAGTGAGATCATCTGAGTATGCATGACTTAGGCGAACATTCTTCTCTAAACAGAGTAGTTTGTTCTTTTGTATAATTACATACTGCGTCCTGAGGATTGGAAGGATGGTCGCTTATAATTGTATGCTTAGAGGATTGGCTCTCGGCGTGGAGTTGCGCTAAATCAACCGGGTGCCGTGACCCACAGATCGGAAGAGATTTTAGATAGGTCTCGCTTCGACCAGTAAGTCCAATGTCAAGCATGCACTTGTCTACTAATCCGTGCATTTAGAGTGCCGTGAGATTAAGCCATACTGGCAGGTGCTCACGTAAAACCATGCTAGCTTTCTGTCTTCCAAGCTGAGAGCTTAGCCATCGCAATGGCAGCGATGATAGCTCTTGATATGGGAATTAAGGGAAGAGGATACTGCTATCATTTCGGATAGTCAGGCAACCTTGATGGCTCTGAGTGGCCCTCGGATAACAACTAACGTACTGGGGTACTGTAGGACATCTTTGAATTAGCTGTGTATCCGCAACAAAGTGTCCCTGCAGTGGGTACCCAGGCAACTTAGGATCATGGGAAAAGAGCCATCTGATCTCGTAGCCAGATCCGAGTCTAGTTCTCCTTCTTCCTTGGACCGGAACTCGCTGTAGGCCTTGCCACTTCGGTGAACAGGTCTCTCATCAAAGCGGATGTTCGAATGAAGCATCAGTAGAGATGGGTGTTTCTTAAGATTTGCAGGTGTACAAAACTTTCTCTTGAAGGGGGAGGTGGGGTAAGTTGGTGAAGCTAAGGTTTATTTTTAGAAAAATGTACACCACTAGTTTAGTTGTAGATAATTAGAAAATTTTGACGATATAATCACGTTAATCAAATAATAGTTTTGCACCATTATGGAACATAAGTAATAATGTCCTGAGCTAGTTTCATTATCATTTTAATAGTGAAAACTTTAGCCTAGAAGATAGTAGTGTAGGTACATTCCAAACGAGTACGCTATTTCAATACAAAAAAAAAAAAAGCTAGCATTGACCTTTTATGAGGGAAGTTTTTATTAATGAATATTCCACCTGGGGGTGATTATTCAACGAGGTTCCAGTCTCAATCAATATTTCCCATAGAGCCCAAATAATTCTGTACTTATGTGTACAAACATATTCAAGATGCCCTAGAAATACATGCATAATGTATTACGATATATCGTTAAAATACAGTTAAAACTCTGTGGAAGGAAAATACGAACTCCTGAAGAATTCATAATTTGACAATACGAAATAGAACAGGAATAATCACTGGTCTTACAGCAGAGATCATTTTCATATGACATTGCATGCTCAGAAATGTGCTCTGGTGAAATATTCCTCTTTGTATATGCATAAAGAAGCAAACTAACGAAGTCCATTATATCTGCATTCACCTGAACATTACCATATTATGTAGTATATTTACCTCCGTTTCCAGTCCATGTATGTCGGATATGTATGCCATTTTCTGCCCCCCTCCCCCAACCCCTTTTCATTTTGCCCAAAATATGTACGCTGCCTTTGTGCTCGAAAACTTGAATAATCTGGAAATAATGGAATTTTTTTATTTTTACTTTCCAACCCCGTATCTACGGTATAGAAAATGTCGCTATTTTTTGGAGACTTTACACAAAAAGGCAATTCACCTCCCATGTTATAAAAGAGCGTCCGACTACAAACCATTAAGGCAACAGAAGCACTTCTTCTTCTGCTATCGCAACTGAATTATTCCTTACGGCTATATTCTCCAAGTACGAGTATATATGCAAGTTTTGTCTTACCCTGGTACACTCTAATTTAAATGTTACTGGCTTATAAAATGTTAATTAACAGCCCCCAACTAGCAGCAGCACCATACTATATTGCCTCCACCGGAACAACTCCTTTATACATAAAATTCCTAGCCAATCTGCTTCAGACGAATTACAAGCACTCCTGATGCAATTTTGTGCATTTGAAGTTGCAGCAGCAAAGGAGAGCGGTTACTGTACCGTACCGGCGGCGGGCGGCACAGTGTTGGTTGGTAGATGGTAGTATAGCAAAGCTTTGGTATCCTTTATCCTATACCATTCTGGTGGAGATGAAGGCATAGTGGCAGATTATTGCCGCCTCCAACATCTAAAAATTTCAAATTTATCTTTTCCCTTGCACACAAGAGAAGGCAAAAAGATTGCGAAAGGATTTATCCTGGAATTGTGTGGAGCGTACTGCTTTTCAGATAAACAAGCTTGAGGGTGAGGTGAGGTGGTGGTGGTGGTGGCAGGATTTTAAATGGGGAAAAGGTTACAAGCCGTTGAATAAATTGGAAAATTTACTCCGGGTACGTGTTGACCTTCTTTGTCTTCTATACTTACTACAATACATACAAAAATATAAGCGAATTTCGCGTTTTTACTTTGTCACAGAATAAATTCGTTTTGTTATCGCGCGCCTATTGTAAATAGTATCCTTCTATCCTGTCCGCCCTTCCCATTTCCAGGGGACTAAGAAACACCGACGCAATCTACTGGATTAAAATGAAATTGTTTTCACAGATTTAGTGTAAAAGATTTCTCTTAAATTTAGTGCAATCAGTGTACAAAAATGGTGTTTTGTGAGAAATATTGTTGAGAGGAAGAAAGTGGGTCGAAAAGTCGAATTGCATTTTTCATTCGTGGAAGGCTCTTCAAATTTGCATTTTACTCGAAACAAAAATGCAAGGACATGATGCTTAACTCAACTTGTAAATCAAATGCAAATCAATGAATAAAGTGTTAAAAATCTTTGGAAGATTTACATTTCGTTTTGAAATTGTTGTTGCTGTTTTAAAAAGAACTTAGAGCAGAGAAGAATTCCAGGTTCAATCGATCCCATCATTGGGATGGTGTGAGTTGTTTAACTTTTAAGTTGAGAATAAAAATGGTTTAATGATGTACTCTGGATTATTGTCTTGAGGAGAATAGTTACTTACTTATGGCTTTCTTAATCTCTACTGTAAATAGTTCTAGATAGTATACCTGTACAGCATGTCTCTTGCGAGCCCCAGTCAAGGAATTATCGTTCTTGTTGAAGATTATATGCAACTAATGCAATTCCATTTATTCCTTTTTATTTCTCCATATCGATCCTATTTTGTCCTGATCATCATTTTGTCATCTTTTACTACATCTTGAAAACAATAACAATATTCTTTTTACATTAGAAAATAATATCGAATATTTGGCTGTACATGGGGCATAGGACCGAGGGTTGTGCACTGGATATCCACCTCGATCGTTACACCTAACTCATATATACCTCCTGTATGGTGGCCGGGGACGATTGTGGGAACTGAGATCCGGAAGCTGGTGAGCTTTCAAAAGCTTGCCTGCCTGGGAATTACGGGCTTGATGCGATCTACGGCTATTGCTGCCCTGGAGGTCATACTTAATCTTCCACCCCTAGATCTTGTCGTTCAGGCAGATGCCAAAAGAACTGTGTGCAGATTGGCTCATGGAGATGTTGGGAGGATGGCTGGATTAGCTCTTCTCATTGCTCTTTGGTGTGTGGGCTGGATCTAGAAAACCCTCTGGCCAACATGCTATTTGATGCGATAGTTCCAGAATGAGTGAGCCAGGGCGGACGTTTAACTTCCTGAACGTAACACTGGAATGAAGTACTCACTTGGAAGACACATTACTGTCTTCTAGGCTGAATGCTTCGCCATCGCAACGGCAGCGAAGGTAGCCCTTGATATGGAGATCAAGGGCAAGGGCGTTGCTATCCTTTCTGATAGTCAGGCAGTCTTGATGGCTCTGAGGTGTCCTCGGATAACATCTAAGTTACTGGTGGACTGCAGGTCGTCTGTGGACAAGTTGTGTATCCACAACAAGGCGTCGCTTTAGTGGGTTCCTGGTCACATAGAGATCATGGGGACTGAAAAGATTGATCTTTTAGCTAAGGCTCGCCGTAGGCGTTGCCACCTTGGTAATCTGGTCTCTCATCAAAGCGGATGTTCATAGGAAGCATCATCAGGGAATTGAGAACATGAGTACTTGCAGGTGCACAGAACTGTTTCTTGATAGGCACATAGGAATATCTCTGATTTTCTCATGGGGCTCGGAAGGAAACTAGATTAGATTAGATTTGTGAAGGGGTGTATAGGCGTTAGCCTCGCAATCACTGCGACCTGAAAGATCTATTGTGAGTCCCCGTTAAATTTGCTCCATTTATAGGTTTAGACTGTTAATAAAATCTAGAACCATTCTGGGCTTAAGGTTCCATACGTAACTTGGTGGAGGAAAAGCATGTTCAAGGTGGAGTAATCTCCGCGCAGCTGCAGAGCAAGTGCTCCGAGGTTTCGTGAGCATCCTGACAGAAGCGGCAGGATGAAGTCTCAGCCAAGCCCAGCTTGTTTAGGTGATACCTCAAGGGGCAATGGCCTGAGAAGAGCTCAGTGATCATTTTGAGCTCTGTTCTTCTAAGGAGTAGGAGTTCTTTTGTTTTTCCGCCAGAGGTTTCGATAAACTTTTTTGTCTGACGAAGTCCTTGTAGCCTTTCCCTATACAGGGATTTTTGTTTATTCTCCCAGTCATTTAGGGTAGCTCTGAGGTAACACTTAGATGTGCCACAAAAATGGCTCTGGTCCGACAAACTGAGTTACCGCTCCTCTTTTGGCTAGGCCATCCGCAATTTCATTGCCTTTGTGGCCCTCATGTCCAGGTACCCACATGAGGATAACTTTATTTCTCCTTGATAGATTTTTGAGGGTTTGTAGACATTCCCAGACTATCCCTGATTTGACAGTGTAGGACTTTGGAAGGAAACTATGTAGAACTGTGGTTGGCATCATCACTGGCCACAGCTCGCTTCACTCTCATCTAATAAGGAGTTGTTGACAGCCCTGAGTGTCTGTTCTGACTATCAGAACCAGCTTAATACAAGCTCGCTGCATGGACACGTTTAATAAATAAACGGTCAACAAGACATGCCTGGAAGGAAAGCCTGAGACAACCGAACACAGGTAGGTTTTGGTTATGGCATCTAGCAGGACAGCACAATGTGCCGCTTTGTCCTCTGTGCTGAGGATCTCTCGTTTTTAAGGCAGGCCTTAAAAAAAAAACGAAATAAAATAAATAAAAATTATTAAATACATTTTTTTTAATAAAGATTATTAAACCTACTCACGAGACTCAAGCTATGCTGAACAGAGAAGCCAAGAAAGGATCTTCAAAATTACTCCTCAGCTTCTCAAATCCAATATTACAAATTGGTGTTGATGACGTGGTTTCTGATAAAAGTAGTGGTTAAATAAAGAAAACTAAGTTAAAATTTTAATTTTGTTGAGTCATAACTTCGAAACAGCGTGGGGGGGGGGGGGGGGGGGGGGGGGGTAAAAATATAACGATTATCTGTCCAACACACATCATCATAGGATGTTACGTTCAGAAATTACAGAGTGATCTATAACAACATACCCAAATATCTCGGAAACAGTTAGGATTACCTCTTTTCCGCCCCAACTCATATAATTTTTTCCACAACCTCCAGATATATCACCCGTGACGGGATGGGACACCCTGTATTTATAATTTCTTCGCCTCTCCCGATATACCCTGGCAAAGTTAAGAATTAGTTCCTCTTATCCTGAGAGAAAATGCAAGGGGACGGTCCCATATTCATAAATTCCAAATATTTTTTTTTCGAACAATCGTATATGTGTGAAAAAATATCTTAATTTTTTTTCGAAAATCGTCAATTTTGCTCAAAGAATTTTTGAATTTCGAATAATTTCTCCAATCGAATTATGTACAATGGTAAATGCAATTTACGCGTCCAACATTACTGTACTCTCCCATAAAGCCAGAGCTGGGCAATACTTAAGTAGAAAAGTACTTCAGTGCTACTTAAAGTACATTTTCATTACTTCAGACCTTACTTAGTACTTGAATATAAGTAGGTACTTGCTTCTATTTACTTGTACTTAAGACTTAGTTTTGTACTTAAGTACCAAGATTTTAACTAGTATTTCTCAGTCTATTTTTTTATATGTAGGTACTTATGCATATAAAAGAAATTATCCAGTCCTTCGTAGAAAAGCAAACAGAATACATTTTTTTTGGGTTTTATCATAGATGGCACAGATATCGCATAGTATACCAGAGCAGATACAAATCGTGAAATGGGTAGTGCATTCCGGAATGGACCACAACATGTTTTAGAACGTGCCGAGAGAAAATGTTTCTTTGACATCACTTTTGTATTCGACGTATCCATAATTTCAAATGTTTCGGAATGTCACATATAAAATTTTTATACTCTGCTCTGGTATTGCATGCGATACCTACTTCTTGTGCCATTTATGGTTTTAATCAGTTTTGTTGCAGCATGCATTCACAAAATTTAAACACAGATTTGTTGCATTGCATTTTCATTTTAAGCGATTCTAATAAAGTCAAATGATCCTGCGAAAAAGATGCGCAACAAAACTGCAATTTGTGTCACAACCAAAATGTTTTTAATTCTCCATTGAATTTTTCGAAACTAAAACTGTTAAATAACATTTAAAGGACGTAAGAAGTAAAATAAAAGTGAAATGGAGCTAGCAGCAAATTTTTACTTCTATTTTTATGCGTGAAGAATTGTATTACATCAGAAGCGCCATCTAGTATTACACCGTACATCAAAATTTCCCTCAAAGTTGTGTGTCCTATGACAGCTCTGGAACACTTTTTTGGGGATACGAGATCACTTTGGGGATCATACGAGATCACTTTGGGGATCATACGAGATCAATATCAGCACTCTTCAGCATAGGAAAGTATCAAGGGTTTTCGATTTTGTTTCTGGAATATACTCATTTTTCCATCCCGCACTTGTAGCTCTAAGTTGACATCTACTTTTGTGTCATATCTGTGGGTAGGCTGACGGTTGGTGGGGGATGCTGTAGTGGTGGCGGTTGTGAATGGATTTAGTTTGGTCTGGACCTGGAGGCTACAATTTGACCTTGATTCCGTCTCCTATCTGGTTGAGGGCAAAAATTCCATTTGTCTATGAGACCTGTTTGAAAAGCTGTTTAGCTGTTATTAGACCTGTTTGAAAATTGTAGTCTACAAGACCAGACCAAACTAAATCCAGTCGCAACCGCCATCACTAAAGCATACTTCACCAGCCGCGACCCTACCCACAGATATGAGACAAAAATTGATGTCAGTGCAAGGAATTTCCATAAAATAAGTCTAAAATTAAAAATTGGCAATATACGTTTCGCCTACCTAAAACTAATCAAATACTACATAAAAAAAACATATTCTGGGTAAATTTCTTTTCAAATGGTGTATAGGACCCTTTTTAAAAGAAATGTTTAGATGAAAAGTATGCACTTTTACCTAAGCTGTGTTATTTTCCATATATTTTTTTATTTTGTGACCAAGAAGTTTTGAAAACTTAAAACTAAATCGAATAGAAATATACTCTCATTTGGAAAAATAATATCAATTCTATAATGTTATGGAAAAACGAAACTCTTCACTTTAGTAAAAATACCCCAAATACAATATCTTGTTATAGCCCGATGAAAGACGCATGTGTGCACTGTGTACGCAGTTTCATTCTGACCTTTGTGTGTGCTCGAATCAATAATTCGAAAAAGTGTCTTCAAATTTTTAAGAATTCAATAATTGCGAAACCTTAAAGTGATATACGGCACCACTAAATAATTGTGAAAAGTTTCGAAAATAATAATAGGGTATTCACGCAATGCTGTATCAAAGAGTGTATCGTTGTAAAAGATGTATTTGATTACAACCCAGTAAAGTAATACAAGGTCTATGCATATAAAATGCAATACAAGGGTCTTGTATTTTTACATTCACGAATTGGCAGTGTAAACCGACTTGTATAGTTTTACTTAGGAGGTCAGATTGAACGTCAAATATCAGGGTGTGCAGAGGGGGGGGGGGGGGGGTCCTAGGAAAATTTCCAGTGTGTCAAATGAAAGATCCTTTTGAGGACTAATTATTTTTGTGCCATTGGGTTGATTTAGCAGGGTGTTCAATTTAAATCTACCCGCATCACGACTTTGCCCCACAATAAAAGGTATTGCAAATTTGTGAACTCCAAACATAAGTAATGGCGCATCAAAGAGCATGAAACTTTCTGGAAAACTTAAATAAAACCGAAAAACAAATTGGTGCGATCGATTTACTTTTTCGCCCCTAAATTACTTAATAATAGTATTTGAAGTTTAGAAATTTGCTTTAGTTATTTTCAATATTCGAATTTTTTTGCGTGGAGAGGGGGGGGGGGGGGGCGGATCAAAAAACAAACTTTTGATTCGTCTTTAGCTCGACAAGGCGATTAAATTTATCGAAAAACAAGTTAAGTTTAGAGGGGATTTTGGGGTGCAGGATTGTTACTACCCACCACCCCCATATAACCCCATATATGACATGTGGGTTGTTTAATTAAAGCCCCCGCTGAGCTCTATCGAATGACGTTTTTCAATTTTCAATTCAGTATACTTCATGGTATATTTTTTCCATCCTCTAAAACTTGATTACATTTTAACTGAAAACCACTTTTTCACTTTGTCGGACCCTGCATCATAACGGATAACCCTAGAGAAAAAAATGTGCATTTAAATTAAAGGTAACAAAATTTTCCACACTGAGATTTTACTCCCAAAGTTCAAAGTTTTTCCTCATCCGGGTCCCATATACCCCATTACTACATATGAGTTATTTTTCAATTTTTTTTCGATCATGGTCATAATTGTTCAATTACGAAACTTTTTTGTCTTTGCAAAAAAATTCCTCCGAACCACCGTAAATTGTAAATTTTTACATTTTGTCACAGCGAAAAGTGACAAAGATTGCCGTAAAAAAAGGTGGTTCTACTCTTATTAACATTTCTCCTAACCTATAATTAAGTAGTAATAGTAGAAATAACAACTTGGAAACAACCAAAACGGTCAAAATATGCTATGAAAAACAGGCATTTCCTTAATTTAAGCCGTTCTTTTCATAAATAGTTGAGATACTTAAGTTTTTATCTCAGCTATTTTTAACCGGATCTTTACAATTCTTTTTTTCTAGGATAACTATGAATTCTAGGAATTTTGAGGATTTTGCAATTTTTTCCGCGGCCGGGGAGAGCTCATACGGGCCCATTTTATCACCCTATTCCCATAATTACATTTCGAAATAAGCTAAAGGCTAAAGGGTGTGTTCACTCTTTGTTGTAAATTCTTGTTGTATTTTTACATCGGTTACACTGATACATTAATATGTTTATTTTGACTTAGTAGGTACAACCTAATTTGTAAAGTATTCTATGTATATATTTTGTTTTTTGTTTGAAATAAACTTGTTTATTTTGTTTTGTACACTCATTTTTTTCTTTCACCTATTCGTTAATAAAGAAATGAATTATTTTCGGAAAACTTAATTTGAGGGAAATGTATCTACCACTAATGGAGGTATTTGTGTCTATAGTAAAGAGATATTTTTAGACACAAATTGTGCAAAATATCAGTCATTATGTCAACAATTCAATATACTTTATGTTTATTTCCATCTACTATAATACATTATTATTTACATTTGTTTAATAGTTCATCAAACATTTGGCATTGAATGTTCCCTTGCTCCTTTGGAATGAATTCCTATATTCGACAGCAAATTACTCAATACGCATCTACTTATGTCCCTTCATCAAAGGTAAATTTTACGGATATTTCCACAAAATTTGTCGAAAAATTTATATTAATTTATTGAATATCACCCAACTTATATGTAAACAATTTCCCTTCTCCCGATAGAAAATTCATTAAAGCCTATTGAATTCAAACTCCTTATAGATAGGTGAAATATACCTATTTTCTCGGCCCATAGTGGACTTTTCCTCCACGTTAGCGAAATATGCTCAAACTTTGTGGCACAAATTGTTGCCACCACATTTAAGGAAATATTTTTTATAGTGTATCAGGCCTTCGATAATTGCACTTAAGAACTTTTTATTTGGTACTTGCCCAACTCTACGTAAGGCCAAAGGTTAAAAAATTCAATATCGAAAATTTCGAAATTGTATTTCGAATATTTTCGAAAACCACTATAATAAGTAGCTAAAATTTCAATTACTCACTTATAAAGGAAATTCATTTTGAATAATTTAAAAATATTGAATAATAAGCTTTTGGAACACCCAATTTCCATACAAAGAGGTTCGATCAATTTACAGCTTTCTATAAATCAAATTTCTAAAATTAACGATGATATTTGAAACAGCAATCCGAAAATGACAGATTTAGTTCAAGATATCTTAATTTCTATGGCTATAAAAGTATCTCTATAACTAGATGTAATTTAAGCACTACATATTCAAATTTAATTTCATTTTATAACGAAATGTAATTTCAACACACATTTAACACTATATTCTAATTTAATTTCCTACATAGGTTCTATGTGACTTGCAAACCAGATTGCCAGTGGCGTACAAAATTAATTGTGAATTGATAAATACTGTTTAGCTGATTAATTGAATTGAAGATAAACAATTCATAATAATTTAAAGTATTTAAATCTTCAATGTAATTCCCCAAATAAATGTTTCTTAATGATTTATACATGGGGCATTCCATAAAAATATGAAAAATATCTTCTTTTCTGTTCATATTACACACTTGACAGTTGGCGGCTAAACAGTCAATAGTAGTCTTCCGTCAATTCCTGTAAATTACGAGTTCTTCATCTTTATATGTACGTATTTGCGCAATTACTCGAATTTTGTCTATTTTAGTGGTGTAAAAGGAAGATATTCAGCGACAGATTGGTTGGGATGAATAATTCTATAAAGACTGCGGTTCTCTAAGGCGTATAATTTATTAAGATCTTCCTGTCTGATTAATCAGCAGTATTTTTGCAGAATCTCATTAGAACGGCTTTTTTTTAAATTACTTGGATCCTGCAGATTCCACGTTTCAAGAGTATTACAGGATTCGAACATCCTTTTCAATTGACTGAGTTCATTTTTCCTCGTATTGTCAGCTTTAAGCAGCCTTAAGTAACAAATTGTGGGTAGTCTGTTATTGGGAATTTCGAGCAGTTTGAGCAGCCAGTTAAGTGCTCTTCGGAATACATAAGAAGAGAATTTATGACAGTCACATTCGGATCGCACTATGCATCCTGGCGTACGTCTAGGTAGTAAGAGGATTGACTTAAAGAAACCGGATTGAATTTTCTCTAAATTATCAAGGTCTCTTAAGGCACATACTTCAGGGGAGTATAATAACGTGGGTATGACTAAGGACTCGAATAGCTTACATCTGCAAATCCAGCTTTTAACCTTAGAATTGGTCAAAACATTCCGCGCACTACCTGATGCGATATTGGCTTTTGAGGTCATTTCATTTGTAGCACCTACGAACAGGCCTGAGGAAGAGAATGTGATGCCAAGCTATTTGTACCTATTTAAAATTACAATTGGTTCTCCTTTGTAGCAAAAATCCCGAGTTGACCGTCTTCTACCCTTATGAAAAACTAGCAGTTTCGATTCTTGAGTGTTAACTTTTAAATCGTTGAGATCGCATTATTCTTCCAAGGTAATTTTCGCATCGACATCGGAGATTCCGTAAATATGACCAAGTCGTCTGCATAAGGAGACTTAGTATGTCTGTAGATTCATTGATATACTAACCCCCTCAAACCCTTTTCCCCGGAGGAATTCATCGATGTCGTTTATAAAAATCGAAAACAAAATTGGGGATAATGGATCCCCTTGTAACGCCCTAACATTGACATTAATTTTTCTAGTCCTATCCTGCCCGACCAATGAAAAAGTCGCACTAGCTTTCCGCTAACTTCCATGTTACAAAATTTAGACCATATAGCTTGTTATGATTCACGGAATCGTAAGCCTGGGCAAAATCAATGAATAGTGCATAGAGTGGTCTATTTTTAATCCCTAAATATTGAATAGCATTTACGAATTCGAATCAATTTACATTTCCAGCATTGAAATAATAATCTTGTCCGTAATACTTATATTGAAAATTTCATAAAAACCAATTAAATATTTACGACACCTGCGAATGGAATGGCATGGATTATGTGTAATATATGTAAATGTAGCGCAACCTGTATAGAAAGACTTAGAAAAGTATTTCCATCCTATTAAAAGTGGGGAGATGAGTTCAGTGGAAGTGGTATCTAAAATAAGGAATAATAAAATAGATCCGTAAGTGGTCACAGTATTTCACTCTCCTCTCCAACCTATTTATATAAAAACAAAAACAACAACAGCAACAAAATTCCCAGTGGTATAACAGGTTAATTTCATCCTTAATGTATTTAATTGGACGCCAAGGATTCCCGTAAATCTTACATCATATATACATACAAAAACACTCAATCAAGGAAGTTAACTTTTACGAAATAAAGTGCTAACAAGGGAACAATTATACGGGGGGGGGGGGGCGTTCACAATCTTCCTTTTCCTTCCATTTTTCCTGTACAAAACTTAATTTATCTATGTCCGATAATAAGAACTAATAATGCCTCCTCCATATCGAAGAAGAAGAAGAAGAAGATAACAGAATCACATTATTGTCATATAACTCAGTGGGAAAAGGATTCATTTTTCCTTCGTCTCCACCTTCTGGAGACAAACCCATTCCATATATAATCTTTGAGCGAAATCCAATAAACGGTTTGAATTCCAAGTTTTTCGATATTAGTCTAATGCCCAGAAGAAGAAGAAGAAGAAAGAGAAACTCACACACACATTTAGGTATCCTGCATATAAGGATGTGTGTGTTCGAGGAATAAAAAATATCACATTATTCCATCGGCTCTCCTTTATTGAACAAAATCAAAATATATCTATATGAACATTCGCCTCATACATACATATCTGCATATATATTTACTACGGAAAACCATTACGCCCTCTGCGTTGGTAATTCATTTGTATAATTCTGAAACCCACAGTGAATATACATATATAAACCTGAAGCAGCAGAAAGTCCTATAAGCACTGGTCTCAACCTTAAAGTACCCCCAATTACATATACCTACACACATACATATATGGAAGATTTTCACAAAACGAACATCATCTTAAGCAGAACTTGCTGGCCAGCATCTCTGCTAGCCCCACTGGAGTCATTAAACGAAATAATGGAGCACTCTAGCCTAAATATCGACAGTGTTTAATCCTATTAAGAGACTTCGTGTGTCAGGAGGAGAGCTGTGCGCTTTTAGCAACAACATTGACCTTCGAAGCAACCACACATACATATATAGAAATGAGATGAAGAAAGGGGTGGTGCTGGTTTGTGTCCTTGGTACTACTTAGGTATTATGTCGTTGCGGTGGCAGAGGCAAAAGGGATTGCTTGAAATGAATACAAGATTTGCTTGGAATACTTTTAGTATGCTAAGTCTATACGGACACATGTAGTAAGCCTTGACTCATTTACCCTCTCTATACGATGATGATGATAATAGTAATTCAACCGCAGCAGCTTCCAACAAAACCTCACATTCGAGGATCTCTCGCTCTATTCATTCATTTGTATGAGTGCCATTCACACCTGTTAAATATATCCCAAAGGAGTGCAGTGCAGGTGAAAATGTTCATTCCGGACAAGTTGTTCCCTTTTCTTTGGATTGCTTGCCTACAGGCATCAGACGACATTTGTGTAAATCTCATAAGGAAAATGTCATGTGTTTTGGTCGAGGCGTTTGACTTGGCCAGAACCTTCCTCTCCCCCACTCCATAAAAGAGAATCCTTTTCTCATCTATTCTTCTGGTCACGAGTTTTTAAGCTTTATCAGATGAGCCACCTTTCATGTGGCTGGCTTGCTGGAAATATGTCAGGAATATCAGGTCATGTGATGTGGTTTCACCTTTTGCCCACACTCTCTATGTATTTTTGTCATCATTTTACCTTTAACTCTTGTAGGGTTTTAATAAACACCGTCCGCCCACGCGGGAATATATGGTTGGTTTTTGGGGATACCTGAGATCCTGAAGAGTGAGTTTACATAAGTTACCTGGGGGAGGAAAGTACGTGAAATATTTTTGCAAGAATTTTTGATAAACATTTTTGAACTGTGTGTGTCCTCTATATCATTTGAGACATCAAAGAGATTGTTTTATATTGGGGTACTGTTAGTACCTACCCATCTCGCGCTCCCCTCACCTTGTCTATTAGGAATATGTTTTCGCCTATTTTCAACTGATATACATACATACACTCCAAAGCTCGTCCTCCCTGTAACTATGTTGTTTTAATATGGGGAATTACGGGTTAGCTGCCAAGCGAATAGCTTAAATTGTTGCGGTTTATGGATTGAAGTTCGTTTCATAGATGAAAAATTTAACATTGCCAGGCCAGCAATTGTATTGGATGGAAATTTCGTAGTTAGGTACAGATGCCATGGGACTGAGGGATGATTACGACCGCTAAATTATTCAATTTCAGCGTTATCAGAGCGATACTTTTTCCATGTACCTACATCACCCACATTGTGGCATAATGTGAGCACAAATTGCCGTGTAGAATTACATACATTTACAATGAATAAAAGACGAAGTTATATATGTGTGTGTATATGTTGAGGTTTTTGCGGTATCTTTTTATATTTTTTGGATATTGTATTGTAAACGTGGTTTAATAAACTTTAATCAATGAATGTTAATTAGCTGCGGAAATTTTAATATTTAAGTTGAAATCAATAAATCATTATGATGTTGAAAATCAAAACTGTCAGTCGTTATTGTTACATTTTTCGGTTCGACTATCACGAATACTTTTGAAACTTAACATGTTTGAGAAGGTCTTATAGAGTCGGGGTAAATGCACCAATTCGCGTTTATTTCATTTTATAACATGCCATAAAATGACGTATTTTCTTTAAAATGCAGACATTTCTATATCCTGGGTTCGTCTATGTGTCTGCTACCTCTGCGACCCCAATGGGATCGTTGAGTCAAATGCACCTCCTCTTGACCTACCCACTAGTTTACTTGAGCCAGTACGAAAATGAGTTGCACTCACTTCAACTTTTTAGCAAAGTGGAAACTGAGTAATAGTCAAATTGAGTACATTTTCTGCAACTGGTACATTTTTTGATTTAAGTAGTCTTTAATAATATCAGCTGGTGTGGAACTTGTAAAATGTCAACACATTTGTGTTTGCGCTTTTATGCGAAGGGAGTGGTTTTTATTTTTCAGTAAGAAATTTCGTAAATTTTAAAGGCAATTATGTAAGCAAAAATCTTATTCCTTAGCAATCAATATGCCTGGAATGTACTCACACTTTCTCTTTTCTTAGATTTTTTTCTCCGAAATTGCCCTTAATTACATTGCTGCACAATTTCTTACTTTTTCCATATTTAATTTTTCCCTTGAAACCATTTTCTCTAAAAAAAAACAAATATCTTCGGATTTCACAAGTTCCACGCCAGATGATATTATAAATGACTACATACATCAAAACGTGTACCAATTGCAGAAAATACACTCAATTTGACTATTTCTCAGGTTCCACTTCGCTAAAAAGTTAAAGTGAGTGGAACTCATTTTCCTACTGGGGCAAGTAAACTAGTGGGTATGCCAAGAGGAGGTGAGAGGCAAAAAACGAGGTTACTTGGGACAGTAACGTGGAAATTTCTGCCGCCATGGCTTATTACTTCTTTGCCTACTAGACATTTTCCTTCGTCTTGATCCTCTTTTTTATTGCCCATATTGTCAATGTTCATTATTTCTACCAGACATGAGCACCATTTACTTTGGGCTTCCTACAAAGTAGTTTAGCCTCTATGGCATATATGACATTAATGTTAGTGACTTTTCCATAAGAAACAATATAAAAAATTTTCGCGAATCGGACTAGCACGCACACATATGGATTTCTGTTTAATATGACCTGGGAAGTATACTTTTCGAAAGTTTGATACACAGTCATTCCACACGAAAACGATCACCTTGCAACCCGACCATCTCCGATTTGAATGAAATTTTCAGAATTTGTAACATTTAGAATACAAAAATAGCTCACCCATATCGTCTTATTTCTCCTAACATGCCTTAGCCCCCGCAAGAGGGGTTAGACATTTCGTAATTTTCTGATGCTTGGATGCTGGATATGTTCAAGAAAAAGCACAAAAAACGCAGACTAAGTTACATTTGAGGACGGAGTATGATAAATGTTTTTAAAGGGAAGGTTTTGGACTTCTTAAATCCAATATGAAAAATTGGTGTTGGTGACAAATTTTAAATCGCCATCATAAAGTGTAACGTTCAGAAGTTACAGGATGATTTATAAAAACTTACCCAAATATCTTTAAGCCCCGTTATCTTGGGTGCCAGACCACATACGGGACACCCTGTATAACAGTTAGTGATATCTTAGTTATTATGTAAATTATGATTATAAAACTGAGCACAAATTTGACCTTACTTTATGTCTAAAGAGATGTTATCCATGAGAATAAGTTAAATAACGTGATGATTTCATTATAAAGGAAGCAAATTGCATAACTGTTATACTTGTGAAGGCCTTAGCTAGATGTAATATCACCAGGGCTGTTGTAGTGCAAAGAATGCTGAGGAGCGGAGTTGAACAGCGATAATCTGCTGAAAGTGCTACAAACACAAGATCTAGACGTCCCTATCCTATTATGAGGGAGTTAGAGATTGCTGTAGTGGAAGACCGCAAATATGGAAAAAAGATTTCGTCATCGTTATTGTTGACACCTCTATCCACATGTATGTATTAAAGAGATAGGGGTGATTTCATTTTAAGAGGAACAAGTCTATAGGGAGCAAAGCTTATCGATAGGCAAAGAAACGGTGAAGATAGTGCAGATAAACCTCCATCACAGTAGAACTGCGTACAGCTTGTATATTACTGCTCATGTGTAGGGAGAGCTTAAACGTGGTCTGGCTCTAATCCAAGGAACATGGTAGTAACAGAACTTATTATGGCCTAATCTCACGGGATTACAGACTTTTTAATGGCATATTGACAGGTTAGTTGAGACCTTTCATAATACGTACGAAAAGTATTTTTGCATTACTGAAACTCCCAATGTTAATATGGTCCTGTTGAGCTGCGGTAGGGCTAATCGGGTCAATTTGATTTGGATACGAGATGCATTAATATTCTGTTAGCAATAAAAAAGCGTGTGGGATTCCTAGTTAAAATGCCGATATACACATCTCCAGACAGTTAAGAGCTATTGGTGAATGTATGGCTAAAAGGACCACAACTTAAACGTGTAGCTTAGGTGTACTGGTCAAGCACTGCGGGACAGATGCATGCCAAGCGTTTTACTGCGAATCATTCTCTGAAAAATATAAGGAATCTTTTGGGGTATACTATAGGATGGAAGTTAGACGCTTAGTTGCCCTGATCACAAGCCATGCCAATTGAAGTATTACTTTCATTCTTCGTCCAAGTCGACCTTGCCCTCTCTACCTTCCCTTCATCTACCCACCTTGCCCACTATTTCACTTATCTTTAACAACACGACCATAATCTAGAGAGCACCAAAAGTAGCACAGTAGACATAATAAATTTTCACAACAATTTCCTGACATTTACAAATTTCAAATCGTATACATTATGCACCGAAACCGATTAAAAGTTAGATTGATACTGTCGAAGTGCATTAGAATCAGTCAATCCCGGAGAAAGAAGTAGGAATAAGTTGGCTGAAAAAAAAATCAATCCAACAGTTTTCGGTGACAGTATTAAGATGAAGTACTGTGAAGGTTTCTCCCCAATATGACCTCGATGAAATTCCGAGAGTATCATAAAATGTAAAAAACACAAAAATAAATAGCTGGATAATGGCTGAGAATGAGTCCTCCCTGGTACGATGACTGTTGCTGATGTTAGTAGACGTGACGAAACCACAAAACATGAAGAGATCCAATTCTTGACGGCTATTAAATTCGTCAGAAGATATATAAGTACACATACATGTATATGTGGAAATTGAATGACTTTGCCAACTTTAATAGAACTACAAATTTGCTCGAAACTATTGAAAACTTGGAAGGTTGGCTGTCGAACTTACCAAAGAACTGCACAAAAAATTATATTTACGTTCTCCAATATTCTCAACTGAAGCAATAAAGTCACATAAATGTCACTTTCTTCACATTCATCGACAAGAAGTCAAGAAAGTTTTGCTAAATTGTATAGATGAATTCCACAACCTGGAGATATGTCAATAATAAAGGACCCACGTAAGTGCTCTACAACTCCTCTCTCTCTCTTTCTCTCTCCCCCCCCCCCCCCTCCACCAAGTCACAACGTTCGGAATATAGTGTTGATAGATAGCAAACATATTACCAAGAGCATCTCAAATATTCGCCGAGTTAATAGAATCCTCATATATAGCTATTGAAAGTTATAATGATCGACCAGCACTAGAACTGTACTTGTGCTCTGTTCAAAGCGAAATACTTCCGTAAGCGCCAAAAACCGGAAGTCCTTAAGCACGTACCGATAATAAAAACGAAAGAATGCCGTAAATGTTTGATCTAAAAGCAATTTCAGAATGGGGATTCCCCCTTTGGGAATCATCCATTCTGTCTGGTACAACACGTTTCGATTCCATTCTAACTCTGTTGTACGCCCTACTGCTGGTGCTGTAATGCAAAAAAAAACCCTTCGGACGACTCGGACTCGTCGAAAGCACTTTAAGTGCTTGCGGATAAAAATGTGAAAATCTCGTGAGTGCGAACGATTTTAATTTTATAAATTTTTCAGTTGCAAACAATTGAAAACGGTTTGAAAATGAGGAACGGGGTTCGGTACAGGTGCAGCACTACACAGAATTCAGAGGATGCAGACGCAGAACAGAAAATCATGAAACACACAATTTGCAGAAAGTTGTGCTGCCATTCGGGGGATTTTTTTGTGAATTTTTTTCATTTTACTTCCGTTAAAAGTAAAATCGATTTGTTCACGTGTACAACAACAGAAAGTCGTGCAAGTTTTAAATTATTGTGTGCGCTTTCCTGATTCATTTATTCAGTGCTGCTTTAAGCACTTCCTTCCTGACGAACGACCCAGGGTAGCAACGACCCGATTTGCATCAGCACCAATGAAATTCACATGAAGAACAAGAAAACTATCGGTCGCCAGTCGCCATATGTATTCCGACGATTTGCTTGGTTTGACTAATGATCCAGGACTATAAAACTGGAACCACACCATCACCAGTCAGTACTAACCACCAGTCGGGTTGAAAAGTTTTGTTCCACAGCAAAAATAATTAATTTGAAAAGTTACCAACATCCCACTTCGCACTTAAACACTAACTCGGCTGTGTTGTTTGTAGTAAGCCGCCGCCTCTCATGGAACGACTTTAAAACAATTTTAAAAAGCTCAGGCCTGTAAAAAAATAAAAAAAAAAACATCAACTTCAAATCCCAACTGAAATCTCCCACTGCTATCTCCATGCGATGAAGTTTTTCGATATTTTTCACATTTGCCAACGCGTTTTTCGTTCTAAGAGACCCTCAAGGACCTGGTGGGTAGAATCCCCCATTCCCCCTGGCTCTTTAATTTCATCCTGTAAACTTCATCGTATTGTGGCTTTTCGCAATAAACCTGTTAAACCGCTGTCCGCACCATCTTCATTTACTTCCGAAATTTTCATCTCCTTTTACTTTTTCCAAAGGGAAAATGGACGAAGTTTCACTTTCTCCACAAATCAGGGAGTCCGGGATAAGAGCTCGTTTCTAATTGAAACTTTTGAGAAAAATTCTCTTTTTTAATGAGTTTTAGTGAATAATTGAAAGGAAGATCCGGGATATGATCCAAATAATTAGTTCCATAAGTAACCGGAATTTGCCGAAATTGGAGAGAATATGGATAATGCCTGGACGGAAGGAAATGTATCCGTTACTGATGAAAAGGTTTTTTTTTCGTATATTTCAAGAAATCTGGGTGAAAAAAGGTTTAGAAAATTAAAATCTCTAGGATGGAGACTTATACATAAAAATAATTTAGATTTCTGTTATTCATTAATTAAATGAAGAAAGAGAGAGAAAGGCAGAGTGAGAGAGAGAGAAGTGTATCTATACTTGTTAACTTGACTAATGAGAGCGTAACTTCCTGTAGAATTGATAGCTACCGTATTCAGAAAAATAGTTCTAAATACAGGATCGTTGTAAATAATAAGGGGAAGATATGAGTCTTTGTTACTGCAAGGAGTACATATTAGCAGAAAATATCCATAAGTCATCATTAATTCGTTCAAAATATTTTGAGTAAAATTTTATTGCATTAACTTCTTTAAAGTAAAATAGTAACGACGAAAGAACAGAACCTTATGGTATTCCATTTAATACAGGACGAAAATCAAAAATTTTACTGCTGAAAGTTGAAAAAATTTGTAGGTTGATAAAAATTTGTAAAATTGTAAAAATTGTAAAAGTTGTACAAATTGAAGATGATAAAATAAAATCTCTTGGGAATTCTAGTATGGTTATTACCCGGTTTTTGCCATGAATTCCCATATAAATTTCCGTATATCATAATCACTCGTTGTAAAGAGTTCCTCCAATGATTTTTTTTCTATTCTGCCAGCCATCAATTTATTTCAGGATTGACCAGCTCCTGGCTAACAGAGTTCTTCTTGACAGACAGTTTTTACGATTTGACGTAGGCAACTGTAAATAAATACATTGAAAGTATGCCTCAATTTGAACTAGCTGAGCTTCCTTTATGTTGAAGTTGAACAAATCAAAATTTTCTTTAACAGAAATCCCTCTAAAACCGTTAATCTTTTGGATGTCACATCACATAACATCTTCTGTGGCGCCATTTTTAATAATAACACGACCGAGTTAATAGACATTTTCAACTACTTACTATATGTATATTGCCTATCCAGCGTCGTGTGTGAAGCAGTTCCTGTCCGAATCCAAGTCGTCGGCTTTGTCTTGTTATTACAGCTAGTGACGTAACATCGAGTCAAGCTCTATTCGAATCTGAATCTATGTTTATGGCACCGAGCTTTGCTACTTTTTACAACAGTTTAGACATATGCTTGATCACTGAGTAAAGAGTCTAGTTGACTTATTTAAATAGACAACATATTTTGAGGTTATGTTTATTCGCTGGCTGTCGAGATCAAGCTAAGCAAACGAATTCAAATTATATTAGCTTCATCTTGAGTTTGATGGAAAATGGCGAACGCTGGCAAAATGAAGCAGACATATTGCGCAGGATTTTTACTGTTTTAATTCCTTTAAAAACAAAATTATTAATGAATATTCATAGTATTCATAAAGCAGGTATAATTTGTGGCTAATAAAATAGATATTTATTTTTTGCATTATAGCTAATCGTAGTAAGTAGATACAATATAATTCATGTCGCCAAAAAGCTTTTAACAAAACGTCAAATATCGAGCTAAGCACACGAATTCCGACGAGTTAGCTTCGTCTTCGCCTAAAGCCGGTCCCACACATTTGTCAAATATTTGGCATGCGTCTGATCTGAGGCGGTGTTTGTGTGAGCTACAAAGAGGAATATTTTTCATTCAAATCAGACGCATGTCAAATATTTGACAAATGCACGCAGTGTGGGACCAGCTTAAGTAATCCGTATCTCTTTTGTTTTTGACAGAATTAACCGTGTGCGGTATACAAACTAACAAGGTATGACTGTTCCGCACCACCATAGATTCGCCATTTTGTGTTGTGTGACGTCATGTGAATCGAATCTCTATAAAAAAAAATTAATCTTTCAATTTATTTGTAAATTTATTCAACTGGATCCATTTAAAATGTTAAAATAAGTACAATTTTAATTTCTCAAACAAAGACAAATTGGCAATCATCCAACCTTCTCAACTAATACATCGCGAATAAACATTATATATTACTTAAGAGGAGTCAGTACCAAGATTTGCAAGTTTCATACATTTTTCAATGCGAATTTCTGGCAAACTACATATTTGTGGCACAATAATGATTTATAGCTTAAATTAAAGGTAACGAAGAGGTCTAGTAAATAACGTCGAGAAAAATAAAAAAAATGTATTGGAATGGAGATATTAGCTCGGAAACGTGTAAAAATTGATTTTTTTCAAATCAAATTCCTGTTAGTAGGTATTCTCATTTCTTTAGATTGTGACTATTTTGGAAAGATAAAGCCTAAATCTAGCAAATAACGTCGAGTTTTTTTATTTTTAGTGGCGCTTTTTTTTAAGTGTTTAACTCTAATAGTACTTGTTTTTTCTCTCGATATTTCAATGACGAGAAATTGCAATATTTCGTTGAAAGTTGTTGGAATATAGAGCAAAATAGTATATTTAACAAATATGTGCAAAATAAAATTTAGGAGAGTTAATTTCGTTAAATTTTTTAATTACTTTGAACTGAAAATTTTTATTTTAGTCTTAAATTGTCGCATGTTGGGTTTCTGTCTTTTACGCTAGATGTCTCTAATGTGACTTGTGGTCTAGGTCTAGGCTAATTTTATATGAATTTTCATACTTTCAGGACACAAACCTACGTATAGTAAGTTTTATTGCCTACAGGCTCGCTGGTGTCTAAATTGATATTTTTGCTGAGTACTGACTCCTCGTAAATATCGGTTGTGCTCAAACCGCACGTAAATATTGTTACGTGCAATAGAAACAGACAACTGGTGACATCTACTGGCAATGGAGATTAAGCAACTTCTGGTTCGGAGAATCGATTATGGAATCTTCGGGAAGGTTCAGGAATAGAATGAATAGAATAGGCAAGAAGCTTCTGGAATAGAACACTCCAGAATAATCTGGAGAGTTTCTAGGGTATAACCAGAAAAAGAATCTTGTCTTAGACGTTGCAGTGTTTACAAGCAAAAGTAATAAAAAAGCGAAAGTATTGTAATTGGATTGTGATAATTGAAAGTACAGTATTAGCGATAATTAAAGTTGAGTTGATTAATTGAATGATTGTGAATTTTATATGATTAGAGTGAAATAAAGAACTTGTATATTAATTATTTAATATTGTTTTAAATAACGAACCAAAAGCCACGCTCGCAACAATATCTATAACTGATGCATCTTCATACTTTTATATTAATTGACTAAAGGGAATGGATTCATATAATGTAATACCAATCTCAATGCTATTAGGAAAAGTGACACGAACTCTCGAACTGGCACTTTTCTCGGTGATATTAGATATGATTTTTTTGCAGTTATTCCATTATTATAGTTAGTTTGTTAGTTAGCTTGTCATTAAATCCACTTTTTTTTCACTTCGCTCTGGTGCATTGCAAATTTGCTTTCTTATTTGAAAAAATTACCATTGCCACTAACTAATTTCAGCAGTAAGTAGGTATAGAAATATTAAAAGCATCTCAAATACAGTAGAATTCACTTAACACGAAAACTGATTACATGAAATATTGCATAGCACGAACCAAATTCCCAGTACCTACCCGTTCCGTAAAATGATTTTCATGTGAATTAATTCGCAAAATAAATAACACGAAATATCGCTTAATACGAAATTCTTACTTGCTTATTTTGCTGAAAATTATTCTATTACCACAAAATATCGATTGTTCTTACATCGAACACCACAAGCATTTTAATGTTCAAAATGTTCTGATGAAATATCTTATCAGATCCCTTTTAGAATGGTTCCTGCACGCAATACTAGAGCTCTAGCTAAACCGCGCACATTTTTTTACCCTTCAAATTACTTTCGGCCATACAGTAAAATGCCGTGATGATTTTTTTATCCCGAACTGTACGAATGTGGAACAGTCTACCATCTTCTATGTTATGTTGGTCTCCAATGGATTGGCGTATTTGCCTATAGCCACGATTCTGTTCATGATGAGATTAATCAATTTATATGTTGAATATATGGCATATGGCCGCAATATTCATATACGGCTAGAAAACCACAAATTACCTGCGGATTATCTGGCTGAAGGCCTCAATCCTCACTTGATATCTGGCTGGGTTGCCTGAATATCTGCGTATAAAATACTTGGCTGATTGCCTCGGTATTTTTGGGATACCTGTTTAATATTCTATGGTCAATTCTTTAATCTTAAGTTATAATCATTAATTATTGCTAAGTAAGCAATCTACATTAATTTCTTAATGCTACCTACAATCGATATTATTTGCCTACATTATTATGTGTATAATTTTTGAAAGAGCGGTGAACTGTCGTGAAACCTGATGCATACATATTATACTTTCAGCTCGCGCTGAAATTTCAAGTGTTTGTCTTTTACCTCATTCATAACGAGGAATGAATGAATCACACAAAAATGATTACATACCTACGAATCTGTATGTATGTAAATTATGTTTTTTCATTTTTGTTTACTCACGGAGTTAATTGAACTCCGAGTTTTACCTTTGAAAAGATATGCAAACTTTAGCTGCAATCTTGGTTTCTTATTTTTTTTTTAGAGAGATATGCATATGATTTATATGCAATTACATGCTTTAATGATGCTGCATTACATGCCCATCCTTAAAAGATTGATGTAATTTTAATTTCTCTAAAGAAAGTGTAAAATTACATTACTTGTTATTGCACATTCGATTAGTTTTCTTTCGTCATGATACTTTATTACATATTTCCTTATCTACTAACTACTTTTAATTATTTTGCTATGTATTTATCTATATCTCTACATCTATCTAAATTTTATGTTTACATAATTTCAAATTATTATTGTGTACTTTAGTTTATTTTCCATTTATATCTACATAACTATTTGCATTATTATGCCTTATTATTCTATATGGTCCTTTATATGGTTGCTGTAATTTCACTTTATTACCTACTTTTATATACAGGGTGTTTCCCACATATCAACCTTTTAGGAGTGATTAAGAAAAAAAGCTTTTTTCACAAAACACCTTGTATTTTAAAAACTACAGGGCGTACGGTCACAGTTAAGAGTTCATTATATGCAAATCTTTATGGCCTTTCCAACGACTGCTCAATCAGCACCACACCCGTCTCCCATCAAGAATTATGGTTGTCTAAACTAAAAATTTCGGATTTTCTTACCTTTTTTTTTAATTTAACCTCTATTATTTTTTAAAAAAGCTCGTTAAGATAACTTTTTTTTTTTTGTATGTATCGAGCTTTCTTATATATTTCACGATAATTCGTCACTAATGGCGGAACGTGGTTCGTAATGGGAATATCTTGTATTCTATATACCTTGGAAAAGACTTAATAAGGAATTGAGATACCTCGAAAACATTTCGCTAATCCCAACGATTTTGCGTTAACGTGGAAATCGTCACGTAATTAATTAAAAGTGCAAATTATAGGTATGTCATTATGTTTTCTATACTGTTACCAACAAAACTTTCCGGCAGTTCGTTAAAATGCCAAGCTGATTTAATCTAAACTGCAAAATTCAGTTCAGCCTTTGGGTTTCTCACCACTTACGGGACCCACTTTATAACCCTGTATTTTTCCCCTTTTAAAAACCGATTTACATGACGTCAGACAAATTTGACAGATCGAACGATCATTCTTTGTTAATCTGTATACCGTGTAACCGTGATTCTGTCGAATTACTTTCTGTCGTTTGGTTGTTGATGTCGATATTAGATATTTCTTACAAATGATCTACCTCGGAATTAAAGAACTTTTATCTGTATCCTGGACTAGCATTTCTAATACTGGGTAGTACCAGAGCTGTCTAAAAACATTATCATTAGCATTAGTATTACAGATAATCATCATCCTATGCCGGTGTGCCTCAGGGTTCTGTTATCTCTCCGTCTCTCTTCTTAATTTTCATTGATGATCTGTTTTCCCTTACTTTCAATGCCATACAAAGTTTCAATAATAATAGTACCCTTGATTTCGTTATCTCCTTTGACACTCTTGAGAGCTCCAGAAGAAATGCCGCATGTGTTAACCGAGATCGCATGATTAGATATTGAATAAAGATCTTGACAATATCCTCGTTTGGTGCAAGGTGAAACGCGTCGAATTCAATGCATCTAAGACCCAAATCTGTCTCATATTTTTAAAACACGATCATAATTTTTCCACTGTCAAAATAATAAATTCGAAAAAGGAGACACCCTTTTGCACCATCAGATTGATTCGAAACTAAATACAAATTAACGTAATTTTTTTGGGTTTTAAATCATGAAGTTTGCAAGAAATACCTCTTGCTTTTTATTAGTATTTATAAAAAATATTAAAACATGTTAGCTATGATAAAAAGAAGTATGAAGCTTTTTCCAAGCCATCTACATGTCCGTAGTTCGAAAGTCTAGTTTGCGAGCTTTCCGAAATGCCAGCGTGAAATTCGAACAGAACCTATTTTCATGCAGCTTACCTCTGCGCTACACTGAGCTAAACAGAGATAGCCATATGCACTACTGCGTGCGGAAAAAAGGATGCCACTCCACTCTGTATTGTGAATGCGGCCTTAATTTCAAAGTTCGAATTTCACATTGCGCTCTATTGTGAACAGCTTTGCACTTAGATAAATAAAGACGGTATTACCTTTCTAGTTCACATTCGCGTATAGTATTTAAGGCTGAAGCTATATAGTGTGTTATTTGAATCTATAATAATTACTTTTGTGTTCAACTGCTTTCCTGCATTACCAAACACTACCATGAATTGCAGTCCAAATCAACAACTAAGTACAAGAAATTTGACATGGTTATTTTGGAAAAACTTTTTTTTATCTTAAATAATGTAAATAATGCTAAGACATTGCAGATATTGCAGATAATATTAAACTAATGCTGTCTGTAATTAGCATTTAGGGCAAGGTTAATGAAAAATTGTTGATTAGCATTACGAGGTAATGCTAATGATAATGTAAAATTGTTGCATTATCTGTACATAATACATTATGATACAGCTCTGTGTAGTACGCAGTATAAAAACTTCTTTGGTGAGAATTATTCCAACGTCTGATCTCTTAAATTTAGATGGGTTCCTATATGAAAATGTGTTCGCCCACATTATGCTATTTGGTTTAACTTAGGCACATAGCTTAGACGATTTAACCCTTTTTCATATGTATGAAATTCATCAAGCCGTCTGTTATGAAGCAGAATTCTTATATTTCATGTTCTAATTCATCTTCATGTTCAAAAAGTAAAGATCGGTATTGTGTTATTTGCCCGATTTCAAGGTTGCGTTCATCAATTTGTAGTACTTGATTTTTTCTTTTCAAAAGTTCGGCTCAATCGATATAGTACAACCTCTATTTCGTGGCGAAGGGCATTCTTCATTCGTCCATCTACTGTTAATTATGTATAACATTGGTTAGATGACCCTTCAGTTAGAACTACAAAGGAACTGCGGGATAGACCTAACCCAAACAAAACGAAAAAGTTTTGGGACTAAACAAGCCAATCCTGAGAACTCTGATGTCAATTCTCACTGGGCACTATTTCCTCAGGAGTCACCTGCACAGGTTGGGGCTTGTTGCTTACCCTATATGCAGACATGCGGAGAGATATCCAAGGCGGTGACTCACTTTCTGTGTCATTGTCCGATTCTCTCGTTACAGATTCCTTGGCTCACACCTCCTAGACGAACTATATAAAGGTAGGCTGGGAGCCAAGACTTAAATTCGTAAGAGCGTCCGGTTGTGACCTGGAGGGTGACCAATGGATATTGTTATGGTCTACGTTTCAGAGACCCCGTAGGGGGCCTCAACCTCAATTTTCAATCAATGAATCATTTAGGTAGCTAAATTTGATGAAGTAACACTGGAGACACGACAAATGCCGATTTCTGGTGTCTCCATATATATGGGAGTGTCGTCATGGTTGGACACCTTTTTGACTTTTGCCCATAAATTCCGTTTAAGAAGGAATTTTGTCAATCCAAAGATATTTTTGAAAAGGTCTGGGAAAAGAGAACACTTTTGCTGAACATGGCAAATTGATTGGGTGATATGCTGTCAAGGTTGGCCAGTATTGTCTAGGTTGGCCAGTCAACGAAAAATGTACTGAAAGGATTGAAAATGACCTGGAAAAATTAATTGAATGCAATAAAAAGCTGAATTTGCTACATTTTTCTGTTTTTTACCAAAATTTGAATGGCACATTATTCGAAATCGCATTTCCGGAAAATGTCGTTATATTGACGCACTTGAAATGCACTTCTCTCTTGCATTGTCCTAAGATGGCTTTTCTCTGCTTTTTTGGTGGGCATCTTCCTTTAGCTGGTGTTTTGGGCATCCTCCAAGCACACAATCACAATGGGCCAAACCTGACTACACAAAGTGGCCAACCTTGACGACAAGCACCATAGACACATCACGTGACATCACAACCAAACATGTTACAGGATTGAATTTTCCTCTTGGTTTATTTTCAAGCATGAGTCACACAATATATTCACAATGCTTACCTTGATGATTGCATATTTTCTCCTCACTTTCTAGCCATATTCACTGCTGCAAAAAAAAACTTGTTTTTGAATTTCTAACCACTGAGTGTACACCATATACTTTGCGTTCACGCTTCAAATCTGCAATGTCACGAAAAGTTCGCTTTCACTGAGAGAAGTTTTTTCGCGCTCGAACATTGGTGGCGTTAGTGGTTAAAACTACAAAAATCGCAGTTGGCCGACCTAGACGGCAGGCAACCCTGACGACATTCCTATGCTTTGTGCGTCTGCTACCATAGGTAATCTATACATTATATGGACAAGCAACTATTTTTTCGTTCTTTTTAATTAAAGTTTTTTTTTGAATTCCACTCCTTTTTTATTGCGATTAAGACGACAACTTAAGGTACTTTCTCGAGAGATGCCTCCTTTAAGTTAAACTATCCTCAAGTAGGTATTACCAATTTTTTTCCTACTTGAAAGAGATAACAGAATTCAGAAGCTCTAAGCTGTTCATGTCCATGCCATCCCATTGGCAGCTTGAACCCATTATTTTTATTAAATCCGTAATAATTATCACTCGCCTGCGTATGAGACGCTTCAAGGAAAAAAAAATGTCTTAATTAATTTTTCACAAAAATAGATGTCATTTTAGGCAGCACATACTCAGTACTCTCCACATGTAGGATCCAACAGAAAAATCTTTAGTGTTTGCTTCATAAATCATAATTGCAATAATTTTGTTCGTAACGACGACGACGACAGGAACGACGACGACGATGAGAAACCCGACGACTATGAGGACGAAGCATTGAAGGGACAACACCTTCTCTTGAGTATGACAAATTATTGTCCCAAGGATATGCCAAGAACCAGTTTACTACTTGAACAATAAAAACAGGTCTCTCATGTCCGCTACAGGAAAGAAAAACTATCAAACGAAGCCCCATAGAAACTTGGGTCCAATCTTTTATCCCTGGATAGCGGTAAATATGGCATCCACTTGAACGTCTGCTCCTTGAAAATGAAATTTCCTTCCACGGAAGTCTTCCGATGAGGTTTGCTTTTTTCTTTTTTTTTATCTTTGCACCTTTTGCCAAGGACACACATATGTGTGTGTGTGTGTACGGGTGTGTGAAATTGCGGGAACAGTAAAGTGTGCAGATAAATAACTTCCCTTCCCGCTAAGCTTTTTCTTACCGTGCAACGATGCAACTGGAGGAAATGTGATAAATGTGCTCGTTATCCTGGATTTCACCCGGTTGAACATTGAATTTATATGAAATGACGATTGAAGTTGCCTCCCTTAAACACAATAGCACTAAAGAACGGCCCTTTTTGATAGCTTCTACATGCATACATATAGTACCAAAGGATATAGAAGAAGAAGAACAGAAATTCAAACTGATTGCAACGAAGATTGGAAAGCAATTGTCACTTACGTTCCTCCTGCCAAAGATCGAATTTCAAAGTTCTTAGGACGGCCGGGTACAAAGAAGCGGAAGATGTGAGAGAGTTAAGGGAATATGAATTCGAGAGCACTTTCAAAAGGTGTGTATAAGAACTAAGAACTTTTCTATCGACAACCTATTTCAGCTCAAATTTATTTTGCAATGTAAGTTGATATTTAAGGTGAAAAGAGATAGAGGGAGAGAGAGAGAATAGAACTAGTCAGTAATTGAGGGAACTTCTTATAGTAGGTACTTGGTTACTTGCCGAACTGGAAAATTTCTGTGCAAGTTGATAGGATTCTGTGTTCGTCGTATATGAACACCAAACTGGATGAACCCTAAATTTAATTTTATTGTTTTGTTTTCCAAGAGAATAAATTGATTTCTTTTGAGTGCCTTTTTGAAAAAGATACGGGTACAACATGATATGCACCAGAAAATTCTTTTAGTAAAACTTAATAGCCACAGTTTATGAAATGTAGGTAATAAGGTACTTGCAGCAAATAAAACCCGAAGGGTAAATAAGGCCCACATTTAAAAATTCCTACAAAAATGAATGGCAGCAATCTCATCCTTTATGCGCATATGCATTAAGTCGACAGGAACGCCGTCGGGGGGCGTCTGGCAGCTCGCGCCGCCATCTTGCGAGTAGCGACCGGTACGTCACCGAGAGGAGTATGGTTGCTTGGGATTATAATTTTCGCCTAACTAGACAAAATCATAAGTTCCGTTGTTTAATTGCTATTTCTACATGTAGTATCTAATTTGATTAGTTTGAATGTTAGGTAATGTAGTTTATGATTTCGGTGTTTATTTGCTCTCCCACCATTGGTGTTTATTTGATTAATGAGTATTTCTGCAAAATCTTGTCATAGGTGTTATAAGGCCCACTAGAGTTAGACTGTGGGCCTTATAACCCTACCTAACCTAAATTCTCAATGAAACTAATAAATGTTCCTATATAGAATTATAATTGTGAGATTATTTTTGTTCCAATGAATGAAGACAGTTTGGATTTACTCTGTGGTACGTTAATAGCTGGATTACATTAAAAGTGCCGTCGTCGTCGTCGTCGTCAAACGCCGAACAAAACGCCGGGCAAGTTACATTAACGCTGGGCGGCAGCGCCATATCTTAATTTCCTTTACATTTTGCAGTTGAGTTATTTGCTTTAATCTCTGCCGATTTGCAATAAAATTTTAAATAATATTAAAAAAGATATTTTCTTTTCCTTCAAGTCCACACTTTTTAATATAAAATCATTTATTTTCAGAAATTTAAATATCGTTTCATTTTGTCATGTTTTTTCATAATAGATTTAGATCTGGCATATTGGCAGCAATGGAGCGCCAGCGTGAGTAATGTAATGCAATTCATACATTCAGTACTGTCTCTAAATATTTTTGACATAAAACGACGACCACGCCGACGACGGCGCTTTTAATGTAATCCAGCCTTAAGAAATTTATAACTAAAGCTGTTGGGGCCTTAATATCCCCCTGGGTGTTAAAAGGCCCATTTTGATTCGAAATTGCTAAAATCAATCGAATTTTGTTGATTTTCTTAGTTTTAGTAAGATTAAAGGAATCATTCCTCTGATTAAGATTTTGAAAAAGTTAATTTTTTCTTTGGGCCCTATTATACTGTGGTAGTTTAATAAGGCTCTTGGAAAAGGTTTTATAAAACTGATTTTTTTCCAAATTCCCACTTCTGTTATAGGTTTTCTATTTTTTTAGTTGTGCAAATAAATAAACTTCACAAATAACTTGTTTTTGTATTTTTATATCACCACCACTGACATGTATATAAATGGACTGCTCGTTGAACCAAAAATTCGTGAAAGCAAATGGCTCAACTTTCATATTCCTGTCTCTTTCCATGTGGGCATACTTTCTTACTGAACTGTACCGATTGAGGTTCAGCGGAATTTCCAACCAAACAGCCTTGTAGAAAACACTTCCTTCGACTCATAATTAAAATTTAATAATACAAATAGTCCCAAACGCTTTTTTGGTAAATTCGGTAAATTCCACTGATAGGTAATAAATTCCCAAATCATTTAAATATAGCGCCAGTTTACGACATTTGGTAGCATTGACAGTGAGAGCCTACGAGTAAGAAACTAAAGAAGAGGCCATTGCATGCCATTTTCACGTAGCGAGCGTGATGTTTTTTTTCACTTTCTAACATATGGTTACATCTCTGTCTACCTGTACCCTAGGTAACACTTTAGTTTATGTTCGGTAAAGAAATTTACTATAGCACAAAAGCCGTAGGTAAGCTTAAAATTGGAAGGGTACTAAATAGAAAAATATTTACATTATTTTATGTGGAATTTTAGTAATACTGTACTTGTTTCTTTTTTAATAATAAGCTGGGAATTAGAATATTGGTAAATGTTTGTAATTTTGGTAAATGTTTGTAATTTTGGTAAATGTTTGTAATTTTCGTAAATATTTGTAATTTTGATAAAAGTAAAAGAATTTTAATACATTATGGGTTTACCAAAACTCAAATTTTAAAGCAAGTTATTGGGCAACCGAAAATGGAAATAGGCTTACTGGGGAACCAGAAATCTCAAAAAGTTGTGTTGTATGACTAGCTCTCACTATACTGCTGCTGGTATACAATTTTACCTCATACTTTCAAAAACCGCTCCAAAATCCCTTGCATAAGCTTGTTTTTTTCCATCCGCCAGCAATGCAATTTTTTTATAGGATGTGTATAAACTTATACATTTTTGTGATTGGCACGAAAATTGTTGTTGATGGGCTTCTCCTTTAGTTTCTTACTCGTAGGTGAGAGCATACTTTCTGAAATCAAAACTGGTGCCACATGAAACAGGAGATGAGTCAGTCCATTCATATATATGTCAGTGATTACCACATACTTGATTTATTGCATTTTCAAATTAGGTGGGCCTTATTTGCCGCAGGTACCTTAGTGATTTTAATGGAATTGTTAACAAAATTCATTTTATGGTTGCCGTTTGCCTTTTTACATAGGAATCGTGACTTTTCAAATAAATCCTTTTGAATTAGTAATTTGCCAAAGAATTACATGTTTCTCTGTATGTTGTTATGGAACTATAGTGAGTGATTTGCTTGGACGTGAAGTCCAGACTGCCAGCATGAGCTGACAGATCACTCGTTGGACAGCCTTGACTGCAGGGCGGCACGCTAGCTCGCCTCAGCTATTGGCGGAGAGTGTTAGGAGGTTCCAAGAAAAACCTGCCGCTGCCGTCTGCCATATTCAAAAAAAAATTCGTGACTATAAACACTAAAAGCCGGCACACATTCGGTCCTGAAGGGACCCTTACGTCACCTACCTATATCCGTCGTCGAAGGCGCAGATGTTATGCCTTCTTTGCGTGCCCCAACCACCCATCTGACTCTGAGGGCAAGATTTTTCAGAGTCCCTTGTTGACCTGTAAAGAGAAAATAAACGAGCGAACTAAACAACCTCCATGCGAGAGGGCGCCAGGATAGTGAAGGAAAAATAAAAACTCTCAGCACTTCATTACGTTATAAATAAAGATTTTTATTTATTTTTTTCTTTTTTTTTTTATTACTAATAGTTGGGTTCCATTCATAGAAATCACCAACCGGTGAAAAAAAACAAGTGTCTACTTCTAACCTCCTTATCCAATAGGCGGGCCACTAGCCTGTCGAGACCCTATTAACCTCATAACATGTGCATCTCACAATTCTATGCCTAGAGCAGACTATAATAAGTCAAATGAAAACATTCGGAAGTTCTAATTGTGTTGAAAATGTCTTACTTCTGTACATTTGAGTTAATAGTGTGCCAGTTCTCCCATACTATGGAGACGTGCAACAAGCGAATCTATAATAATCTTACAGCTAAGGTACCTGCTATAGAAATTTCATCTTTTAAAATTATCAATGTGTAGACTTTAAATATTATTAAGATGACATAACAATAAAATTTTGCTTAAATGATTGAAAGTATTATTCACCTAACCTCTATGTCCATCCATAAAATGGCTTGGGTCCCTGAGTTCACTAATGGAGCACTTAATCAAAAATTTTATGGCCTAAGGCCTTACTTCTAGAATAGTGCTTATAGCACTTCTTAACGAACAGTGACTCAAGAACTACTTTATTCCTAGCAATAGTTGTTGTGTTGATACACAATCTTCCTATTTCGATTTCAATTTACTTTAATTCGGACCACATTTGAATATATCTGAACAAACAATATAACAGCAAACAAAAGGGCAACACTTACGCATGTTCTAATGCTGGGGATCCCACGCAAAGGCGCCTCCGAGATGATCCGCTGTGCCTGATGAAAAAAAAATTTAACTCTTTGAACCTTAAAGGTCACCCACATCCATGTCGGACTGACTGGCTAAATCGATGTATATATATATATATACCTAAAACAATATGGTACAGAACATTATCCTAAGTTTAAATTAGTTTGCACAATGACTTCCTTATGATGACTGCACTCCGAAAATTTCATGATTACTTTCGCTTCAGGTATCTACAGGGTTTCACCGGGTGTGAACTGATATGCTAACTGCATTAATAACAGAAAGGCTCTGTGTATTTTCGCATGGACGGGACCGTATCTTCGTCGGGAGAGCTCTGGGGCTCACTATCTGTGATCCAACCAGTATGTCTACGACTCAAATCGATGAGATTACGCTTTCAATATTTGTATAGTTCCGTCGTCGACTAACTAACCATCGACTATTAATATCCTAAGTCGATCTTATGTGAAATTCTCTTTGGCTTTGAACGTGGCCTCTTTTTCGACTAATGGTCAAAATGGACAAAAATGAATTTTCTTGATCGCATTGAACGCCTGAAAATTCAGCTATTCTGCAGTGTAGGTCAGGAACAGACGGAACGTCAGGTACAAGAATAGGTTATTCAGTAATTTTCCCAATAACGAAGTAGGCAATCTTAACTCTATGGTGTACTGGCTGGCTGATTTTATGTGGGGTAGTACGCAAATAATTGAGGATTTTTTTCTCGTCGATGGCTACGGAAAGTTTTTCTAATTAATTCCTCGATGTGGCCGAGTGTACGATTTTGACACGACAGATAAGTGTCTTCTTCTTTTCTTTCACGTCAACATGTCACACCGAGCTTGAGGAAACGCACTTCTCTCGGTCGAGGTGCGTTTAATCTTTCTGCTTGACAGCAGCCGGCTTACACGCTGCAGTATTTCATGTAGCATATTGCTATATGCAATACGCTACGACCATAACAATGTATAGGTAAACTTAACCTAAATGAAATTAATACTAAGTGCCTGTCCGGATCCAAGTCTTCATCTTGTTATTACAGCTAGTGACGTAACATCAAATCAAGCTCTATACGAATCCATGTCTATGCCACCGAGCTTTGCTACTTTGTATAACAGTTTTGACATCTGGTTAGCTTGATCACCGAGTCAAGGTTCCAGTTGACTTATTTAAATAGACAACGTATTGTGAGGTTATGTTTATTCGCTGAGGTTATGTTTGTTTGCTGTCTGTGAAATCAAGCTGAGAAAACGAACGAATTCGGACAGGTTAGCTTCGTCTTCGTCTAACTATTATAATTGTTGTGTTGCGTCACTAGCTGTAATAACAAGACGAAGATGAAGACTTGGATCCGGACAGGCCATGAATATCTGTTAAGAAAAAGATTGCATTTCCTTATTAACCATTTGGTAATTTATCCAATAAGAAAAATTTAAATTAATAAAGAATTTTTGATAATAGCACAAGTATTTGAATTTCAAATGTGTCGTTACAATGGATTTTGCCATTTTTTACAGAATTTACATTCGGCCATTTTGAAAAACTAAAATAATCAAACAAATTCACAAGACTTTAGCTCCTTCTGAAGTTTATTAATATTAAAGTCTCATCGAATAAACTCTAGGGAAATCTTTATATTAATTTGAGTATAGCTGAAATCGTTCTTGTGGTTCAGTGCGTTTGGAAATTGAAATCATTTTAGAGAATGTTATTTATCGATGCTTTGATTATACTAAATATATTTATAGCATCAATCATTGAAAACTTTTACATTAGCTAATAGAATTTTTACAATTGGGATACATTCAGAAGTGTTTACCTAATCGTATAGTTTACGCAGAAGTATTCCTCAATGCTTTGGTAATTCTCTCAAGGGTCCCAGAAGGCTCAGTACCAGACCAAAGTTGTATTCATATTTGCTTAATCAATAAAAACCGTCTGTGTCTGTGCCTTCTGTTGCAGTTAAATAATTTACATAAAGGCAAAACTGTTTGCTGATGATGATGATTGATTGCAAAAGTTTTCTGACATTGTGCAGGTTTTACATTAAATACGGCCCACATTATCTGTATTTAATGTAAGAGCTGGAAGGAATACATAAGATAATTTCGAAAAAAAAAATCATCAAATGTCACCACACACTTATTTTCGTGTATAGGAATAAATTCTGATATTATCCACTATGACTGTTGGTAGTTATTATTGTTGTTTTAGGGTTGAAGCAGTTACATGCTGTTACTCTAAGGTTACTCTGAGCATTCTAAGGAATAATATATGATATCTACTTTTGAAGGGATGATCTGTGAAGGATGTGCATAAATTTAAAGTGAATTGAATTCATTGTGTACTTTGTACAGTAAATTACATCTTCGTTATTGTTGTAATAAAAATAAAAAATATACACAATGGTCCGGACCAAATAAATTTAAGTTGGTGGTGCCATCTGTTACAATACCTAAACAATTACTGCTTTGCTGCTTTGCATGTTCACTTTAGTACTGATCTGGTGAAAATTCACTCTAAATTTTCTTCAAAAGACCTTGGTGCTGATACTTCAGTAAAAATAGGTCAATTGCTGAAACCTGTAAGATTTTTTATACCTACTGCTACTCCTCTCTTTTGACTGCTGATATTTCGAATGTCTGATATAATTGCGTGTCATTAGCTTGGACTTTATGCATATCACAGGAATAGGACAAGAGAAGTGTTTAATGGCAGCAGAACAAATAGGTACCAGGAATTTAGTAGGGGTTATTACGGGCCACTGAGCCATAGGAAACCATGCTAGAATACTGGGAATAGCGGCGAACGATTTCTGCAGGAGCTGTAAGAATTCGGAGGAAATCGAATTCATCCAACACGTGCTTTGCGAATACCCCGCTTTGATGAATAAAAAGGTCCTTTCAAGTCTAGGGAGCTACAAAACAAAGAGTTAAGATGCGTCCTGAGATTCCTAAGGAAAACAGAATGGATTTAGGGCGATTGCAAAAGTTGTCCTATAAAGTCAAGGGGTACAAAGGACCCACTGGTGGTTTAAGTGCAGCACACCTCTTACCTAACCTAACCTAATTTAGCCTAGACACTGGTCTCTTTGTTGAGCAATACCCGCACATTTGTAGAGCGTAGATGCCACAACAGATTCTAAAACTGCATCGCAGAATCTGCAATTTTTATTTGCGTAGTTGCCTAATTTCTTAAGTATTTCTTGAGTATGAAGTTAATTTATAGCGTGATTTGTAGCTTTCCATTTCGACTCGACTGGATGTGAAAAAAGATTCGGGTTGCTTCATTGCTTAGCTAGTTAGTAGTATCATTACCTTCGGTCCATCTTGCCCCGGAGTTTTTTGTTGTTGTTGTTTTATTTTAATTTTTCGGCAAGTGCAGTGCATTACCTACGTTATGAAACCAACTTTAATATGAAGGGAATTAATTTCAGTGCATTTAGGGCAGCTAATCATAAGTTGAATGCTTGCATTTTTCTTGTGTGATTTTTCCTCTGATTTGGTTCACGTCGCATGAAAGGTTATTACCGCGATGATAGGTCCAGATAATTTGGATTTTAGGTGTTTTAATTAAGGATGAGGAAGTGCTTACTTCTTTTTTATAAATTAAAAAATTTGAATTAAAAATTTTGAAACAATTCTTCAAGACAATGGCCAACATATGACCTTTTTGTCTTATAATTGTTTTTACCTTTTGTTGTTCACTCAAACCCAACTAAATAATCAACAAATCTTCAAAGTACAATCTCTGACAACTTATTGAAAAGGTCAAAGCTGCCATTCAGTAAATTCAGTCAGACTTAGTCGGAAGGGTGCGGGAGATAAAGGTAACCAACCAACCACCAGAAGCCCATAATTGTGACGTTCTAAACAGCAAATCTGATGAGGAATGCCAGAAGGCAATTAATCCTCATCAACTATTCATTCCGAGGACACATAACGGCTGATACAGAGCCTAAGAGATTTCAGTCAGTAGTACCAGCTCCTCCTTTACTTCGTTCAATTCAATAATTAAACCTCATTCTCTGTGTGTCCACAAACTGTGCAGTATGCACACCAGGTTCTTCCTTCCTTCCGACAAACCGACCGTCATACATACCTACACATAGGCGTTTCAATTCAAACTCTGGATGGAGGAAAAATCACTTCAAAACATGAGGGCTTTTCGTTGAATGAATGAATGAATGAATGCCAGCGAAAAGTGTTCTTCTCACTCTACACCCAGCCGCCATCCATCGCTTGAATTATGTAGACACAACGAGAAAGGTGAACTTCCTGTAGAGGAGTCCTATGATAAGCCAGAAAACCCTGTGCTTTTATAAATTCCATTCACTTCGGCTGTGATTTAACGAGGTCATCCGATTTGGCTCTATTCAACGTGATAAATCGAGGAAATTGGTTAAATTTGCGCGTTAATTACCTAATCTCCGGGAATTTCATGAAAAACGATACAAAAAAAAAAAGAAATAAAAAAAAATCCAGGAAGAGTGTGGAAATGGGTGTGTCCGGAAAATTTGTACGAATTGTGGGTATTACATATGTATATGTTTGTATGCACCTGGATTGATTCATCGATGGCAGTTAATCACAAATTGCCATGTTTGGACAAAATTCAGGTTATACTTTAAAGCTTTTGTTCGTAAAGTCACGATTAAAATAATTTAAATTACTGCTGCACTCAAAAGTAAAAAAAAACGGGACAGAGAGAGGAGAGAGGTATGCTATGTATGTCGCAATTACGACACATTGTGACTCTTATGACAAAATGTGTGATTATATTTGATTATGTCGTTCCAAAACAGAAATTTTTACCTTAAGTAAGGACTGTCCCAGAAAAAACCGACCACAAACAAATGTAGAAAATAAATAAAGGAAACACATGTATTTAAAAAAAATATTTTATTGTTGTGAGTTTATACAGATTTAATATAATTTCATTATTATTACGGTGAAGGTACACATTTTCGTAGAATCTTCGAACCTTAAGCGGGAAACACAATGCTACGGTCATCAGAGTTCATCAGCTCAGATTTCAATTTATTCCTATATATGATAATAGAATAGAATGAAATTTGAGCTGATGAACGCTGATGGCCGTTGTATTGTGTTTCCAGCTTTAGAGTTAAGCCCTGACATCAACTTTTGTAGTATATGATCGTTTGTGATAAAATCAGAAGCCTTCTTATATTTCCTTTTGAAATCATGTTAGAGGTTTGCTTTTTAGTCTTCTTAGGGTTTTATTTCATATGGGTCCAATATTTTTCGATAGGTCGAAGCTCCGGACAGTTTGGTGGACTGGCTTCCTGCGGTACGACATTGATGGAGTTTTCCGTATAAAATTCTAAAAGCCGTTTGCAATAATAGCTGTGTTCCATTGGGCTGTGTAAAGTACTCCTAAGTACTTCTACCTACTCGCAACCATGGTATAAGGACTATAAGGTAAGATGGAGAGAGAATAAAATGCCGCTATTATGTTTTTCTCTGACGTCAGCAAATACTTGCCAATTGACATTTCGGTTATGCACCATTGCCTTTGTAGCTGGTATAAATCGTTTACTGATTAATTTAAAGTGAAATAGTGGTATTAATTAAATAATGCGAATGCTCAAACACAAACTGAGTGAGTAGCGTACTTACCTATTATTTAAGTTTCTTTTACACCTATCTAACAATAATTTATTATATATTCAGAGTTGACATGGAAGTGCTTGACATGCTTTGGTATTTGCTGACGTCATAAGCGATATGCCACGAACTGTCAAACATACCGTGTAGTCTTTATACCATGCTCGCACTACTCATGCTCTTGTCCGCGAGTAGATGTGCTGAGTAGTTTCGCAAGAATTTTCCGCTAGGTGGATTTGGATGCTAAGTGGTTATTGAAATGTCAGATAGATGAAATTTGAGAGAAAATGTTTATAAAGAAACAATTAACTCATATATTATATATTATCGTTATGAAAATAAATACGGTAATAACTTTTAATATAATAAATATCGAACGGAGATGAATTTTTATCCTTAAATTTCCTAAGTAGTAGGTACTACTCGAGGAAAGTAGCTCGAATATAAGTCCAGTTTTTCATAATTTTATTTTCAGTTGCCTTTAATGAAATTAATTTGAGTAATATAGTTAATAATCCTAACTATTTTCATAAGAAACTTGATATAACAGAAACATAACAGGAATGTTTGACAACACAAACTTGCGTTCCATTCGGAAAGTGCTCGCAAGTACTTTACATGTTATGGTCGTAGCTCATTGCATATAGCAATATACTACACGAAGAGATACTGCAGCATGTGTGACGGCCTGTGGAAACTGACAGCTGAACCCACCCCAAAAACTCGACGAACGAGCTCTGACAGGCGGATGAGGAAAAAGAAGAAGAGAATCGACAGCTGGCTGTGGAAAAAAATCTTGACAGAGTGATTAAGGCTAGAGAATAACAATTTGTGAGAATTCAGATCACAATTATTTCAAGTAATCGTGTTGGGGATTGATAAAATTTTGAGTGTAAAAGAAGCTTCAGAGCTACACCTATTCCAGTTTGTAAAAATTAACATCGAAATTATCTCGATTAATCGGGATTTATCTCTACGAAATCTTTGGAATGGACAAGAAGTCATAGAGCTACAGAGAGCAACAATTTCAAATGTAACAATTTCAAGACCGCTGAAGAAATTTTCACGGCGACAGTACTCCTGCCTAGGAATCCAATAACCTATATAAATCTACCGATGGTGGCACACACACTTTATAAATAATTTCCGCCACTTTGTCGCTGAGCTCATCTCCTCGTGAACCTGTATTGTCCAGAAGATTTCAAGAAGAATCGTACTTTGAGTACTTAAAGGGTCAACCCCGATACGTCAGGGACTCCGGAGGGCTCACGTATAGGTGATCGATGCACGTGAAAAATCATAGTTTTGCAGCATTATTGTGAAAATTTTTGTTAGTACATAGCATCAGGAGTATTATAATTTCTGCGAAATAAGTTTCTTTAACAGAGTCCTGACAGGTCATTCTCGGCAGCGCCCCTGCGTGGGACCTGCGTAACAACAAAAAAAACCATGTAAGTTGTAGCATGATAATTAATTTTTATATTTTTGTACTTATATATTTGTATAATTTCCTAATATTGCTCCTCTCTAGTTCAAATTAAATGTATATATGAAATCGTTGTTACGAATGTATCGTTAACCCTGGGAAAGTAACATCCAGGCCAGTAAGAAAAAGGTTAGGGCAAAATAGAACAAATAAGATAGGAGTGTTTGAGATGCAAGTATATATACATTTTTCTAGCTGCTTTGAACATGAGTTTGATTAGGTTTTTTTATGAATTTCGCTAACATACTTAAACATCTTTCTCATATATATCATAAGTTTTAAATAGACCATTATTATTAATTCCAACATATACGTATCAAATGAGCTAATTTTTCTTATATAAAATTATTTTTCATCAGAATTTTTATGGATTCCAAGAATAGGCTTGCGAATTTTTCTTATATATAATAATTTTTGATTGAAATTTTTATTAGTTTCAACTACTTATATATGTATATCAGCAAATCTTCCTCATGTATATATTGTTCATTCTTTCTAGAATCAATTAAGAAACGAAATATGAGAAAGGATTATAGAACTGAAAGATAATTAAGAAAAGGAAAATCAATATAAAATGATTAGTTAAGAACAAATCCAGATGTGCTCGTCATTTCTTTATAATATGTATTAAGGTAGCCTGCCATGCATGGCCATAAATTGTTGTAATAAACATCACAGTTGTGAAAATTAGTAGATGCAGTCCTAACGAGTTTTCATTTCCTCCTCATTCTCCCGGAGCCGTGTTCGATGAAGGTTGATTAGGTCCGCTACTTCGTTTTTTAGAGCATCAAAAGGGACTCTGAAAATGTCTGCCCTCAGGGTCAGATGGGTGGTTGGGGCATGCAGTGAAGGCATACCATCGGCGCCTTCATTATTGGGTGCGGGTAAGTGACGTAAAGGTTTTTCTTGGTGAATAGACACGAATAACTTTTTTGATTATGGCAGACGGCAGCGGCAGGTTTTTCGTGGAACCTACCCATACTCTCCGCCAATGAGCCGAGGCGAGCTAGCGTGTCGGCCTGCAGTCAACGCTGTCCGTCCAGTGATCTGTCAGCTCATGCTGGCAGTCTGGACTTCACGTCCAAGCCAGTCACTCAACATAGTTCCATAACATACACAGCCTAATGGAACACAGCTAATGGCAAGTAGCTAAATCAGGCCAAAATAACACTGGATAATTGTGTGTTCTAGTAAAAGGAAGCAATAGTTTTTTCACACACTAATTCAGGTAAATTTCCGTATTTATGGTCCCTGTTATTACAAAAGCCTTAGATTTTAAACCATTAGAGCATATGGCTTGCCAAACTAAATATTAAAATTCGGAAATTTAGTACACTGACGAGTTTTAAACATCGGGTCTACATCACCCCGGTTTCCAGCAACATAAAATTCTTGACCTGGTAGCTGATGAAAATCGGCCTTGCAATAAGTTTCGTCATCCATAACGCAGCAAGAATATTTCGCCAAAAATTGTTCATACAATTTTCGAGACTTCATTTTCGCTATTTTTTTCTTTTGTTCAGATCTATCGGCAACTTTCTGAACTTTAAAATTTCTCAATCCTCCTTTTACCTTCATCCTTTGAACAGTTGACTTCGATGTTCCTATTTTATCAGCCATATCCCTACTTTTGAAAGTACAGTGACTTTGTCCTGAATTTTCTTGTTTTCTGCTCCACGTTTTCTTCCTGACCCAGGTTTTCTTTGAACACTGGACGAGCCCGAAAATTTAGACAAAACATTTTGAATAATTGTTTTCGGAATATCGAGAATTTTAGCTAACTTTCTTTGTGACATCTCCGAATTTTCCACATACTTGGAAATAATTAATTTTCTCCTGACTGCGCTGGTGACTGAGTACCGAATGACGCATCGTTCAACTAGACTCTATTAAGGTCACAGGCACAGACAGGCAACATTTTTTTATATGAATCCAAGTGAGCTAATTCACATCAACCGGCACCGGCAGATACCGGCACGTAACAATAACTTCATCGGTGGTCGCTATCGGTATAGCTAGAAACCTGACCGGCATTTGTCGGTTGCTGATTTAGTTGCGAAGTTAACGGGGGAGATCACTTTTTTATAGTTTTATAGGCTTCCTTTCCGTTTTATGTCGTTATATGTGCACGAAAAATGTCGGTGCCGGTCGATGCCTGTATGTCCCGGTTCGTGCTGTGCCGGTAAGTGTGCATCGACGCTTACGCATGCGTAAGCAGAGAAACTTACAACTTTGACATGTGTTTGTATGCGTAAGAGAAAGGAAGAGGTGGTCGGGTTTTTTCTGGGATAGTCCATAGGTACGTACCCTGTTACGGCACGACGACTCAATTGTTACTAAATTGTTATGGATTTTGTTACGTTTTTATTTGCTTGTTATATATCTGGGGACAATTTTAGTTTATGGTCGTTCATAGAGGTATCATGGACTATGGACACGGGTCGGTCACACTTGGTTTTATTTAATGTTCCACTTACACTCGATCACAGATGATCAGTGAAGAAAGTCTCTCGTCTGCTACGGTACAGTGGTTCTAAGCGGTTCTCTATTAATCTCGAAATTATTGGAAAAACTACATAGAGACATTGCATTGGCTCTGTATGTAGTTAAAATACAGAATCTCTATAGGGGGCTTAATTCCTCGTATTCAAAATCTCGACACCATACAATTTTACAAATCAGAAATCCCTGAAATTTGAATACCGGACCTTAGTCCAATCCCTCCTAACAAAACTCCCCTGGTGAAGAAAATGAAATCAACATATCGTGCAGGATTTTGAATTTCTTCTACGTCCCGGTTTTCATTTTGAGCTCAGGGTTTCATTTTCTCGGTTGTCTGATTTAGTTTTCCGGAATCTTATATTTCTAAAAGTTCAGAGTTATGAGGTAATCCCATTTTTATAATGCATGTGGACATCACGGAATTATAGAGAATGACAGAGCTAGTCTGTTTTTGTTGAGACGTCTGGATATACCAATGCTTCTCTTCCACCAAAGGCTGGTGTGGGAAGTAAGAAGTCAGTGATTTTTGAGTATTTTTTAAAGAACTGTCCACTTTCTGTGCGATTGCCTGGCCATCGCTAGATGAATAGGTTGAAAATTTGTAGATCTATTCTAATGCAGAAAATTAATTAATGATTACCTCTCATCTAATGCGAACCTGGAACTTCGTGTTTGTAATATTTATCTTTGATCTTCATGTAAAAAAATCTAATCAGGGAATCTTGACGTTATTTTCAATACCTAATGCTTTGCATGACCTACGTGAATCACCAGCGCCATATATCCCCCGATAGAGTTCAATCTTCCTTAATCGAACAATTGCAATACTAAAGCTGTTATAGCCTAAAAAAAAAATGCATGTATGTGAATAAGGATAACTTCTCGCCATTCTATCCACATACAAGGAAACTTCATTTCCATCAGTCGTCACTTAATGCACTCTGACCCAACGAGTAGAAAGTTTACTCAAGTCAAGTCCATAAGTAGATTCCTTTAAATTCTACTTAAACATAACTCCAGGAGTATTTTTCAATCTGAAAGTTTATCTTTGTTGACGTTTTACAAAGAATCGCGCATTGTTAAATATTTTCGATAAGATGTCCAACAAAATTTCATCTCCCTCCGCAACCCATCAACGAAATGAAAACAAGGAAGAAAACTTTAATTCGAAGATTTATTTTCTTCTCTATGAAGGGATCTAACTCGATGGTGCCCAGCTGGATTAAGCTATTCAACCGTTTTTTGACATCTTTTGAAATTGCATTAAGTCCATGACTGTCAAAAGAAATTTCTGACGAAGAAAGCTTAAGCTCGAAGCTCCTTGCAGATCCCTATACAGAAATCTCCTCTCAACGGGAGTTGGTAACCAGACCGACAACTCAAATCTCTGGAAATTTGACTAAAACTTTGTTAGGAAGTGTAAGCTTAAGTCGCGCCACCACCAGAACCACCGCTCATCCCACCCCCGTCCACCTCATGTTTGTGTGCAGTAACCATCCTAGAATTCCAGATTCTGACATAAGGCTGCCACGTTTCATCCCCGCCATCCGTGGTCTAATTTTATTCAAATCTCGACCTCTTTTGAAATACAAATCAAAGAAAATCCTTCGATGGGATTGCATTAATGCGGCGGCTAAGGAGCTTGTTCGGTTGCACAGTTGGAAATACTCTATTGGATAAAATGTTGGAAGAGACGCAAAGTTAAGATGAAGCAACGAAAAGGCGGGAAGGAAATACCTTTAAGAAGTTATAGCCGAAAAAAAAAATGGCGAACAGAAATGAAGTCGAGAGTTGCATTTACTTATCCTTGGGATATTGAGAGGAACGAGAACAGAATTTAATTTTCAATTGCACGCAAGTAAATCTGCGAGAATTTGTGTCCTCCATGTAGGTGTAGTGGGTGTAGAGAGCAATTTACATGTATATACATGTGAATGCAGTCCTGGAAGGTCATTCTCAAGTTTCATGACCTGCACTCCTGAAAACTTTGGTCCCACTTGCTTCCGCTACCTAACCACAAAAAGTTTAACCAACTTTCATCCTTTGATGTGCAGACGGAGATTCTAATTGTTTCGATACGCTAGTATTTTGCGAATTAGCAGCAGAAACTCGAATGATAAAGTTCGTGGCCGTAAATCAAGGGATCGAATGAACTTCGTTGCGCACAGAAAGACTTTTCCACAGAGAGATGAACTTGTTTCACTTTGTCTCTGATGAAGAGTTTTGTTACACCTTTCATTGCGATTTATTTATTGTTCAGCTCCAGTTTTCTTTGTCTCCGCACTAATTAATTTCTTACCGTTGGATTTTGTAGTGCACTTTATACTGAGATAACGCAACTGTGAATCTTCAGCAGATTCCATCAGTGTCATTGGTAAATTGCTACTTGCACTAATACCGCCTTTCATAATTTTTGAATCAGTTAATTAGACTAAACTGGGTCATCATTGATAAAGGGTTCTTTAAAAACTAGTGAAAATTATTAAATCGTTTTACTTGGACTTAAAGTGTAGCGTTAATCATAATTGTTGTTATTTAATTATTATTGACCTCGTCAAAGTCTTCGAAATGCCGATTCATGTCGACCGCATTTAATCAGCAGTCAGGATAAATATCGAGGACTTTAGTGCTCCTAGAATTTATTCCCTAATGATGCTTTGGATATGGAATGATTGACGAACTTAATTTTTCATATATGAACATAGAATGTCACAGATTTGAAGACTTTGGGGAATGAAAAGTGGAGTGAAGTCCTAAGAATGAAGATCGCAGTTCTCAGATTTGGCGAACATGCTTTAGACAAACAATCGCAAGAATATTCGCAGAAAGAAGAACAAGAACTGATGATGTAGTCGTTAGTATAGATGAAGATCGGTTGTAGAAAATGCCCAAAACTTTTAGGTAGAGAATACCGGAAATAACTTATCTGTAGAACATTTCTGAAAATATATCATCTGCAATGTTTTTAAAAGACGACAACAACATTAGACTTCGGGAAGAAACCTGACATTTTTTTTCCGTAATCTAAGAAATATTGTAGCAAGTGTTATACCATTTTAGAATCCTTATTAAATGCGTCAACTTTTACAGTTACAGTACAGTCAGTTAAAGTTGGGTGAAATATTAATTTTCTATTTTTGGTTCGGCAAAATGTGACATTTTCTTCCAAGCTGGAATAGTTGGCTTAGAAAATATACCTGAATCAGTGTTTGGCATAATCAACTATATTTATAATTAGATTTATAATTATGATTAAATCAATCATGATTACACATCAATGATGATTACATGAATCACGATTACCCATCAATCGTTAATCATAATTATATCGAGTAATCTTATGAAAATGTAATCGTAATCATGATTACAATTTTTTGACTACAAATGAAACTTTTTAAGAGATTTTAAAATTTAGTTCTAAGAAAACAAACAATTTGTGATCGTAAGAGATGTTATGATAGAAAACTCCAAGACACCCCAAGTAACAATTTTTCCAATTTTTGGTGACTGAAGGTAATGGGTAGTTTTATTAGGGGTATATAATTGTTACTCGGTTATATAAGAGTTTTATAATATTACCAATTGGTGATGTAGTTATATTAGAGTTTTTTAGGTTACTAATGGTTATCGTGGAAGTAAGTTACTTAAGGTTTTATAAGTTGGTGATGGAAATGTTTCAATCACCGGTCTATATAACTTACGAGTTACCATTACTAGAAGGTATATAAGAAAGTTTTATAATTGTTTTGATCACCTCGGTATAAACTTATTTGTAATAAGTGTTTATTGCGGTATCCGTGGTTACCCTTATATACCAAAGGTTACATATTATGACTAAAGGGTATATAAGGACTATTTTCGAAGCATGGTAGATGCCTTTAGTTTATATAATATTTCTAGAAGTTTTATAAGGGTCATTCAGTTTATATAAAACTACTTGAAGTTTTATAATGGTAATTTGTTCATTTAAGTACAAGCCGCCATTTTTTCATCTGTCCATTGCAGATAAAAAAGAAAATGTCGGTTAAGCCAATTTTTTAAATTGCAGATATATGGCTTCCGTTTTATTTTTATATGAAGAAAATACATCTTCTTAGGTACCTAACATTTCTAAAGTATGTTATGTAATTTTTCTGAATTAATGTCACATAAGTGAAAATCTTAAATTTTGTCATATTCAATTAAAATTATTAAATATTGCTTATTTTTGGGAGCGGTCTGTATTTTTTGGAAGTATCTATGATGATATTCACAGTCAAATTTCAATTGCAGCTGAATTTCACCACATACATGCCGAAAAATTGTACTTCTAAAATGTAAATATTTTAAACCCTTACATTATAAAAAATACAATTAAAAAAAAAATCGAAATTCTATATCAAGATAGGTTTCGTAAATATTTGCATATTATTGTTTTATAAAGGTAACGAAAAATAATTTCCCTAACATTTCAATCACTGAAAGTAATCAGTCTGAGAATTCCAAGCGTTGGGGAAACGTTACCATCACCATTATAAACAAACTTTATAAAGGTAACCGAAACAATACCGCAACCACTGCTATGACCAAAATAAATTAATCGAGAGCACCTTGGGTTATATAAGGGTTATATAAGAAGTTCTATTAAGGTAACCAGAATATTTTGGTTACTCATTTTATAAAACTTTTAGTTATATAACGTTACCTAAATCAAGCCACGGTAACCTTTATATAATCCTCCATTTAAGCTCTATAAGAGGTTTATAGTGGTTACAAAGACGTTTCGAGTACCAGTCTATATAACTCAAGTTATATAATTTGGTAATGAAAACCTTACGGTTACTACTATATAAAAAAAATTGTTTCTTGGGACTGTTGGATTATGTATTAATTGGAGTCAGTACAAGGATTGTAAGTGCTTCTATATCTGATAATCAAATTAAATTCGAGGATCTTGCTGATTAAGTGTGCAAAAAGATAGATAGAATCGATCATAGATAGAGAATAGAAAAATATTTTTAAGAACTTTTATTTTTAACGATTAACTAAGTTAAATCATAAATACAGGAGATTCTAAAAGTTGTGAATTCGAGTCCTGTATGGAACAAGATAAAATTAAAATCCGGACGAGGTGGTAGTATTTTCTCTTGTATTTATGTTTTAATTTAGAATCGTACAAAATAAAAATTTTTCTATTCTCCATATAATTCTAATTTATGTTGAATACAATTCGATTAATATTTACATATGTACCGATATAATTTAAGTTCGACTTTTTTTGAACATTTCGTCTGAAAGTCTATGGCTATCTACTGAGCCTAATGAAGGTAGAGGCATGCTGTATCTACTAACATTTTTTATTTCGGGGTATCTGTTTAACATCTGAGATCTCCATCTGTTTCGGCAAAGCACTTAATTTGGTGAGTTTGTGACTCTGTTCATTTGTATCGAATTTGAAAAAAATCATCTTCTAGATTCCTTTTATTGTGTGTGGTGTCCTGCCTAATTTCAGCTATCTCATAAATCTCCTTTGCAATTACTCTTTTGAAAAAGGATCTTAGTTTTGTATGATGCTCAATACCAGCACAAGAAAACCATTTATCTTTAAATTTTTATCTTGTTATTTTGAGATGCTAATAAATGTAGAAACCAACTATATCTATCCACGGATGATGATTTATAAAACACCAACCAATCAATTTGTTTTCGACTACCTTATAAGGTGGAACCATTTTGAGAGCAAGTCATCATGCGAAAAGATCAAATGTTCATTTCATCCAAAAATCATCTGCTGAAAACTACAAAAACAAAAAAAGTCTCCCAAAAACTTGTCGAAAGTATTATTCATTCTACGAGAGCAACACCAATTATTTCTCTAATTCCTTCCCATATCATAGTGCAGTGCAGCTATTGCCGTTCGCAGTTTTCATCTGATTGAGTGACCACTGCCAGAATTAATATCCAGATGAGTTTGGCTGTGGATCAAACAACATGGCGAAATCATACTGCAGGAGCTCACAGTTGCGATTCGTTTTCCTGCAGGGCTACTAGAATGAACATCAATTCTATGAAAATTTATGGACAGAAATAGAGTTTCATCTGCAAACCTTTTACCTTTTCACTGCCAGAGAATTCATCACCATATATACTAGATATGTACCTTTCGAAACTGTATATAGATGGCACTTGGAGAAATATAGAGATGAATGAATATTTGCTACCTCATCCGGCCAAATTCAAGGTCCACAACTGTAGTATTATTGAAGGACGATCCGAAACAATACCTACCTAAAAAAAAAAAAAACCCCCATTTAGAATCCGCAAAGAGAAAAGTATCTCAAACACAAGAATCGATTTCCAATCAATTTTAAAATTTAATTCTAGTTTCAATAGGGAATGAACCTTTGATAAGGACGAGCTTGTTACACATCATTAGGCTAATGGAATCAAATGGCTCTCTCCCGAGAATTCCACCGAATCCCATAGACACATATTGAATATTTACAGAAATCCTATCAGTGAAATGAAAACGAACATTATCCCCCCCGCACAGTGAATTCATGTCCAGAAAAACTTCTTATAGGAGCTATCCTAACTTACCGATGCCGAATGCCATTAATATCATCAGTTCAAAGGGAATACATCCTTCCGCTGGACGTAGCTCTTTGTGGTCATATCAAAAGTCTTTCAATCTACTTTGGAATGGAAATTGACTGAAAGAAATTTCAAAGACGCCGATGACTATGAGTACGATGGATGTATTGAGTATAGGTACAATCAGAAGTAACGTTTCTGCAAGGAATCCTTTCGACGAAGATAAATGTGTACTTTGACCTCTTTTCACAGGATATAGTCATATATCGACAAGAAAACGGGGACACTTAGGTAATATGTGCCTGAAAAGAGCCGTGATAAGCGTTTGTCTTTGCATTGAAATTATTTCGTTTCAGATCTCTGCTTCAGTTAACGTTTTCTCAACTTTCTTACGTTGCGAAGCAACTGAAAACATCTTCTGGATAGCACAGGAAACTTCATCCACCAAGTCTATCTTTATACAGTTGAAAGACTCCTTGCGAACAGTTAATGGCCCAAAAAGTTCGTCTCTCGAGTCAAGGAACTTCAACTGTTCGTATCCTCCACCTCGTTGCCATTTTTATTGCATACATTCTTTATTCGTCGGCCGCAGACAACAACATCAAAGATGACCCTTGCATAAAGGATGCATGAACCTCAAACTCCCTGTTTCATGCTGCAGCGCACAGATATAACTTGAGGGCTGCGATTAAAGCCCAACCCCGAGGGAGGCGCAGCAACCCACTATACACCTATAGTACTACATTGTATTCATCTGAGGTAACTATGAAGTCGACATATGTATCTACGAGTATGTATGCATGTATGTATATATTGCCCCTTATAGTATGCTCTGTTTAATGGAGCTTGTAGTCGGAAATTTCCTATCAGTTGGGTTAGGTCAGGTTACTCTTTCAAGTAAGAGTTCATCATTCTACTTCATTCGGAAGTTAGGTATTTTAACCTGATGGTCCCCATTTCCGGTACGGATTGAATTTCAAGGTGTCCTTATATGAATTCAGTTTGAATAACAAAAGGGGCAAGGTATGTTTTCCATTGGGTCGACAGAATTATTCCAAGTATAAAAGACTTGGACACCCTTATGCATATCATCATCTACCCGATCCAATAAATTTTAAATGAGACAGGATTGAGACAGGGTGAACCCTTACAAGTCATACATATATAGTAGTTCCGTTGTGAATGGTAGACGCAATTTAAAGATGTCGTCTAGACGGCACGACTCTTGGGAGAGACTATACTTCCCGTCACCCTGTTGTGCGACAGACAGGATATTTCAATTGAATCTACCACTACAACCACCACCACTTACCCTTGATTTAATTTTCCAAAGAAACCTTATGCCCAATGTGGTAGGAAGAGATGATGGGTGCACACGTGAATTGAGATTTCATTTAAAATTCATTGATGCACGGGGAATGTCAGATTGGCAGAGGAGGACCTGTTGAGTGTCACTTGATGCGGCGATATAAGTCATTAAGTGCAGGTGGTACACTGTTAGGGATTGAGAGTGTAGATTTGAAAGTTAACTAGCTTAACTTGCATGTTTATACGACGAAACTAATTGAATATTGAATTTAGACCAATTAGATAGTTTAGATTTTTGACGTTTCTATATTATTTATGTAGTTTATCGACGAGTTAGGCTGTCATGTGACGTTTCAATGTATTTTAGATATATATGATTTTATGAATTTTTCTCACCAGATAGATATGGTTGTGTAGGACGCAATCAGACAACACCTTACTTTTTTTGGAGCCCATACAATTGGTCTAATTGCGGGTATCCATTAATTGAAAATTGTTGATGTTTTTAATCTCTTCTTATTCTTTGAAATCCCCCCCCCCCCCGCAGTGGCGGGGCAAGATCACAATTTGATGTGGGGGAGGTACATTTAGCGAGGCCATCTGGTGGCGGAAGAAGCAATTTTATAAATTAAAAGACATTTGAAAAATAGCTTTTTACTTTTTTATTATAATAAAGACAGTGTAATCCAAACTATTTTCTTAGAATAACATTAAAGAAACCGAAATTTCCTTTTAGCTTTACTAAAATCCTTAATGATTGTACCTTAATTAAGCTTAGATGCTATGTCTGCTTCAATAAATAAAACTGCCAAAGCTGAAAGTCTCTCCTGACCCATTGTACTTCTCAAATAATTTTAATTATATAAGTTTTAATTTTGAAAAGCTACTTTCAGCGGAGGTTGTACTTACCGGTATCGTTAGCAAAATGCACAATGTAAATATTTGAGTAAATTTCTTACAAGTTATTTTCTATATGGCGAAATAGTTGGCATGGAAAGCAGAAAACTTTATTTTTACTTTTGGAGTATATCAGCATACGAAGATGTTGAGTCTCGCCATTATTTATTTTCTTGCAAAATGAAAATTGGAAAATTGCCTTTGATCGGCATCTTTCGGATAATTTTCATCACTGTTATTGAGCTGCAGTGCCGGGCCGATTTGCACTATGTCATGCCGCTGAGAGTCCGTTATGGGAAACGCCCACATTCCCGGATCAGAAACTACCAAAGCTTGCTTAACTTCATCACTGACGTCGTTGCTAACTGAGCGAGAACCTAGCTCAAACTTGTATCAGCGTTTGATTCCGATTGTAGAGTTTGATCCCTGCTCTTTTTCCGACTGCCGTTCTTTATCGATATCAGCATTCAGTGAAGTACTTCCCAGCATCTTAGAAGTCGTCGAAGCAACCGATTTTATACGACCGGATTCAGTTTGGTTAAGAAACTTTATCAAATCTAAACTTAAAGCCTGGTTTGATACGGCTCTTTCAGCTTTTCTTTTTGCTGATCCTGATGCGGATTTCCTCCCGATATCTCTATCTCGCTTGCCTGACATGTTGAAGATTGTAATTGCAATATAGACGTTTTTCGAGAAAAAGTGAGTAATTCATCATTAGGGCATTCCCCAGTCAACTTAGTGTTGCGTTGTGTATTGCCTACAATAAGTGGACACAATAATGGACACATTCTTCAATGTTCTCTTCTTTTATTCAGAATATTTACAGGATTGATCATGAAAACGTCCGTAAAAGTAGCTAAACATTGTTTAGGGTCTAAATCTTAAAAATAAGTCGCTAAAAAACTTCAAAAATCCGCTAGATCTAGCAACAAAGTCGCTAAAACGGCAACACTGTTTCTGGCCCTTGAGGAGCGACTGGAGTTTGAAAGTACCTTACATAGACAAACTCCAAACAGAAAGGGAAATCCCCAAGTCTGGAAACAAGGGGTTCCCCGTGATAGCAACGAATTGCCAACAAACATTGCTAGACTAAATAAAAACAAAATTTATCAGAGGGGCTTCCCCGTTAGTTTCTCGCGACAGCAACGCCACGCCAACAAATGCACTGGAGCTCCTTAACAAAAGCCAAGAATGCTCTTTTATTAAGGTTGAGGAAAAAGGATTCTATTTTTTTCTTACAGAGATGGCAACATCGAATGCAGTTTCAATATGTGCATTTATTTGTAGTGTATTCGCAATTCTTCTTCTACTTAACCATGGTGTACCCCAAGGATCAATTCTATTACCTTTTAGTTTTTTTTATTATTGATCGTACGGTTGCAACCAGTGGTGTTAATATCCATTTTTCCGACATATGCAGACGATATATGTAAATTTATGTCAGTTGTCTGCCTCATTTTGCCCATATTGAGGATTCTGTAGTAGGTACACATTAACTGTGAGTTGGCCCGCATAAACGATCATGCACTCACAAACAATCTCCATCTCAGTGTAAAGTCGTAGTGCATTGCATTTTATCTTGGACTGTCTATCAAACATTTCCATTGCCTGTCATGATTATGAATGAAATCAAGATTCTATATGTAAAAGTATGGTGTGCAACTTGGGAATGACATTTTAACTCAAACATTCTTAAGTGCTGCGATTATATCAGCGTCACCCTATTCAAATGAACAACAACATGAAAAAATATCTCAATTCAAGAAGTAGAAGATGTCACCTACATAATTTAACCCCCCCCCCCTCCTAGAAAAATTGTTTAACGCGCCACTGTTCTCATTTTCTTCACTTTTTATTAAATTTGGTTATTTCCTCAGACTTTTTGATGCTGGTTATTAATTGTTGCCAAGACTTCTGCATAAAATTGTATGTAACCAGAAGATCTTAACGCCTTCGATTTCTTCCGCGTCCTTAATTCCAGTTCGCTTTCTCAGTGGCGAGTTTCGGTGGTATATATTTTTCTTCACTCTAAGTTCAAACAATTGTTCGACAACTCAACCCGCCACAAATTTTGGCATTCAACAGCTTTTTCAGCAGGACTAGATCACAGAGCACAACTACACACCTCCTCTGTGTCTGTCTATAGCTTTGAAATGTAAATTTCTGGATGGAAACATTTTCATTGAGAACAGTTTTCACACAGGGAATATCAAGACCACATCAATTCAGGGGAGTTATCATACCTATTTAGGGTTGGTTGAAGTTTTATTTCAAAGAAGGCGAAAGGCATTGTACAAAACGAAACTGAATTGCATGAGCGCACCCGCCTGCCACCTTGAAAGTCTATTTTCATCCGGACCGGGGTACTGTTGTGACATTCAATTCCGAGTTAATTTAAACCTCCGCCAGTTAATATCGTGCAGCACAGCGGGAATTTTTTTTTTTCTGTTATTTGTTTTTTTTACTCACTAGCTGACAGCAGCAGATGACCTGGCCTAGGTATATACTCTGTGAAACTTTTGAAAAAGGTAAAAAACAGTAAACTTGCAACGTCCCATCCTATTCCAATTTCCTAGGCTATGATGTAGCAGTAGTAGCAGCCTGCCTCACCTTAGAACCCAGCTGTACATACAAAGCACCGCCACTGCAACCTGGTCTTCCACTCAATTTGGCAAAAATGCAAATTTTGCAGTAATTCAACCGTAGCAGGAAGTCCAGGCGGAAAACAGTGCGCACAGCGTAGCTTATAAAAAAAAAACGCTTCCCGGTTAGTAGAGGTAAGTTCCCAAAACCATCCAGAATAGGAGAAAAGGTATATAGGGATGAGGGTTTGGGTGGTAGCAGAAACAACTCACGTCACCAACGTCGGAATGGAAAATTGTGCTACGAAAAATAACCTTACGCTGAACCCTTTGGGAAGCAACACTTAGTGGCGTGTAATATCCATTCGTTAACCAGAGGAGAACTAGCGATATCCGATCCATCGCTGCCGTCGCTCGTCTATATGTAAAAAGCGGGATGTGCGGGAAGTTTCGAACGGGAGTTTCGTAACGCAATATATATATGTATAGTACATGCATAAAACAGGTAGCTTTTGGCAGCGTAGAAATATCTGTGTGAACACCCTTCATCTCGACATTATAACGGGAAGATATGACTAGACTTTGAGAGGAGACCAAGTACCGGGGCAATAGTAGCTTCACTTGAAGGATTCAGGATTGGATATTAAAACGACCACGAAGAAAAACTTACGGCAGGACGAACACGAACCCAGTCGCATGGTGGTACATGGTCGAAAATCTTTTCGCAATATGTTTTGCTTTGGAATTATTTATGACGCCATTAGTTATATGTGGGGGGGGGGGGGGGGGATGTGCCCGGCAAATGCCACTTTGCTTTTTTCCCCCTGGGCGTCATCTTGCACAGCATCAGGACTCATTTTTATGTGCTGCGGATAGGGATGAAACTATCTAGAATTGCAGTGTCTTATGAAACTTGCTGGCAGTGCAAGGATTTTTTTTGTTCCGCCGTTAGCTTGGGATGACAGCTAAATGTGAAACATTCATTCTTTTAAGGGAAGGAGGAAGGGAGGCAGGAGGGGTGTGACATTAAAGAACACAGGCACTTTGTAAAAGGATTTATAATATCGCGTAATTAACAAATCATTGTGTTATCCAGGACATCCTGTGGGGAAGCAAACGATTATCTCCAGGCCTACATGTAAAATTATTTGCTGTGTTTTTGCTTTTTAAGGGCTAAACTACGAAACTTTCAGGTGCTTTTCGATTGGTCCTCGGTACCAAAAACTCCCACTCTCTGCCCACCGCAGTTTGATTTTCAATTGATCATCCGATCTATAGGTAAACTTCTTCAAACTTCGACTCTGTAATTTTGAACTCCATAAATAGACCTCGAATAAACGGTCCTCCTTCAAACAGATATTGCCCCTCTTTCATGGTATTTTGAATATGTTTTAGCCGCGCAGGATAGAAAGGCGGTCATATATTTTCGATTCGATGCAATTACGGTGGTAATGACTAGCTAGTACAGGTTGATCCAATCTAATTATGGTGAATCACTTTCGACGATTAAATGCCTTCTAATGAAGTGGTTCGTATCTCGTTTTGTTTCCTCTCATTGCTCCAAGCTTTATTAGGCTTGCTATATATGTGGGGCTTGATTTGTTGATAAACGTCGATAAATGGCCTGCAATTAAACTTTCGAAAGAGAAATTTAGATTCCCCGGCAAACCCCGCACTCCATTGAACCATTTCTATTTACATTGCATATAAAACTAGATAAATGACGAAAGGATTTGTTCATTCATGAGACCTATGCATGAGGTCGTTTTGTAATTGGACGCGATTTGTTTTTTTCTTCTTCTAGTAACCCTCTCTAAAGCACATCCTAGGAAAGAACAATTTAATTTTACTCCATGAACAGGCTTAATGCAGAGAGAGTTGTGCCACTATACCTTGGGTAATAAATTGGATCGGTAAATGGAATTAAATCTGTGAGGCAATGTGAGTTAATTGATAGTGTCGCTCACGGCATTAGTGCGCTCGCTCTACGATTTCATGTGAATGTCGAGTAGAAGTAAAAATTTGTTGTGGAATTAACACGCGATCTAAACATTTCATGTAATTTGCAGGAATCCTTTTGATAGTAAACATTGAAAAGCTTAAGGCGAACTGTGCTCTATAGAGAATTCTTCAGATGACATATTCTGGGAAGGGGAAGGAACTGAATGAAAGGTGGAATCCTTTTCAATTTTACTTCTAAATAAATGTATGTTTGTATAGTTGTACCTTCAAGAGAGCTGAATATAGTTTTAGAGACTTGTAAGATTTTTAAAAATCACAGTACAACTTTTCGGTCCAGCAATAAGAGGGAAATCGTATCAGATCGCGTACTTATATGAGTTCAGCAATAGATGGCGCCTAATGCAATTTTACCCAATTTATATGGAATTTTTCCTGTTAAGAGGTTTTATTTTAAATTATAAAAAAAAAAAATATTTTTGTGGAACACGATTGTCTTTTCGGGCTACAAATATTTGTGGAGCATTTGCATACACCATATCCTTTATTTAGCCTCAAGTGAAGCAGTCGAGTGTATTTAAGGCAAATGATCTGGGTGGCTAATTGATGCTTCGGCGTACAGAAATTTCGCATCCACGCAACTTTTCAAACACCAATTTTGAAAATACTAACTAGTAGAATGGTTGGATTGTCTTCTTCTTCTTCATCTCGAGGAGGTTTTTTTTTGAACCGAGAAATAAACTGAACAAAAGAAGCAGCAAAGACCAAAATGGAACTTTCTCAGCCGATGCTTGGAACTCTGTGGTGAAGTTTTCTCTAAATATGTCCCGCCAGTATTGTATGAACTGCTTAAACTCATACCTATGCCTTCAGCAAATGCTTTTCTATGGATTCGGGATATTGATGAGTTGCAGGGTCGTCCTTAGTTCGCACATACTTGATTAAAGTCGGCAGCATCGTCGTTCGTCACTTAATAAACTCTTCACTTCCATCTTCACTCTTTAGTGGTATGGGAGGACCACGCTGTTTTTATACGACCTGTGTAGCAGGTCAGCCAAGTGCGTCAAGGGTGTACCCTTAACCGCGCAGTAGATAGTGTCTCCAGTTGAGACCGACGTGCGTCGAGAGCCTCTTGAAATATTCCTGACAACTGAATCTTAGGATTGAATCCTAAGCTTGAGCTTGTGTGTGGAGATCTAAAGTCCTCTTAATCTGAAAGTAAGATGAGAACGACTGGAGAAATAGAAGTGACGTGAAGGCAGTATGGACTGTCCCAATGACAGTCCGTAGAGCACTTCCGTAGAAGAATATAAGTTTCTTTCGATCGGTATTGTTGGGGTAATAAAGACTACAGGTTGTCCCTATGACATCCTGAGTGGTATCCTTGTGGAGACTAGAGCGATTCTCTATGGATAGTAGACCAGTGCAGTTCGTTATGAGGTGGCACGTACACAATACGCAGCTCAATATATTTGGTGTTATATCGCAGGCCGAATTGTTGACCAAACTGTATCACATCAGGATAGGCCGAGTCGTTGACGGAACTGTATCACGTCCAGCACTAGCAGTTCAGGATTTGATTCCACTCCTCCTGAAGGCCTGTGTGGTCTCAGGGAGTTCCTCGGTTTAGACCTGTCAGTGGAACCTGAAAAAGACAGACGCTGGAAGAAATGTATATTTGTTGATACGAAAATGAGAGCATCAATTAAAGTCCGGACATCTATTGAAACTTCTTTATTTGCTTTATGATGCGGTTTATTGTGGGGGAAATTCCTCCGATCTTTAGCTTTTAGTTTTCTTTCACTTTATCAAAATTTTTAGTCTATACAATATTTTTGATCTTTTCAGATTAACTTCTGACGGAACAACAATTCTTTAGTCTTTTTGTTTTCCTAATTCTATCTCACAGCCTACTTACACATACCGTTTTCTAGTTATCAAAGTGGCCTTCGTTGAATTTCACGAAAAGCAAACAGATTTAATTTGGCTGCGCCAGGTCGGAAACGACGCGCCTAACGTCGTCAAGTCGCCACAACTCCAATTTCTTAATCGCTGATCGAACAAACTTGCTTGTCCAACATTTTGTAGTGTGTGTGAACAAGGCATGCTGTTTCATCGGAAAAGGCCAAAATCAATACCACAACAGGGGTCGGATTCAGTATCGAAGAGAGTTACAAAATCTCTTGCGATATAAAAAGAATTATTGGCTAATGTTTTTGTAAATTATAGTTGTGATGAACCACCGTTACCTCCCATCTAAATCCAACATCCAATTTCATCGCCATCACCTACCATTAATTAAATCACCTATAATTTTTTCGAATTGTCCAGAGGAAAATTATCCTAGATGTAGGTTTCAAATACATTGGAGAGTTTAGTGGAGAGCTTTGCAGTTAACTCTTTGAATCACTAAATTTCGGGAAATATAATTGAAAGTGCAAAATCATTTTCCAAAGTCTACAATTTTCAGTATTGCAAAAGCTTCAACCGAAGATACGCGGTCTGATGATGGGGAAATTTTGTCTCCGCCTTATATTTCTCGACCAATTAGAGGGCGGCCTGATTATGAAAACAAAACTATATTCTCTTCTCTTGCAGCTTAAAAGCAGCTTAAATCGCGTATACTCTCTCTCTAAATTTGGATGTGGATACTGTAAGATGGAAATACATACCTATACCTAAAAGATGGAGAGATTGTAGCCAAATGTTGTTATTTTTCGAAAAGCATAGTGTAAATAGTAAGCAGAAATTTGGAGAGTTTTTTTCTCCGAAGCATCACCCTATGTTTTCAAACTAGCGTTTAACAGAATACAGCCCAAGTCCAGTGATTTAGGATTTCGTTTTGTACATGAAAAAAAAACTCTCCACCTGATATTCCACAATAAATAGAGAGTTCATTTATAAATCGCAATTTTTTTTCCAAAAATTAATGTTATTTTGTTTCTAAATTAAAAAAAAATATTTAATAGCTTTTCATAATTCTCCAATTTATTTAATGGAGAGTTGAAGAATTTGAATTGGAAAAATTATATTTTTGTGTTACCGAATCTGGCCATTGGAGGAGCTTAACTTGGAAATACTACATAATTCTCTGATTTTATCTGCCATACTAGTGGAGAATTGGAAATATTAGGTTACAGCAGACATTTTGACAAAACATGTAACTCAATTTTCTGCAAAATTCTCGAACTATTTCCCTCAAATCGGATTTCTAGGGATATGTAGAATCTAGAAGACAATTGGCAAATTTTGCTGGGCAATACAAATTTCTCAGCTGCAGTTCTCTGTGTCTCAAAATTCGTCACGTGAACCTGGTTATTATAAAATAATGCAAAATTCATTCAGATCTTAGTACCACCTTGCTGTACATCTTTTTTGAAATTTTAACACGAGCTTAATGTTCGTTCTACGATGCTTTGTTGTACATTTCAGTATGCTTGGCACCCAGCAGTATATATCTATTCAGGCAAGTCAGACTATACTATGTACCTACATATATACAAAAGTACATAAACATATTATTTAGTTCAGCACACGTACATGATGGCATCACGTTTGCCTAAAATCCGATTAAATTCCTTCCTTCCATCTCAAGGATTATAATAAGATCAGAGGGAGGCTTCTCATCTGCTTAATAAAAAAAACTACCGTAATAGAATCGACTGTTTAACCTCCTGACAGTCAATACCCACCCGTTGATGGAAGTTTTCATTTATATAATTTTCGTGTCTGAAATTCATTGACTCTTCCTTCTTTGACATATATATATAGAAATGCTCGTCCCAGCACGATGGATTCCTTTCACGAATTTCAATTTCTCTAAAAATTCAATAAAATGAGCATCTCCTCAGGAATTTCCATTTCTCTTCCCGATAGTGGAATTTGTTTTTGTATTGATCCAAGCGCACTCGCATTCCGATTAAGGATGAATACGGAACTCTTTAGAAAAGTCTTGCACAAGTTCGTGGATAGTGAAGAAAAATTCTTTTGAAATGTGGACCGCCACCCGTATTACAACAATTTGAAGAACTCATGAAACCATTGAAATTGCGTTTTTGTCCAATACATACTAATATCCAAGTCATAAAAGTTTCCAATTCACATGGTCGTAATTATACGAGGGGATTTGTAAATGGAAGCAACTCTAACCTATTCCATATGCCCGTAAATCCTTTTCAAATTAAATCAAAATTTTAATTCCTTAGCTGGAGCTGCGATAAATGGGTGTCCTCTGACTCTTTCATTACTTCCACACTATCCGTCACCTTGGCTGACCCCATTTGACTATCTAAAAGACCACAAAATTTTATTCAAGCATTAAATTTCCCGGCCACATGGTATCGAACTCAGGCTTTATTCATCTGTGAAGGAGCGAATGAGCCATGCCCAAGAAAAGGACGTATGTGTGTTCGATCATGGGGCAGCTCAGATCACAGCCATCCGGAAAATTCCTGGACATATATACAAGAAATTGACATGAAACTGAATGGAAAATTGAATTTAGCTAGCTCTGCCTGTGCCCACCACCACATACCCAACACTTGCATAGCTTTGTGGAACTATTAATTTCGTATTACGATATCGCCCCCGGGGGCACTGGATTTACTTTGAACAACCTCATCTGGGTGCATTGCACGTAGTCTTTCGTGGTCAGTTTTTATTTTGCTAACTGCAAACTAACTGGCCTGTTATGGATCCGACCTGGGTCTTCTGCTTTTCTAGGTCTGTTTAATGACTCGAGCTGAATCTCGATTACATAATCCTCTCTCCGGCCCAGTTCACATTATTAGCAGCGGATATTGCCATCCAATTTGCACAGCAGAACTGTGGTAATGAACCGTTTATTGTGTGGTAAATACCTATGCAGTTAGGTGACCTGTCTTCAAATTGTCGGTTGGGTCGATGCAATTGCATCCGTTAAAACTAAACACGTATCAAACGTATAAGGAGGCTCTGATCGAAAATACTTTGTTTTGGCAGAGAGCTGAAACATTTTGCAGAGGATTATGCGTTTCAGAGATTCTTGCAATTTTGGAATATTATTAAAAACGAGGTGCAAACTATCGTAACTGCAGATTAGAAATGGGGAGATGTTTATATATGGTAGTAGATGAGTATATCCCACTTAAGGGATGAAGTTGCAGCAGGCTTATTCCAAAGATGATCAAGAACTAACATAACAGGAGGGCAAAACGTATTGTACTTATCCTGATCAGAATATTCATAGGAGCTTGCGCCATCTGCACTTTCTGATGAAAAACGGTAGATTTAAACTGTATAAAATAACCGTATCTCGTGAAGTGATTTGACTTTGTGTTAAATGAAGTCAGAGCGATGTCATCTGAGCTGGACAACCTATCACCATTACAAACCTTTAATGAAGGTAAATGAAGTCTCTCTCTTTTGTGAGCATATCACAAAAACTAGCGAGCTTGTCTCAGAAATTTTTTACAGTATATTCAGTTCATTATCATGCTTCCAAGTGTTGTCGAGATAAGCATGTCTAAAAAACTGGTCTAATGAGCAGTTTTTTTGGTCCAATTCTTGAGCTAGTGAATTTAAGAGAAAAATTCGTTTACCCTTATTTTTCTTTCCTTATTTTTCGTTGAATGAGCCATTCCTCGTCCAGATTGGTGAACGTTAAATTTCTTGATGAAAAATTGTAAAATTTTGGGGAAATTTTAATTTCACCGATTTGGACTAGTGAGCACTCCATTGCAAGCGCATTAATGAGAGGAGTACACTTGAAAAATTTTGCTCTGGAAAAAATGCTGGTTTTCCAGATATGTATGTGATAAAAAAAGTGATCTAATGGCAGTTTTTTTGGTCTAATTTCAGAACTAGTGAATTTTCGAGAAAAATTCTTTTACATTACTTTTCCTTTCCTTATTTCCCATCGATTGAGCCATTCCTCGTCCAGTTCGGTGACAGTTCAAATTTTTCATGAAAAATTTTGCGATTTTTTGTAAAATTTTAGGTGAAAATTTAATTTCACCGATTTCGACCAGAGAGCATTTTTTGGAAGGGAATTAATGAGCGGAGTACGCTTGAAAAATTTCGATCTGAAAAATCGCTGGTTTTCAAGAAATATCATAAAAAAACTGGTCTAATGAGCTGTTGTTGGTCTAATTTTTGAGCCTGTAAATTTGGGAGAAACATACCTTTACTCTTCTTTTCCTTTCGAATGAGCCATCTCCTTCGTCTAGTCCAGTTCACACTTTGGACGAAAAAAAATCTACAGGGCATAACCCAGAAGATTTTTTTTAACAAGCCAAACTCGTTTTTCCGTGTAGAATATTTCTCCACTGTCCCCCTTCCCCCTCTCCCCACACTAAAATGAATCAAGGCTTTAATTTTCATCGACTCTTTTTCTTTTTATTTAAAAACCATTTTACAATTAAATCGTTTTAATCTCATATATAATAACTAAATTTGCTTCATAATAAAATGACGTACAAAAATTTACAGTTACTCTCCTTGTTGCTCAGTATTTATACCCTCTTTTTACAAAAAACATAACTAAGATTCTTAACAATGTTTTGCTGCCTTCTAAATCATAGTTTCCTTATGGCTAAAGTTGCTTTTATAAATAACTTCATGATCTGCTTTGACTTAGTTACTTGTGTTAATTACGATTTTTATGTTTTAACTTATTTTTAATGTACATTTACATGCATATGCCTAGTAGGGTTGTTTTAGCAGTTCACAATTTAATTTAATTATAAACTGTAGACAAAATTTTAACAAATTTTTGTTACTTTTTAGGGATTTTAAGGTATTTCGCTATATATTTCGTAAGTTTCGAAAACGAAAGTTCAATGTGAAATAGATTTCTCTCTTCCGGTCTGCAATTTACTACGACTATCGCCATTAAAATTTACATTTTTTATCGTGTGTATCAACATCGAATGTTGACTTACCTGAATTTCTGGAGCGGAGTGAGTAGAGAAAATTCATCAGATTGCAAGTTGCCCTATAACTAGACTTTTACAGGCCGTTATTGCTTTCCAGTGAACATGAATTAGTTAATATGCGAAAGATGTCCTTAGAGAGCACCACACAAACGTAAGAGGCACTAGAAAAGAGGCATGACAAGAAAAAGATTTGTAATGGAAAATTCTAGCTGCAAGAAGTCTGTTTTTTAACCCATTTTTGGCCACCTTGCGCTTTTAAAACATGAAATTTTCGGTGATGGGTGTGACTATTACTAGTGTTAGTACAGTTTAGGCTTTTCATATTGGTCATCACCTCTTGAGAAATTGACATTAATGAAGAATTGTGTTTATCATCTAAGGAATGGGGCTGATTTTTTCAAATAACCGAAAGTTAACTGCGATGGATCAACAGAATTCATCTTTTTCCTTTCTTATATTTCTTAACGTGTTACACACTGAAAGAATCTTTCGAATCATTGCTAGATAAGAGTTCTGTATAGAAGTTGGTCAGCCTTGTTCAGGGGAATCGGGTGAAAAATTGTATTTTAAACTAAATTACTGATTCACGCCTTAGGCTGTCTGTAGGTGCTCAGTAGACTTACTTTTCCATGCACATTTGAAAGAAATCGGCAGCATGCTATTAAATAAATAATGAAATCAAAAGTTTATATTTAATACAAATCGTAAAAAATATTTTTTCTCTCCCACCTCCAGTCATTACCAATTCCACAATCCATGATTAGCATAAGTCAACATTTATGTCACTTCCTTACGACATACCTTGAATTATTTATACGAAATAATCTCAAACTTTTTTCTACTGAAAATTATCTCGAACAAAATGTTAAAAAAAAAGTGATCTCTTTATGGAGCTACTTGATCTTTGCTAACATTTGTGAACGAGAAAATTGTACAAAAAGAAAGAGCTGACGATATGCAAAGCGGAATACCCACTTTTCATACAACTATAGGCCCGACATCAACAGACATGAGAGATGTCTTAAATGATGCATTATGATACTCTGAACATATTTTATTAACAATGTTTATTTCAACTAAGCGGGGGAAAGCTTTGGCGATCGGATTAGCTTAAGCGACTTTCTTCTGTGAAAACGTGGACTTATCTACTTCTCGTGATTATGCGGAATTGGTGAATCGTTGAAAATGACTTCTATGAGAAAATGGAAGAAAGAACTGCAAAAATATATGCGAAATGTAGTAACTGGAATGTATGAGACCCAAGTACACGAAAATGGGTATCCGGGAACAAAGTACACAATCCGATAGTACCAGACGAGACCTTTAATTTGATATGCAACATGCCGTATTGGAACCACCCCCGCCACACTAAAAGTATGTATAGGAAAGTTTACTTCTACGAACTTTAGCTGCTAATGAGCTGAGGCGAACAGTGTACCCCGTTTTTCGATCGGACATAATCCTACCAAGCTAGAGCCGATCTAGGATCCGAAAAATCTAGTACCTCAGTTCGAATAAAAAAGAGGGAAATACTAAAAAAGTGAGTATGGGGAGTGTGGGTACTCAAACTTCTTCTCATGACGTTGGAATTCGATTCTGTACTAGATTTTTCAAAATGTACTAGATCAAGCTTTTACCCCAAACCTTCCCGCATCAGAGGATAAGTTGTGTTTTCACAACAATGTGTCCCTCCTGTGGGTTCCTGGTCACATGGGGATCATGGCGAATGAAAGGGCTGACCTTTTAGCTAGGGCTGGTTCCGATTCTCCGTTCCTCGGACCGGAGCCCGCCGTAGGCGTTGCCACCTCGAAAATCGGGTCTATCATCAAAGCGGATGTTCAGAGGAAACATCAGCAGAGATGGGAGAGCCTGAGTGCTTGTAGGTGTACAAAACTGTTTCTTGATGGGCCAATGGGAATATCTCCGATTTTCTCATGGGGCTCGGAAGGAAACAATGTAGAACCGTGGTTGGCACCATCACCGGCCACAGCTCACTTCACGCTCATCTAACAAGGATGGGAGTTGTTGACAGCCCCGAGGGTCTGTCCTGCATGGAGGGAGTGAGACAACCGAACACTTTTTGTGTGAGTGTCCGGCTTTCGCCCGGAGCAGCCTGGATACTCTAGGGTCTCCCCTTCTATCTGTGGGTGAGCTGAAAAACCTTTCTCACCAAGACTTGTTGCGCTTCATTAAGAGGACAGGAAGGTTTTGGTGAATGAGATTCAGGATAGCACAATGGGCCGCTGTGGCCTCCGTGCTTGGGTTGGGTATCTCCTGTTCCCCCTGTTAAAAAAAAAAAAATACCTAACACATCGTTTAGAAACTTACGACGATTTCATATAGCAAAAGACCTTTCTCTCTCTCTCTCTCTTTCTCGTGATATGTTTCACTGCTGTGACTCAATGTTAAATTTTTGGTCATTTTTGGCGAAAAATATTTTATTTTGTTTTTGCATTTATTTTTTGTTAAACACTATTTGTTTTTGTTTTTGTTTTCTTTTATAACTAGGTATGAACTATACATATATATGTAGCTGCAAACTTACTTAAATTATGAACAGTCTCCATGGCTGAAACTTAGAAGAAATGTTTTGTTTTTATTTTATAAGTCGAACACTTTTTTAACACTTGAGAGCACATTTCGAATGCACCTCGGTATCTTATTAGCAGTCATTTTGAATCAATCTTCTTCGCTTCATCTCATCTCATCTTATCTTATCTTATCTTATCCCATCTTAATCTCAGATTACTGTCTAGAATATTTACAATTTTATCAACTTAATCGAACCACATGCAAATTGCTTACTTTGTTTCACTGGCCTACAACAAATTTACATATGTATGTATGTGTATACTCTTATGCATGTATGTATGTATGTATGTAGATACATATACTTAGTTAAAAGGTTTTATTAACCATTTTTGATCGATATTTATTTTTTCTTTATATTTGTTGCTGCTTTTGCTGCTTCTGCTATCTCTGCTCAAATTCACATTCGTCCAATGTTCACAGTTTTATTAACAAACAAACAATAACGATACACAACAATTTCGTCCAGATTTTCTTTTGTTATTTACAAATATTTCAACATATTTAATTGTTCAGATGCCAATAATCATAATAATCGCCATAATAATAATAATAATAATTAAAAGTAATATGTCAGCTGAATGCATAAAAGGAAACATCTCCCCCCACTCGGGGTGAAAATCAGAGAGAATAATAATGAAAATTTCATTTATAATTATCACTCATTGAATTAATTACGCCAAAAACTCGTTTAGCCACCACATATTAATTCGGCACAATGTGATTGCTGAAATATGTATGTACCTACATATGTATGTTAGTGGCGGGGAGGGATTAGAGGAGCTAGAGCTTATTATCCCTTCCAGAAATGAGAAACGTTTAATCGTATGTTAAGCTATTTATGAGCAACGACAAAGTGTAGGGGCACTTTTTCAAATGATGTATATTTTCTGAGAACTGTAAATACACAAAGAGGGAAAACATTAATTATAAATGTAGATAGCCTCCAGACATATTAAGGGTGGAATAAATCATTTCGGTCTTTGTTCTCTTTGTGAGTGTGACTATTTTAATTAAGGCATGAAAACAGATATTTTAAAAAGAGATAAATGTGACTTTGCCATATTACATTATCTCTAGCTCTAATTAGAACAAAATATTGAGCAAAAAAGAGAGAATGATTTTTTGTTTGCAGCATTTAGCTGATCGAATTTACTTTAATAATAAAAATAAGGAAAACTTCTTTGTGACTTAATAAGCTAGAAAATTGCAAAATACAAGAAGAAAAGGCATCATTAGCTCAGTGATAAGAGCACTGAGTTGCCCGGAAAGCTGAAGATCCTGGCTTCAAACACTGGACGAGGTGGTTGCTTTTTCTCTTGTATTCTCTAATTTAATTAAGAATTGTAAAAATAAAAATTCTAAAAAAATTTTCAATTCCGAAAATGAGTGAATTGGTTTAAAATCAATTCTTAACAATGGCGTTCCACTAAATTGCTCTTCCAGTAAGGATAAAGGGAGTGAGGTATACAGATGGTTCCAAAACCAACAGTGGAGTCGGACTGGGCATATACGGCCCCAGATGCAATATCTCAAAATCCATATCATATTCCAAGCTGAGGTATTAGCCATAGAAGAATGCTTCAATACCTGTATTAAAAGAGCCATAAAAGGCTCAACCATAAATATCCTCTGGGATAGTCAAGTCGCTCTCAAGGATTTAAAGTCCTTCACTATTAAGTCAGGGATAGTCTGGGAGTGTCGGCAAAACCTAAAAAAATTATCGAGAAACCAAGCTATACTGATGTGGATACCGGAACATAAGGGCCATAAAGGCAATGGAATTGTTGGCGGGGCCAAACTAAAAGAGGAGTGGAAACTCTCTTTGCCGGACCAGAGTCGCACTTTTAAGTGTTATGTCAGAGCTACCCTACATAGCTAGGAAAATAAATAAAAATCCCTTTATTGCGAAAGGCTACAATAACTTTGTCAGTTAAAAAAGTTTATCGACCACTCTGGCGGAAAAACAAAAGAAATTCCTACTCCTCAGGAGAACAGAGTTAAAAATGATCACAGAGCTCTCCTAAATAAAGCTGCTCCTTGCGGTATCACATAAACAAGATGGACTTGACTAAGACTTTTTCCTGTAGCTTCTGCCAGGATGATCATGAAACTTCGAAGCAAATACTCTGCGATTGCGCGAAGCATTAGCCAGGTGGTGTTCACAATAGTTCTTTCAGGTTGCTGTGAATGCAAGGTTAGCGTCTGTACATCCCTCCACGTAACTAATTTATTACAAGACCAATTTTTATGATATACCTTAAATGAATGCTCCCGTATGAAATTTCGTTTGGGCAACCCTCTGTACAAGTTCGCCGCATATATTTCTAGAATGGTTCATCGGACAGTAAAAATGATTATAATTATAACCAATTTCATAGGACTGAATATTCTGAAGAGCTTTTCAATACAAAGAAACATCTGCGACTGATCGTAAACATCTGCGGCTGATAGTTTTCGCAGTATACGTAAAAAAACTAAATTTTTATATGGCAATACCAAAAAGGGGTTGCTCGATTTAGTTCATTTTTGAAATTGTATTTACTATTTTTATGAAAACGTCGTGTATAAAATTTCAGCTCTCCACGGCAAATATAATAGTGAAAAACGACATTTTTGTATGACAACCCTACCAAGAAGTTACCAGATTTGTCCCATTTTCATACTTAAATCTGGAATTTTGTTTTTTTAATATGCCGTTTGCAAAATTTCAGGTCTCTAAGTGAAAGCGTTCTCAATAATTCGAGAAGACAGACAGACGGACATGCAAAAATCAAAATAACTTTTAATATTATGCGTGGGTGCCAAATCGATTTTGATCTACCAGATCTGTGTCCGTGTGTTACAAACGAAACGACAAACTTTGCATACTCAATGAGATTTCATCTAGGGTATAAAAAGGACAATATTCCTACAACTTCGAAGTTAGCCACCAGAAACAAACCTTGGGAGTTCTACTTTGAAAATTTGCAACTCGTATTGGCCCAGTTTATAATAGGAAAAAATAGTAGACACGCGTCTAAATCACTGACATATATAAAATGGACTGCTGATACTACTGAAAATCACTGACATATATAAAATGGACTGCTGATACTACTGAAATTCCTTACATTATTTGACATTATTATGGGATCACTTTTCTATAGTTGTTTCTTTTTGGTTTAACTACTTTATTCCGCTGAGCTACAAATAATAAGTTCTATACAAAATACACCATAGTCCAGTTTCAGTTCAGTGGTTTTCCAAATGAATATATAGAATAGAAGTAGATGGCAATACAATATTTGTAATCCTTTCTCTGTTCCCCATACCTACTTTTAGGGGGGCAGGTAGACAAAAATTGCATAATTTTATTTCTTTAAAAATCAAGTTTAAAAAATATTTGATGTTGTAGGAGATAAGCTTCCAAGAAGAGAAATAATTTCGAGTGCTTCTATAATTTGTTGAACTTTTAAGATGAATATTAAAGCAAAAGTAAAACTTGAACTTAAGATAATTGTCACACCCTGCCAAAAAAAGTTGACCCATATGAAATAGCAAATCAGGCAGTCCATGTTATATATGTCAGTGGTCTAAATGTACAACCGATGACATCATGAGGTCTGTGTAGATCTAATAGAAAATAAAATCGAATTCAAATGTCAAAACAATGACAATTGACTTTTACATTTTATTTCTATCTTAAATAATCTCATAACCTCGACTGAATGTGGAATCATTCTTTTATCATTTCCTCTACTTCAATCTAAGGATTCAAATCTATAAATACCGAGGATTCTCGAAGAATTCCTTTAAGATTGAGAGATAAAGTTAAACATAAATTGTTAAAAAGTACGCTGTAACTGTATTCAATATTTCACAGGAAAGCTAGTAGATTGAAACATGTTTTTTGACACAGTTTTTGCTTCTTCAAATTTTTAACCTCGCTCACTATCCCTACAACTATTACTCAGGAGGCTATTCTTAATCATATTGGAGGACATCTCAATGGGATTCTTCGTGGCTGTATTAAGTCATATTCCAAGCTCTGGTAACTTCACTGAGAATTATTATTTTCTAAGTCTCCTACATTTTACTTTCGATTGTTTGGATCTCCTACTCTTATCAATACCCCCAGTGCATACGCTTGCTTTTAGCTCAAAGTTGTTAATGTTAACTTTCTTGCAAAGATTTCATTCCACCACCTAATATAGCACTACCTACATAATATTAATATCCCCACCCCTCCTCCTCCTGCCCTTATTACGTACTTTGTAACATTTCTCAGATATTCCATTACTGAACCTTTTGTATCTTCATTGTAATATCTTATCAATCCGCCATGGGACATACGAGAACCTTTGTATTTCAAAACAAAAGTAAAAGATTTTAAAAGGTCAATGCCACAAGTGTAAGAAGTTACATGTTTGCCATTAAAAAGCTAGCCTCTGTATGTGTGTAAAGAATAAAATGTAAATGTACATTTCGTGTACGCTTTTATTTCGTGACATTTACCGGAAATTCCTTTTATTCTTCTGCTAATGGCAGTTGGTAATATTTCGAAGAAAAAATAATTTTAATATGAAAAAGTTCCGGCAAAAACATTGAAAACACAAACTCAAGTCCCACATGAATAAGAGAAGGAAAAAGACTTTTACAAACCACACAAGTGAAGCTTTTTGACATTTAAGGAAAATACTGGAAAGCTATCAGATCAAAGCATTTTTGGACAATTGAGTTCCTTTCCATTATTTATTATCCATCTCTACGATGACACGCTACCGGCCGACCCGAATTGCCTCTCACCCACTCTTAACATATTATTTGTTCATACAAAATATGAAAGGTAGCAATAGCAGCTGAGCTACCGAAAGTACTCAGTAGCTCGGCCAAAAGAGGATTCTTCGCTTCATTTTTTCACACAACACAACGTTTTGCCTTCCCTATATTGGGTGGTGGGTGATCCCTCTCTCTCTAGAGGTTGGAAGGGAATCGAGTGGATTTCTTTAATGTCACATTAAAAGCAAAACACATTATTTTTCTGTATAGCCTTCCTGCCAGGGACGAATGTATGATAATAATTAATGGAATGAACCTGTCATGCTCATGATGATAGAAACCAGATTTGCTTCGCCTAGAGATTGAAAGTTCTCTCTTGTTTGCTTGAATTATGCTGAGATTTAGGACAAGAAATGTGCTTTTTGTGTAGAAAAAAAAAATTTTTCATTGTACAAACTAAAAACCACATTACCAAAAAATCCACTCAGAGATAAGCAAGAGAAAAAAGACAACGAAGCTGAAAAGGATGTAGTCTTTTTTTTTGTAGTCTTTTTTTGTGGTGAATAATATATATAGCCTTGAGACTTACCAATAATAATGCAATGGTAGAGTTCTAGTTGGGCAATGTTTTGTTTGAGCTTTCAATTTATTTTGTTTTTGTGCTCTCAATGTTGGGTAAAATAAATATTTTTAGCAAGCAGGAAAGAGCTCAAAATTACACATTTTGGAAACTTCACTATGGATTTAGGGAAGAGTGCATGATTATGGACATGTAAAGTATGAAGGGGAAAAATAAATATTTGTTTGTGATATGGAGATACAATTTAAATTATTCTTAGCACTGTGTCGGTTTGTTGGATCAATGTTAATTAAAATAGACCTGAACTGAGCTCGTTTTCAAAACTTTATATTTAGTAATTGACGTAATAAAACAGAAATGAGAGGTATCTCATAGTCGAAAAATTCTGTTCTGATATATCCTGTTTTCAATGATGGAGGACATGTTTTCGAAACTAAGAGATAAGTGAAATTAATCAAACCAAGGAATAGGTGTTATCTAACAACAGTACACTAGTGTCATTCGGCGCATGTTGATGTACGGCTCTGTGGTATGGTGGAAAGCAATGGATCGCGCCAATCATCGTAAGACATTGGAGTAGATTTCCCATCTTTGAATTTGTGCAGTCTATCACACCTGGTATCGACAGGGAGAGACAGCGAACACATCATCGAGACTATTCTGAAAAGCAACTTTGAATCTAGAATTCCATCCAGGGCAGAATGAGAATCGCATTCTGTGCTTCAACCATTGACAAACTCTGTCAGAGAAGAAACACTGGAGCAGGCCTTTTCTGCGACGATCCTCATTTGAAAATTGCCATACACCTTGAAAGCCATGCCAGCCACGGTTTTCTAGGCAGAAGTCAAAACCATTCTTGAAGCGGGAAGGCATCTACTTACCTCAGACACTGAGTACAAGGAAATCGCCATCTGCTGAAACAGCCAAGCAGCTTTCAAGGCTTTATCAAAACCCTTTACAAGCTCCAAAGTAGTAAAGGAGTGTAATACTACCCTGAATTCCCTCTGTCTGATTAACAGAGTACTTGTTTAGTGGGTGCCACAGCATAGCAACATTAGCGAGAACGAAAGGGTGGACGAGCTTGCTCGTCTTGGTGCAGCCTCGGAGGAATCTCCCTCCATAATTAGGATTGCACCAAAACCCCTTGTCAATTATTTCGATTTGCGCTGACCGCTGTCGCCTTTCTATTATCACTGGGCACTCTTTTCTCAGGGGGTCAGCTTTACAGGATGAGACTTGTTGATGATCCTGTCTGCAGGGTTGCGGAGAAGAATCCGAAACGGTGACTCACTTTCTTTGTCACTGTCCGGCATTCTCGGGAAAGCGATACAGAATCCTTGGCTCACACCTCCTGGACGAGCTGCACGAAGCTGGCAAGGAGGGCTGCGGGCCAATACTTAGCTTTATAAGAACGTCCGGTTGGGTCCTATGAGCGATTGCTCATAAATCCGGCAAATGAACAATGGGCCTTGTTTTTGCCACGTTCGGGTGATCCTTTGGGGTCCCAACCTCTTTTCAAATTAACTAACTAACAACAGTAAAGGAAATAGTAGAAAAAGTAAAAAGAAAATCGATTCCGATGATTATCACAAATTCGAATTTTTCCGTAAAAAGTTTGTCGAAATTCGAAATTTTAAGAACAAGACTTTCAGGTAATTTTGAATTATCACAAATTCGAATTTTTCCGTAAAAAGTTTATCGAAATTCGAAATTTTAAGAACAAGACTTTCAGGTAATTTTGAATTATCACAAATTCGAATTTTTCCGTAAAAAGTTTATCGAAATTCGAAATTTTAAGAACAAGACTTTCAGGTAATTTTGAATAATTGATTTAGGGATATGAATTTTTGTCCATCTCCATTGAAAGTCCAAAAAGTACTAAATTTTTGTCTATAATTTAAACTCTTAGCCAATTGCCATTAATGCACGTAGCTCCCCCAAACGGCAACTAAAATTCTAAGGCAAAAATACAGGTTTATAAATGCTAGAAGATTTGCACGGCAGACAATATATATGCACTGTTTCAGATAGGCTTGTCAATAAAAGCTGACAATTTTTTTCCCTAAAAGACAGAAATTTATTGAAAAAAAAAATTATTTTTTCAATAAATTAGCAAATTGCATTAAAAATGCAGAAAAATAATTTTTTTCTCAATAAATTTGTCTTTTAGAAAAAAAAATGTCAGCTTATAAATTCTGCTTGGTTTATCCGAGTGCCGCAAGGCAATAAGGGGGAACAATCACCCAATTTGAAAATTGCAATGAGGAATCTTCCTACCATTCTTTTTTTAAAAATTATTTATATAAGCAATTGCTGTAACCTCCACATTGAACTTCTTATGGTAGGCGATCAGAGACAAGCATACTGATGAGACCTCTCTGATCGCTGGGCTAATTTGGAATGAATACGATCAGCAAAGCCATTCTATACAGTAGGAATCTATTTTTAATAATTATTCATTACAACATACGAGAGAGAGAGAGAGAGACCACCGATGAAGGCGTAAATATCTCTGTTTCCTGTTTTCCTGAAATGGGAAAACTTCTATAAGACCTAGGGTTGGCAAGGAAATCTTAGACTCAAGTTCCAAAATGGGAGAATTCGAACAATAAAATTCTAGAGTTGCCATTCTACGTTAATTTGAAAATTGGTTGTGAATAAAACTTTTTAATTTAAGTTGCGAAAATATACAAAATACTGGGATTTAGTCGTGGGGTTGCAATCCAACAATTTTGATGGATTTTCTAAGTCGAATTCGGTCGCATGTACGGAGGCTAGCTTTATTTTGTAAAATCTTATAAATTACATATATTTCGAAAATGTGTAATTTTTCACCAACATTTATATATTAGTTGAGAATGTGTTAACTAAGTCCCCTGATATACGATGATACACATTCCGAGACTAAACACGACGTAAAAACCGGCTTTTGTATCGACTGTATATCAACTCAACTCAAGGTACACGTTCTTGAGATAGCAAAAAATATCCATTACTGTTTATCATTTCCATATGATCTATATGCACGCATAAAATGTGTACTCGCACACATATGTAATAAAACACTCTTGCATTATCCGAGTCTCACTTAAGCTCCAAATTGGCCTATACACGAAAATGTTCTAAGATAGTGCTACGAAAACCAGATTTTAGTCGATGTGTCGAGTTTGTAGCATCGTATATCATCAGGGGACTAAGCAAGTGACGACTGTGCGAAGAGGAAGCTGAAACCTCGATGCATGTTATATGTGAATGTCCAGCGCTTGCAGGTCTAAGGCTGCAAATCACTGCAGGAACACTTATCTCGTTTGCAATCTAACCCCAAGAGCAATAATCGAGCTCGTTAAAAAACTCAATTCGGCCTAACCAGCTGAGGGGAAGGCACACCAGATTAAATCTGGTCGCGGTGTCCGCATGGTCCTGGAGGCCTAGTCGCCCCTACTCTTAACATTAACATTAAGCAAGTTGAAACTTTTGGCAGGTCTAGAAATTTGGAATGGGTTAATTACTTTAAAATAAGTCAAACTTCGAAATTCAAATTACGAAAATTGTTTAGGAAACTTTTTAGGAACTTGAGAGATTTTTGTTTTCTCTTCATTAGTTAGTCTAAGTATAGTTAGTAAGCACTCCCACTTTATAAAATTGCTCATAAATAGCTGCTATACACCAACAGATAATATTACAGATAAATAATACCAAAATGTCCTACATAAATTAATACGTGTCTGCTGGTCCGTATTAATTTCGGCTCGAAAAGTGAGCTGGTGTTCTGAACATGAAGGTATATACTTATCTGTGCATGATAATATTTATATACGTACGATATGAGTATAGTATAGTGATAATGAAAGCTGCACATTATAAATATCTTTTGAATTTTATCTATCTTCATATATTTAATTATTAGCATGTTTCCTTCTGCATTAGTTACCTTTCCACACACTCAGCTTATCAATGCAAATCTATTTAAAAGTAAGAACTACTGTTGCTGCTCTGTTGTAGTTGTTTGTAGTGTTAATAGTGTATAAAAAGTCTTAAAAATTTTAGTATAGCTGCTCTATGTAAAAAAAAAAAAAAAGTTCAAAAAAGAACGCTTTTTTGTTTTTCGTTGGTCTTATATAACCATGATAAACTTTGTTAAGTGTTACCTGATGCGATGGCACAAAACAAGTTTAAACCAAAAATATTTAAACATGATTCTCCTCTTTCACATGAATAAGCTCGTCTGGACTCATACATATAACAAATTTCCTTAAAAAATAGTTAACTACCTATAAAAAATGCACTTTATACAGTGTGATGCTGCCTAGGTCTTCTTCTTCTGTTACTCATCCTCTTCTTCTTCTTCTTCTTCTTTTTCTTCTTCTATATACAAAATTGCTATATAATTCATCTACTTAATTCTAGCGACATTTACAACTTGGACTTAAAGTTAATATCAAGAGTTCTTTTTTTAGCGTAAAAAATCGTCTCATACACATACAAACCTAAGAAGAATACAACAAAGGTGTGGCAATAAATTACACGTCGAAAATATTTTTATGTATATAACTATGTAAAAAAAAAAAACGTCTTATGTATAAAAGCCAACTTATCTGTAGGTGATGTACATAAATCGCTAGCTGCCTACAAGCTCTATCTGGCGATATTTTTTCCTTAGATTTGATACGGGGTCTCTATATAGGACTGGGTCCAAACGTAGGTTCGATCGCAATAGTGGCATGTATCTGAAAAACAAGAAAAAAAAATGGCGTGAAATATTAGAATTGCTGAAAAACATAACAACAAAAACAAAATTCATTGCGTAATAATATTGCCGAAATGAACATGCATAATATTAAAACTCATCCAGCCACCCACCCCTCCCGATAATATTGCTATGTGCATGATGCACGCAACGCAAGGACGACAGGAACAAGAGTGTGTTTTGAAATTCGTGTAAACCTTCTATGTTCGATATAATCTATGTCAGGTTGGCGGCCTGGCCTTAGGGTTCCAAGGTAGCACCTTGTTTTCATTAATACTAGGTTTACCCAAGTTAAGTTAAATTACAAACGTTTTACACCTTGGTATTGAGTGCAAACACAATTGGATAAGTAGTCAAGGCAGCAATGGTAATACAGAGGAAAGCTAGTAGAGGAGGAGGATTACGTCCTGGCCTAGTAGCATTGTTATTGAACAGTAGTTCACCTGCAATTTTAGCTATGGATTTGTGTTCTATTGACGTTTCCATCTATATACTTACACATACATTATGTAGTGGATGGGGAGCGAAGGGTGTCAGCGTTTTGCATGTTTTAGTCGTCCCGACGGAAAGCCAGTGATATCTCAAAATCTAGAAAAGTTAATTAAACGCGCTTACAATGGCATTGGAAATATCGCTTTTAGCTTGGGAAGGTTCTATTCTTCTGCAATTTCGTCTAATGTAATCAATTAGAAATAATTGAAAGTAATTGCATATTTCTCAAGGTCTTTTCTTTAGGAGTTTTTTTTTTTTTTTTGGTTACGTATTCAAAGGTAGAATTTTCTCTTAATTCGGAATTGCCTTCTTTGTTCACGTAATGTTTTTGTCATTTAAACGAGAGAGATCGAGAGAGAGAGAGAGAGAAAACACAAAATTACTTTGTTGAACAACCTAAAAAAAAAACCTTGGCCGTGTTTACGTCAATTAAGTTTAAATATAATTTCCTGAGTAAATGGGAATATGGCTTCTTCTGATCTGATCAAAGCTTTGAGAATTTGCTTCTTTAAGCAAGCCTATTCAGCATTCGTCTTTCGCTAAAAAGCAATTATTATTCATATGAAAAAAATTGAGAAGAAATGTCTGAAACTTTTTTCCCGTAGTCCTTTATTTTAATTGCAGGAGTTTTTTTTTTATATATATAAAAGCAGGCAAATGGTCGCACTGTCGTCAATAGAGGAGAGTAGTAGAATCTTCTTGTTCTCAAATCTGGTGTACCTCAGGAATCAATTCTGGCCCCACTACTACTATTTGGTTTATATATAAACAAACTTATGGAGTATCTGTGTATATGCATGATGTAGATGGACGTATAATGGAATTGAGCATATTGATGGAACTAAGTCGGACATCTTTATTACGTCGCTGTTATTTTATACAGATGTTGTTGCACCCCATGGTTGCTGTATGAAGTGGGTGCCAGGACACTCGATAATTGAGGGGAATGACAACGCAGACTTACTAGCCAAAAAAGGAGCATATATACCCCTCACAGGACCAGAATCATTTTGCGGTATTTCTTACAACACCATGAAGCTTACCATCCAAAGCTGGATCTAAAATCGAATGGACTAGAGATTTACTTCATGATAGGTTCCAAACAAGCCAAAAGATTCATTAAAGAGCCGTCACCCAAGAAGAACTTGAATCTGATGAGGCTATCTAGGAATCAACTCAGAATCATTACAAGAGTCCTAACCGGACACTGCAAAGAAGCAAACACATGCATCCGATAAGTATGTCACCCACTGATGTATGTAGGCTATGTCTCGAAGAGGATGAAGCGGTGCACAATAAGCTCCGCTTAATCCCCTCATCTAATCTAATCCAGCCACAATAGGAATCGGCAGCAACATGTTAACTATATTGAACGCGATGAGTCTAAAAATGTATCTGAAGGTCGCGTATTATTTGTTTTTTTCCTGTTATAATAATAATAATTATTATTTATTTAGGTCCATATACACAAGATTTACATCTTTTAGATAGTATACTATTCAATGCTAAGGAAGTGTGAAATTATATGAAAATTAAAAGGAACCTACAACTAATTCATAAATGAGTGAAAAGTAAATAATATATATGTGATGGATATAATAATAATAATATAAAATAACAACTAGACAACTACTGATTAAAATGACGTGTTAAAACATTTTTAAAATCTGCCGCCCTTGCCCGCCCCCTGACATTAAATGGAAGTGTATTCCACGGACGAGAAATATAAACAAAAAAAGAAACCTGCCCAACCAGATATCGCATGCGAGGAATGAGTAGGGTTTCATGACGCGTAGAATGCATAAGATGCAAATGTCCATACAGATATGAAGGAACCTCCGACCTCAACAGCTTATGGAAAAACAGTAGAGCTCTCATATCGAGATATGAATTGAGCGTGCATCCGAGGACAGGCAGCTGTAGACGGATACATATGATCGTGGCGCCTTAAATTGAAGACAAATCGTACGCAGTCGTTGAAAGCAACATTTATCTTGCGGTCACATTCGGAGTCAAGTTGTGGGTATATTGTTCTCCAGTAAGTAAAATGAAGAGAAGTGGACCAAGAATAGAGCCTTGCGGCACTCCGCTGGAGATCCTTTTCCAATTAGACTTAATGTCGCCAATCTTTACTTGCTGAAAACGGCCAGATAGGAACTCGCTAATAATTTTAATTAATTTTAAATTTAAATTTTAAAATTAATTGTAGAAAACTTGTATACTTTGCGCAAATTCTTGAGAAGTATGCAATAATTAACCGAATCAAATGCCTTAGTGAAATCTAGTAATACTAGAGTCGTCATTAAATTATTATCAACAGAGGAGCGAATATCAGTTTACACTTTTAACAGTGCTGTTTCGCAGCTGTGACCTGCACGGAATTCAGACTGCATTTTCGATAAGAAGTTATTGTCTGATATATATTTAAGACTTTGATCATATAAAAGCTTTTCAAGAACTTTGCTAAGGAAGCAAAGAAAACTTATAGGCCGGTAGTCACTAGTGGATACAGGAGCAGAGCATTTAGCCAAAGGTACAACTACGGCATTTTTCCATATTTGTGGAAACTGAGAAACGGTAAGACATGAGTTGACAATAAAAACTAAACTATCTAGTATAGCTGGTAACAGCATCTTAAAAAACTTCGGCGAGATGTCATCAGAGCCTGTTGCATTAGACTTGATAGAGGTGACAGCACAGATAACTTCCTCTGGAGATATGCAGCGGAAAGTGAAGTCATCACAAAAGTCATCATGGCCAACATTATAAAATCGTTGTGATGGAATGGAATGGAATGAAGTGAAATACGAATTCAGTTCGTCGGCATCAAAATCGGAAACAGGTAGATCCTTGCCTTATACCCCGCTTTGTTTCAGATTTGACCATAGCTTCTTTGAGGAAAGAGAAGGGTTTAGTAATCTGCTCATATAATTTCTCTTCGCACTTCTAATTTCAGCTGTAACTCGATTTCTGACTGCCTTATATCGTAAAAAGCTTTCATTCGACTTACAAGCTTTGTATCTACGAAATAAATATTCTCTTTCAGCAATAAGATGTTCAATTTTATCACAGTACCAAGGAATATGACCAGGAATAATCTGTTTACTTCGTATATGAGCATACTTATCATGTAAATAATATATGAATTTATAAAATATCTATAATTGTTCATCAACAGATACACAGTTACGGATAGTGTCCCAGGACATAGCGGATGCTTCTTCAAGTAGATTTTGAACATTCACACCATCGTATGATCGATAGTTTATTATTTTAGGAGTAGGATAAAAACAAATTCTATATAACAGAAAGATAAAGTCATGGTCGAAAACACTAGGCGGACTTAGATGGTTATGAAAAAGAATGCAGTTTTTATCGGCAGTGAAAAAGTAATCAAGTAGAGATGGATTATTGGTATTGTGATAAGTTGGAAATCCATTATTGATTACCTGTAGGTGGCATGATTGAAACAAATGCACGAAACTGTCCACGGATGTGCTCCTATTTAATAAATTTATATTATAAACGGACAATATCGCTATGGATATGATGCAGGTTTTAGATTTTTCCATCTGAAATTCGCAGAGAAGGAAACTGCTATTCGCTGATGTTTTATATAAAGGGTTTTCCAATAAGAGGTGTTATTTTAATTAGCCCGCTATTTCGGTAGGTGTCACTTTTGGAGCTGTCAGTTTTTGACATTTGACAAGTAGAAACTACGCCATTAATAAAAATGGAACGATACACGATTCAACAACGCATTGAAATTATTAAAATTCACTATAAAAATGGTGAAAATTTGGCAGAGACGCGGTTCGTAAAACTCGAACATTTTTGGGTCGTCGTGAAGCACCTTGTCGGACCGCAATACAGAAATTGGTAGAAAAATTCGAGCTGTCGTCGGGACAAGTTAGTGATGTGAAGAATAAAACCCGTGCACATCGCTCAAGAATAGCCGAGAATATTGCTGCTGTAGCCGAAAGTGTTGAAGAAAACCCAGGTTTGTCCATTCCCCGTCGTTGTTTGGAATTAGGCATTCCACAAACATCATTGCACCGTATTTTGCATAAAGATTTGGGTCTTAAGGCTTATAAAGTTCAGTTCACACAAGAACTGAAGCCGGCCGATCATCAACAACGTCGAGTCTTTGCTGATTGGGTCCTTGAAATGCATGAAAATGATCCGGAATTCCATCGAAAACTCATCTTGAGTGATGAGGCCCATTTCCACCTCGATGGCTTCGTCAACAAGCAAAATTGTCGCATCTGGGGCTCGGAAAACCCAAGAGTTATTGTTGAAAAGCCTCTCTATCCTCAACGTGTGACTGTTTGGTGCGGTTTATGGTCCCGCGGGGTCATTGGACCTTATTTTTCCGAAAATGAGGCTGGAGCAACAGTTACGGTGAATGGATTGCGCTATCGACAGATGATTAATGATTTTTTATGGCCGGAATTGGATGGTATTGATCTGGACAACGTTTACTTTCAACAAGACGGCGCTACGTGCCATACAAGCAACGAAACCATTGATCTTTTACGGGAAAAGTTTCCGGACCGTGTTATCTCTCGAAGAGGTGATCACAATTGGCCACCGAGATCTTGTGACTTAACACATTGCGACTTCTTCCATTGGGGTCACGTGAAAGAGAAGGTCTACGCCAACAGCCCAGCGTCGATTCAAGACCTCAAAGATGGAATTCGTGAGGCTATCGAGGATTGCGATTTGGTTATGGAAAATTTCATGAAAAGGATATGGTCCTTTAGACGTGGTCGTGGTTGTCATTTGGCTGATGTTATTTTTCATTATTAACGGCATACCTTCCTCTTTATAATGAAATAAAGATCCCATCATTTATCTCAAAAAATGGCATTTTTCTTTGAATATCAAAATAACACCTCTTATTTACCAATATATTTTCAGAAAACTTTAATCTTCTGAATTTTTTGATTACACAAGAAATTAATTGATTTATATTAAACTGTATGAAATAAAATTGAATACTTACCCAAAAACAGCAGCAAAAGTATTAAGACAACTCTGCCGTTGTATGAAATGATCAGGATCATTCCATGGTGATCTACCACCTTCACGATCTTTATAACCCTTACGTTGTGTCACTTTGATTGGTGGCTTACGTGTAACATGTGACACAAGGAGATTCATGAGAATATCTTCGCAATTCGAAGATTGTTGAACAGTCTTTAAAAGCAGCAATGATAGCCAATTTGTATACAAATAATTGTAGTAACGATGATAGAATGCAGCACCAGTCAGAACAATGGAATAATAGTTGGTCCATTTTGATGTATACCCCCAAGCGTTCTGTAATGTGAAAAATATTGTTGCGTAAAAAAAAGAAGAAAAACAAGCTATAAGCCTAACTATAGTCTGGTATTACCTTTGAATCGTCCCAGAAATGGGCTCTTGCAGGATATCCAACAATTCTGTCTGGAAAATCTCTCCATACAGTATACGCGAAATCTAGCTCATCCGTATTAAGGATTGCATCCTCATCCAGTGATAGGACGGCATCTGTTTTTATTTGCGTATAAGGAAAAAATCTTTGGGATATGCTAGGCCGTTCATCAGTCGTTGTGCCCGTTATCACATTAAGAGGTATGCCCCCCGTGCTGGGCCACCGTTTCCTTGAAGGAATAGGGCGATCCGCTGCCCATAATACTATTATCTGTATAAAAGAAATAATATGATAAGTTTAGATTCTATCTATCCACAAGTAACTCTCAAATTAATTAATACTCACCCTATCTACAAATTGACTTTTAGTTATACTCTTGACTAGTTTATATAGGGCCGCATTTGGGGTGAGAAGCGCCCCAATTTGCACATATATCACGGCTGTGTAATTATGTCTGGGCACTGTACCCACAGTATCAAGTAGAAATGGCATATACCTGAAATGTTCCAGTTGTAAAAATTCTAACCTGATGGTCGTTTATATAGTAAAAGAAGCTAAAATATACTCACCTAGAGGAATCTGAGAATGTAGGAAGTGTTAAAAGAGCACCAGGGGATGAATTCCACACTAGACTGTTACGAACTGGATAGTCTGGCAGACGTTCTCGGATGATCTGAAAATTCATGACCCATAAAAATCAGAAACCGATTTAAGCAGAAAAAAAAAAAAGAAAAAAAAAGAAAAAGGTTATGACTCTCAGTATAAAGGGTTTAGCACGATCATAAAATTTTGCCCAAAATGTCTGTATTGGAGGGTGGGGATAATACCTTTTCTTGGACATTCGAAGAGGAGGGAATGACGGATATCAGTTACCTCTTTAACTAGTAATTCACTGTACGAAGAAATTTTTATAGTCTGACCCTTGGAAACCTTTTCAACAGCGGTTGGGGTCGTTCTTAACAAATTTTTATTATCCCCTTGGTTAAGGATATTGGCGCAAAATGAATTTTACTACGGTTTTATGGCGATTTTTTCGGGTATTTATGAAGGACTTGCTATAATGGCTGACGATAAAATTTAACTTGATTTTTACATTTTCGGTGGGTTGCTTTTTAACACATTTGATTGAGGGGGGGGGGGGGGCTCGTATTAAATAATTACAAGATTCGCGCTGTTAGCTCTTGGTGATTATTCCACAGCAAATTATGTTGAACATTGTTTCATGTTCAAGTTTTAAGGACATTCTAAAAATTTTAGCGTTTATTTCAAAACAATTTTATGGTAAATTGGACTTTTTGATAGAAGTGTTATTTGAAAATTCAACCAATTAGAGCCAGTCATTATGACTCAACTCAAATAGGTTCTTAGCTTATTATATTACAGCTACAACGTCGCATTCTTTAGCTACTTCATAGAGAGACTTTCGGAGAAATTATTGGTGGCATTTTTTGGGGATAACGTATATTTGGAAAATCTGTAGTCTAGAAGTTTTCGCGGATATGCGGATGTTTTACGAATAATGCGAGGATTATTTGTTCCCTAAAAGCACGAGTTTTGCTTCATTAACATGCCAAGAGATGAAAAATCCTTCGAATTTGTTTTGGAATTGCGGAATGATGGTCTATTGGCAATAACTTGTGAACCACCTGAATTTTGTATGCACACATCTTTTTGTCTAAGGTAAAAAAAAAAAAAATACGTTAGAAATTTTCGTCGACTTGTGTGAAAATTCTTCGATATTTTTCTTACAGCTTGATATTTTCAGTCGAACAGCTATTTTGTGATCTTCCAGGAGTTTGTCTATCTTGCGTTATATCAGTCTCTTCAAGTCGGGAATCTCGATCGATCTTCTGCTCTCAATTCAATGAATACTTTTGCAGGATAGAAGGGTATGGAATTACATTATAATTTTGAAGTCATGAATCACCCATATTAATGGACAATTTATTGCTCATTGCCGATTGCTTCAGAGAGTCCTTTGAGTTTCAGAAGCAAGCGATTTAAATTGAATAAGTAGTTGATGGAATTAAGTGCCTTCAGTACTGGCTGATTTGTCACAAAATTAATCTCAAATTTAAGAAGTCATAGGACGGATCTTACCGGCATTATATCTTCCATCTGGAATGTCTATGGAATTTTTAGATATTATTTAGGAATTACCCTATAATTTCTAATAAATAATTAAATACGGAATCATTTGAGATTTTCCAATATCTCGTCGTCCTTTCCCCAAGTTATTATGTCTCCTCAAATTGATAAAAGTTAGCGATGAGAAGCATATTTTCTCGGAGAATTCAGGATAATTACTAAGTAATAGGAGAAGAAAAGCTAAGTAGATTTAATTGAAAAACGATTACCTGTACAACCCATACATGTGATTCTTATGATTAGATGGTATCGTAAATAGCGAACTGAACTGCTATTTTTCGCAGATATTAAAAAATAGCAGTAGCGAACAGCTACTCACAATGAATAAAATAAGTAAAAAACGAGTTTTCAAACAAAACTGAGGCCAAGCCGCATGAAAAAGTAGAAAATAAACTTTTCTTCACACACAGAGTTGGACTCAGATTTTTTGATTGGGACATTTCTCTTGAATATTCTTTCTCTTCATGAATCAAATCACTTATTACCTCTGATTGATCATAAGTCCACCTCTGTGTATGAAAAAAAGTTTATTTTCTACTTTTTCATGCGGCTTGGCCTTAGTTTTGTTTGAAAACTTGTTTTTTACTTATTTTATTTACTGCCTTTTTTACGTTAACTAAATTGTTATTACGTGCTGCATGGAGATATTTTAAAACAATTTTTAAGTCGTGTTTGGTGCCGATCCGAAAACAAAAATTTTTCGAGTATCAAATCGTTGAAGTACAGCAACGGTTTTCTGAAATTCAAATTATGTTTTAGACAGCGCTTTTTAGCTGTATTCCAACTTGATTCCATATAACATGAATTTTCCCGATTTTCCATGTTTTCCACAGACTTTTCCTATTACTATGAGTTTTTTTTAAAAATTAAATGAATTTTCCTCGATTTTTCATACAAGTTTTCATGATTGTTGAAGAGAAAGTATTGATGCCAATAGGACGGAAAAAATTGATTCCGCATAGCTTATAAAACTTTTTGTCGGAAAATTTTCCGGAAAAGTCGGAAAATTCCGGAAATTTTCGGAAAAATTTTCAGAAAAATTGGAAAATTCATCATACCGATGAAAATTAGTCCGATGATTTTCCCGCTTTTCCGGGTTTTCCACAAAAGCAACTTTATACAACTCATTTCGCTCTACAACTTTGTCTTAGGTTGCTCAAACGCTTCCTTGGTCTGAAAAACTCCGGAAAAGCGTTTAACATGAATTTTCCTCGATTTTTTCTGCAAGTTTTCACCATTGTCGAAGAGAAAGTAATGATGCCAGTTGATAGGGAACTTGATCCTGCATAATTTAGAAAACTTTTTTACCGGAAAATTTTCCGGAAAAGTAGGTAAATTGCGGAATTTTTTTTCTGAAAAATCGGGAAACTCTGCATTTTTCCTGAAACGGATTTATCACTAATCAAATTTGTACCAAGTTTTCAAATGATTTTCCCGATTTTCCGGGTTTTCCATGGAAATTTCCGGTTGATAGATTCAATTGTACATATTCTTAAATAGGAATTCTAAGTAATTGTAATGGAGTGTGCAAAAAGGCGAATTCCGTATGGGAACATTACACAATTTTAAGCAGTCACTTTGCCCAGTGTAACATCTGTAAAAACAAGTATTCGTTTAAGGCTTCCACTACAAATTTGCGGAAGCATTACATGGCAAAACACCCCCACAATAAATGTGAGTGCTACATCTGGAAATTCCGTTTTAGGAAAATTGCGGGTATGTGAATTGCGATTATAAGCTAAGCTTAATAGCATATTATATATTCTCGGCTTGATTATTTATTCACTTTTGCGCGAAAATATTTAAATTGTTTTGAATATTGTTTTTTATATAACGATGACTTCGTGCGCGCATTTGAAAACCATCTCAAGAGTGAATATAAATAAACAGATATTTTTTTTTTATATATACTATCAATTTCAGGAAGAGCTTCATGAAGGTACTGTAAACCCAGATTCTGCACGGACTACAAATGTGGAAATAGCAGGACAGTCAGGAAGTTAATCTGAAGACTCTGGCTGTACACCGGACTCATCTAGTACTAATATTCATACACGTTGAACAGTACAGCAAAAATTATCGACATACCTTCCTAAAATAAATACGGGAATTTTGAGGAAGAAGAAAATTGACGATGCATTATGGTTCTGCTTTTTTACCAAAGATTGACAGCCATTCCAACAAGATTAGGCAGAAAAAATTTCAAAAGTCATCGATATCAACATATTGCAGGATATCATGTAAGAATGAGGGTTACAGCGCATTGCATTGATGAAAAATTCAATTTCTAAATCTTTTACCCAAGCAACATTTCCCCTCTTTTTCAGGTGGAATTTACGTCTATTCATGTAAATAGGGCAGCGACTAATTTTATGGTTAAGTTGAGATTACCTAATATTTACGTCCGATTTACGTAAGTAGAGAATCAGAAAGGGAATATTTCCCTATAGGGCAGAGGACACATTTCCTTGATTTGGTAAATATATCGCAAGATTCACATCTAATTTACGTAAATTTTCCTTAATTTCGACCTATTTTCTACCTAGTAAAGCTCATGTTAACGTTTGTGTTAATGTACAGGGTGGGCCAAAAGTCACCATGGGGTAACAATTTAATAACTTTTTCGTTTATATATTTTTTTTATTTTTTTTTTTTTTAGATTATATAAATAACATCTGGAGAATAAATAATGGAGAGATTCACAACTGAACAAAGAACCAGAATAATACAGGGTGGGCCAAAAGTCACCATGTGGTTTAAAAATGCTCTTTGCGTTAAAATACTTGATCGCTGATTTAAGTAATAAAATTCTATTATTCTATTGGCCCCCATGGTGACTTTTGGCCCACCCTGTAGAAGTGATTTCATTTTATAAGAATTGTATGTGTGTATATTTTCCCTATAGTCCATGTGAACTTTAGGATTTTACTTCGGAAAAATTCCAACAAAGCTGAAAATTGGTATACACTTACCTTTCAGCTCTCCAAATAAGGTGTGAAAAGTCCCCGGAATTCGGTTGTCCGCATAACTTTTGTTGACAGCCCAAAAACGGGGAAAAAATGACGTTTTTTCGGGTTTTAGCGAATATTTTTTTTTCTGTTGGTCTAAGGGGTATAATTTGTATACAAGGGGGTCTCGTATGTGCTCTGGCACCTGAAGGCTATGGATAGGTCAATAGGTCATGCTTACCCAAACAAAAAAGTGCATGGTGTGGGGGGGGATCGTAACGGTATCCGAGATAACGCGACTTAAAGATATTTGGGTATGTTTTTATAGATCACCCTATAACTTCTGAACGTTACACCCTATGATGATGATTTTTGGTAGATAGATAATCGTTGGACCTTTCCAATGGTGTACAATTTTTTCCCTCACCCTTTCCGTTTTGAAGTTATGGCTTAACAAAGACCCAAAATGTAACCCTTTCTGCGTTTTTTGCACTTTTTCTTAAGCATCTCCAGCGAAAAAGGCTGAAAAAGTGCAATAAGTGCCAGAAAGTCGGCAATCGTCTTTTGGAAATGACCTTTTTCAGTCATTTTGGCTGGATATGCTTAAGAAAAAGTGCAAAAAACGCAGAAAGGGTTACATTTTGGGTACTTTGTTAAACCATAACCTCAAAACGGAAAGGGTGAGGGAAAAAATTATACGCCATTGAAAAGGTCCAACGATTATCTATTTACCAAAGTTTAAATCATCGTCATAGAGTGTAACGTTCAGAAGTTACAGGGTGATCCATAAAAACATACCCAAATATAAACATCTTAAAGTCCCGTCCTGTAATCTGACATTGATACTCTAATATCACTTTTGTATTGATATTTAATTGCATGTAATGATCGAAATCCAGGTTTCTCTAAAGTATCCTCGTTTTAACATTTTTATAGACATTCGTATAGTACAGTATATTCAAGTGTACAAATTATGTTCATTGCAACGGGGATACCTGGTGACGAGAAAATAAACTGACACAATACTTAGAAGAAGAGCACTACTGTGATGGAGAAAAAGATCTGTCAAAATTTCAAAGACCTTAAATCCTCCCGCGCTGACAGACTACTTTGGCTTTTAACACTTATGAGTAGCGTCAAAGTTTGTAATAAGACGGTGCCTATTCATCCATTATTACTGTTCCAGAGAATCAGTACCATGAAACTATCGGATGGAGAGCTCTATATATTTATATGCGATATGAATTAGTTCCGATTCCCGCTGCCCATGTTTATTGAAGGGTACCTGCGTATGGGAAAAAATTCAGCTTTGTGTTTGACGTCTTCAAGCTATCGGTAGCTGAACTTGATTTTACCAAAGAACATCTAACAGAAAGAATACGCATCTCGTATATTGAAAAGTTTTATATGGCGGGTCGTTCCATTACGACCCGCTCTCACAAATTGTATGAAAACTCTCTGCTTGCTAAGGATCCGCCACTCATCGGTGGTGATATTATGACCCGCTTTCACAAATTTTATGAAAACTCTTCTTTGAATGACGGCAAGCAGTCTAGTCACAATCACTGTGAGTTGCATTGATTTGTGTGCTTGGGCTAAATATTTTCATGAATGTATAGGTAGCCAAAACATACTGTGCAAAAGTTCTTATGAAAGTTTTACGAGTGCATAAATTAATAGAAGAACCTTCTCGTCAGGTAGCGGGAGCATAGTGAAGCATAAAACTGTGCATGGCTGCTGGCGTCGGCGTGTGTATAGAAGTGGGGTCGTGGAGAATAGAGAGAACAGAGCAATATTCTCTCAGTCTCAAATCTATGCATCTTCCCGTCTATTACCTCCTGATGAAGCTTCTTGTTAGTTTATATGTTCTTTGATTTTACCAAAGTTACATACGTCATCGACGGAGGTTTTCTCTTACATCGAGTTGTATGGCAACAGAATGAATCTTTCGACTTGATTTCTTCAACGTATATTGGTTATGTACAAAGGTATTACCGTTCAAACGCTGTCATAGTTTTCAATGGATACAATAATAGTACCAACAGCGTAAAAGCTATGGAACGACGTCATCGAGCAACAAAATCTTCATCTGCTGACACCTACTTCGACGAGACGATTAATGTAACAGTGAACCAAGAAATATTCATTTCGAACAGTAACAACAAGCGCAGATTGATTTCGATGTTGTCTGTCAAGTTTAATAATATTAGGTCTGTTCGCGTACTAGCTTGAAAGTACAAACTTGTAAAACTTTTTGTAAGTTTTTACTTGAAGGCGTTCGCGTAATCGAAAATTGAGAGAGAAATTGTTGACGTCGCTTTTCCTCTCTGTTCAATTCATTACTTGTTTTAACTCGAGAAAATCGTCGAGCAAAAACTTCGAAAGTGTCAGTTTTGACAGCTCGTCGCCGGTTTTCAGTTATTTTTCAAATTTTTAATTATTAAAAAATGGAAGAACCTGTTACTCCTGCTCCAGTGGAAGTAGATTTTCTCCAAGAACATTTCAACGTATTCAAAGTGGTAAATTAAATTTTTTTATTGTACTATATATGTGCTAGGAAAATTTCACGTTGTTATTACAGATCCTGAATATTTGCAAGGTTTTACAATTTTTTACTCTAAGCCGTTCGCGTACTTTGTGATGGTCACTGTCAATTTCTCTCTTTATCATACATTTTGACGTTTTTCATGTTTTTTCTTGAAAAAGTACGCGAACAGATCTATTGTTGTTAAATACGCTCAAGATGATGCTGACGTATTAATAATTAAAACGGCTTTGGAGTGTTCACGCATAAATAGAACGGTTGTTGTTGGGGAAGACATGAATCTCTATGTAATTTTGGTTGCTCGCACTCCGTTTGATGAAGAGATCTTCTTCCTCAAACCGAGCAAGAAAAAATTCGAGAGAAAACTTTACTCTTCTCGAAGTTTCAATGATCACGAGGACATCAGAGATCATCTTCTACTTCTACACGCTTTCACTGGATGTGACACAACATCTGCTCTTTTCCATAGAGGGAAAACTGCAGCTTTATAATTTTTCGCGACACGTTAAGACCTATGTGCTGCAGCACAGATTTTGAGCAACTAGGTACTTTTCTTAAATACAAACTCGGACATGTAGTAAAAAGAGCGCCACAAACAGTTTTAGTTTTTTTCATTTTTTTGTTGTTTTTAAACGAGAAAATTTTGTGAATTTAATTAAGTTAATATAGACTTAAAAATATACAAACTAAGTTCCAAAAAATTAATTTATTTAATAGATCCGTGCACCATTCACCCTCAAAAAATTAAATTTGTAATAATCCTTGAAAAAGCTTTCCTGGAGCCTTCACCTTGGATATTACTTGGAAGAGAATTCCACTTACGAGCAGCCTGGACAAAGTAAGAACGTTCATCATACTGTGAGATGTGCCTTGGGATAAGAAGCTGAAAATTTCTGGTAGAACATATACCTTTCTCATAATATCTCTAATGTAGGTGCAGCAGCAGCTGAACTTGGAATTAAATTTGATTCCCAAATTTTTGACTAAGTCAACATATTCCAAGACTGTGTTGTTCAAGACCACAGGGGGAAGCTCGGATTTCTCTAGAGCATGCCTATAAATTTCTAAGCAGTTTGATTTGGACGGGTTGAGTGAAAGTTCATTAATTGAAGACCACTTATATAGGTCCTGTAGATCCTCATTGATCCGATTAACCCAATCCTTCATTAGTCCTATAGGTCCACTACGGTACATCTGTACATCATCAGCGTACACTGTAAAAAATGCACACATTGTTGCCACAAACTTAGGTATTTTTCCCAAAAATGTACAAATATAAGTTTACGCCGGAAAAAATGCTAAAGAGTAATCTCTACTTTTATTCTAAAATGTAGGGAATATTCCCCTAAATTTAGGGGAATGTTCCCTACATTTTAGGGAAAAATACCTAAGTTTTGTGGCAACAATTGTGCAAATTTTTTACTGTGTATAAATTAATAGAGCAATTTTTCATAGCACTTAGTTGGTTGTTTATGTACAGGCTAAATAAAACTGGCCCAAGGATTGATCCTTGAGGAACACCTGAGGACAGATACGCCGGATATGAGAAAGTTTCTCCCACTTTCACGATTTGACTGCGATTCGTTAGGAAACAGGTAATCAGCTTAACAGCAGTAGATGAGAAGTTAGGCCCATTACCAAATTTAGAGAGTTGTTTCATATGATTAACAGAGTCAAATGCTTTACTACAGTCAAGCAAAACCAATGTTTCCTAATGATCACGGTCAAGAGCATCATAAATATCTGTGCCAACTTTTAAGAGAGCAGTTTCACAGTTATGCACTTCTACATAATCCTTATAAAGCTTAATAAGATCTTTTTCAATCCCTTGGCGAGAAAATTAAGCAGACTAATGGGATGATAATCACTGGGCTGAGATGGAGACGCTTTCTTAGAAATAGGAACAACTGTAGCTTGTTTCTATTGGGTAGAAAACTAAGATCTGGTGAGACAGCAATTGGATATATGGACTAGAGGACAAGATATATATGGAATTATGAGTTTCGAGAAATTTGGGACTTAGCAAATCAGGACCAGAGGCGTTTGACTTAATAGAGTACAACGTGGATAGAGTTTCACATCCGTCAACGCAGTGGAAAGAAAATCCTTCAGGAAGGAAATTGGAGTAGTCGAAGTTATGAGAACGCTGAGCCTTTGTTCCAATGAAATTGGTAAGAAACTTGTTCAGTGTAACCATTTTGTATACAGTGCAATCTTCTGTACTACTTAAGCAGAAAATCACTCTCCGCTATGGCGCACAGTGGTTCCGATGAATTATCTGACATGACAAAAGTATTTCTTCGGTTACTGTGGTTCAAGTACCGAAAAAGTGCCTAATACTGGTATAGTTTATCATGAATATTCAGTGCAAATGATTATTTTTACCCGACTGCGAACGCAGAGGGTATAATGTGTTTGGTCATTATGTATGTAAGTATGTATGTGAATTTCTGTATTCCCGCATAAAATCTAAACGGCTTGATGGATTTTGATGATTCTTTTCTTGTATTAATTTTTATTTTTTTATTAAGATTTTTAGTTTAATTTTTGCAAAAATAACAAATGGATATGATTTTTAAAAAAACACTGATTGGGATGGGATAAAACATATATTTCAAAAAATTACAGGCTTCATAGAGATGTACGTCTATTTAATTTCCAGCATAGTAATCATCATCATCGCTGTCGTCATCTTCATCATGTCCTGGATCTTGGAGTAGCCTCAATCCATCAGAAGATATACTTTTGCCCTTCTTTTGACGGTTAACTCGAAGACTGCTTACAAATGGGTCCGAAGAAATTAATAACATGTGCATCAAGTCCGTCATTGTATCCGCTCTAGAAAATTTACGGGTATGATATTCTCTAAGCCTTCTATAGTCCTTATTTCGGGCCTCTTGAGTTTCTTCGGACATTATTCCAATAGGAAGTATGGCTTCTTTTATAAATTGTGTACCATGGATAAGTATCTTATGCACACTTTGTGGCATATAATACCATTTATATTCTTAGACATATAATTCTGCTGTTTCAAAACAGTATTTTTCGAATTCTTCTGTGTTTATGCTATACCCACTGGCGATTGTTTTAAGGATGGTTCCGAATCGAAGAATCAGCTCCTCATTTACACTAGTAATATCCGACGCAAAGCCTGGATTTTCAAAAAACCTTCGTGCGCTATTACCGTCATTGGTCGTACCAAAGCCCGGTTTTGGTATGTCAACCAAAAGACCCATTTCGTTGCGGAAGCGATTTTGTATTAATTTTTTTCGGTCTTCAACCTGAGCTCTGTTCTCCTTTCGTATTTGCCACGATTTTATATCAAGCCTGTATGAAATGTGCAAGATGCATTCGAAAATTTTTATCCATGCGTGAAGGCTTGATAGGCCCAGGGTCAGCGCTGTTTCATTTGGATTTTTTTTTCGTATGAGGCAGAGGTTGTTCATTTGAGAAGGGGTTGCCCCACACACATGACAATTTTGAGTAGCTTGATTCGAGATTACACTACAAATCTTTCCGTCAATCATAGTGAGAACAAGTTCCTGTTTTACAAGAATTTCACGACCTTCTACTTGTACAACAGTTGGAGATAGTACCGCTATTTGTGATTTAATATTGTCGATTTCTTTTTTTGTTAACTGAGGGCTCTCTTTCTGTAGAATTATTTTGATGGGTCGACAATATTTTGTCGATGAAGGCAAGGGGTTTTGCCAAATAATGATTTTCTTTTCTTGACTTCTGCTACTACCAATAGCAGAATAGGTAGTCATCTGTAGCGGTACTATTGATACAATGAATGTGTACGAATCATCCACATCCTCTTTCGTGGCCGAAAATAGCTGCTTATATTGGCTTTGCCCAGAGGATCCATCACAGCCCCACTTAAAGACCACATTTAATGTTGGAAGTGTGTCTATACCCACACACACTTGTTGTAACACCTCCAACTGTACTGACACTATGCGTTGTATAGTATGATCAAGCAGTGACTGTAATTCTACCTCTCCAGAGTAGTCAGTGATCTTAATTTTTTCTGGATAGCATTGCTTTTTTGCCTCAAGAAGCATGTGATAATTTGGAAAAATATCAGCATTGTGAGCTTTGCTTATTTGACGCATAGAGATGTACTGGTCTTTTGTGAGTTTTTTATCCACAAAAAAAGCTAACGCCTTTTCACATGTCATCTTTATGGGCATTTTGTCACTTGGTGACTGGTACGGTTTTTTTTAATTTCGTAGCTCTTTTTGGAGAAAAACTTGATACTTGTTTAACTATTTGTGCTGCATCACGTCTATCTGTAGATCGTAGACTCATTTCAGCTGCAAGAACAATCTCACCAACAGTATTTGTTTTCAATTTCCTTTTTCGAGATCTGTCACTACTCTCTTCGAACAACTTTCGGGGTCGACCGATGGTTTTTCTTTCTTGAGCACTATCTGCTTCTACAAAAGTAATTTTAACATTTAACCAATTACTATTTTTATCCAAGAATCGTTTCAATATGTAGTGAGAATTAGTCCACCGTTCTTTAAGTTTTTTACAAAACTCAGCACTTTTTTTTTGTACTTGTTCCCGAATTTACGATCAGAATCTTCGAAACCACGTTTACTTATTATATAATCACACACACAGGCTAATTTTTTTGAAATGTTCGGTTCATTTCGCCAAACATCAAACAGCTCTCTTCGTAAAATTCCGTCTTCCATCACTAAAAACATAATAAAAAAAAGTTGGTTGAAGTTGGTCATAAAACAACTATAATTACATACCCAAATGACTAACTTAAATGCTGAATATAATTTCACAACAGATTTCGACGGACTTTGCTATTGCAAGCCTGCTTTTTCAATGAATAATACAAAAATTTGATGAAATGTGGTTCTAAAAATACGTCAACCAAAGGAGAAAATAGCAATACATAAAAATTTTGAAATATATTGAAAATGAAGCCAAATAGCTGTAGTTTTATTCGCCAAAGACTTTTATTCGATCTAAAAATAAATTACGTGTACACAATTCGTAGCTCTGATGGTAAATGTCGACCGATGCTAGAGGTAAAAATATGGTCGCACTAAACAAGCGATATCTACCTGCTCTTGCGCAGACCCTTTTATTTTATTTCTAAAACTGATTGTGACCGCCAGGTACTCAAACACTTAGGATCATATTAAGATAGCATTTATGTTGTTTGAAGTCCAAAAATTTAGACCTTTTGTCAAGTGAGATTTTTAATAGGAACGTCTGTGTGGCGTGGTGAATCTCTCAGGTAATCGAAGGATAACGATTGTCACAGACTCTATACATGTTTTTAGAGGCACCTACTTGTTATATAGATTCAGAAGAATATTGGTTAAAAGCACAACCTTACCGTCCAACTCATTACAAGTAAATATTTCATTGCACGGTATTTGGTCCCACTCAGAAAAGAGCGCACTCATGTTAACGCGAAAAAAAAACATTCCAAAAATGAGGAACCTTTCAAAAATTTTATTTATTTTTCCCGCGGACGGGAATCGAACCTACACTTGTTAGAATCGGTCAATGATGGAGAAATAAGAATTTTAAGAACTTTTATTTTTAATGATTCTAAATCAAATTTATAAATACAAGAAGAAAAAACAACCGCCTCGTCCGGGATTTGAAACCGGGACCTTCCGCTTGTCGGGCGACTGCTCTTACCACTGAGCTAACGAGACAGATGATTTTCCCTCTTGCATTTATCAAATTTGTAACTAGCCTACTAAGCCACGTTTTGCTTTCAGCTGGCATTAACCAGTAACAATGAAAGCGCACAAATAAATTGTAAATTCAATTTTATTTATTTTTCCCTCAGTGGTAAGAGCAGGCCCGGCAAGCGGAAGGTCCCGGTTTCAAATCCCGGACGAGGCGGTTGTTTTTTCTTCTTGTATTTATAAATTTGATTTAGAATCATTAAAAATAAAAGTTCTTAAAATTCTTATTTCTCCATCTTTCAAAAATGTTGTTATTCAATAAAAATTTCCAAGCAAAACTAGCAGACGACATTTAACAAAATCAAGAAAAATATCAGATATTTATTTTTAGCAGTTGCAATTGCTATAGGATTTGTCACATCATATCAGGGGAAAAGTTAGTTATTCATAAAACACCCTGGATAGAGAAAAAGATTTGAAATTTCTCCTTAATCTTAAAAAATAGAAGAAAAAAAAATCCTTAGGGACTTTGTTATTGCAGTTCTAATTAGAAACCTATGTCCAAACCTATAGTTTTCAGGTCATTTCTGCAAGCAAATTGGCAAATCTAAGCTAACTCTGGCATGCCATGTGGCATGTATACATAGAAGAACCGGGTTATTAGTAGTTCTGCCAAATAATTCAACCGTAAAAAATGCTCTGCACCACCATCACAAATGCACATTACCAATTTAGAAAGAAAACTTGCAAAATAAACTTATGCCCCCGTAATTATTCATGGAAAAAAATATTCGTTGTAGATGAAAATTAGCGTAAGCACTCCAGCCTCAGAGGTTTAATCCTTGCAAGATTAGTAGGTCAGGCCTGCTGATGTATTCCGCTCTAATCAATATAACTGCTTCCAGCAAACTAGGAATGCTGCAGCATATAGCAGTTTCGATTATATAGGATGGCTTCTTGTAACCTAACTACAGATGTAGGTAGGTATGTACATACCTTCATATATACTAAATGTTTGCATCGTATACACCGCGTGTTAATTGGAGCACATAATTAAAATCACGAAAAATATAATATTTACCGACCGTCATTTGATGTAACTCAATTCCTGGACTATTTCAATCGACTTGTCAAATGTTGGTCAATCCTAGCCATGGGGATTAAATTGGTGAATATCATAAGCAGCTATTGACCATAGCTAGCAGCTCTCACTCACCAACCTCCTCACCCCTCACATGGAACATTTATAATGCGGCAAATGACCGCATTTCCTGGACCTGTCATAAGCTTTGTGTGTGATTAATGAAAATACACGATACCGATTCATCGCCAATCTATACATAATACACACAGCTATAGACAGCAGCACGGGGGCATATACTCATCAATAATAATTTATATATCTAGGTACTCCCTTCACACTACCTTGCCTTCCCATACATATATTGACAGGAACTCACAATTCTTCCTTAAAAAAATGCCAAACAAAGTTATACACGCCGCATAATTATGGGGCTTCTGTTTTGAGCTATTAATTTCAAAATGTCCGATTCTGAGAAAGATTGAGTGGGCTTCCTCCATCTAGCAGCCCACCTCTTGGACGACTTCTTAATAACTCAATTTTATTCATATCCGTGCTACTGAATCAAACACACACACATACACACACACCTCACTTTCTATCCGCGAGGATATATGAATCCAGAGCCCCATGGCGGATATCGCGGCGTGCTCCGACCTCCTATCCAATTCAACCCTCCGTTTTTAGTTAGATATCGTTGTTTTGCCCTTCATAAGTCGTTGAATCCCAGGGGAATTGCTCTGAGCCAAAATAGAATGGAAATTTTGCCAAAAACTGGCGCGAATCGGATACTTGTGCGGGAGTATCGGGCACACGACCAGGAAAGTGGTTAAAATTCTGGAACAATATCAGGGTTCTCTTCTTTAAATCTCCTTTTTTTCCGGCACCGTCAGCCATCCTTCCTTAGCTCCCTTATTGTATCAACGAAAACTTCGCTACTTATTACTACAGTGAATGTGTGAGAGAGAGAGAGAGAGAGAGAGATACATAGAAAATAGCTTCTGGGCTCGAGCCCAGAAAAATAATTGCGAAGTTAGTTAGTTCTATAGAGTTAGCGAGCGGTAAGCTTCTATCTCCTATCTCGTGACCTGCCCCAATGATTCAATTTCTGCCTTTGGGGCTACTCAGCATTGTTGGCCTTTACATAGTCCCGGTTGGCTGGTCCCTTTTCAACCATACTAAACTGCTGCTCTCGTGTTTTTCCCCAATGTTGGCGTTGTGTGCTTTTATATCATTCTATGTCAACGTTCAGTCTTCCCGTTGCTGTAAGCTGTAACATCTCTAGAGAGAGGGATTTGGGGAAGAGGCGGAGGGGGGAGGGGGTGATATCCAAAAGATACATTCACTGGTGTAATAGCAGAAGCAATAACTCTATTTAAACGGGGCCGGAGGATAGGAGTGCGAAACGAATGCTGACCCGCTCTATCCCCCTCCCCCCACACTCCTATTTCGATTCGATTTAAATTATGTCCACGTTGCATATGTTTTCAAGGGCTTCATATTATTTTCGGGTAGTTTTCCAGCCGTGGGGACTTCAGAGATGGATTTTGTGTTTATTTTTGGATGATTATCGGTTTAAACTGAAATGTTGGACGGTACCGCAGTCGCCATTTGACGACAAATTGGCGAAGGGATGTATTTTATAATGGAAATATTTGGCAGGAGGGTTGCTCAAATTAATTTTAGTTGGATTTCCTCCCAGTGGGTTTATAGGAATATTTTCTGAAAATATTTTATCCTATTTGCATATACACATATACACACCACATTGACTGGATATTATATATAGGGAAGGAGCTCAGGCACGCTTATGTGGACATACAATATGACTTGTGGGAATATGCCCAGGTGGGCTGTTTTTAAATGTTTTTTTTTTATCCTTTTTATTTGATGTTTCAATGGCTTGGTATGCATATTTTACTGTAGCCATGTGTATACATATATATTTATAAAAGAACTCTAGCCCTTGGGCTATTCAGATATGAGTTTGTGTTTTTTTTTTTTTATTTGAAGATTATGACATTTTGCTGATTCGTCATGGGAGATTGAAATATTGAAATAACCATGTAAGCGTTTAAATTCCTTCACCAGGCATAGTCGGAAAATTCGTCCGGAAGGAGCTGCCTATTCATCGTACGGAGTATGTCTAAGGCTCTAACCGAACTATTGCAAAGGACCGATAATTACGACCATCATGACATCCCAGTTGATTAGTATTTTATCCAAATATTTTTCTCTACCAACTTTTATATATGGCTACCACTGTAATTTTGAAAAGTCACTGTCAGAGCTTAGATAGAAAATATATTACTTTCTGATCATGAACAATCAGTCCTAAGGACTGTCCATGGAGTTTATAGACGGGAGACCTCGAAAACGTTTATTTAATACGATGGGTCCCCATAGAAAAACAAAAAAACTCTTTTCACATTAACTCTGTTGATCAATAGCTGCAAGCAGTGACCTAAGACTGAAATTGTAAAATTTCCGGAGGATTTCTAATCATATTTACAGCAGTGAACTCACGATCTATCCGAGGAACTAGTGGCCGAGTAATATCCGAGTAGGTACCCTTTCTCTATGTAGAGTTTTGAAAAAGACTTTTCTATTACACAATTCCTAGAACAGAGGAATGGAAGGAATATCGAATATTCATAGGTTCATAGCTATCAGATTTTACATATAAATCCAAAATTGATGAATTTACAGAATCAGTTCTACCCCAAACCCATGATAAAAGATGTATTGTTGGACACAATTTAAGGGGGTATTCTAGTCTAGAGGCCCGAATTTTAAGTGATTTTTGAAGTGCCGTAAAAAAAAAGGCAATTAATATTTTTCTATCCATTTTTTTATGAGTTATTTATTAACATTGCAAGAATACAGAATAAAATTAAAAAAGTTAAAAATTCAAAAAATTAGCAGCTGATGTAGTGGGGGTCTCAAAAAATTGGCGCGTGATCATGCCCACGATTCCAACCCGCCTAGCAATCCGAAAAAATAAAAATAAAAAAGATTATTAGTCTAGAGTAATGTCGCTATGTCCGGAACTAGGGAAAAGTTGAATTTTTTTTTCACAAAATAGCAGCTGCCTAAAAAAAAGCAATTTTTGTACCACTTTTTTGACATTTTCGAATTTTTTAAAAATAGTAAAAATTGAAATTTTGGGATGCGGCTAGTTCCGGACATAGACAAGTCTATAAAGAAGACTCTCAAAAAAATGTCAAGTAAATCGGTCCAGTAGAACTTGAGAAATCGTGGGCATCGTCTTGAAAAAGGCAGTTTCGAGAAAAACGCGTTTAAGGTGTAACACCACTGTAAATTTTTTGAAAAATCGTTTTTTTTATTGGCTTAAAAAATAGTTTAAATCCTCTAGAATAAGAAAAAAAAGGTCCCGTGAGAGAAATTTTTTTTTTTCCTTTGAAAATGGAGGTCGCCACCAAGCGCGTCAAACTTGCTCCGAAACATGTCCCGGGAAGATGGCTGTGGAGCCGCCATTTTGTTTTTTTTTTCGCTGTCACAAAATTTATCAATAAAGTTCAATGTATGCCCGATAATACCCTTAAAAGGATTTTTTCAAACACCTTTAATTTTGCGAGAAAAAAATTCGTGAAAAAACCTTTTTTTTAGCCGTTACAGAGGCGTTACCCCTTAAAGTCCATACTTCCACGTGGTTTGGAAGTTAGAATTCAACTGTTAGCAGCTGGATGCAAGTAAACACTAAATATAAAGATACAAATTTGAAAAATCCTCTTGTAGGCATATTCTTGAATAGTTAAACTTTGAAAATATGAAAACAAAAAAAAAATCGATTTTTTCGAATTTCTAAACTAGAATACCCCCGGGGGGTTACCACTGAAATCTTAAAAAAACGCAAAAAGTTAATACAACTTTGCGTCAAATTTGTGCGTATTATCATGATCAAAATTGTACATAGTTTGAGAAAAAGCATAAACTTAGGTAATGACGTGTCAAAAATAAAGATTTTGGGGTTTTATATGTATATGATTAGCTTTAGAAAACTCTCGAATTCATGAAATTTGCGAAGTTTGGTACAAAGCAAGGTAATAATGGTACATCAAGTAGATAAATTTGTACTTGAAGATGGAATATCTTGAAGTGGAAGAGAAAGTGATGTAGGGAAAACTAGTAAAAGAGTTTTGGTTACTAATATATATTCGTTTGAAAGTTGCTATTTTCAGAGAGAAATAACTACCAAAATTACGATATTATTGCAAAGAAAGTTCAATTTGTGACAGATGTCGAACCTTTTTCTGTTCATTTTGGAAAACTCAAATTGTATATTGCAATGATAAAAGAAATAAAGTCAATAATGCTAGCCATGGTAGCGGCAAAAATTTCTTGTTTTTATATATTTTGCATACAATTTGGCGTTTTTAATTCATTTCATCACCGTCAGATGGAATGATGTGCTTTCGGAAAGCATTCATTTATTTTGAAAGCTCTGCGGGCTGTAGTCTGTATGCTCGTAAAGTGTATGTCGCCATTTTCTGCTTTAGGTGTACGTGTGTAGATTTCGCGGAATATTTTAAGTTTTATCATTGCTAATTTCTTATTTTTGCTTGGGAGAGGAGACTTTTTTTGCAGTTCTATTTATAATCTATTTGTGTATAATTGCGAGCAACTATTATTTAATCATGGGACGTGATAGTAAAATTCGGTCCAATAATATTATGAACTAAAAAAAGAAAGATATTGCTAGTTATCCAAATTTGTGTATATGAAAAGGAAATAATCCTATAAGGCCGTTACACAGAAAATCGATCAATTTTGTGTAAATGTGTGAATGGACTATATATTTCATTTTAATGGAATCTTACAGAAAGTTTGGCAATATTGAAAATAGTAATATTTTGTTGCGATCCATTTATGACCATGATACGGTCTTTTGAAATATAAAATATGAGACAAATTTTGCTTAGTAGATGTAACTTTAAAAATTCATATCTTATGAAATAAACGTTACTTATTTTGGGAAGCTTTGAGGTTTGCGAGAGAAATTAATCAAGGTAAATTTTCTGAAAATTTGGATATTTCGGTTATCCATGAATATCTCAAAATGTGCAATACCAATACCATTCCAATTCCATATACGACTTATAAATGAAGCGAACAGTACAAATAGTTTGCTTCAATCGACAGAACAATTTGTTCTCTCCAATATAGGGGAGTTCTAAAAGCAAGTACACAAAAGAACACAGCTATTAACTCCGACTATGCTAATCTTGTTGAATTACGAGTATATTCCTTGAAGATGAAAAATTTTATGCGAACTAAATTGAGGAATTAGAGAGATAAAAATTTTTATATATTTTTACACTAAAATTGAGTTGGAAATTCTACCAGACATAGGTCAACCTGGAATTTGTTGGTCAATTCAAATTTATCTCTCGAATTTAGTTCTTTGGTTATATCTAGTTAGTAAAATGGTAAAACTGACAAAGTCTGAGCATTGCCAATATTATATGATATATTTCAAGTCAGAATTCTCGGAAGAGTTTTATTTCATGACCGGTTTCAGTAAAATAAAATTTGCCCAAGCAATAAATGGCGCCAGACAATTACAATGCAGACGAATACTACAGCTTCATATAGCTTTGCATGTACATATAATGATTTGTTTCAATTTTCAAATTGCATACTTCTATGCGTTTATGTCTGACTGTGCTTTTGAGAACAGAAATCGTGAGCTTTTTTTTGGTGGTAACCCCCCTTAAGTCCCACGTTGAAAAAATTACGTGACTCTCAGCAGGAAAAAAATCTTAAAGGAATTAAGAAGGAGTTTCGGAATGGAGGGAGGACAGGTAGCGCCTCTAATGTCTATTCTACAAACTTAACGTGTTTTAAAAATGATTTACTTGGATTTAAGGGACTCCAGATGTCATAAGTTTTAGCAGCATGTATTGGTATTGGTGCAACCTGGATTTCTGGTATTATTTATGCTGTGCTATAACTCACTTGCTGAAACACATATTTGGTGTAATGTTCGTCCCATAACGTCGATTTATGATGATGAAGTACTTAGCAACTGACAATTGATATCAAAAACTAGACGTTCTAATTGGCACTAAATTGGTTAAGGCCATACCCTGAGGAATTTTAACTTCGTTATGTTTTGCCAACAGGTGAAGTAAAATACTTACGAAATACATACAACTAGATCATTTATATGGCCGGAGATTAAAGTCAATCGTCATATAACGTTTAATTATTTACTAAAGAGGCCGAGGGAATTGGATAATATTAACATTGGTCGCCGACAATTGGAATTCACACCTTGATCTACTACCACAACCGTCACCGTCACCTTATCCGATTCTCATTTCATTTATGGCGAAGTCTCGATTCTATGACTTACTTGGGCTGTGTTCAACGTTTGGCTAGAGCTGGCTATAGCCAGCTCAGAGAAACGTCAAGCTCCTTTGGCTTCACCTTCAGAGCACATGCCAATTTGGCTATAGCCAGAAGTTGAACACAGTCTTGGTCATTCTGAATTGACATCTGCCCTCAGATGCTCGTCTTTTATATGTCTTTAATTTCCCTTTGTGATATTAATGACGTGTGAGAGCCCTCAGATTAATAAAATCAAAGAAATATATGTTTTTCATCCCACCAACTAAAACCATCAGCGTCATATTCGATTTTCCGTCGTCTATCTATTTATCTAAATTGTCGACATTTCCAGACAAAAATAAACTTCAAAACTTCAAACGAACTCCAAAAGTGCTTAATAAAAAAACACAATGCAAAAACGGAAGCAAATTCAAAATCTTTCTAAAATTATACTCAAAACTTTGTAGAAAAAGTGATGCTAGTTTACCATAGTTTACCACTTTTTTGTTGTTCATAAAAGCGCATAACCTGCCATCACCGTAATTCAACGTTTCCATTTTACCAAGTCCCATCAAGACTGAGGCGTCCCTGAAGTGTCAACTTATTTAATGCTTTGCCACTTCAGATCCTGGCAGTTCTAGTTCTGAGATAATTTCACCGCACCGCACACTTGAAACCGTCCGTGCGTGAAAGAGTGTGATTTATTAAAAAAAATTCTGAAACAAAAAAAAAAGTCTGGAAAAATGTTTTCATGTGATGGGGGGGCGCCCTCTACATAGTTGGTAGTAAATTTTGCCACAAAAAACTCTGAATAACTTCAAAATAGGAAAGAAAAAAAACAACAAAAAAGAGTTCGTGTACGTCCGCAGCCGTACAAACCAGAAATAAGTTGCCAACTGTAATCAGGCTAATTAGAGTTTTGTACAAGCATCCTCCCCCTTGCTCGTTAGACCTCCCATCTACTCTCCACCCCCCCCCCCCCCCCTGAAACTGTTTGCTCTTGTCGCGGGTATGCATTCGGGCTGAAAAATGCTTTACCCCATACCGGGGAGTTAGTTCATCAAATGAGCCCGTTTTTGGGTAAATTAATAAGCGAGCGGGTGTATGGGCGTAGCCCTGGAAAGAAGAGTGCATGGATGCATTATGAGAAGGACGTGTTCTGGCCGGAGTAGTTTGGTGTTTCTTCTATTAATGCAAAACTAAATAAAATTAGCGCGAACTTTCCTTGAAGACTACCAAGCCAGCAAGCACATGAAGGAAGTGAAGAATGGATTTTCGCCGGGAGGATAAGTTGTTTAACATCAAATTGAAATGTGAATTAATGCACGTAAACAAGGGAATTAAGGCTTCATAGCCTCCTTGTACGTGAATACACGCGATCACACGCACACACACACACACACATATATATATATACATTAAAGCACTAGATAGCGGGCATGAACCTTTCTTATAAATCCTTCTCATTTGCAGACTAAAGCGGAAAATTTTCCTTGCAGGCATGTGCTTGTAATGGGGAATTTTCCCGGGAGGATTCCAGGATGAGTGCAAATTGTCATTTTCATTTTATAACAAAACTATTGCTCCTCCGTACGTTCCTTGTTTACATCTTCGAGAAGTTTTGGCACAAGTACCATCACTGTCAGCTTTAACTACCATCTGTCAGTGTCTCTAGGGGAGACGGTAGATATGTAGGTAGGTACTAGGTAGGTAGGTAGGTAGGGCTTCATAAACCCACCATTGTCTATGGGCACGTACTGAGCCTCTTGACTCGATGATTGCTTCTATGCGAACGTCACCCTGGCACTCATCATCTTCAGCTCGACCGAAAATAATTTTTTTCATGCGCCAAGATTCGCCTGAAAAGTTAGCTCACTTTGAAATCATTTTATTTGCCTTGCAATTTTCCCTTCAGCCTACATTATGATGGGCGTTGGATGTTCGAAGGACGAGTGAAGGGGAGGGACGGTGTGAGACTTAAGTGCTTCTTCATTTGCGTGTTGGTTCGTCTGTCTTGGCCTGGCCTGGCCTTCTTTCTTAACGCAAAAATCTCTCACACCGAGAAGAAAACAAAAGAAAATTAGATTTCTCCATTTTGTTTACATCACCCATAAGGGACCCCTTCTATGCTCTCTGTAAGATTACAACATGGCAAGGCAGTGTGTAGAGAAACTCAGAAGTAGTAGCCGTTAGTTAGTTTTGGAGTGGCAATATCTGGAACAGGTCTTTGACGATTTTCATGTGACTCCTGATGAGCTTTATAGGACCTCTAATGTCACATTATTAGACCCCGGTGGTGTAACGACATTCTGGTTACATTCAGGTTGATATTTGAGAAGTGGATATAGAATACACAGGAATTATTTGGGATGAGACTTCAAATGTCTGGAAAGGTGCTTTGATGGGAGAGTGACAATGAGTTGATGACTTACGAAGTTTTGCGTCCTTCTTTCAAGAAAGATCGATAATATTTTTTTTTCTTTATCAAGGAAATTTATTTAACACAAGGAGAATGAGTTGCTGTAAAGCTTATGCTTTGTTTGGGCAGGTAGTACTAGGCGGGTGAGAAATGATTTTTTTGTTTAGTGGCAAAATTTTGTGTGTTTTTTTTTTTTTTTAAAGGAACACAAGAGAATGACGTCTTTTGAAACCCCAAATGTTTACCGAATAAGATGACAAAAGGATAAATATGGAAAATAGTTGGGATTGGTGTAGGTGATTATGTAGTTGATGGAGTTACTAGGGACAGAGCCTATACCATGAAATTCTCCATAAAAATTTGGAAAGAGTTTCACTTAATTCCATGGAAGGTACAATAATCTTTTTTTCTTTTTCAACTCGCTTAAATCCTTCGTGGAATATGAACAGCAAGAGAAATTAATTTATTTCCTGTTAAATGATATGGGTAATCGGAAATAAAATTTTAGCAGTTAAGAGAATATTTTGGTCTTTGGTGGCACTGGTGGGAAATAAAGCGAGAACCAGCGACGACTATTAATTTATCTTAAGCGAATCGCATCAAAGATTACTATTCTGAGAGCATTGGGAACAGTTATTACTTGCCTTTACTTTCGACTTTTAGTATATGTAGGCTTAGAAAATTTCTATATTATATTTGATGTAAATAGATAAGACGTAAGCGTGGTGACATTAGTTTGTAACGATTGACTTTCCCGTGAGCATGGACACTGATATAAGCGTTCCTTTCGGTATAAGAAATGGAATATGGTGTTCCTCAGGACTCTATGATGGAACCTTTTCTTGTTACCTTTTATATGAAAATTATACACAAAACCTTTCAGTACCTAACGCTTTTAATATTTTTTGTCAACATTATTTTCGATACGATAAAATAACAGAACGACTTGTTTAAAAGTGTTCGATAAAGGTAAAAGGCAAACACAAAGTGTACGTAGCTATAAATAAAAATTAACATCACCATTCACCTCAATGAGCTCCGAACAACGGAATTTGTTTACCAAATATAAAAAAAACAAAACAAAATCGATCCAATTAACCAACCTTGAGCCACATCAACCACAAAGAAGTCCGTGGAGACATCGTAAGATAATTACATCTTCCCTCACTGCTGACAAGTGACAATTATTATGCCTGGCCCTATTGTTGGACAATTGTTTGTTTATTCTATAATCAAACGCTCATTAGGAATTCTCTTAATGTCCTTAGGCTAATAAACCTGTACTGTATCTGTTGTGAATGTCTAATGGGTTTTGCGGTGGAAATTAATTTGTAAAACGCAATTATCAATGTTATCAGTTCCTATACAATTGGGAGATTGCATGAAATTCGGAAATGAAGTCTAAATTAAGGTGAGGTGAACAGAATTAGATTATTTGAATTATGGAAATATTGTTTAAATTAAATAGGATATGGGCTATCATTGAAACATCAACTGCTTTTCTAGACGAGATAATGAATATTTTTTAATACAAAATTTTAATGATCCTTAGAAGAGAGGGAGAGGAGGGAGAAAGTATCAGTGAGTGTGATTCTAGACATCGTCGATTAATTAGACGAATCATTTCAAAAAACATTTCGAAAATACGATTTAAAGTTTCTATTTTTGTTGTTTTGATGGCGTTCGCTATCCACTATTTCGCGTTGACACTCGGTATATTATTAGACGTAAGAATAGCGAATTTCGATCACTGCTTCGTCGACTTATCAAAAAAAAAAAGTACAGGTTTTTCCTGTACGCCTTATGTTTTGTTCTATCAGCGCTGATGTTACGAAAAGCTAAGAATTTCGTCATTTTCGTATCGATTTTTCAGTAGTTTTCAAGTTAACTTGTTTCGAATTTCGAAGACTTTCTCAATTATGTTACTTTATCAAAAAAAAAAAAAAAATCGAAGAAAGCTTTCCGATTTTCCTCAAACTCATAAGCAAGCTTTAACTTGATTTATTGCAGATTAATTATGCATTTTTTTTTAACTTTTTGACTAAGTAAGAGAGACGAGGAGAATTCTAGTTCCTCATTATGTTTTCATTTTTGCTTTATAATTTTCACTATTTTTAATATTGCGATGTACTGGACGACATTCAGTTCATTTTCTCTTCTTTTTGATTGGATAAAGAATTTATAGAGGCAGACTTTTTATTTTATTGTTTAAATAAGAAAAAGTTCAAATTTCGAGGTGTAAAGTCTTTTAGTAATAACAAAACAAAAAAAAAACATTCCTTCTCTAGACACGTTACAACATAGAACTTTGAAAATTTATACACACGTAGAATTTCCTATTCCTTATCCGGGTACGTTTGAAAATTTTCGAATTTCGACATTTTTAACAAAACTTCGAATTTTCGAAAATCGTAATTTTATTTTCACGTAGTAAAATACATAGCTGATTGGCAATGCGCATCATAGGTACAGTTAATATAAGTGCTAAAATTAATTTTAATGAACCATTTATAGTCCGCGCCACGAGAAATGAGATATCAAGGGGCGCGTTCCCTGTCACCGAAATAGTGACTTTTTGTCGACTACGAGTCACGTTTATGTTCACTCCGCCAAATTTTGACAGTAAACGACTACACTTGACTACGACTATCGTTCACTCCGCACTTTGAATGTACCAAATAGTCGACTACATTCGACTACGCTCAGGAGGATAGTCGATCGTAGTCGGTTTTTACAGAACTACACTATACGACAACGACTACGCTACCAAAATGGCAGCCAACGCGCCCAAGGTCACCAAAGAGAAATTTATAAGTTTGTAAAAGAGCATTCAGAGGTCATTGCCAGTAAAAAAAATTAGATTTTCTTATTTTCGAAGTACTATTGTATTTTTTTGTAATTTTATTAAATACTTGTGACTTCATAATATTTTCTTTTCTTTCATTCTTGCAAAAAAATTATTTATTATAAATAAAATTCGTTACAGAACTAATAAAAGTAATTTGTAATTCTAATTTACAGTCAGAATCAATATAAATTATTTGGATGCGGCAACATGAAGAGCTTCGGAATTTTCATTTTTAAAAGTTTGGCTTGTGTCTCAAATAAAGCGCGAAATGAATGACAGTTCAAATATCCTAAATGGTTTGTGTCTAAGCTAAAACGTGATAATGGAAAGCTTTAATTTTAAAAGTGACAATTTTTATATATATTTATTGAATACTTCTATTTTTGTGTGGACCTAGAGAGATATTTTAAAGGGAATCTTTGACTTTCTCAAAAACAAATTTTTAATCAATAAAATCCCAATAGGTTTTAGCATAGAATAGAAGATAAAGTTCAATCAGGGATCTTTTGAAATCAAAGACCAGACCAAGTAAGAATATCGGCATATAACTTATTAGAATAAGAAAATTTATATGTAATTAAGCTCTCTAATTTAAGTAACCATGACATGTTTGCGTTATGTAATTTATCTGACTTGATAGAAAAACAATTAAATAGCTTAATCCAATGGGAGTACTGCACTGAGGGGAATATATTGTTTTATTTTTTTTTGTTTTTCTACTGAGGACCTCTAGCCTAGCTCTTTTATTTTGTATATTTATATTGCAGCTAGAAGCCTTATCTTTCCATGTATAACAAATTTTGATGGCGTTCGGCTTCGTTTTTGAGATATGAATATTTTTACTGTATACCCAAAGTAACCTGTACCCCTGCACCCCCACCCAAAATCTCCACTAAATATTTTCCGATTTGCAAAATTACTTAAATGCTTAAATCCAATTTGTTTTTTTTTTGATGTACGGAGATTATCTATAGGAAATTTTAGGAAGATCAGATGTCATGTATCTATTTAAAAAAAAATATCTTCTCTGTAGTTGGTATTTTATCTGAATGAATTTGGCGCTTTCGTTCAAATTATGCGTCAATTTAACCGCGACAACTCTCGTGAAAATTTTTAAATTTGTAAATGCTATAAAAAAAATCGCAATTTTCACTTTCCTCGGTACCCCAACATGTCTCACTGAGTACATATTTTATTCCTTCCCACTTTTCGATCAATTTAGCGCCAAGAATCGTTATTTTTGAATTAGTGAATCCATATTCTTCTTTTTCGACCTGAATGCACTCCCTCCATTTCCTGCAAGGTACCTAGCATACATTTACACATCAATACATAACGCCTGCCTTCCTAAGCCAGTACAACGTACGGTATGTCCAAGTACTCATTACTAAAAAATATGGACCCCGGAAAAATTATAATTAAGGAATTATAAGGAAAAAATGTCGAAAAAAGGGGTTATAATGAAGTTAATTAAAAAAAAAACATGCAATAGTACTCGCCAATACCTTTCAAAAAGTACCCACAAGCCGGCGTAAGGGTGAAAGTAAAAATCACGAAATTTTGATAGGGAAAAAGTTGAAATTTTCGCGGGAGTTGTCGCACTTAAATTGCTATAGAATCTAAACCAAAGGGCCGAATGCCTTTAAACAAAGTGCCAGAGATAGAAGAGACCTGTAAAAGGGAAGAAAGTGTTCTTGTATGAAAGATAGCTACTAATTAGATGAGTAGAACTGCATACTCAGTTTCCCGATCGGACGCCCCTATACCGAGTTATTATCGAAAAACGATATCCCCCTCCCCCCTCGGAAGCGGTGATTATCGCAGATAAGGCAGTACAACATACGATGGACCATCACGCCCTACTCCAAATAAACCTTTGAATCATTAAAATCGGTCAATATTTGAGAAAAACGTAAAAGCAATAAATTGAGGTAAAAATGCACCTTAAAATTTGCACTAAACTTCTGATGAAAAGTTTATCTAAAAAATGACGCCAATGGAAAAAAAGTTGTTCTACGAATTGTAGCTATTGAGCGTCCAGTGGTAAAAGTGAAAACCATTCCTCGATCGGACTTAATTTACGGAAGTTATGAAGGTATGTAGAAAAAATCTAGTACTACAATAGGGAAATTCTAAATTTAGTAGTAGAGCAAAAGTGTTAATGGGGGCCGATAGAGGATGGGTGGAACTGATTTTTAAGACGTTCCGAAAAATTTCACATACTTACAGGGGTGAGGGGCCGATTTAGTATTTTTGTTCTAGAACAATTTGAAATTTGGAAAGCAGTTTTAAAAAGCCCTGATTTTTTTCATGAATTTTAAGTATTCACATGACTATGCTGTGAGGTGAAAAAAGGAAGTTATGGCGTATCGAGATTTGAAACTAATTAAATTCCCCCCTCGCCGGAAAATAAAAAATAAAAAAAAAAACGTAGTACCCTATACCATGCGGAATCGAAATATCTTCGAGTCTGTGAGAGGAAAATTTTTTCCGATCAAATTTGTGGGAGCTAAAGGGTCCCCAGTTTTAGACGTTTGTATGGAGCGGTGTATGGTGGGGAGCTTCGTCTCTTCACCGCTTTTCGTTTTCACAAGTTCGTTTCTAATAAAAATTAATAATTAATATGTTTTCTACACTATATACATTTTTCATTCATCCTTTCTAATTATTCCTAACTCAAATGGCCATTTGTAATAAATCTAAAATTGTAGCACTCACTACGGGATATCTCGTAGTCGGCAGTTTTGGTACATACGCTACTGCGAGATATCTCGTAGTTGGCAGTGAATGGGTTAAAGGGAATGGCCTCAAGAAATCGGCTGCTGCGTTCTCGAGATACGATTTTTTGAAAATGACGGTTCATCGTAAAATCACGAAACTTTTAACCCCCTAATGGGGGGTGGGAGTGATAGAAAAAAACAAAAAAATATGGGTGAGCTGGTATTCCCTACAAACTGTGAAAGTTTCAACCAAATCATTTGATCATTTTCGTGTGGAATAGCTGAGTAATAATATTCTTAGTTGATGTTGAACTGCTTTGTTGAGGAAATAAAAAACCTCGGAAATTAAACCACATCTTCCACCCATATGAATATTATAAATTTGTGTATATATTAATACTGCATGCATGAATTGCATTACATTACTCACACCAGTGTTGCTGTCGTCGTCGTCGTCAGCGTGGTCATCGACCCATCCCTAATCTTAATTTTAACGCTGGCGTTCCATTAGTGCCAATCTAAATCTATATTATCAAAAAAAAAAAAAAAACATGCTGAGAAAACCTATTTTCTTTTCAAAGATTAATTGTTAAACACAGCTAAACTAATAAGGAATACCACTCATCCTCTCGGGTATGTCCATCCAAGCAAAAGTAAAACGCACATTGTTAGGCGAACTGAAGTCGGAAGTTCCATTTGCAACTTATAAGTATATTTTACATCAAAGTATCTTGGATAATTACATAATTGGAAGACTTTATGCCGAGAGCCATTAGGTAAGTGATTTATAAGATATATTTCGTCCATTTCACAATATCTCCCCAGCGGGGCGGCCAGCATAGCAACTTACAACATTTTAAAGCAGCAAAATTAAAGTTAACTAAAATCCAAGCTGACAGACAGAAAAAATAAAATTTAATTTGAGATAAAAATCTGAAGGACAACTCCTAATTCACGCCCCAATTAAATAAAGCGCGACAAATGACATAAAAAATTTCTCCCGGGAACTTCAAAGATGCCGAAGACATTTCACCAACTTCTAATCCTCTTAAAAAAGAAAAAAAAAATTTTATCTTTTAAAATACCATATAATTCGAAAAGATTTTCATTCTTCTCGGTACTTTCATTGCTACTAGGATAGGACGAATAAGGATGAGTGCTCCACCCACGCATAAGTAAAGAAGCTCTTTCTCAAGACGATTGCACAATTTTGCACCTGGGGTAACCCAAATCATTGTCAAACAAGAAGCAAATCTCACCGCTGAACATTTTTACATTTTCCCGAATAGATGGAAATTGCATGTCACCTGGATGGCTGAAAGTATACACACGAGAAAACCAGAAAATTTCCTGTAAGATCAGAAAATTTTGTGAATGAAGCGAAAAAGTTGATAATTTTTTGCAGAAAAAAGTTTCACCATCGCATTAGGAATTGGAAAACTGTGAAAAATACATGTCGAAGCAGCACAACAGAGAGTCGTCTATGGGGGGATGGATGGAGGAGGGTTGCTTTTGATTTCAGAGATTTAATTTTTTTTTTTTAAAGAATTATTCGATTTTTTTTTTCTTTTTTTCATTCCCACTTACCTCAAATGTGGTAAAAACTATTTTTTCAATCGATCCGAAATACCTTTCCCAAAGTATTTGAGTCTGTTGACGAAGGGCCAGAATGCGATTGACAGGTATGGAACGAACCACTTCAGGAACCTACGGATATGTAAAAAGCATTCATTAGTTCTACTTATGGTCAGGTATGCGCGTATAATAATGGGAGGGTTTCTTTTTTGTGCAATCGGCACGATTTCCCCAGCCCTCACTTATATATGTACAGTATACATACCTGGAGTAGTAGTCTTTCATCGGCCCAAATTGCCGCCTGTTTCCAATCGATTTTCGATTCGAAGGGTAACACCCAGGCGTTCGAAAGTAGCACCGGAATACATCCAGCTTGAAGTGCTTCCAGAAATCTATTGTTGCGAAAGAAAAGAATAAATTAGATAAAAGTTCGAAGAAACAATTTTGTTATATAGGATATAAAATGGTTTCCAGTATTTGAAATTGATAAAGGAAAACAGGAAAAACGGCAGAGATGGGTAAACGATGTCAGTGGGATGCCATTTACTACAACTGTATATGTAGTATATAAGCAACTTACCGAAATGATCCTAATCGTCGACCACGTGGAACCAGACAGAACGTCGAGTTTTGCAGCAACGTCTCATAGTCGTATCTGGAACGAGAAAAAAATTGCACGAAACTTAAATTTAATTGCTCAAAACTTTGTGATTCTCGCTAAATAAAAGACAAAAGAAAGAAAGAAAGAAAAGAAAGAAAAGACATTTTCCAAGCCTCTCCTTTTTAAGTTTTTTTGTTTTTTTTTGTTTTTTTTTCTTCATGGATGCGAATATATAGAGCTTGAAGCATATGGGATCGGGAAAAATTTAATCCCATAAAATAGAGGAAGCCGTTTCGAGAGAGACTTTAAAAGTTTAAACTTAGTCTCATGGAAAATTGCGGTGAACTATATAAATATATGCAAACATAGCTGCTGGCTACCTTCGTTTCTATATCGGCATAAAAACGATGTCGTCGACATGCTTCGACTTGGAAAAGACTATTAAATTGTAGAGTAGCAAAATTACCGTCATAGCAATGATCCAGTTCACTTTAAACGAGTTCATTCACTGTCATCCGTAGTCCATGTATATGAATGGATATACCATAAAAAGTATAGTAATAATTACAGGGATTGTACGAGGGTTTCCTTGTAACTTTAAACGATTCTTTAGGCTTTAGGATGAGATACGTTAAAAAAAATGCAAGATATATAAAATTTATTCCTCTTCTACTATAATTGCAGGTGTATCCTTTTCTAGTTATGAATTAGGGATTATGGAACGAAAGGATGTGGGAATGATTACATGTTCATCTCTCATTCATTTTAGCCTTTTGGATAAGTGATTTTGTGTCAACTGCATTTTTCATTTAAGCTTTTGTGTTATTTAATTTAAATTATCTACGTAAAATCGTGATAAGGCCGAAGAAGGAAAGGACTCTGTTCAAAAAAAAAAAAAATGTGAACAGAAAATAAGCTGCTCTATAGGTAAGGTTCTCTGTGTCTCCTGGATCTGGTTTACCCTTTTTGGGATCTGCAGTCTGGATGAGAAGAAAATATCGGCTTCTGTGGAAATTTTGGTTTGGTTGTGATTTGATTTATTGAACTTGGACTGTCAATTTTTTTTTACATCTTCTATTTGTGTTTATCTTTGCCGTGAAGATGTATTTTTCAATTTTTGACTACTGCAGGATAGACACCATGCACCATTACAGTCCCAACTTCTACTATAAAGTATTAATTTTTCTTAAAGATTTTCTTCAGAGTTCTTCTTAGTCATTTATTATAAAAACTAACAGATATATGACCAGTTTGGGTTTTGATATACGTCATTTCGTAGACTGCCTGGCTTCCAATGATGATGGGCTCTCCTGGATGGCCGCGAAGGACTAAAAAAAACCGGTTAATTTATGTGATTTCATACAGGCGGATTGTTGGTGTGGCAGCAGAGAATTATATTTCATGGTCATGGTGGCAGACGACAACAAAGACAAGGAAAAATGTATTAACTTACGTCATACAACTTGAGAACGCTTTCACTTAGAGTGCTGACCCATGTGCAAAATGGGTTTTTTTAGAAACAAGAAATTGCAATTTCGAAAATAGTACCAATTGGGTAACTCCTTCATAGGGTTGCCATACAAAAATTTCGTTTTTCACTATATATTTGAACAATGCCTGAAAATACATGTTCAAAAATATATTAAATCCGGCAACCCTTTTTTGGTACTACCATACAAAAATTTCGTTTTTCACTATTGTATATGAACACAGCCTGAGAAAGGGTCGACGTACAGCGCTGAAATTTTACACACAGTATTCTCACAAAAATCAAAAGTAAAAATTAAATAAATCGGACAACCCGTTCTTGGTGTTGCGTATAAAACCAAGAAAAGGTTGCCGTTTTGGTGTGTAACGTCGGTTGTTGGTGTGCGGGTAGTCAGGAGATTGCCCAGGGCCGTATACCGACGTTGCTAGATTCAGAGCGCTGTTCTAGCTATGCGGGTCGGGCGGTCTACGTAATACTCACTACTTAACCTACACTCACTCACTTACTTACGATACTTATGACTACGCGGCGTACGTGCGGGGTAGGAGCATGCGCTTACTGTTCCTTAGACCAACACGATTAAAGTGCGCTTGTCGTTAGGAGTAGCCAACACGGGGGATACGGGACGGAGCGTGCACTCGCTATTCTTCTGACGAACACGATGTCGTGCGCTTGTCGTCAGAATAGCCAACACGGGAGATACGGGACGGAGTGTGCGCTCACTATTCTTCTGACCAACACGATGACGTGCACTTGACGTCAGAATAGCCAACACGAAGGGGAGGAGGGTGGATACGGGACGGAATGCATGTGTGCGCTTACTACTCTTCTGACCAACACGGTACGGGGACGGAATTTATATTCGTGCGCGCGCTACTCTTCTGATCAACACGATTAACGTGCGCTTATTGACAGAGTAGCCTACACGGGAGTACGGGACGGTGTGCGCTTACTAATTCTCAGGCCAGCACGATTAACGTGCACTTGCCGTTGAACTAGTCAACACGACTTGCGGATAGGATTTGGACGGGAGATGCGTCTGGTCGAGCTGCTGGCAGGCAGCTGACCAATCTTTCGGTGCTGACTGACTTTTATAGCCAGCCTTCTGGGGGTCAACTCTGTTCACTTTGGAGTTGTCTTCTCGCGGTCGGATATTTTCCTGATCCGTGACTGTAATTTCGACTTGTGTCTGCTTCGATGCTCGGTGATCGACTGAGTGATTTTACTACTGGCTGCCGGCTATTTATAGGCAGGCTGGCTGATGGCGTCGGGTGTAGAATACTCCCTTCTACTATCACGCCACCAGCACTGAGCTGCTGATCAGTAGTGTGCTCTTCTCTCGGCGGATGGCTTACTTTTTTGCGGCTACTAGACACTCGTTTTCGCTGAAATGTATGTAACTTAGTTACAGGTGGTTCGTTTTTGAACTTGTATTTGGAATTTTTACGGAAACGCCATGTACCAAAGTTCAGCTCTCTGCGTTTACGCTTTCTTATGCAGTGATCTAATATATACTGAAAAACGAAATTTTTGTATGGAAATCTTACGAAGAAATTGCCGGATTGGTCCCATTTTGGAAACAAAATTTGGTATGACGTAAGATATACAAATTTTTCCGGGTCTTTGTTGCCGTCTGTCACCGCTTTTCCACCAAGCAAATTGTCTGCCATTTTTATCATTGATAATGGAATATAATTCTCTGTTGCCACACCAAAAATTAGACTATATGAAATCACGTTAACCGGCTTAACCGGTTTTTTTAGGCCTTAAAGGCCGCAGCACCCAACACCCCAGACTTCCGAATAAGTTATCAACGATGTTAGGAGAGTGTGATAAGATGGAAAATTTTGTTTATGAAATGACATAAGTATTTTGGTCGCTAGCACTCCGTCTAAAATGGTCGCAATACGGGGCAAGCATGATCAAATAATATCTTGATTCGAAGTGCAGAAACAGTTTTGTCAGGAGATGATGATGCTTTATGACCCACCTACGAGAAGGGTAATATGGACAATAAAGTATTGCCCCGTACGGAGGCTCTAAAAGAAAATTTGCCCGTTCAAGAATTGACTTAGTACACAAAAAAGCTGCTCGGTACACTCAAATTTGTTTTCGAAACTTGAAATTTTCAAGTTTTTAAATTTTCTATCCGGCTCGAAGGACCAGCATAAAATTTTTCTCGCTTGTAGATACATAAATATATTTTTGCACTAGTCCTATATCCTCCCTTCCAGCATTAATACTATTAATTACTTTGTTACTTTACAAGTATCAAACGCATTCCATACATGAAACGAGTAGTAGAATAGATTCCAAATGAGAAGAAGGAAAAACTTAAATAAAACATTTCCAAGAAATAAATTTTACTCTTATTCGAAATCTTTATCTTTTGAAACTTCCGTAACTAATTATTGCATCCCGTTAGTTTGTTTCTTCAACTATCATTTATCTACCTCCGCCACCATTTAGCAGATACAGCATAAAACTTTCAGTTAAGAAATGTCATATTTCTTGGAGTTCTTTGAAATTTTCTAATAAAAACTTTCAAAAGTTTATACGAAAAAGATGGAGTAGAAGAGATGGAAATATAAGCGCAGAAGGCTAACAGAACGAACGCAACACACACACACCTACACGCTCGTACACATTTTAACATAAGTACAGAGTGCTTATTTATTGGTCATGTACTTGACATTATGACTTTTCACGTACAAAAACTCGGCAACGAAATGTTCGCAACAACAACAACGCCTGTCTGTAATGGTATATTAAGCCAGGCAGAGATTCTAGAAATAAATTTTGAAAATTTGTGCAGGCTGCGAGCACGAAGGTGAAATGTTTCAGAACAACATCGTCTACGCCTTCGTATGGGTTCCTTATGACAGATGGATTTAAGTACATTATCTACGGTATTCCAACAGGCTTTGGGTTGGTGGCTGTGCCGTTTTAATTATTTTATTGATGTACCCACATACTTGCCTGGAGATATTTTCATCTCACATGTACAAAACAGAGTCCTGCCAATCACTTAAAGCTTCTTAACTTTTCATTTCACTGCGATAAATACCGTCAGCCTGAGGGAATTATACTCTAGCAAACTTTTCCCATCCTTGGCAGCTGTTCTCGAGTTCTCATCACGAACACAATAGCGTAGCAGCGGATAGGGACATCAGTTCCAGCATATGTGAACCGTTGTGCTAAACTTTTTCGAAGCATTTACTACCGCAATTTCTTGCTAAGCATCTATTAAAAATATCTGGCGCGGTTTCTTAAGATTTGAATATGTGCGCGCCCTTCATTTTACCTTACACACCTCTAGGTCTGCATGGGAACACTGGAACAGGAGCTTATTCAAGTCTCCTCTAGGCAAAATGAGAAAAGTTTTGACATTACAAAATCTTCTCCCCTCGTCTTACAGCCATCCTCTTCATCTTCTCGTACGGAGCATTACAAATCTTCTCGTTTTCATAAGTAAAGAAATTTCACTTTGTCAAGTATTATTTATACCGTGCCGGGGTTCGTCAGGTGATGATGATAAGGGAATATATGTGTGTGCACATGTTGTGTTCGTATGGGTTGGTTTCATCTACTAAAGGTTACCAAGGGACCGAGTGATTTTGTGTTGTAGACTATTTCAGAGTCATAAAGTCCTGCCTGCATAGCTGTCATTCCAAAATCTACGCCTTAAGCAGCAGCAGCAGCAGCAGGACTTGTACCCTCATGTTCAGCTTTAAGGACAAAATAGAACTCTATCTCTTGACTAGAGATGTCTAAGTCTCAGCGCAAAAGGTATATCCAGCATAAGAGCACCAAGAGACCTATAAAAAACTGGAGTGAAACAAAGGACAACGATCTCTTTAATGTGAGATTGTGGGCCTGTGACAAGACAAGGGGAGGATAGAATCCTGAAAATTACTCGAATTCATCCTAAGGATTTGGCTCCTTATTTTCCTTTTGTATTCCTCTTCAACCACTATCCATTCTTTTGCCTTGTCCCCTCCTCTAATTTCCTTCTGTTGCCTTATAGATGGCTCTTTCAGCTGCCATGCAAGAACACTTTGAAGGCTTTTTATATGCTCGGATTCTGGGTACTGTGCTACTTATGCGTGACTCAACTCAACTACGGAATTAAGGCTGGGACTTTCAAATTTATCTAAGGATTGCACGTTCATTCTTCCGCGCTTTTTACTTCATCCATTAATTGCATTCCTTTTACCGAGTTTCTTAGTCCCTGCGTGTTTCATGGGAATCCTTCATGGGTAGATAGATGGAAGAAATCCCGTTGACATTGCTGGGTTCTTGTAATGTGTTCAACAAGAAATTGAGACAAGGCAAACATGTAAATTGAAAAATAAATATTAAATGCTATGGACCTCTTGCTTTATCCACCACAGCTTTTTGTGCAATTTAATATAAATTTGGGAATTTTATCGTGGCAGCACTGGGATCACGACGCAAATTCCTAAGCTTCTGTATTGTTCTGTTTTTGTAGGTGAATTTTAAAGCGAGTAGCAAAAACAACCTTCGAGGAGAAGCTGATAAGTATAGGTGTAGAGTATGCAAAAAGTTGCATGAAGTTGACTGCATTTGGCAGAATCATTAAATGCGAAAATACGGTGCAGACAAGTCTTACCTATATATTATTTTTTCGAAGTTTAAGGAATATCGAGTAGAAAGGGGTATTCTGTGATGAAACAGAAGCATCATGACAAGAAGAGAATTTGGTAATGGATTAGGTGAAGAATCGATAATGTATATTGGTTCTTTTTAAACTTTTGCATATTTTAAGCGGAAAGAGAAAACTAAGGATCTAACATGTTAAATTAGCATCGTTTTGGAACAAGAAATTATTTTGCAATTAATAAGGTGGCGGGCAATTGAAATTTCTCTGAAGGATAGAGAACATGGATGTACTTAGTAGAAAGAGTATTACGTGAAGAAATAAATTTATAATAGGAGGGATCAGTACAGAATTTAGAAATTTCATCTAAAAAATTATTTAAATTCACGAATTTTACGAAGCACGGCAATTAATTCCAATCCCTTGGCCTACGATACTTGCGACTCTTCTACATACTCTCGTGCATTTCAAAAATTTGTGTTGGTGTGTGTCTATGGTTCTTATGGCATAACTGGTTTGGTTTAAGCCTATGATCAACCTCAATTTTTAATTTATTCATAGTTGCTTTCGTCCACCTTCGAATCAAACGTTGCAGAGTGATATAAATATGTAAGCTAAGTCTGACAATACCCCTAATCGAGTCTACCGACCTCTTGCGTGAAGAAATGACATCCAAGCTTAAGCTACCGCTCGGACTGTATAATCCTTCTTTCATTAGCTGAAGTTTAGACTGTATGTATAAATTGGATTTTTCTGACATTAGTAGCAGACCCTCTTTATCCATGAACAGTTGGTTTCTCATTGCGTAAGTCATAAGCCCGTTACAGAGAAGGCATTAGTTTTTAAATGTCGAGTAGTTTTGATATTAAAAAACAAAAAAAGTACAAAAGATTCAAATTCAAAGAAACTGCTAAAGAGTCCATTCTCTATTTAAAGCAAACGATGAAATGAATTCTTTAAAATTTTGCACATCCATTCAGAGCAAATTCACACAAAAGCTCCCATAGACGGTTACAAAATTTACAAGCAAATAAAAAGCAAACTCAGCTTGCAAATTGGAAGAAATTTATAAAAGTTTTCTGCTTGTATACTGCAAGATGCAAAATCTAAGAATTTACTCCCCCTAACCCCTATAGTAAAACTAAATTTCTAGTGAAATAAGCAACCCTTCCGAAGAAATTTAACAACCTTCCCAGTTACACTGTATATAGAGAAAAAGTCTTAAGTATGCAAAAAAGGTGCAAAACCCATTCTAGTTTTCGTATCCAGAATCTGCACCTGATGTGTTTCCTTTAAACTGGGTCAGCTTCTGTTGTTCTGTTCTGAAGGTTACCCATCAGCATCACGAAAATCTCTGCATTAAAAGAGATCAACTCGTTTAAATCCAGCCACTTCTATTAAGCTTTCAGTTTTCCTTGCTTCCTCCTGACTTTCCAGCATTGCGGGTCAACACAGCCGGACATGCATATTTCTACTCAGGAGAGACTAAAATAGGATTATGAAAATGCGAAATGTTTAGTCAGAATGCGGAGCGATTCAGCAATCCTCTGCCTCGTCCCGCTTAATTAAAAGAAAATATTTCACACAGAAAGTTGGAAAATTAATTCATACATTCTGGAGCCCATGATTTCAGTCTTCGCGGGGGAGGGAAGGGGATTTATTCAGTGCTTTTACCCATTTCCTTATTGACTCTGGAAAATCCTCTTCAGCTGCCATTGAGGCTGGATGAAAAGCAGGCAGGAAGGCAGGCAGTAAGTGTATACGTACGCGGGCGTATAAATTCATTTAGGTGAAAAACCGTTCCGATGGCGCTATACACTGCCAGAAACATATTTCCAACCCTCTCTAATGACCCTCATCCGTAGTCTAGTCGCGGAGAGGAAAACAGCCACAAGTCAATGACATCTTAACGAGTCTGCGTTAAGTTTTAATTTGTGCAAAAGAAAGTTGCCAGCAACTCGTTTTCTGTTTGCTTTTACACTTGAGGAAGCACATACCAGCAAGCACAACTGCCAGCAGCAAGGACTCGACTTCGGGATTAGGACGTGATTACTTGACGGCCACTAAACATGTGAAATTGCTATGTGAGCTGCTCATCACCACCAGTATGGTAGAAGGTGCTGTTTTGGCACTTTAATTTGGGTTTTTGGGGATTTCGGTTGAGAGGTTTTTCCTCTAGCCTATATTTTCTCTCCTCTTCTTCCTCCTACTCTAGAGATCCATACTACATTTGTTTTATTTCATGGGCTCTCCTGTGTACTAGATTTACAGGACGGCTTATGTAGAAATGAGTTTTTGGAAATTGTTTTTTTTTTTTTTTTGTTCTTTGGGATTTCAGATGGATTAGGAAAATCTATAGAAAATAAGGAGATATATAAGGACGCTTGAGAGATTTTTCTGATTTTTATGTGGCAATCTCTTTTGAAAGGTTCATTAAAGCAATCATTCCGTTCCAGCTTGTATAAATTTTCTATTTTTATTTCAATTAAATGAAAGAGGTTTTGAGGGGAGAATCTTGTTACAAAATAAATAAATAAATTGCTAAGAAAATAGCATTTCTATACCAAGCGGAATTGAAATATTTAACATAAGCGTTCTTTGTTGTCTCAAAAAGATAGACCTTCTGAATTAAATTATCTTCGAAAACCATATTGTCGATATGTGGATACGTAATACGCTACGTTTTTTCATAATTCAGATTCTGTCTACTTAAAGGGGGTTGACCTAAAGGTTAGCGATATTTTAATATGTATATAAAAATCCAGTGTCACTGTGTTTGTACACGCGAATTTCCGTAACCGCCAAACCGATTTCAATGAAATTTTACGAATGTGTTTGGTTGATTCCAGTTTGAAAGGTAGGATAGTTTTGAACACGAAAGATGGCGCTGTTGTAGAGATCTAAAAAAACTGCCTCAGAACGCGTCGACATGGAAAGCTAAAATTTTGTACACGGCGTTTTCATGAAAATTGCAAATACATGTTCAAAAATGGACCAAATCGGGCGACCTCTTTATGGTGTTGCCATACAAAGCTTTAATTTTTCACTAGGGGAGATGGGGGATAGTTGCAACAAATTTACTATATCTGTTAATAACTTCGAATTTTAGGTCATAAGAACAAAAATATTTAATTTTAGAAGAAGCTTAATATGTTGGCAAGTAATAAAAATTAAGAAACTTTAGATCTTACGTTTAGTTTTCGCAAAGTAGGACATTTTACTGATGAACTTCCCATGTTTCAAAGTACCCCATCATAGGGGTTACTTGCAACATTAGATGGGGCAAATTGCAACTACTAGGTGTAATGTTATGTAAATCGAATCTACTTAATTAAAAATGGATTTCATAACTGAAATTCATTTTTATTTACAGTCAGAAGTTATGTAAATAGTTCAATAAGTTGTTTTCAGGTACATTGTATTACCTTGAAGGTTAATATTAAAACAAAATTTAATCTTGGCCAAATATGAAAGCACTTCGCCATCTTTATTTTCAATAGGAACATAGGTACATATACATATATTACAGAAAAACAATAAACGAAGCGTAACAGTATTTCAACGATACAAAAAATAAAAATAGAAAAAAATAGAAAAAAATAAAAAAAATAAATTATACTTTAGTCTTCAGTCGTTTTATGTATTTTTTACATTTTACAGAGATGGCACACATAACATGCATCTCTGTTAGCACATTGGAGAAAATGTGCCCATTGTTTGCACTGAGTGCATTGCACCCATTCCTCTTCTGTTTGATATTTTTTCTTACAAACTAGACAAAAATAGTTCTTCTGCTTGGTTTTTGAGTTGATACGTTTTTGGCAAGAATTTTTCGCTTTGTTACTAATTTTTCGTCATTAATTTTGTTCCTCTCTTCAGTGTCCGTTAAAGTAGCTGATCGTCTCTTCTCTCTACCTTTAAGAGAAACTTTCCGAGGGCCAGCTTTAGGAAATGGTCGAATAAATTCCGGTGAGAAATCCATTTCGGGAGAAGGCAAAGGAGTATTTACCGGAGCTTTGTTAGATTGTGATGTACTGGCGATAGCCACATTCTGCTGTTCTGTCAAAAGATTTCGATTGGACTGAGACGTGCTGGCTGTTTGAACAGAATCTTCCTGCTCCACCAAAAGACGATCAGTAACATATGCTGACATGAAATCTGCGTCGGTAAATTTGTCCGGATTATATGGAAAAATTCCAGCTGCAGCGAATCCCGAAATTATATTTGCAGGTGTCAGTGCACCTAAGAAAGGAGTCACGGAAATTCCGGCCAAATCATGTATGGAAATGGTCTTTCCAGGATGAGTCTTAAGCCAAGAATTCAAGGCAGAGCTGCATAATTTTTTAAATGGTCCAAAAACTGTTAAGTCGACCGGTTGTAATTTATGAGAACAGTGTGGGGGAAATGACAACAACACCACATTACTCTCGCGACATAGATCCAAGACAGGTATACTTAAATGTGATGAGTGATTATCTAGTAGAAGTAAAACTGGATTCTCTTTGGTGGGCTTTGCGAACTTTATAAAGTGTTTCATAAACACAAGAAACTCTGCCTCAGTCATCCACCCAGATCCATTAGCAGTTCCTATGCATCCAGTAGGGCCATCTCTTATGAAATGGTCATGAAATTTTTTCCTTGGATAAAGGAACATAGGAGGAATCGCATTTCCGATTGCGTTCACTGCAACGGCCACAGTTCTCATTTCCCCTCGTTCAGCTGATGTAATTGTCCCAACTTGTTTTACACCTTTTTTTGTCACGATTTTTTTAGGCTTTAGAACCGTGGGTAAACATGTTTCATCCATATTATAAATGTTACCAACCGTAAAATTTGTACGCCCATAAACTTGATCCAACTTTTCAAAAAAAGAACTCACATTGGTTTTATCAAAGCTGGTAGCCCTACCAATACTCGTTGCTTCCGGTTGTCGTATGCCAAGCGAAGGATGTCGTTTAAGAAATCCCTTGAACCAATCAATTCCAGCGCATTCATTGTGTTTCCAAGAAGAGGGACAAGCAATTCCAAATTCTGTTGCACACTGATAGGCTATGTGACGAATTTCTTTGGTTGTCAGACCAAACATAATATCACTGGCACGTATGATGTATTCGCACATTTTTGTTTCTTGATCCTCGGTAAAAACTCTACGAGGCTTTTGTTATCCAAAGGTTAGCAGAAGAGTATTTGATCCAGTTTCTGTACAAAATTTATTTATAACTAATTTTATAAATTCGTGTGAAAATGAATAACATACCATTGTTTATAATCCTCTTCTTTTTTTTAATGTATCTTGACAAAGTAGAATAATGAATTTTGTACTGCTTCGCTATTTGTCTTATACTGTAATTTTTATTATAACAGTTTTGTAATACGAGATCAGCAGCCGTTTCAAAAACATCCTTTGGAGTGGATCCGCGATCTGTTTTCTTTTTGTACACTCTCATTTCGCTCGTGTGTAATTAAGTTAAGATATCTAAACGATTAAAAGCTGTTCAAGTAATATAATATGGGATAAATGTGATGTGGTAAAAATAAATGTGGTGTTGACGAGTTTCAACCCGTTTTTTTGTCAATTGAAGCGGTATGGGGTAAATTGCAACATGTTGCAATTATCCCCACGCTGTTTGTTGCAACTTACCTCACACCACACTCCAGAAAAAAATTCTCTGTAAAAGAATGAATTACTGCATCTATTCAGTCTTTCGCAACAGCAATGCATAAAATACATACTAAAGTGTAGTAATTCATAGCAAGAGCTTACCAAGAAATAATAAATACATACTTGCTTAGATAACAAACACGCTAGAAAATTTTTACAAATCTACTCCACTAACAAGTTTTCAACACTGCTCAGTGCCACGGTCTGTGAGAGACTAAATAATCACGTTGAATGAAACATCTAAGAGACGTGCTTGACATGGGCGTACGACTTTTGGTTGAAATTGTTTCCGAGGAGCTAAAATTGGACTGTTTCAAGTTGCCCCTGTTGCAACTATCCCCCATCTCCCCTATATATTTGGAAACTGCCTGAGAACGCGTCCGCGTGGAGGACTAAAATTTGGTAAATGGTGTTTTCAGAGCAGTAGTAAATAAAATTATAAAAATGGTCTGAATCGGGCAACCCCTTCTTGGTTTTTTTGTTGTTTTGTTTTTCATGATATATTTTGTCTGAATACCCGTCGACGTGGAGAGGTCAAATTTTGTGAACGACGTTTTTATGAAATACTGCAAATACAAGTTTAAAAATATCTACATTATACATATTATAAAGTATCTATATTACCGTCAGGCACCGCCGACGGACTACCCCCCTAGTTTTCTCATAAAAAACAAAAGTGCTAAGGACCATGAGCCCAGGTCATTCAGCAATGACGACTATAGATTTTCAAACAAGAACATGATTTGAAGAATGGAATAGTAAGACTTCACTACCGAATGGGAGTCGCAGGATGTAGGTTGATGGATAGTGTTGGGAAAATCCTCACCAAAGAAACTTGGTCTAGTAAACTCTCTTCGATATCAATTTTGCAGCAATTTAGACAAGCATCGTCTTTCGAAAATGTCCTTAATATCCTGCGGATAATCGTAAAGCAAAATAATAAATACATGCCATTGCTCTGCATATCTGGATTTTGTTTATTAAAAAAAGTCCTCAGACTAAGTAGACAGTTTGGTTGATTCAACACAACGATAATAAAGTGTCTACTAAAAGTAGCTTCCTGTCACCAGGGGCCGAATTCACTAACTCGGAGAGTTGTGGAGATGAGAGGTCTTTTGACACTTAACTCTGCACTCGGAATTCTGTAACTCGGAGAATTTGTATTGAGAATTACGAAACTCTCTATTCCACTCGGCAAAACTCTCGACTGTTTTAGTTGGAAGAATATTTCTCAACTGACAGTATTGGTTGCTTTTGTGAAAGTTCCTAGGATTTTCAAATTGAACATAGGTACCTAGGATTTTCAAATTGAATTACGGATTCACTTCATATCCAGGCTATGTTTACAAAAAGAAATTATGGAAATCTTTGCAATTCTAACAGAAAAATAAGGATTTTGTTGTCTCAAGGTACCCGCTAAAAATTTTAAATTACGCGAAAATGGTCAATTTGGTCGTCTTCCAGTACAGATGCTATAAAATTTTTAAATATGCACGTTAAAGCTTGTATGTAGGATTAAATCGCATCTACATCTTGTCCCCCAATTAGATATGTAATTAATTTTTGAGTCCGGTAAATGGTGTTGGAGATAACTGCAAAAGAAGTGAATCAGTCCTTCTTAAGATGAAAAAATGTTTTTTTTTGTTTGTACAAAAATGGACATATTTTCAACTCATCATTATGAAGAACTGGTAAGTCGTGGAAATTCACTTTCAATGAAAAAAATGTTCACAACAACTGGGGTGTATATGACCCAAGTGCAAAAAATTTCTCGTTCGGCGGTAAAAAGTCAGTTATGAAGATAAAATGATCAAAAAACTACACCACTCGGTTACCCGCTTCTCCCTTTTTAATTTGATACCAAACATGGTGGTACGACCCCCCCCCCCCCCCAAGCCCCTCCCGCATAAATTGTACACCTATATTTTTGTACTCTAGACTCCAAATCCATAGGAAAGAACCCCAATGCTCTACGACCCTCCCACACAGAGTTAGCCGTCCTTCAATATTGCGATACTTCTCACGTTTTCTCTAACTCCCCAAGTATGTTAGAGAATCGCGAATGGAGAGTAAGAGGGTACAGCCTTGGAGAAAGTTACCATTATACGCCTAACTATCGGCCGACAGTGGGGCAATTGATCTTTAAAGTTGGTCATAAGCCAAAAAATTAAATTGCACACACGCGATCGTATTTATTATTTTCGTAAATCTTACCGTCCTGCACGAAATAAATCGAGAGCCTACGGTCGTCAACTCATTTCTGTTTTTCTTCAAGATGACTTAGTCGAAGCCATTTTTTTCTTATTATCGTTTGTTTTTACCTGATTTGGTGCATTTATTGTGAGTTTAATTTCTAAAATATTCCACTTTTTCGTAATGGAACCTTCAAGTTCAGTTATGTATTATTATTTTAGTAACCAGTACTTGCAAAGAAGTGTATGTAGTTTTAATCAATTCATGTAACATAAGGGCGATTCAATAAGTACCCGTGTTTGAAGAGAGAGGACGTTCCTGAGGGAAGTTGGTGCTATCATCGTGTGCTGCCATATATCAAATGACGCCAAAACAAATTTCAGACTGATTGATAGGTTAGTTTGGATTTGGCAGCCATTCGATAAGATGGAAAAAGAACAAGTGTCGTTCGGTAATTCGCTTTTTGTTTTTGGATGGCAAAAAATGCGAGGAGATAAAAGCAAAGTTGGATGCTGTTTATAGGCGACACTTCTCCATCTATGACCACAGTTAGGTATTGGTTCAACGAATTTAAACGTGGCCGAACATCCGTTTTTGATGAGCAGCGACCAGGACGACCGCCAGACGTGGTTACCGAGGAAATCATTGAAAAAGTCCACGACATGATTCTCGTTGATCGATGAACGAAAGTGCGCGAAGTAGCAAAGGCCGTAGGTGTGTCGGCCGCAACGGCAATTAATATTTTACATGATAAGTTGGCGATGAAAAAATTGTCGGCCCGATGGGTGCCGCGATTGCTCACGGTGGACAACAAGCGGATGCGGCTGTTAACTTCGAAGCAGTGTTTGGAGCAATTTAAGCGAGATCCGAAGGACTTTTGCGTCGAGTTGTCACCGTTGATGAAACGTGGATTCATAATTATACACCAGAAACTAAGCAACAATCAAAACAATGGATTTCTCCCGGTGGATCTGCTCCAAAGAAGACGAAGAAGGTCATGGCGATGATGTTTTTTGATATCGACTGGTTATTTGACGAAGAAAAGCACGATATAAAAAAATTTGTAATTTTCGAAAAATTCAATTTTTAGTTAAACGAATTTTCGGATTTCGAAAATGCATAAGCACACCAAATTTCATCTGGCTACGGCTGAAGGTGTAAAATTGGTAAAGTGACAATAAAAAAAAAAGTCTATTTGCATTTTACCTTTATTTTCAATTCAAAACAAAAATTCAAAATTCTGTAGCACACACCTTGGATTGTAATCATATTGTCTATCATTTGAAATCATAAAATTGGAAATTGGATTAAATTTCGATTGCCGAATTCCTTATTCGAAGTTCATATTTTCGAAAACATTCGAAATAAGACCCTTAAAAAGAAATACTCAACTTAGGAATGTATTCATTATGCCCTTGATTTATGGGCAACTTTGAAGGGCCGCTGCCCCACTGTGTGTGGCGCAACATCCCAGAAGCTCCACTGTCTTTTACGTTTTACATCCTTAAAAGGAAGCCTCAGGATCACAGCGTGTTTTACATAAATCCTAATTAATGACTCTGTGCAAATTCCGACCAATTTTCTTAGTGTTAAAATGTGTCCATATTGGACTAATGGTACCATTTCTCTTCAAATAAGCTGATCTTTTTAAGGAGTGGAGGCTCAGTAAATCTCTTAAATAGATCATAAAAAAATCCCTCATGGTCAGCAACAATTCAATATTGTCCATGGCTGATGTGTGTGTATTATTTAAAATGACAATCAAAGGTACCAGTAATAGCTAGAATAAATCACCTACACATATACCTATAAATGTAGAGATTACTAACGAAAAAAAAAAGAGATTGATTTCAATAAAAATTTCATTTCCATCAACAGTTAAAAACTTGAACAAAACTTCGACAAGACACCACCACCACCACCACCACCACCATCATCATTTCATATTGTTTCTGCAAGTAATGAAAATGCAGTGCAATGAGAGAAATCAATGTTTACCTGTTTCTTCTAATTTAATTGACTGAAAGCTACAGCGGCATGCAGCGATAATAGAAAAATAGTTTCAATTTCCACTTACCTGTCATATTCTCTGTTATCTTCATCACATCTGGCATCCTGTAGTTCTCTCCAGCTTTTACCGTGTCGACATGTTGTAACCAGAACCAAATCTCTGGCATTGTGCAGGTGAAAGAGTGAATTTCGAGTTTCTGATCCGATCCCATGGACGTACCTATGGAAGAGGATGAGAAATAGGTAAATTTAATTGAATTTTCATTTGATTTGATTTAGTTTGATTGAAACTGGATTTGCCACTTGATTTGGTATTTTTTATTCAATTCGACAGATGGACATTGTGGGATTATTAGTCTGTCGTAGACTAGAGCTAGTGTTTTACAATTCATATTATCCTTTTTATTGGTAGATCGTTTTGAATGGATATGATTTACTACAAAGAAAAGTAGATATAAATGAAAAGCTCATCGGCGTTCTATTGTTAAAAACATGTGCACCACACAGAGTGCAAAGAGTTAATTAAGTAAAAAGTGTAAAATGGCACCACCTACTATATGTATAAAACTAGTAAATTTTCATAACACATTATAAATTCTATTGTTCCTATAATCTTCAATCAAACAAACACAAAGACACCACCCCAACCCCATAAAGAAAAATACTGTGAAGTTTTTAATTTCATTTCACTACTGTGATTACAATTTCATAAGAATTAGAAGTTTTTAATTACAAATTAGTAACTGGATATTTTACATAATTATAATTACTATATTTTGGAAAGAAATTACTTACAATAATTTTAAAGAAAATTTCTTTGGGACTACTTTTGGAGCCACTTTCAAAATTATATCTATAGAAATCAAACAGAATCTTTAATTACCTCCTGATTACTTTTAATTACCTAAAATATTTAAGTACTATACAAACAGGATAGAGGACAAATTTTGCAATAGATTTTTTATTTATATATTTCTATTAAAATTAAAATTCTGGTTTTACTTATGCATTATTTTTGAGGCCATTCGCTTTAACTCGTAAACGAATTTTTCTGTCTATTTATTTATATATTTCTTTTTTACTATTTTCGACACTCTCGTAGACCCACTTTTCGTCATCACAGCGAGCTGAAATTTGACACACAGGTTCATGTCGCGTGACAATTGAACCTATCAAAATTTGAACTGGAACTTTCCGTGGAAAACCCGGAAAGTCGGGAAAAATCATTTGAAAATTTGGTACAATTTTGATTAGTGATAAATCTGTTTCAGGAAAAATTCAGAGTTTTCCGATTTTTCCGAAAAAAATTTCCGGAATTTTCCGACTTTTCCGGAAAATTTTCCGGTAAAAAAGTTTTCTAAATTATGCAGCACCAAGTTCCCTATCAACTGGCATCATTACTTTCTCTCCGACAATGGTGAAAACTTGCAGAAAAAATTGAGGAAAATTCATGTAAAACGCTTTTCCGGAGTTTTCAGACAAGGAAGCGTTTGAGCGTTTTGCAACCTAAGACAAAGTTGTAGAGCGAAATGAGTTGCATAAAGTTGCTTTTGTGGAAAAGTCCGTGGAAAAAACGGAAAAGCGGGAAAATCATCGGACAAATTTTCATCGATATGATTAGTGATAAATCTGTTTCAGGAAAAATGCACAATTTTCCAATTTTTCTGGGAAATTTGCCGACAAAAATTTTTTATAAGCTATGCAGAATCATTCTTTTTTCGACCTACTGGCATCAATACTTTATATTCAACAATCATGAAAACTTGCATGATAAATCGAGGAAAATTCATGTAAATTTTTAAAAAAAATTTCATAGCAATAGCAAAAGTCTGTGGAAAACATGGAAAATCGGGAAAATTCATGTTATATGGGATCAAGTTGGAATACAGGTAAAAAGCGCTTTTTAAAACATAATTTGAATTTCAGAAAACCGTTGCAGTACTTCAACGATTTGATACTCGAAAAATTTTTGTTTTCGGATCGGCACCAAACATGTCTTAAAAATTGTTTTAAAATATCTCCATGCAGCACGTAATAAAAATTTAGTTAACGTGAAAAAGGAAGAGAATCAAATAAGTAAAAAACGAGTTTTCAAACAAAACAGTCCAAGCCGCATGAAAAAGTAGAAAATAAACTTTTCTTCACACACAGAGGTAGACTCAGATTTTATTTGCTGACAATCACCGATATATTCCAGTATGATCAATCAGAGGTAATAAGTGATTTGATTCGTGAAGAGAAAGAATATTCAAGAGAAAGGTCCCAATAAAAAAATCTGAGTCCACCTCTGTGAGTGAAGAAAAGTTTATTTTCTACTTTTTCATGCGGCTTGGCCTCAGTTTTGTTTGAAAACTCGTTTTTTACTTATTTTATAATGTTGAATTGAAATTTATTAAACATGTATATAGAAACTTTAATTTAAAATAGTAAAAAATGGGGTGAGCAATGTGCTCCCACTTAAGGGGTAATATCACATTGTATTCAATAAATTTCACGTGATTTTCTGAGACGTACCACGAACGATAGAAAAGGGATAGAGATATGAGACTTTGTAAATATGAAAGTACTAGTCTTTAACTACAAAAAATTAATTTTATTTTAATCTGAAAGGTCACAAATTTTAATCTGAAACAAAAAACCAAAAAGTGTCTTAAAATATAGTCCAAAATCTAGTGAACGTCGCGTAGGATTTTTCGAAAAATTGATTTAAAAAAATGGCGTCAATTGGAATTTTGTTTTTTTTTTCGAAAAAATCGGCCTAAAATCACTTAAAAAATCTATAAAAATCAATTGATCAAAAAAATTTTACGACGTTCACTAGAAAATATTGTTTTAAAGTTGCAGTTAAAAATTCAAGTCAATCGGATAAAAATTGAGGGAGCTACTGGTATGCCCAGTTTGAAAAACAAGGTTTCGACAAAAACGCGTTTAAAGTTTCAAGTACATAGTATCATTTTAATTAGAGAAGCCAAGTACGAACTATATCGCGTTCTAACGGACTTTCTACAAACAGCTGTTTGCTCAGCTTTAAAAGAGGGGTAGGAGAGACATCTATTAGTCAAAATTTAAAGAAACTAATATGTGCCGGTATAATTTACCCAAGGAATAATAAAGACCCGAAACATATGTTTTTCGCGCAGCCTAAAACCCGTTAATTTTCAGAACTATGCTCTAAAAACAAAAACGACCGCCCCCCCCCCTCCACCCATAAAAGTTTTTATTCTCATAATCGACTTTTTTGTATCATTCTTGGATACTTTAAGGAGTGCTTAAGCAAAAAAAAAAAAGTGAAAAAAAGTCACAAGGTGAATATCCCTTAACGAGGCGAACGAATTGAGTCTAGACTTTGTAAGCAATCGATTTTTCATTTATTTTTTGATCAATTCCATCCCATTCTACGGTAGTTTTTTTTTATATAATTTGACATAATTTTGAAAATAATTAAAATAATTCCCAATGTAGTTAATGTTTAATTTTAACTACCTTGAGTAATTGAAAAAAAAAGTAATTATAAATAATTCCTTACCAAAAATAATAAGTGATCATATTCATAATTTCAAAGTACGATTTTCGAACAATTCATTTCAATTCAATTTTATTTAATTACCTAAATTGTACACAAGAATCAGTCAATATAAATTCTTTTGTAGTACATAAAATGCGGATTATTCTATTATTTAAGCAGAGAATAATAATTTATAATTGTAAGAGAAAGAAAATTTCAGAAAATCAAAAAATGCAGATTACATATTAAATTTACAAATTTACAGCATATAAGATAAGATATAATATAAATTGATCAACCTTTCGAAAGACCCGAACCCATAACTAACCCAAATAAATCAGATTAAAACAACCAATTAAAATATATGTTAATCATTAAGGGACATTAGGAGTGCCTTAAATCTGGCCGCCGAACTAGTGCGCTGGATATTTATTGGTAGATGATTCCATGCGCGAATAGCACGGACGAAGTAAGAGTCTTCTTGAACTGAATATTGAAATCTAGGAATTATGAAATTATTATGACGCAGAGAATTTGAAAATCTAAGTTAGGTAAAAAGGTACGCCGGTTTACCAGAGTAAATAATTTTGTGAAGAGATATGAGTAATCGACGATGAAGGAACTCAGTGATGGAGTACCCCAATAAATTGTTTCTGTAAGAGGAAATGTGATCATAACGTCTAAGTCCGTAGATAAATCTAATACAATCATTGAACGCCACATTTTGCCTTCCTGAGCAAATAGAGTCCAAATGAGGGGACAACAATCTACCATTAATGAAAAGAGGAAGAAGAAGTGATCGAACCAAAACCATTCGGGTGTTTGTTGTCAGGAGATTAGCCGAAAGCCAAAGGCAACGTACGATACCATATATTTTACCAATTATATAACATATATGATCACAGCACTTCATCTTAGTATTCATATAAACACCTAAGTTTTTCACACGCTCACAAGAAGTGTAATGGGAGGAAGATCCAGGCCACTAAGATCATTTCGATAAAAACGAATGCACTGAGACTTGTGAGGATTCAAACTCAAACAGTTCAAATTAGCCCATAATGAGACCCTCTCTAAGTCTGAGTTCATACGATCGATGCAGTCTTCAGACAGGCCAATAGGTCGACTAAGATAGAGCTGTACATCATCAGCATTTCGGTGTACATTACAATTTTCAACAATATCGGACAAATCATTTATATACAAGCTGATTAGCAGTGGACCAAGAATTGAGCCCTGAGGCACACCACAGACAAGTTTCAAAACACCAGATTTGGTATTACCTATTTTAATATATTGGTGACGGGCTGATAAGAAACTACCAATAAGTGCGATAGAAGAAGATATGAAGTTGAATTGTGATCCCAGCTTCAAAAGCAAATTAGAATGATTAACTGAGCCGAATGCTTTTGAAAAGTCAAGTAGCGTTAGAATACATACGTGATTCATATCGAGGGATTTCCGAATCTGTGCCGTGACGTCAAAGTGAGCAATCTCACAACTATGGAACTTCCGGAAGCCGGACAGAAAAAGACTCAATAGACTATGTTCATCCAAGTAATATGTTATTTGTCGTGACATTAATTTTTCGAATACTTTCCATAAGTAACACAACAAACTAATTGGTCGATAGTCGCCAGGATCTTTCGCCCTTTTCACTTTCGGTCCTGGCAAAACGACTGCCACCTTCCACTGTGACGGAAATTGTGAAAACGTGAGACAGCTATTATAAACATGTAAGAGTGGCTTGGTTAACCAAAGCATCAAAATCTTAATAAACTGTGGGGAAATCCCATCAGTTCCAGTGGCCCCCGATTTAATAGAGTATATCGCACTAATGAGCTCAAACTCATCAATACATCTGAAACCAAAAGGCCGATTATCCGATAACTGGTTGGCAAAGTCGGATGAAGAGTGAGAGTCACAAAACAATACCAGAGTTCACTGATGCAAAATGAGAGTTTAATAAGTCAGGATTTAGATCACATTGAGGCTCATCTCTGCCAAAAACACCAGACCTCTTAAGATTAGCCCATAATTTTTTCGAGGGAAGGTTGGGAGAAAACTTCACTGCATTGAAGCGCTTTTTTGAAGAGTGGATTTTGGTATTAACTCTATTGCGAATCAACTTGTAATGATAACGGCTATCAGCAGTTCTTAATGGCAGATACCACCAATATAAAAATTCACGTTCAGCAATAAGAGATCTTATCTCATTCGTAAAGCAAGGGCAGCCGTCATATTTAATTCTGCGGATATGTAATTGAAATTTTTTTAAATTTCCACGGAATCGGAATCGTAATGTAATCTTAATCAATAATTTACAACTCTGAGTAAAACTTTTGTATTTTCTGATTACTAAATTGCATTTTCTCTCCTTTTCATCCATAAAAACCATTTAAAATCGTAAATATTCTAAAAAAAAATAATATATACAATTTTCCCCCATATGTCGTCAAAAGAACTTTCCTAAAAGCAAACTTTCTCAACGCACACTTAATTAAATACACTCTGTGCGATGTGTACTTCAATTACCTAACCTGGCTGCGTTTCAAATGGAATAATTCTTTGCAACAATTTCATTAAACAATTCACCCAACCACAAAAATTGAAATCAAAACTCAATAATAGAACGGGATACAACAAGAGCATATCCTGATAAAAAAATATAAATTTCCCTGCAGCAGCAGCAGGATGCGATGCAGTTCGATTTTGATTTTCCTTTTATCCTTACAAACTCTACATAAACAGATACATACATACGTACATATGCATAGATAGCAGATATACATATATAACGTCCCAATTCCAATACAAGGATGTCAGCTGGTGTACCAATTTTAATCCACGACTCTGTAAATTAGTTTTTCCAAACAGACGGTGTTTTGAAATTATATGAAACCTCATCTTGGCTTCTAGTGTTTGTTTAGAAAGTTTTTAGGTATCTACGTACATACAATATGAGAGTCTGTTTATGGTTTTTAGGAAAGGAAATGCTACAGACGAGTATAGTTTCGTGTTGTCTTCAAATTACATACGTTAAGGACTTTCAATGGGGGGTAAGAAGCATAGAAGTAGTGCAATTGCATTCATATCAAGTAAAGGAGACATAAAGGTAAGTTTTAAAGTAGTTTTGTGCGCTAGATGGAATCACGAAGTATAATTGAGCTCGAATCAACTTTGGTAACATAAATATGTGTGCTTGTAGGGAGTAAAATGAACTTAATATTTGTGTCAGAAATGAAATTTTTACCTGGATGTGGTAGTGGCAGCGGTGGCTGAAAGAACTAACTTAAACGACTTGAAATTTTAGCGATTGGCATTTTGCAAAAATTACAGATCAGTCCTCAAAATGTGGGAAAATAGGACAATGCATTTCAATCTCTATAATTTGTTTTGCAACCTTTTCTCAATTTTTTTTTTATTTTATCTTGCTAACCACTTCCAGGGGGTATTCTAAGAGGGCTTGTGCCTTTCTGATTATTAATAATAATTTTCCATAGGTATGCTAATCGATTGCGATCATGTTTTACTGACATCCTTTTTTTATACCCAAAATCAGAGGATATAGGTAATAAGTTTGTCACTCCGTTTGTATTGCATGGAAATAATGATGGTAGAACAAAATGGATTAAACAACCACACGCATAATATTAAAAGTTATTTTGATTTTTGTATGTCCATCTGTACACTGCTTGTCTGCCCTTCTATCCAGCCTCACGATAACTCGAGAGTGTGCAAAAAAAAGTAAATTTAAGTTCGAATAAAAAAGTTCGAGTAAAAAGAGTTTTCAAACAAAACTGAGACCAAGCCGCATGAAAAAGTAGAAAATAAATTTTTCTTCACACACAGAGGTGGACTCAGATTTTTTGATTGGGACATTTCTCTTGAATATTCTTTCTCTTCATGATCAAATCACTTATTACCTCTGATTGATCATACTGAAATATATCGGTGATTGTCAGCGAATAAAATCTGAGTCCACCTCTGTGTGTGAAGAAAAGTTTATTTTCTACTTTTTCATGCGGCTTGGACTCAGTTTTGTTTTAAAACTCGTTTTTTACTTATTTGATTTTCTGCCTATTTCACGTTAACTAATTTGTTATTACGTGCTGCATGGAGATATTTTAAAACAATTTTTAAGTCATGTTTGGTGCCGATCCGAAAACAACAATTTTTCGAGTATCAAATCGTTGAAGTACAGCAACGGTTTTCTGAAATTCAAATTATGTTTTAAACAGCGCTTTTTAGCTGTATTACAACTTGTTCCCATATAACATGAATTTTCCCGATTTTCTACGTTTTCCACAGACTTTTCCTATTACTATGAAATTATTTGAAAAATTTACATGAATTTTCCTCGATTTTTCATGATTGTTGAAGAGAAAATATTGATGCCAGTAGGACGAAAAAAAAATGATTCCGCATAGCTTATAAAACTTTTTTGTCGGAAAATTTTCCGGAAAAGTCGGAAAATTCCGGAAATTTTCAGAAAATTTTCCAGAAAAATTTGAAAATTCTGCATTTTTCCTGAAACAGATGTATTACTAATCATATCGATGAACATTTTTCCGATGATTTTCCCGCTTTTTCGGGTTTTCAACGGAGTTTTCCACAAAAGCAACTTTATGCAACTCATTTCGCTCTACAACTTTGTCTTAGGTTGCAAAACGCTCAAACGCTTCCTTGTCTGAAAAGTCCGGAAAAGCGTTTTACATGAATTTTCCTCAATTTTTTCTGCAAGTTTTCACCATTGTCGGAGAGAAAGTAATGATGCCAGTTGATAGGGAACTTGATCCTGCATAATTTAGAAAACTTTTTTACCGGAAAAATCGGAAGATTCCGGAAAACTTTTTCGGAAAAATCGGAAACTCTGCATTTTTCCTGAAACGGATTTACCACTAATCAGATTTTCCGGGTTTTCCATGGAAATTTCCGGCTCAAATTTTGATAGATTCAATTGTCACGCGACATTAACCTGTGTGCCAAATTTCAGCTCGCTGTGATGACGAAAAGTGGGTCTACGAGAGTGTCGAAAATAGTAAAAAAGAAATATATAAATATATACAGACAGACAAATTAGTGTACGAGTTAAAGGGAATGGCCTAAAAAAATGAGACTAATTGAGCAACTGCTTCATAGGGTTGCCATACAAAAATTTCGTATTTCACTAAATATTTGGCCACTACCTAGAGATCTAAAATTTTGTACCCAGCGTTTTCATAAAAATAGTGAAATTTCGAAAATTAACTAAATCGGGCAAACCCTTCCCGGTGTAGCCATACAAAACTTTTGTTTTTCACTTTATTTAACTTTTATTTTCAGCTAGGGTATAATATTATTGGTTTTAGACCAATTATAAGATTTTCTTTTGTTGTTTAATACGCCTTGGACACGTCTTACAATGTGCACCCCAAATTAAGGGCTCACAACACATACTGCGATCTCTGAAGATCATCTGCAGAAACTAATGTCTAATGATTGATTATGCGATGATTTTAACATAATACTTATATTTTTTATAACCAATTCGCTAACCTCTTCTAAGAAGGAATTCTGCTGAACTGATTTGCCCTTTAGTTGATAATGATCACTTACAAGAGCTAAAGACTACCAACAAAGAGAGCCTCAATATGGAAGCATATTCTAGAAGATCGAGGCAAAAATTATCTTGAGGAAAAGAAGATCACTAACACATAAAAATCTTAACCCACACAGGTACCTCAATGACCGTTCGGTCTGTGCTAAGATCTTTAATTGTCAGAATGTGCTTCCATATTGAGGTTCTATTCCTTGTCTTTTATTTTCTATAGAGTTCTAGAAAAATCTGTTCTAACCAGGGACCGAAAATAACTGGAATTTTGAAAATTTTAAACAAAAAAAAAAGCTGGGAAAAATTATGATCGTGTGTAATTTAGTGGATTATACCAAAATAATTGTCGTGGACCTGTTGCGATTCCTATAACTTTTTTTTTAAGAAAAAGTTATTTCTATCATAAAATAATAATTTAAAGTTAAAGAAACTAAGCTCAAAAGCTTATTATTTTTTCTGCCAAAAAAGAAAAGCCACCTTTTTTCGAGCTGGAAGTAACAGGTTTTGAAGCTGGTTATTTTTTCAAACCAATTTGCCAAAAAAATTTAAAAGATTTCTTTCAACCATAAAGTAAAAAGCCAACGTGTCTTCTCATATTTACTCGAAAAATATAGCCAGCCTTTAAACCTGCCATTTTCGGCTAGAAAAATTAAAAAGTCGAACTGACTTTATACAGAGTGTCCCGTTGAGATGGTAAAAAATTTTAAGGGTCGAAAGTACAACCTATTTGTGATGATCGAAAATGTTATATGACATTTTTTTCGAGTTCACACTATTTTCGAAGTTATAGGTGATTTTCGATTTTTTCGAAATTTAGTCACCTTTTTTTACTGTAACTCAGTTCACTGTTCACAGGACGACTTAAACCTTATTCGCAGTAACATTTTCCAAAATATAACCTCAATTAATAACTGCAATGAGTTAGGAGTGAAAGGAATTAAATTATTTAAAAAATCCCTTTCGAGCTTTGTTTTCTGAAAAATCCATTGTCCACGCTATGTCAGTATGATGTATATGAAGCATTGATAATCCATTTTTAACCGTTCTTGAGACATTTAGAATAGAATATTTGTTTATTTGGGAGAGATACTACAAGATTTACATATCTTTTTCTTAGCACCAATTAGAGCGGAAATACAGTAATACAACTGAATAGAAATAAGTAAACTAAATTAAATGTTAATACTACAATGATAATAATAGATGGGGGAAAAAATATATAAACAATAATAACAAATAAATTATGGATAAATAAGTAAGATTAAGATACAAAAATTAATTACGAAAACAATTATAGCAAATAAGAATAAAATAAGATAAAACCAAATTAGATAACTTCGATAACAAAGATATAATCTGCACGTGAGGGTCACAACAGCAAAACTACTTACGTTAAAAAATTTACTAGAACACGCCTGAAAGTGCCGATCGAGTTAGCCTTCTGGATATTGTGTGGTAATGAACTGCACATTCGAGTGATTTGAACAATGTAGGATCCATCAAGTACAGAGGTCTGAAAACGAGGTATTTGCAGTTTATAGCCTCTGGCAGAGTTCAAGGGTTGAAACATGGTCCTCAAGTAAGCGGACTGAGAGTTGTGCAATAGGTTGAAAAGGAAAAATAATGCTCTACGCTTTAGATATACTTCAATAGAGCAACCTAGCAGTGCAAAATTCAGGTGAGAAACATGATCGAATCTTCATAAGCCGAAAACAAACCGTACACAATCGTTAAATGCAACATGTAATATTCTGGAGCAGTCCGAATCTAGCTTCGGGAAATCAAGTAAACCATTGTGTGAAAAGCTGTAATATTAGGGACTTGACAAGATGACAGCGCATTTTAAGAGTGAGCATTTTAGTGGACAACCATAGACGACGGAGGGTGGCGTAGATCTTAGATAGGTTTGAGTTGATCACAGTACTTCATATTGGAGTTAAGGGTGACCCCAAGGTTACGGACTTTATCCACATAGGGGATTGAAGATCCATTCACAACAATAGGAGGAAGGGATGAAGAGTCAAGAGTGCCGAAGGAAAAGGCGATACACTGTGACTTGCTTGGATTAAGTTCAAGTTTATTGTAAATCGACCAGGGGTATATATTATGTAAATCGTCGTTCATCCGAGCCGCATAGTCTTCGATAAGACCAGGCGGGCGACTGAAACAAACTTGAACGTCGCGTCGTCAGCATAAATGTGAATGTTGTCATCTTAAATTATATCCGGCAGATCGTTAACATATAGACTGAAGAGTAGAGGACCAAGAATGGAGCCTTGTGGTACTCCAGAAGACAGAGGAAGGAAATTTGAGTGATTACAGTCCCCAAGAGTAACCTTTTGTGATTGCCCGATTAAGAACTCCTTGATTAAGTGAACATATCGACACGAAAAATGGAACTTATTAAAAAAAATTTCTAGCAGCATTACATGGCAAACACTGTCAAAAGCTTTGGAGAAGTCTAAAAGCGCCAGAACGTAAATCTCTCTTTTATCAAGTGCAGCGCGTATGTCTGTGGTGACTTTAACGAGAACACTTTCGCAACTATGCTTGGGTCGAAACCCAGATTGGCAGCCACTTATAAGATTGTTTTGCAGTGTGTACTGTTGAACCTGCCAGTATAGTAGCTTCTCCAGAGCCTTCGACAGGAAGCAGAGGATGCTGATGGGCCTATAATCAGCAAGAGCTGTAGCCGCAGCCTTCTTTGGAATAGGGAGTACGTGAGCTGATTTCCATGTTTTTGGGAACATCGACTCGTAATGCAGGTATTGAAGATATGTAAAAGTGGGCATATAATGAGCGGCGCAATTAGCTTCACAAAACGGGGAGACATATTATCAACGCCGACTGCATTAGATTTAATAGCGAAAATCGCATTCAAGGCTTCGGTTCTATCCACTCCCCTGATACTAAAACCACTAGAGCTGGAAGAAGAATCTTAGCCTGCCAAGAACAACTGATCATTGTCTTGAGAGTGATGACCAACTATGAAGAATTCGTTGTATATTTAAATGTTTCACTCTTTTTAAAACGCTAAAGCTCCTTTTTACGGCAGCAACAGAAGCGCTCAAAAATATTCTTAGTGTTACAAAGATATTTGGAAACAATTAAATTAAATTTTTTTGTAGTATGTTTTGTAGCAAATTTTTTGGAGTTTATTCTCAATTAAAGTTGGTTGAGTATAAATCAATTCGTTGCATATTTTATATGGAAATTTTTTATTTCTGTTGTAATACATATATGCGTTGAGGTTTTTATTTCTTTCCTATTTAAATCGATCGCCGAAAGTACATAGGATTTTAAATAAATTACATATTTCCACGTAAGGATTCAAAACGCCTTCCACTCTTGTTAGAATAATATGACTACTCTTTCATGAATTCGGCTGTTTATACCTGGCACTGTGCTCTAAGCGTGCTTCAACACAAACATTGGAGAAGTTTCACTATATAATTTCATTGTGTAACGTGGACAGAAAAATTTGAACGAAGGGATTGAAAGAAATTGAATGAAAAAATGTGTCAAATGGTATCAAATTCAGCTATGTAGAGGTTGGAATTTTAGGCGTAGTTTTTTTTAATGAAATTATTTCATAATATACAAATTTTAATTAAAAACTACAAGCGTGGTTGCAGGGTGGCCTTATCAGATTTAATTGTTTGATTATTTCTAAAATCGTTAATTGTAAAACAACAAATAAAAAAAAAGAGAAAATATTTATCAAATAAAAAATATTGAATTTGCAAACATGGAAGTTAATTATGGGCCACTCTGTCTAAGTCAGCAGTTCCTTTGCCATTTTTCTCGAAAATGCATACAGATATCATCGAAGTACTAGTACCCAAAGCTACCCATCATAAGCCAGGCTATCTTTTGGTATGGTCAGCATTTAAAAACAAAAGTGACACGAAAAAAAAATATCTTCGGTTTGGTCCTTTTCGTCCTTTCTGAGGATGCATTTTGGCTACATTGAATAACTGCAAATCAAATTAGAAAAAAAGTGGTATATACCTATTGAAAAATCTTCAATGTAGAAAAAATGCATCCTCAGAATAGACGAAAAGGACCAAACCGAAGATATCCTTTTTTCGTGTGGCTTTTGTTTTTAAATGTTGACCATATCAAAAGATAGCCCGGCTTATGATGGGTAGCTTTTGGTACTAGCACCTCGATGATATCTGTGTGCATTTTCGAGAAAAATGGCAAAGGAACACGAAGCATAGAGTACAATTTGAGGCCTTATATCTCGATAATAAAGGGTTAAACTGGAATTTTCAATATAACATTTTCGTATTAGTTTTATTCGCGGAATTCAAAAATGTAATCTAAATGTATCCTTAATGAGGACGAAAAGGATTTTTTTTTTAATATATCCTTTTCCAAGTCCTTTTTCAAGGACTTTGGTTATGCCAGAGGATACCTTGACTAAAGATGCCTAACTTTTATTATTAGGACTTTTTCGATATCTCCGCATATTTTCGAGAAAAATGTCCAGGGAACACGTTACGTGGGACACCCTGTATATTATATACAATCGTGCGTGACTGTTTCTTTTGGAAAAAATTTATGTTAAAAAAATATTTTTATTTCAGTTACAGTTACCATGGATTTAGGGGCCCTTTCGTAAGCATGGGGTTCGTTCCATATGTTCCTCATTGCCCACCTCTATCTGGCCCTGTGTGTACACTTATAAAGACTTTGGCGGATGGTCAAAATGTCGGAAATGATTTAAACGGTTGTAATGAAATTATAGAAAAGTTGAACAAAGTTTCACCATTTGATTGAGATGTAATACAAATATCCAACTATAAAGTTCTTTCATATGTTGAAATCAGTAAAACATTTTAAACAGTTTAAACGCGGCTTTCATCTAGAGGCTATTGACAAAATAATTAATTTTCGATTAACTGGCAACTTTTCTTCTAGTACATTTTTTTTTTTACAAAAAAAAACTTCTTGCAATCTTTGAACTCTTTCGATTAGAACTTAACTGCTTGCCTTTTTTCGCTCAAACTGAACGAAAAATTTATCGAAAATTGTTTGACTAAAAAATTTCCTTCATCCTAGCTCGTTACGAAATATTCCTGTCAGAATAGATTCGAAAGTGCACTTCTCTATAATCGATTACCCTCTCGAGTGAAATCATATTTCGAACGTGTGGTTGGGTTAGTGTTGATGGCTATACATACATATATGTGCGTTGTAGTGTACGTTGATGCGCATTCTGGTTTTGGTTTCTCTCCCATTACCATTACAGATCCAATCATCCAGAAAATCCAGAATGAAGAGCCAAAGCTCAAGTCTTTACCAGATCCAGATATAGTAAATACGAAAATTTTCTTCTCCTCAAAAATAAATTCTTCCACATTTTTCCTGAGGTGGAATTGTTTTTTCCACCCCAACTCTCAAACCATACCATCTCTTCCTGCTGTTTTCCTTGTGCACTTAAACAATAGTTGTTTTCAATACGAACTCGTGATTTTTCTTTCCATTTATCTCTGAAATAAACCCCCACCGGGCAGAGTACTCTAATGTAAAAGTAAAATTTCAGCGGGGGAGACTACAACGAGGACGACGACGACGACGACAATGATGTCACCCTAACATAAGAAGAACTGTGGAGTGTTTTGTAAGAGAGAGATAGAGAAAGAGAAGAATAAATAAAATTTGCCCGCAAGGACCATCACAATACCGATCGAAACTGTCTGATAAGCAATACAATTTGCTACTGTTCAACCCTTTTATTTCATGTAGACCTAAGGAGCCCCCGTTTCTCAACCCCATCCCCATTCATATCCGCGATCAGGCAATATCTTATTGTTTGCTGCTCTAAGGCAAAAAACGTAGGGCATCAAGGCTCTTCTGAATGCCAATTCGTGGTTATTGTGGCAGGTGAGGTAGAGTGACGTGCATTGTGTGTATACCTATAGGTGTATATACAGGTGTCGTCTATCAGTATCCTGTGTATCCTAAGAAGCCAACTGAAAGTCAGAAATTTTTCTTTTCTTGGAATCTTATGAATTTTGCAAGACCGTTTCTTGTATGCATTTTCCCTCTTGTCCTACCCCCTCTAATAAGTAAAAGTTACATCAAAGGATACGGTTGTTAGCACTAACTTTCAATAGTTCCGGGCAAATATTTCCGTGCCAGATAAGGATTTAGGGAAATCTGAGACCACCATCGTTAAATAAATAGCTTCCTTGTGTGGGTGGGTGATGCCCACTAGCCACAAGATGTGAATCGATATTTTGGTGGGTTTCAATCTCAGTTAAGCATAATAAAATGTGGTTTCGCCGTCGGTGGTCTAGTTATAGATAGCACAATGTCTTGTGCGGTTCCATATTTCTATTTTTGACACTAAGTGGAAGAAAGTTTCATAATTTAATAGCAAAGAGGAAGTCTTCCTTTGCAAAATTGAAGAGCCATTGAAAAAATAAGAAACCATGGGCGTTGGTTTGTTGTTGGAACAAATTCTAGACCTCTTATATTTTTTAATTAAATTGAACGTCACCATAGGAATAGTTAACTTTGTAATGTAAGAACCTATGTAATTGGTTATAAACACGAAAGGGAGGTGGAGTAAGGGGAGAAAATTTTAAATATCATTAAAAACTCTTAAGGACTATTTATCTATCTAACATTTATCGTTCAGGAGTTACAGGGTGATTCATAGAATTTAAAAGATAAGCCTTCCAAACAACTCATCTTACCCCCCGTACCACGTCCATTTCTCCTTTTTTGGCATATCCTGGCTGTCAACTCTTATTAGTGAATTGATACAAATCACTGTGTATACTACCAGGACATGAAGTTCTTTCATGCCTTAAAATATTTTATTTGAACAACAGAAAAAGTAGGAAATGCATCATGCTTACAATACTATCAGAACTTAAGGCGCCATCTATGATTTACATGTCAAACGTTTCATGACTAATTTTATAAAAAAATTCATTACTCAAAATTTTTGGGAAAGAAAAATGTTGGATGTGAATTGGGAATTCTTTCTGCCACCAGATTAAATTAAATCTGAAGCATAAATATTTTTTTTTTTTTACTGACAATTAGATGGTACCTACGGCGAAGAAATCAAGAGATGAACTTGCAAGTGTGCGATTGGCACGCAACTAACTAAACATATGTTTGTCACAGTTTGGCAATGCAAAACAACGAACAAATAGTTTTCTATCCAAACTTCTGCACTGGAGAAGACAAATGGATTTTTTATGCCATTTAGGCCCGACACCTCCAGACATGAGAGATGGATTTAGCGATGCACTATGATACTCCGAACATATTTTATTAATAATGTTTATTTCAATTCAGTGGGAGAAAGCAGGGGGTGGGTCAAAGTTTCATCTAGTATATTTTGGAAAATCTAGTATAGACTCGAATTCCTTAGATCCTGACAAGAAGTTTGAGTACCAACACTCCTATAGTCGGATCCTTAAATATCTATTTGTAGCCATCCCCATACTCATTTTTTCAGTACTTTCCTCTATTTTATTCGAACTGAGGTACTAGATTTTTTGCATCTTAGACCGGCTATAACTCGGTAGGGTGATGTTCGCTCGGAAAACGTATTTCATTGTTCGCCTCAGCTCATTACCAGCCAAAATTCGTAGAAGGAAATTTTTCTCTGGATACTTTAAGGTTAGGAACTCCCGGCATGGGGGTGGTTCCGATAAGGCATATTCTATATCAAATTAAAGATCTTGCCCAGTACTATCGGGTGGTGTACTTTTCTCCCAATTCAGAAAACTTTCTTGGGAAGTTTTTTACGTCGAAAAACGCATTTTCATGCACTTGTGTCACATACACCCCAGTTACTATATTCTGTATATATTTTTCCATTACAGACACTCTGAAAAATTCCAGTCAGTTCCAATGGACACCTGAAGCCCAGACGTCTCTGGAACAGAAACTTATCTCTGCTCCGTTGTTAGTGAGTCCAAATTTCACCAAACCGTTCGTTATCCAGTGTGATGCGAGCCAACAAAGTATTGGTGGAGTGCTGTTACAACTAGATGACGATGGCTACGAGAAGCCGGTAGCCTACGTCTCCAAAAAGTTGAATTCAGCACAGCGAAATTACGAAGTCACAGAGCAGGAATGCTTAGCAGCGATCTTAAGTGTACAGAAGTTTCGGCCCTTCATAGAACGTTTAAGATAGTGACTGATCATGCGAGCTTGAAATGGCTGATATCTCAAAAGGAGCTCAGCGATAGACTTGTTCGGTAGAGTTTGAAGCTTCATATCCCAGGTCAGCGAAAGGAAATGTCTGCATACTAATAATTCTTGACCACTTTTCTAAATGCCCGATTCTCAAACCGATGAGAAAGGCATCTATATTTAATGTATGTTAAGTCATCGAGACAGAAATATGTCATTTGCTCGGAGTTCCGGAGACGATAGTCTCTGACATTGGAGTCCAGTTTTGCTCGGCTCAGTTCGCCAAATTGCTGGATAAGTATGGGGTCAAACACTTGCGAACAGCAATCTACTCGCCGCAATCAAACGTCTCAGAGCGAGTGAGCAGGTCTCTATTGTCAGGGAGTAGGGCATACATCCAGATGGATCACACTAAGTGGGATGAGAAGATAAGCCACATAGCTAGCTCCCTCATGAGCTCAATCCACCAAGCAACCGGCTTCTCACCCTACCGGATACTTTCAGCAGATGATTAGAATTAAGTCAAAGAAAGGAAACTCCTTATATGAGCTTGAAGATCTCCAGGAAGGAACGTTAGGGTCTATCACGCCAAGGACATCAGGCCGTGATATCCATATTTCTGGGAGGTTGTAGGTCTAGTGCAAATTTCAATCCTGGTAGCCCTTATAAAGCATCCATCCAGCTTAACTGGTAAACTACAGGAGGCCAATGTGCAGCTTATGACCCTCCCAGCCTAGCGGTCGGCATACCTTTTGGAAAATAGACACGTTTTACCCCAATCCCTCGCCTGCCAATGCGTCAGAAGCGAACCCCTCCTACATGGTACCCTACGGCAGATAGGTTGTCTTAGGAATTCCACTTCCATAAAGCCTTTGCAAATTTAAGGAAGAAAATCTGGCACTTGCTACCTCAACGACGCCTTGGAGACACACCCTTGAACAAGCGTCGGTCGGAGCTCAGAGTGAGATGTTAGGGCTGGGGAAGCTTTGCGATCAGTTGGTTAGGTTACTGCCGCGGGGTTCCCTCGGCTCATGTCAGTGAAAGAAGGCAGAGGGATACTGGCCGCCTAAATTTTTTAGGTTACCAGCATGTCGGTACACCTTTGACTTCCGGCACGGAAAATCATGTCGAGGTCTGATCAAAGACTGACGGGACTTCAGGGTTCGTCACACTTCAAGTAGATCAAATCGGCCTGGATAATCCTGCTCATTCGCCTGGCATTATTGATAGGAAATGCTTTCATGCGTTGTGAGTCGAGTCACACATTGGGCGCCCGCAGCGATTAAGCCTATGTTTTAAGACCGGCTAGCTAGAATCCAGTTGCATAGTGGAACCTCTCAGACGCGCCTCGACGAGGGATCCTCATAAACAAAATTCATGTAAGTTGCTTCCAAATGTTTGCTTGATTATCTTATAACCCTTTTTGCAATGTCTATCTTAATCTGAGAATAACTGAAAAAGACGACTATATTAATTATTTAGAAATATTTCATGATTTATTCTTAGAACAAGATTGAAGAAATATGAAACAAATGAATTTAACACTGATATACAGTTTAATCATTTATTTAGAATGCTAAGAATATAGGACGGCTATAGCAGTCATTTGCATCTGGCACTAGCGTTGGACGGCCATAGACGTCATTTAAGTCAACGTGTTAATTGAAATAAACATTGTCAGTAAAATATGTTCACAGTATCATACATAATGCATCGTGTAAGACATCTTCATGTCTGAAGGTGTCGGGCCTAAAGTTGTATGAAAAGTGGGCATTCCTTCTGGTTACTGCTTTATTAAAACTCGAGTTGGAGTTCTTACCGCGGCCAACTTACTACTCTAAATTGGTCCATCCGATTATCAATTGTTTGCAATTGTTGCATTCATCTATACTGCCGGAAAGATGGACAAAAGTCGTCGAAAGCATAATACTCTGAGAGTAAAGTTACTCGTACAAAATATACAAAAAAAAAAAAAAACAAAAAACTACTTGAGCCTAATACTTTTATGAACAGAAGATAATTTTTAATCATAATTTATGCCTTGGGCACTCTAATAAATTCAGCAAACAAGAAAATTGTTGCTTTTCTGTGGAAAACTTCTTTGCTGCTTATGCTTGTGTCAAAAGTAAAATTTTCCACTTCAGACTTTACTGGGAATTTAACCAGTATATATTTATACAAAAGAACCAGAATGAAGCAGAACGGACGGGACGGACGGTTATAAAACACAAAGTTTATAGAGCTTTCATATTCAGCATCCATCACTACTCTAAGCTCCACTGTCAGTTCGGAGATATACGATACTTTAGCATCAACAAGGAAAGAATTTGTAAATTTACTTCAACTAGAAGAAAGATTCATTGTTGGACGTTGTTGCGCTACCATACAATGTGGATGTGGTAAAATAGATGGGGAAGGGGAAAGAGACGACAACAAACTGTTTTAATTTAACCTAATGAATACAATCTCTCTATTGTCCTAAGTGAAAATTTCCCGTTGTTTTAATAAAATTCACCTACACTAGATTTTCCGAACCACATTTTCCACTCTCTTTGTTTTATGCATTTTCCTGCTTTTGTTTTTACTGATGGTTTATAGTTTTAAGAGAGTTGAACTTTGTACGGCAGAAACTGTGAATTGGGATCTGTGTGCATTATTTTTATTTGTATTTTGTGAAAAATACTTCCGACATCTATTTATTGTGCAACTGTACATGTACCTACTATGGAAAAGATTTCTTGTTGTGATTTTTTACAGTCTTGAAAGCAAACCAAATCTTTTGGTAAGCACTGCCGTATGAGTTCTCAAAATTCTAAAAGCACAGTTTTCATTATTATCTTAAGCTCCTTGATTAAACAACAATCTACTGTTATTATTTAAAATTTACCCGTCCCATTTATCGTTGAATTTTTTATCGCTATGGTTTACTATTTCTGATTCATTATTCTTTTTGCACCATCGCGTGTCGGTAGCTTGGAATGTCTCAAGGATCTAGTCTTGTCCCCTTATTGTTTTAATATTCTAGATCAGGGGTGGCCAAAACTTTTGATCATTACGGGCGACCTGTTTTATTAAATTATAGGTGGCGGCCTACCACCAGTGGCGTGACGTCTTTGTAAACAAGGGAAGCCATGCTTCCCTTAGGTTTTCCGATGTAATTTAATTAAAACAAATAAAAATGAAAGGAAATAAAAAATTACGACAAAAAATTTCTTCAAAATATTTTCATTAAAAAATATTTTCCCTAAAGCCTTTTTATAAACTTTTTGTAAACTAACGAAGGGAAGGATGAAAAAAAACAATGAAAAACAAAGCAATCGAACAACATGCAACGAAAAGTATAGCATTTGAACACTTTTGGGCTCTGTCTAAGATATCGCAACCGCTGCCTGAGGAGGTGGTTTGTAGTTTTGCTTCCATCAGCAATCGAACAGCATCCAGCAAAATGTACGGCATTCGAATTACTCAGGAGTTTACCTAAGATGTCACACATCTCTGATGCTCATTCGCCACATATAGTGTAGCTACGCTCAATAAGAAATGGTTCCAAACCTAAGGCCCAACCCAGACGTGAACATTTTAGGGGAGGACGAAATTTGGCTTAGACGTGCCAAATAATAATGTTCCTTCGCGTAGTTCGTTATAAAATTACCGAAATTAATTCTGTGCGTGTTCAATTAAGTCACAGTTTTTTATATAAACAATTACTGTATAACAAATTCACAACACGTAATGATTATTTAATTATTATATTATCACTTCAATACTTCTCGCCTGTAAAAAGTGCCAATATCCTCCCCTGTATGGGCTATGGCTAAGGGATGCAATTGAAAAACTGTTTCTATGGGACCTACAAACACCAGTAGCATGTTTTAGGTTGGTTTTATTCATATGGATATTATATTTCTTATGATAAATCAACGCTGCATTTGTTTCGACTTGAGGGGTTTTTAATTGTGCTTCCATCAATTTCATGTTCGTAGGTCCCGTGACACACGATGATACACACTCGAAACTAGACACGACTTAAAACCGGTTTATACACGGTTGATACACGTTCTTGAGGCAGAAAAGAAAATTCATCGTTTCCATATGTTCTATACGCACACAAACCGAGCACATGCATACATATATAATAATAAAACAATCGTGTATCATCCGAGTCTAACCCTCTGCTCTAAATTGAGGTATACAAGAAAATGTTCTAAAATAGTGCTAAGAAAACCAGTTTTTAGTACGGTGTATCGCGTGTGTATCATAGTGTATCACTGGTATATGTCCCATTACACACGATGATACACACTCGAGACTAGACACGACGTAAAACTGGTTTTTGTATCGAGTGTGTATCTGCCCATGGTACACGTAGTTTATACACCGTTGATACACGTTCTTAGGCAGCAAAGAAAATTCGTTATTTTTATATGTTCTATACGCACACAAACCGAGTACACGCATACATGTGTAATAAAACACTCGTCTATCATCCGAGTCTAGCCCTCTGCTCTAAATTGAGGTATACACGAAAATGTTCTTGCCAAGAAAACCAGTTTTTAGTATGGTGTATCGCGAGTGTATCATCGTGTGTCACCGGACTAAGGAAGCACTTCAATTGAAGGTAGGTAAATATTTTTAAGCCGCGCGGGCGAGGGAAAATTGTAAATTGTTGAGGGGAATTTCAAGTTGGATTGGGGAATATTACTTTAGAGAAAGATGGTTTGAAATATGATATTGATGACAAAATCGTACAGTCGGAGGCAAATAAGCAAATTATTAATATTTTAAATTAGGTTTTTTTTTTTAAATTTATTTGTCGCCGTCATGCCATAATCGCGAATCTGCTTTTTTGGTTATTTTGAACTGCCGTACTCATATGTAACTTAGGAAAATCAAATCTATATTCTGTTATTCTGTGAAAATCCTATCTAAATTACTTTACTAATGTATATAAGATATTGTCGGTTCTCGTTTTCAAGAATGAGCTCAGATACTCAAAACACGTTTACTCCTAATATTGATACATCTCAAAAGGTTAATTTGACAGCTGCTGTTTTATGAAGGCGACGAATAATACCCTCTGTTTCGTATTGCACTCTGTTATAAACGAATTTGAAATTTTTCCATTTCCTGGTTTGAAAATTCTTTGAATTTTCATTTACAGAGCTCAAATGCCGTTATTACTACCCAATACGTTAGAATACTCTTGAGTATCTCTCCACATTCTGAAAACCATTTATCATTGCTTCCGTTTTGGAGAAAACGGAAAATTTCAAATTTATTTACAGCTTTGATTGAAACAGAGTGTCACTGCGATCTGACTATAATCATTCCATTAAATCCTTTTATTTTAATTTGAAAGCAAGGAACTAAAATCTGAAATTCATGCATACTCTCACGTGCTTAAGCCTAAGGTTAAGAGCAGGGGAGACTAATCCACTAGTGGAGTTGATCTATTGTGTCCTCCCTTAGATTGGTCACTTTTACGAGCTCGATATTGCCCTTGGGGTTAGCTTGCAAACCTTACTTAGAGAGGTGTTTCTCCAATGATTTTCAACCTTAAGGGGTAACGCCACTGTACATTTTTTCGAAAATCGATTTTGTTTTTATTGGCTTAAAAAATAGTTTAAACCCTCTAGAATAAGAAAAAAAAGGTCCCGTGCCAGAAAAAAAAAATTTTTCCTTTGAAAATGGAGGTCGCCACCAAGCGCGTCAAACTTGCTCCGAAACGACTACCTGAAACCTGAAACACAATTGGAGCTTTTCAGCCAGCTTTTTCGCCAGCTTTTTTCTAAAGCTGACTGAAAAAGTCGAATTGAACACAACTGACCTTTTTGACATTTGCAGCTTTAACTTGTTTATCGGAAAACTTTTATTTTTTACCTACATTTTTTTTATTTTTTCCAATAAAAAACTATTCTCAAAACTTTAAACGCGTTTTTCTCGAAACACGGTTTTTTCAAAATGGCACGCAGCATAACTCGAATAATTTTCATATTTTCGAATTGAAATTTTGACCAGATGTGAACATTAACATTATCTAGAGAATGCCGTATGGGATTTTCAATAACTTTATTTGTTGATTTTATATTAACAAAAAACCTGCCGGTTTTTTCGTCAAAAATCAAACTTTTTTTTCAAACGACGCGCGCCAAATCTACAAAAATTAATATTTTCAAAAATCCGTACGGCATTCTCTAGCTATAAGCCTCTAGTAGATTGATGTTTTTTTTTTTTTTTTTTGGTCTAGATTCGAATGTGCACCACTGGTGCTGCGTACCGCGGAGCCCTGCAAGCAAAACATGTCCCGGGAAGATGGCTGTGGAGCCGCCATTTTGTTGTTTTTTTGCTGGCAAAAAATTTATCAATAAAGTCCAATGTTTGCCCGATAATACCCTTAAAGGGTTTTTTCAAACACCTTTAATTTCGCGAGAAAAAAATTCGTGATAAAACCTTTTTTTTTTTTAGCCGTTCCATACTTCTTAAGGACGAAAAGGACCTCCAAGGTTTGAAAATCCCTTTGAAATATCTCAAGAATTACAGGACATATCCCAACAAGATGGGTATCATTTTAAAGGTAATGTTATTACATTTTAAAAGAGCTGTAATACATTCCAATTTAAGTGATACCTTTCGAGATATAACGGTTTTTTGATAATATTCCTATTTTTTTGGGAAAAAATGTCATTTCTTTCGAAAAACCCGTTATTAAGGTATACATTTTTCTGATATGAGAAAGCCTAATTCCTAACCTTCAAGTTGATATATAACATATCTAGCTCTTTTAACTGTACAATTAGCTATACACAATTTTTCTTCTTAAGGTTCGTATCTTTGGAGTCATTAATTTGTTTACATCTTTAAAATTCCGAACTGCTCACAGCAAATAACCGTTGTTGAGATATGTCCTGTAATTCTTGAGATATTGCAAAGGGATTTTCAAACTTTGGAGGTCCTTTTCGTCCTTAAGTAGCATTTCCGCATATAATGACCTATATAGTATGTTGTGGAATTACTTAGGGCATCATCCCATAATAGTGGTTATTTAATTGGGCGAGACGCCGTTTCGGAAGTTTAACCCTAACCTGAGAACATATTGACGTAGAGAGTTGAAATTTTATATACGGCGTTTTCATAAAAATAGTAAATACAGTTTCCAAAATGTACTAAATCGGGCAACTATTTTTTGGTGTTGCCATACAAAACGTTGTCTTTTACTTTATTTCACTATTTAATTATTATTGGTCTTAGATCTGTTATAATTTTTTCTCTTGTCTTTATAAAAATAGGCAAAATGGGCAACTAATCGAGCAACTATGTACTTCGTGGAGTTGTCAAACAAAAATTTCAGTTTTCGCTACATATTTCAACGTTACTTGTCAACGTGATGACTTAGAAAAGCTGAAATTTTGTAAAAAAAAATTTTTTATGAAAATTCTAGATTTAAAAACTAAGTTCGAAAAGGCGATGCTAGTATAGGAACTCATTGCCATTCGTCCCAAGCTTATGATATTGCAAAAATATTATCACATCTTGATATTTGCTATTTATTTGTTGTTAAATTGTCGCAAAGGTTTAAAATCTTGTCATGTTCTTTCTAAGATATAATATTTTGCAATCCGATATGTTTTGGCCGAGTTCCAGCGAGTTGCTGGGCTAACTTTATGTCATTGGATTACACATTGATTACATAATCAGAGTAGGCCCAATTCGATTTTGGGATTTTTTAAGAGATGGTCTAAGGAATTTGACGACCCTTACATTACTAAACTTTTTACTGCACTTTTGTTAGGTCGATACTGTCATTTCGTAACTATAATGGCGTAAATATGTCGGAACTTGGAGGCGAATGCAGTCTGCTGAATTGGGGTGACATTTATTTCAGTCCTTCCGTCGACCATCAAGTTGAAATTTTTAGTACCTTAATCAAGTACCTGCTGACCGACATGTTCCTCTGATACGCAGAAGAACGCAAACTTCTGGATTCCCTTGGTTCTCTTCCGAAATATCATCTCTAATATCTGAGCAAGAGCATTTTTATCATCTTCACCGGACGGGTAAGAACTGACAATACCAAGCGCTTGTATAAATCTCCTCGCAATCGTGTTATCTCAGCCATGCGCAGGGCAAAGCGTCAGTTCTATAAAAACAAGTTGAACTCTGAGTTGCCACCCAAGTTGCTTTGGAACAACCTGAGGAGGGATGGCGTCAGTCGTAATAAGGTCTGCGATCCTACTTGCGATCTATGCCTTAATGACTTAAAAAAACTCTTCACCTCCACTCAGGGTATTGTCCAGGCTTTGGCGGAAAATCGAGATCACTTTGTTGATTTTCCTGGATCCAGCTTCTCTTTCAGGTGTGTGGATGGCGACGAAGTTATCAAAACTATCTTCTCTATAAAATCTGATTCGGTAGGCCAAGATGAAATACATCCTCGTTTCGTTAAATTAATTTTACCCATGATTATTAGTCATCTGGTCTATGTTCTGAATTCATGTCTGACTTGTTCTACATTTCCGCGTGTATGGAAGGTAGCCACTGTTCTCGCACTTCCCAAGACATCGTCTCCTAAAGAGTTGAGCGATTTCCGCCCCATCAGTATCCTTTGTTTCATTTCCAAAGTTCTGGAAAGATTGATGCATACTCAAATGCTCGAACATTTGGGTGCATACAAACTACTAACGGAATGGCAGTCCGGATTTCGCTCCCAGCATAGCTGTGAAACTGCCCTGATAAATGTAACTAATGATCTGCGATTAGCTCTAGATAATAATCATGTGGGCGTCCTTGTGTTGCTCGATTTTTCAAAGGCATTTGAGAGCGTAAATCATCAAATTCTGCTGTCTAAGTTATCTGCTCGCTTTGGTTTTCAACTACCGAATTGCTATATAGCTTTTTATGGGATAGATGTCAGCAAGTTAAAGTGAATAATGTTATCTCTAGCCTTCTACCCGTCTTGTTTGGAGTTCCACAAGGCTCTATATTGGGACCTCAATTATTCTGTACTTTTATAAATGACCTTCCTAATATTGTTGAAGACGTGAAAATTCACTTGTATGCTGATGATGTGCAGCTTTATCTCAGTAGACCAATTGGACTGATGGACGATTGTCTAGCACACATAAATGATGACCTTAATAGAATATACCATTGGTCAATGAGAAATCAACTCCCGTTGAATCCTGGCAAGTCCAAATACATAGTCCTGCATAACAACGCTATTTCCAACATTGATGACTTTCCTGGGGTTATACTAAATGGTTCCAATCTCTCTAAAATGCAGCGGGTCAAAAATCTGGGAGTAATAATCAACTCTACTATGAGTTGTTGTGACCACATCAACCTCATGCTGAGGAAAATATATGGAGGCTTTCGTCAGCTCTGGTTATCAGCTGATATTTTATCGAAAGATATGCGTACGAGACTAGTCTTCCTCATTTTAATTTTGGTAGCTTAATATATCCCAAGGTCGATAGCTCATGCTCTCATAGGCTCAACGTAGCTTTTAACGACTGTATACGTTTTATTTTCGTATCACGTCCAACACCTGAGATCCCATCTGGTGGGATGCTCTATAGATGACCATCGTACGTTGAGGCTGCTGGTCTTTCTGTATACTCTGATGCACCCCACGTTATCTCTATGATCAATTTCAGTTTTTAAATACTTCTCGAAATAACAACCGACTCATTCCACGTTTCCATAGATCCATTCTAGAGCGCTCTTATTTCGTTCAGGCTGCTCTCTCATGGAATGAGCTACCTGTAGCCATTCAATGTGCCGCCGGTTCCCTCGATAAGTTCAAATAACTGTTAAAATACCGTTTCTCTGGTGAATATTAAATTGAATTAAATAAATAAATAATTGAATGTCATTCAGTTTTCGGCTACGTTCGTCACGACATCTGCGACTTGGCAATGAACTGGGCTTTTTATAGTTTTTATTTATATTGCAATTTTTGCTCATGTTTTTGTTTTGTTTTTGTTTCTTTTGGATTTTAATTTAATTTTATTTTTCATTTAAGTTTAGTTTCTTTTTGTTGAGTATGTATTTTTATTTTTATTTATTTTTAATTAATTCCTTTGCAAGTAAGCTCGCGATTTGTATTTTGAACTTTTTTGAACTTTTTTATCCTTATGTGCTGAGCTTTCACATTTGTTTGTTCATTTTTTTTTCTAGTCTAAGTTATTTTTTGTTAGTTGTTAGTTTATTAGTTATTAGTTTTAGTTTGTTTACTTGTTTTATGTACCTTAGTTTATTTAGGATATAGATTTTTTAATAATGCCATCTCTTTTGCTCGCTATTATTTTGTTTCATGCCTATATACTTACTTTGCCCTTTTTATTAATGTACTTACATATAAGATATAATATCTTTTGTACATTCAATAAATGTTAATTCTATTCTATTCTATACTATAATATACCAACCCTGTCTGGTCCCCCTACTATGTACTAAGTGCAGATTAATCGCATTGAAGCTATTCAAGGTAGGATTCCTCCGACTCGCACTCCGTGGCCTTCCTTCTAGATTTGTCTTTATTTTCGATATTTTAAAGGGAACAATAAATTTCCCACTTTTGTTAAGCTCAATTGGTATATCAACCTTGACTCGCTCGCTCTGAAACCACAACTTTTTCCATCTTTTTTATCATCGAATCATCCACGGTGCGAACAGTCATGTCTCGTCTTTTAATGGGCATTTTGATCATATTAATTTAATTTTTTCAACACTGCAACTGAAAAATCCTAGAGCCTGATGGTAGTAAGTAAGTTCAGTGTGAGGATGCTTCTTTTTGTAAAAAAGACTAATATGTACCTTGATATTTTGCGAAGTGATGATTAGTGCAAAGTTCATAGTAAAATTGAAGAATTAGTGGTATATCCTGAGTTATAACGGTATAAGGATTTCACAACCTGAAAACAACAACCATACGAACACTCCGTTCTTTAACCCAAACGATATATTCAACGCCTTATTGAAATCTTCCTCTCAGCTTACATTGAGTAGGAATATATTTGGGTCCACTTACAGCCTAATAAATCTAATAGAGTGGTCTGGCTATCAGAGGAAATAGTTATATTGTACCTCTTCTTGGTATACTAATATCAAAAGCAACCTTTATTGCCATTGTAATAGCCAATACATATATAACCAGTTATGTACCTTCTCCAAACGACTAAACTATCCTTTTTCCCAAGCTCTTCAAGATCTTTTGCCCAAAATACGTATTAAAGACGAGACCCAAATTTATCTACCATCCCTGTTAAGCTGCTATTAATTGTCAATGCAATCACCATCCACAAGATCATCATAGTCCCAAAATCTCCTTTTATATTCGAGATGATGAAACAACCTCCCTTAAAATATCGACGTCTGTGAATCTCAGGTTTATCGGAAGGGCGGCCGACGTGCAGGCGTTCTCAACCTGCTTTAAATCCGAATCCTCTTAAGAAGAAAAAGGGTAAGTCCAAAGGACTCGAAAGACCCTTGACAGCAAAATCCTTGACAATGCAGGCAGCATCACATTAAGCTTTTGCGAGAATTTCCTTTCAGGTAAGTTTCCTGCTTTCGTTAATAAGGAATGGATGAGGGGGTTATGTATCCGTGTACTTACTGAAAAAGGGTCAGTTGACCATAGTTTTTGCTTCAGTCCACTTACTGAGTTTTGGAGCAAAATAGCACAACCAACCAAGCATATATATATATAGCAGAGGGGAGCGGAGAGTTTCACTCATTTGTTTGTATTATGTATAGGAAGCTTCTGCCATGTAATCTTTATGCTTTTTATTTACTGACCAATGTAAATTTTTTAAATTTACCATCTTCCCAAGGGCTTTTTGTGAGTAGGTGCTTAATTGCAGGGAGAATGTTCGTTAGCTTTCCCTAAATTGACTTTTGATGTGCTAATTACCCTTTTATTTCGGGATTCATATACTCTGGAAAAGCAAAAGGTGAATATTGAAGAAGGAAAATTTTGGGTGAGTTCCGAATAAAAAAAATTTGGGTCACGTGCACAAATATAAGTACGTTTATCGAAGCGATGGATGGTGCAGCTATAGATATAGAATTAATTTTTTCTGCTTTGTGAAGTTTATTATGTACTTTTGAAACAGAGAAACCTTTGATGTAATTAAAAGGCGTTTTTTACCTAAGCAACCCCAAATTAAGTAATTGCAAAGAAGCCCCAAATCATATTTACCTTTACAGAGTGTTTCCACCTAGGTGGTCCATAGAGAATGAGGTGATAGTACTCACCTAGACAAGAAATTGTACTCCAATTCAGGTTATACTGAAATTAGCCGTTATTTTTTTTTTAATTACGTGTTTTTAGTCACTAAGGGAACAAATTATCTTTGAAAATATGTTAAGGGGGTATTCTAGTCTAGAGGCCCGAATTTTAGGTGATTTTTGAAGTGCCGTAAAAAAAGGCAATCAATATTTTTCTATCCATTTTTTTATGAGTTATTTATTAACATTGCAAGAATACAGAAAAAAATTAAAAAAGTTAAAAATTCAAAAAATTAGCAGCTGATGAAGTGGGGGGCCTCAAAAAATTGGCGCGTGATCATGCCCACGATTCCAACCTGCCTAACAATCCGAAAAAAAAAGATTATTAGTCTAGAGTAATGTCGCTATGTCCGGAACTAGGGAAAAGTTGGAAACATTTTTTTTTCACAAAATGGCCGCTGCCTAAAAAAAAAAGCAATTTTTGTACCACTTTTTTGATTTTTTCGAATTTTTTAAAAATAGTAAAAATTGATGGAAAATTTTGGGATGCGGCTAGTTCCGGACATAGACAAGTCTATAAAGAATACTCGCAAAAAAATTTCAAGTAAATCACTCCAGTAGAACTTGAGAAATCGTGGGCATCGTCTTGAAAAAGGCAGTTTCGAGAAAAACGCGTTTAAGGTGTAACGCCACTGTAAATTTTTTGAAAAATCGTTGTTTTCTTATTGGCTTAAAAAATAGTTTAAACCCTCTAGAATAAGAAAAAAACAGGTCCCGTGCGAGAAATTGTTTTTTTTTCCTTTGAAAATGGAGGTCGCCACCAAGCGCGTCAAACTTGTTCCGAAACATGTCCCGGGAAGATGGCTGTGGAGCCGCCATTTTGTTTTTTTTTTCGCTGTCACAAAATTTATCAATAAAGTTCAATGTATGCCCGATAATACCCATAAAAGGGTTTTTTCAAACACCTTTAATTTTGCGAGAAAAAACTTCGTGAAAAAACGATTTTTTTTTTTAGCCGTTACAGAAGCGTTACCCCTTAAAGTCCATACGTCCACTTGTTTTGGAAGTTAGAATTCAACTGTTAGCAGCTGGATGCAAGTGAACACTAAATATAAAGATACAAATTTGAAAAATCCTCTTGTAGGCATATTCTTGAACAGTTAAACTTTGAAAATATGAAAACAAAAAAAAATCGATTTTTTCGAATTTCTATACTAGCTGAGCTGATAATGCTTTAACGGCTACAAATAGCGCATAGGTGTAAGAGGTCAAATTATATAAAGAGTTTACACTTTTTATAAAACAAAAGTTCTGTTAACCACCTTTTTGTAAAAAAAAAGGAGGTCAAATAAAAAAAAAGAAAAAAGTAAGAACATCCGAAATTTTTAGTTCAGACCGTCATAACTTCTGAAAAAATTGAAGTCCCGGGCTGGTTGAGCAGTCGTTGGCAGGATTGCAGTAAGCCTTCTCATTATTGCATAGCCCGTACTTTTTTAAGTTACTCCACAGAAGTCTTGAACCCAAGTTAATATCAAGTCTTGAATGTTACCCTATTCCATGCTCTTCGATACATATCCCATATTAATGTATCACGTGATCTCCTATAAATAAGGTAAAAATACTCCCTTTCGTCTATCAGAGGTGAATTTCTCTGGACAACCATGGTGGATCTTAACCATTTAGTTCTCACTGGTGCATATTTATCCAAAACCTAAAACCTTCAAAGATTGCCAGACGATCATCAATTGGAGTGGATGAACTAGAGCTGAAAATTGGATCCGGATTTGATAATATCCGGATATCCGGATACCCGGATCTGCGAACTATCCGTTTCCTGAGATCCGGATCCGAACTAATCCGGATCCAGACTAAGCAAAAAAGCTTCAAAATTGTGTTGTTTCATTGAGAAAATGAGAATAGCATGAAATTTATATTTTCCCAATGAAACAGTGCAATCTGAGGGAAATTTTGACCTTTTTTTGCTTAGTCTGGATCCGCATGGTTCGGATCCGAATCCGGATAGTTGGGATCCGAATAATAGGATCCGGATTATCCGGATACCCGGATTTGAGGAATCGGATCCTAATTATCTCGGATAATCCAGATAGTAAATTATCCGGATACTTTCAGCTCTAGGATGAGCACGACAATTTGGGAACAAAATTCATTCATTCGACTGAGGACTAGCATGATCATTGTTGTTGTAATTTCTGTGCGAGAACACACGATTCGTGACACAGAAATACATTTTATAAGTTGTTACGAATAGTTTGCCATATGATCAAATATGCTAAGTGGGTCAATTTGAGAAAAAAATTCTACATTGTTTGCATTTGTCATGAGGTATAGATCTAGTAATGAAGGAGAACTTGTGTTAAAAAAGGTTGGGCTATCATTAAACACTTCGAGGTGAAGACTCCTCATAAAATTCACAAAACAAAGCTTAACAGAACTGCCTCGCGAGATATTAACGTTAAGGTCACCTCTAAGAATTATCTTAGTATAACATCTATATATATTTATAATTTTTACTTATAACATTAACCATTCTTTTGAACTAGGTCAATATGGGGAACATACTTCAAGAACTGATGATCCGATTGATAGGTTGTTTTCGGAAATCTGAAAAGGAAAATTAGAAAACTTCCGCAGAGTGTGCAGAGTAGATATGCTCCGCTGCCAAGAAAAGAAGCTCAACCGCATTTTTTGTGCTCCTCATGTAACGTTCCGTTGCATATTGGAAAATGTTTTTAAAACTATCATACTAAAGGGAAATATTAATTTTAACAAAACCTTCTTGAATAACAAAAACGTCGGACAGAAAAAATGATTATTACCAATTTTATAGGATTTCTTATTCTGAAGAAGTTTTTAGTACAATAAAAATGTCTTGGACTAATCGTTTTCAAAGTATATGTAAAAAACAAAAAATATATGGCAACACCAAGAAAGGGTTGCCCGATTTAGTCCATTTTTGAAATTTTATTTGCTATTACTATGAAAACACAACGTACCGCATTTCAGATTTCTATGTCGACGTGTTCTCAGGTAGTGTCCAAATATATCGTGGAAAACGAAATTTTTGTATGGCAACCTCACGAAGGAGTTGCCCGATTTATCTCATTTTCGAACTCAATTTTACTTTTTTTTTTAATGTCCGTGTACAAAATTTCAGCTTTCTAAGTGAACGCGTTCTCGAGTTATCGTGCGCACGGACGGACGGACAGACGGACATGCAAAAATCAAAATAACTTTTAATATTATGCGTGGGTGTCCAATCCATTTTGCTCTACCATCATTATTTCTGTGCGTTACAAACGGAATGGAAAACTTAGTATACCCTATAGATTTCATCTAGGGTATAAAAAGAGGAGCCGGTGGCACGCAGTAGTTTTCATCAATATAAATACCAGAGTTCGGAAAAATACCTATGTATAGGTATGTATCAAATCCAATATAGACAAAAATAAAATCATAATAAGAACAGATATTCTCTTCAAAGTGTTTTTAATTGTGAAAAGCTTTTAAAGGGAAATTTGTTATGAAATATAAAAAGACAGTATATGTATAACTGTGCATATAAAGCTGTCGAGGTTTTACGTGAGCACCTAGCTTTAATCTCACGGCAGTCTTAATGCACGGATTAGTAGACAAGCGACAATCAACGCCCTCAAAAGACAAAATGTATTATATTCTGTCTCGAGAGTACCACTTTGTGTCAGTGAATGTTTGACATTGGACTTACTGATCGAAGGTAGACCTATCTAAAATGTCTACCGATCTTTGAGTCACGAAACCCGGTTTGATTTAGCGCAACTCCACGCCGAAAGCCAATCTTTCTAAGCATACAGAAAGTCAGTGTGGTTTTACGTGAGCACCTGCCAAGTATGGCTTAATCTCACGGCATTCGTCATGCTCAGATTGTTATCCACAATCAACGGCCTCATGTAACAATGAGTACCAGTGTGCCAATAGAGTATGACATGACATCAACTTACTGGTCGAAGCTAGACTTATCCAATCTCTGCCGATCTAGGGTCACGGAACCCTTCACCACAGCCATCACGATAAAGGGGCCATCCCGAATTGAGGTCAATATTCCAATATTCAGGTCTCCTCAACCCCGTGGTACCAAGTTAGCCAATGTCGGTCTAACCATTTGGTATGGCTTTCAATGGCATAATCAACAGACCATGAATACTCCCAGTGGCTATCTTCATGCAATACTTCCTTCCTCATATCCTTTTTGTAACGGGACTAGTCACACTGTTCGGGCCTAGATCTTCTTTGTAACGACTAAAAGAACTGTACTTGGCCTATACAGGTAATAGAACCCTTATTGGCGCTGTCAGGGGGGGACCACGTGAAGGTTAAGATATGCCCGTATTCAAGTGTGGATAGGCTTCGAGGATCACCATTTGGATCTTATAGCTGATCATGACACTTGATATCCGTTATTCATCAACTTATTCATCAAATAAAAAAATCCGTTCGCCCCCTGCCCAAGAGGCTATGTCTGAGATTTTATTATTCTGACTATCAAGAGCACTTAAATTCTATGCATTATGATCTCTCTGCCATTAAAGCCCTACTACAGTACCCACAGAGTCAAAAATCTCAATTTTTATTTCGCTAAGGTATCGTTATCTCGCCTTGAGAAGTACCAATTCGTGCGTATGGTGTATTTCACCCATACTACCCTACTGTACGTACTCTCATGGGAGATGCCGAAGCGATCTTCAGTACAACAAAAAAACAAACCAACAAATTTCTTTCATCAAGTATGCATGCTTTCCTCTTATACAGCTTTCACCTTGTTCCTCATTGCGCTTCACAGATTTCTTACCGCCCCTCTAAGCATACATTAAAAAGCGACCATGCTTCAAATTGTTGGACGCAGTATGCAGTTATACAACAGGACATACTCTTCTGTTCAAAAAAAAGAATGTCCGCCTAAGTCATGCAGACTCAGACAATCTCTCTATGCCCGCATATGGGCCTCCACAACCACTACGACCTTCTCCATGTTGACGAGAATAGCAGCACTACTTATTGCAACACTATCCGGGGCTTCTCAACCCCGTAGTACCAAATTAGCAATGTCAGCAACCCAATTGTTATGGCTTCGTAGCACGAATCATGAGTACTCCCAGCGGTAGCTTTGCATATAAATATCCTTGTAGTAATGGGACTGATTAAGATCTTATTAGCAACGTCTAAAAAGAAATCCAAAGGATTTAAATCTGGGCTACTTGGAGGCGATTCATCCTTCGGTAAAAAGTCAGTTAAGTTATCAGCACACCACCTCTGAACTGTATTCGCGGCGGTGTGCGAAGGTGCTCCGTCCTGTTGAAAGCAGTAATAATCATCTCCAAATAACTATTTGACGCTTGGAAGGACAACTGCTTCAAGAACATGCTTCTGGTAATATTCAGCGTTGACCTTCACACCTTTTTCAATAAAAACAAGGGGAAGCTTGCATCTTCTGCAAAAACCACCCCAAACCATAACTGAGGATGAATTTTGATATCTGGGCACATAAAGTTCATTTTCGGAAATGTCCTCCATTCTGTCTGCCCACACACGATCATTTTGTGGTTTTTGTGGTTGCTTCAAAATGAATACCTTTTCATCGGAAAACACGAACTAACTCATCACCACCGTGCCAGGCAAGTATAGTTTCAACTCTAGCAGCTCTTTTTTCCATGGAAGAGGCTGAAACTCCATGAATTTTGTGTTTTTTGTAAGGGTTTACTCCTAGATCCTTGGTGAGTATTAATTGTGCTGAAGACTTTGAGATTCCCAATTTTGCAGCTATTTTTCTCACCGAACGACCTTTTTTTCTACGAATCTGCTCTCTTACGATCTTAATGCTTTGCGTAGTACGCGCGGTGCGTGGACGTCCATTTCTCTTACGATCCTTATCAGAGGATGTTTCCTTATAACGTTTGATTGTTTTATATATGAAGTCCCGCTTTATCCCTTCCTTTCGTAGGTCCCGAAAAATTTCACAAGGTTTCATTCCTTTAATAAATTTTTTTACAACTAGTTCACGTATGGCTTCCATCGCACTCCACTTTCTAAATAAGACTGATACAAATTGCATTTTTTATCATAGCATGCGGACTAATAACGGGACTTTGGTTTTGTGAAACTATGAGAAAGAAACATTTTTTTTTTTCATATTTAAACAGTAAATCACTTTTGTATTCGAATTTATAGGACACCGTGTATATCTGCAAGCAGCCGTCGAAGTGCTACTAAATAACTAAATAATATTCTGTTAGACTTAATAAATTTCGAAGATAAAGACAGGATTCAAAATGAATTGTTGTTTTATTTTTACTATTAAAAGTAAAATTTTTCAGGGCATGTACCTGTATTTAAAAAATGTGGAAAATACACTATGTGAAAACATAACATCACCATTATATAAATCGGCCCTTTTCATTCGCAACTTCATTCTCTCGCGAAAAAATGAAACAACCAACTGAAACATATTTCGATTCATTTATTCGCGACAGAATAACAGCTAAAATTCTCCTAAAAAGAATGAATGAATTTCGATCATTTAAATCTCACCCTGAACCAGCGACAAGTGCAAAGCTTTTTATCAAAGGTGCGGCCGTCAAAGTGTTAAAAAGTCTTAAAATGTTTTAATTGGATTCAAATCCAACTAAAGTAAATCTTAAAAAAAAAAAAAAAATCTTGAAGCTTTTTAACTTTTAATTAATTGATTATCCATGTTGGGCGGAAGGATTTTCTTTACTAGGTACTCAGTACTACCTACATACATATCTATACATACTTACATAAAAAAAAGGACGAATCTTTACAACATACATATATACATGAAAATCTCAAATGAAGTGTGTGATTTCATGGTGCGGCTTGATCCAGAACATGGCATTAGTATTCCTGTCAGGTTAACGATAGAAAATTACGTTAGGTTCGAGGCTAGAAAGGATAGACAATTCTTTCTGGGGGGCTTAAGATATAGTAGTTTTAGACATCTCTCACATTTAGGAGGAGAAAGGCAGAAGTCAGAAATTAATGTAGAATATCAAGTAGAAGAATAATTTGATAAGAGAGAGGAAACCTACCTACATATATACGTACATATAATCTATGGAAAAGGTCATTTCAGGATAAATCTCTTTTTTTTTTTTTGTTACTATAAATTATTCAAAGGATACTCAAGGATAAATTTTTTTGTTTTTGTTTTGGGAAAAAGCTTTTGCATAATTTCAACAGGAGTTACTGTCTCCTTAAAAAAAAAAAAAAGCTTTTGCATAACTTAAGGCTGAGCTCATGAATCTTTTCAGTATTTTTTTTTTTATTAATAGATATGGCGCGTTTACCTCCTAAATATTAAATGCAACTTACTTCCGTTTACCATGCAAATTATATGAAAATTGATGCACAAAGAAAAATATTCGTATACCTATCGTGTTCGTTCGTGTGTTCGTTTAAAGAGTTTTTCAGAAATATGTGAATTAGGGCAATCGAAATTCTGATAACAAAAAAAAAAAAAACAAAAAATATTTATGAAGCAATCCAAGAATGAAAGGTTGAATTACACTCTCATAAATAACACAGGTGAAAACAGAAATAAACCAAAGCACACACCTTCGTTTCGCGTTATACGCGAATTCCACTTCAACTTCAAGTGTTGTTTCCGTTTTTTCCTATACCACCCCCCCCCCCTTTCTTCCAATGGTACGAATAATAACAGTCTGTCACCATTCTTTCGCTGACACTACTCGGTACTCTATACCATACCAACAATCTTCCCCCCCCCCCCCTCCATAATTCGTCCTGATCCTAACCATACCCTCCTAAAATAAAAAAAAAACATTTCTTACAAATCCACTGTCTTCGTTCGCCACTGTATAAAAACGAAACGTACAGAGGAAATAATTCGAGACGACTCAACTGCTTAAAAAAGGAACTCGTGGATGACCCTGAGAATAAAAAAAAGGATAAGGTTCGTCACCACTACCGCGTTGACTGTATCCTGTCTGTTTTCTTTTTTTTCTATTTTCTTTTTTCTAAGGAAGTAAATTTGATTTTTGTCAAGCCATCTGCCAGCTTACAAGAAACGTTAAAGTGGATGTGGATGCTACCAGTTTAAGAAATTCTTCGATTTTTTGCCACAACTGAGATCAATCACGAGAGATTCCAATGTATACATAATCAAGGGGAGGAGGAAGAATCGTCGTTATGGAGGCGCGAAAGGATATGGAACTTTTTAGTGTGTATTTGCCTTGTTCACAAAAAGTCACTTTTGGCTAAGCAAGTGAAGGAAGAAGGCTGAAGGTTCTCCATCGCGACAAGCAAATTAAATTGTTGTTTGGTGACATCAACACCGTTCTGTGTTTTGCATTTTAAAACATTTTTAGGGTGCTGCTTCCCTTCGTTTCGCGATTCGTCATCCTTTCTGCCTGCGGGTGCGGGAGTTCCTTCAATTTATTGTGTTGATTTTTTTCTCATAAATGGCAGAGGGTGAGACACTTGAAAATTGTAAGCAACGCTTTGGGTGGAGGAAGAAAAAAAAAACAGCAGCTCTTTCGATGTCTTACTGAGCTGTCTTCCATCATGTAATCAATTTACAATACTTTACCTATGAAACGTGCTATTTATTTCGATTTCTTCGAAGAAACTCTAAGCTCTGATGGCACTTGAAGTGACTGCGCTCCTAATTCTGGGGTGTCGTAGATTTTTTTCAACTTTCAAAGTGAAGAAATATCTTGAAGTAGAGGTACCCTCCCATCCGGATGTGAGGGACGGTGGAGGGATGGATAGACGAACTGGAACTCAGAATTGAGGGATTTCACACGCTATTTACTTGGAGAGATTTTAATTTATTGACAGAGGAGTGATAGGCTATGGTGATCCTGTATATATAGATATATACTTGAACATACATAAATATGGGCCTTGAATTGAAATGAGAAGTCTTATCGCTAATTGATGATGTTCATTGCTTTGCTTCTCCGTGGTAATTCTATAGCTGATGGGGATGGAGATTTTTATACTGACTAAGTGCAGTTATATGTCTTCAGAGGAAAATAAAAAAATAAAATAAAAAACCTTTTATCCTCCCTAGACACGTTGCGTTATATTTTGCCTTTGAATTGATGAACTCAAATCTACCAAAACAATTTTTGGAATGTTGCCATGACCATGTGATATCATTTCTTCCTTATTTCTTTGACAAAATCGATGAAACCAAAAAATTTCTAAAATTAGTTTTGTGCCCCTAATTTGAAATTCACTTCACCGAGGAAATGTCATAAGTGTGTAGGGGGTGGTAGGTAGGTACCATGGTTAGCCAAATGGTATTTTTAAAACCTTGAAGGAAGAATTTACACATCCTTGAGATGCGGTGAAAATATGGACAACTGCATGATTTTACGTTTGATATAAATTTTAAATAGATTTTGACTAGAAAAAAAATGTTGCAAGTGTCTTTTAAAAAATAAAATAAATTAATAGAAACTGGATGCGGTAATAAGTTGACGTCATATAGTAAGCCTTGTTAAATCATGGAATGTGGAAAGGTTTGACGCTTTTCTAGATATAAAACAACTGCAGTGTAGAAGGCGTAGATTTTCAATAAAGAACCCAGTCCAACCTCTCTTAAGTCTTAAAGTTCCATGAGCTGATACTAAAAATAGTATACGTGGCATTCGCCTCAATGGCCAGGTTCAAAGGAACAAATTCAGTTAAACTATTACTTGCGTTATCGTACAACCCACACAAGAGGCTTAGGTTAGTATTGGTCCTTGCTACTAAGGTCTACTCTATTAAACCTTAAATTACGTCGCGGATTAGTCTGGGGACAGCATTTTCCTATCGTATGAAAAAACTCCAATGAATATATATTTTTTTCTTTGTCCTCTGTGTTATTTTTGAGTTTTTATTCTCTCTGAACGTGTTGAATTGAATACGGATATTTTCAGTGTGAAATTAATACAAAAAGTTATATTTGTTGCCTGGGGTCCTGAAAATAGTCCATGTGTAGTAGGGTAGACCGGGGTTAGTTGACTATAGGACTATGTAAACTTATTGCGATTAACTAAGCAAACAACGAAGTTGTATGAATTTTACTGTGTGTATTCAGTCGTGGTATCCGCCTCAGTGTAGAAGTAGTCATCGAAGATAGCGCACGTCGATCGCAGAGTTATAGAAACAAAACGCGCGAAATTACAAGCACGTGAGTAAAAATTTTGTTTGATATTTAAATTGTCTTATAGCTTTCATGCTCATGATTTTGGGTTGTCTAGTGGTTTTAATTGAAAGTGTTGTTGCATTGGTTAATGGTGCAGTTTGGGGCATGGTGGGGTTAGACGACTCATGAGTCAACTAACCCCATGTTTCGTTTTTATTTTGGATATCTTTTAAACTACGGATGACTACTAATCACATACTTTTCTTACATTCAGAACGATGAAGACCTAAAAACATAAAAGATCGAATACATCTAAACATGTAATGCAAACTGCCTGCAAAGATGTTAACTATGACGAAGCTTAAAATGAGGAATACCGCTGAAGAGTTCCGTGGCTAGAGCGAAACGTCCGCAAAGGCCCATAGTTGCCTCCTCACCCCAAACAACCCATCTCCAGACTTCCCAATTACTAATAAGCCAGGGGATATTATAGACCACTATATATGCTCCACTTTTATACATTGCACTTACCGGGAAGTATAATGGGTCTGATTCAGCCGTAGCCCCATCTCAGCTAAAATCTCGATCTTAACGCGATATGGATAATCATGAAACCATATAGACCGCTATTATCATATATGCTTTCTTCTGAAACATAGTATGGGTTTTTGACCTCTGCACCATTATCACTTATAACTTATTTTAAAAATGGTGAATTTTTTTCTTTATTTCGTAATAATTTATTATTTTTTTAAAACTTTGTTGTTTTGCAAGCTTATTATAAATTACCTTGCTTGATATAAATTACCTCGTCTACTGAGGCAATCAACCCCAGGCAAGGGGCAAATGGACTGATGGGGAAGCTTTTTTTGAAAATGGCAAAAAATACTTGAAAACTTTATATTGAATAAAATAAGAGGAACTATTAGGAAACTCATTGAAGTAATCAAAACGAAAACGTATTTATTATACCTAAAAACTTTACAGTAACATTTTTATAAAATGGGTCTACTGGCCCCGGTATGCCCTACACAAACTTACTTTGAGAATTAAGGATAGAATAGTTAAGTTGTTCTATATTATTATTTTATAAAAATGTATTTAAAGATTTTTTAATAAATTTTGTCAATCTAAATAATATTATTTTATTCCATTTAAACCAAACTAAGCAAAAAAAAAACCTCGAGTATATCAATAAAATCCATGGAGTCCGTCAGAGACCCCACGTAGTACTTTATGCTGCTAAAAATTGCGTAATAGTCTAAGGGTTAAAAGAGAAAACTGCTGAAGTGTTTGTCGTTAAGATTGTCATCACCATACATGTAATCTCTCTTCACCATCAATCTAACTGAGTGGTTACTATCGCAACTAGTTAATGTGACATGCGTACTACGAGAAGTTCAAGATCTTAGGCGATCAATTTAATACCTAGGTTAAGCTTTCTAGATGAAAACAGTAACGTTAATTGTATGAAAACTCATCGGATCCATATATGACAACTTGCAAGGTTTCGGAATGATAGCACTATTCTCTATGCCAAAAGGATATGTATATCGTGATCAGCCATTCTGCCTCTGTCCTTAAGCAAGCATATAGTAGTGCTCCTAGCTTGGCGATGTTTGTTAAATCTATTATTCCACTACAATATTGCCTTTTTTCTATTGTCAACGAAACTGATAGAACTAACATAAAATCCGCTGAACTACAATAAACCATGATTTTTTTACTGTCTTCTAAACATCGGTTATGTTGACATGCACAGACATAGGGACGCGAATTTAAAATTTAGTTACCTGTGGAACTTTCCTTTGCCCTGAACTTTATGAAGCTAGACTATATTCACGATACTCCAGAGCAATTAAAAATTTGCAAAACATCATAGGACACACTTGCTACGCAAAGACCTATTACTCCTGCGATCAGCCTCACTTAGACGATTTGTGGTCCATTGTGATACCACCTTATTGAGACCCTACCTGGGAAATATACCTCAGATTTAGGGGTGGGCTGAAACCAGCCACAAGAGATAATGAACATTATTAGATCCCTCAACTCCTAGTCTGTTAGCTCCCCTAATTCGCCAAAGAAGTAGCTGCCAAGCGTATTCCTCCAACGCTTGGAAAGGTTAGGGGATTCACACAGCAGGTCCTGAAAGTTCTCAATCTCAAATCATTGTCTGGAGCTTGCATGCGTTCTGTATGTTTACCGAAGAGGCAGTACCCCGCAATATTTGCGATAAGGTTACGCACATCATTACGGTTCCTCCTCAGCAGAGATTCAGTCCTCCTAGGACAAACCTCGGACCACAGCTCTCTTGAAATCTCACATGTGGTCAATTCTCCTTCTGTGCGATTTGTCAGAGTAGTACGTCTAGAATCCTTTTCAGAGAGCACAAACTATGGTTGTAGAGATAGGATGGTGTGCCAAAGATAATAAAACAAAAAAACTCAACTAGTTCATCTTCGTAAAAGGTAGGTACCTATATAGTAATCCGCAGGACTATAGCCCTTCAAATCATAATTTACAAAATCAAGCAGAAAACTCTGATAACAAAACACAATGACATATAGCCATGGAATATCATTCCCAATCCACTTTAAAAACAATGTTTGCCACTTTCAATTGTTGTCCATAAATGGCTCAAGACTCAGTTTGCGATTTTAATGGAAATTTTAATCTCCAACGAGCATACATATGAGATGCGCCATAATAAAGCACAATGCAAGCATTGAAATTGGAAAATTATAAACTCCCGGAGCTATAGTTGCTCGTTAATTCGTAGAACGTGAATCGTTTAAAAATAAGTTTTGAGTGTCATTGTCGGCAGAGTCTCCTGATAATTTAGAGGTCACACTTCTAAAGCACTAACAACAACAAAAAAAAAAACAACGTGTATATGTATAAAGCCGGTCGGCATCGGCGTGTTTGTTTTATCTATCCCCTGCTGACGCCTACGGATTATCTCGTGCATGCAAATTACTTATGGGAACCATTTTAGTGTCTTTTAATTAATCCACTCCAGACCTGGCAATTTCAACTTGACATGAAGTGTCGTCGTCATGTCGACATTTCATTAACACACGATGTTGTACAGCGAGTATGTGTGTGTGTGTGTGTGTGTCTGTGTGTGGGTATCCTGAACGTATAAAATATTCCCCAAGAAAGGATTTAGTCTCATTTTTATTTTGCCTCGAATTTTTGATAGCTATTCTCGACTGAATTATTGGAATGCCCATAAAATGGCACTCTGCTTTGAAAACAAACAATTTTTTTGGCTCCTGGTATTGATTCTAGTCACGTTCTCCAATCGATTGAAGGAAGCAAAAATTCATCACAGTTTAAAATAAATCTCGGCGTCTCCGGTCTGAATCACTGCCACAACGACCCGCGAAAGGGGGCAAGAGTCAATTTGCTGATGGCAGCAAAAAAAAAACGAGAGGCTAAATCCAGTTCAATAAATCTCACATTAAGTCGACATCTATTGGCAAAAACGTGAATCACGAAATGGTCCCTATATAGGAAGAACCTTAACAACCTGCTTTCAGATCTCTCTCTCACTAAATGTGTTTCTACATCATCAGGCTTCCCTTGCTGACTGCATCTCCAACCCCAAAAAGCCATCGCACCACAGCCCACTATATACCACCAATCTTAGTAAAGTAATGGGAAGAATCGTTACTTTGCTGGTTGTACGAAAGGGTGAGCGAGCGGTAGAGCTTGAGAACTGAGAATCTGAAGCTGGCTTTTCTATGGTCTTGGAATAAGTTGGGTTGGAATGTAACTATAGAGGACGGCGGGTTGGTTTTGGTGGGCATAATAAAGTAAAATGGGTAGAAGATTAATGCTCACCGTTAAAAGAAAGGAATTGCTATAAAAAGAACGCGCGTGCATGGACGCGGACGGGAAAAGAATCGACAACGTGAGCACGATTCCAGTTATAGAGGTGAGGTTTCGGAAGGTACTTATTTCGGCCCTAGACACAAGTTACCATTTATTTTACTTAATAGAACTCCTCGGGGCTGTTATTTGCCGTTATTTTATGTTTTTCTTAGACTTGTGCCCGCACCCACCCCGGCGCACCGATAAAAGAGTTATTCCCGTGGAAATTCATTTCCATTGTGTACATATACTTTCTTTATACCACCGGGATCACTCCACGTTAGCGGAAGTTCAATGTTTTCCGTTTGAGATTGTTTGAATTTCAGAGAATTAATATGAAAATTTTAATTGAAAGCATAATTTACAAGTGGCTCTGCTCTTTATCTTCTACACCTAGAAGTAAATTATCTGGAGGAATTCCATCTTGAATGTAGCGCCTCCCTCGATTGGAGAATTATAAAATTGTCTTTATTTAGAATATTTTAGCGCTTTAATGATTCACACTTTTGGAAAGAATTTTCAACGAGGCAAGTAACAATGAATGCAAAAAAAAAATGCAGAATCTATTTTAAATTATCAAAAATAAGAAATGGAGAATTTATTATAAAAAGTTGCAATTTCGTAAATATAATTATTATTGCAACTGCTGTGTTTGATTGCGACAGAAAGCTATCGGCTATTGGGTTACAACTTGTAGCGTAAGATGCAATTTTAATCAGATAGGTACTATTCATTTTGGCAACATTGTGTACATATCGTTAAATAAAAATGTGTCAACACTATGGAAGAGCTTTCTGTTTCTAATTTAAAAATATAATTTTAAGAAAACTCCTACTTTGATCTTCGATCTATCAATCCGGAATGGAGATGGAGGTCTCATCATCCAGAAAACTTTTTCGTGCTTTTCAAATATATTCAAAAGCTTTGAGAACCACTGTAAAGTAATTTAAAAGTATCTTGGTAATATAAAAATATGTTACTAAGCTCAGGTTTACAACGATTTTCTTCAATTTTCTTAAAATTTTTCTATTCAAATGTGGAGTACCGCAAGGTTCAATTATTACTACATATAAATGAACGGGCAAAAGAAAATACAGGATGTGAAGGGTAAGGTAAAAAGCAAGAATGGTTTTCTGAACACTGTATCGAGGGTACAAAACTTAGAATAAACAACTTCTGTATGAAAGCAATCCTACTATGTATACCGAAGCGAAAAAAGGTTTTGAAATTCCGAAACAAATGTATGCATGGATTAATGTATGTATCGGGAGTATGGCCCAGCGTTACACCGATGCTTGTTTAGCGACCAGGCCTGGCCATACCCCCAATATTAAAGACATAAGGAAAAGGGTATTTGGAAGAAGCTGCGCGTTTAACCGCAACAGCAGGCTAAGGCTAATACATCGCAAGAGAACACGCAAAAATAAAATAAAAATCATAAAGTAATTTTGATAGGATTAACTGGGAAGGATGAATTTTAATTCATCCATAATTTTTTTCAAGCAAAAATATGCTAAAGAAAATGGAAAATCTAAAAAAAAAAATTAAAAAAAAATTGTAGGGATACCAACCGCTAGGAGGATTTTTCTTAAGTGGTTTCTTTGTACCCTGTGGTTAACCAGTTAACCTCGATGGATACATTCGTAGGGCTACCTTAAAGTGTTAGGATACAAGTTCCTAAAAATTATATGCAAAATACTCTGCGCAAGATGCATTACGAACAGAAAACTATCCACCAAGAGCTCATAACAACTCAGATAAAGTAAAAAAAATGGAAATCGAGGGGTTACACATTTAGAAGACCTGTCTACCTGTCAACACACCATTATTTGAGGGGAATCCATAGGGATAGAGAAAAAAGGGAAGACCTCGAACAAGGTGGAAATGGACAATAAATAAAGAAATAAACGAAAGTGAGACAATTTGGATAGAAATCAAAGAAGTGCCCAGAATAGAATCAGACAGAGAGTCTATGGGAAGGCTCTATGCCAATATCCCAACCGAAATTAATAAGGAAGAGAAGTAGAGAGAGAGACAGAGAGGAAAAGAGAAAGATGAAGAGAAAGTTGTAGAGAGAGACAGAGAGGAAAAGAGAAAGAGGATGTGAGGTAGAAAGTTGTAGAGAGAGAGAGAGTTGGGAAAACATGGGTGATCGAGATTGTTAATTGAATCAAATACTTGTTTTCTGAAATTTAGCGGGATAAAAGGTCGGGTTCCGACAGAAGAAATCTTCGCAGGACAATTGTTTATTAATACAAGAAATTGGATTTTTTTCATATTATGTAAATATATGTAAATTTTGCATTAGTTTTCGTAACTCGGGATTTTCAACCTGATTATCAGCGAGAGAGAGTGAGAGAGTTAGACAGAGGGAGTGAGAGAGAGCGAGAGAAAGAGAGAGAGAAAGATAGAGGAAGAGACAAAAGGAAAGGTAGACAGAAAGAGAGAGGAAGAGAGAAAGAGAGAGGAAGAGAGAAAGAGAGAGGAAGAGAGAGAAAGATAGGGAAGGAGATTTAGAGAGAGAGAGAGGAAGAGAAATAGACAGGAAGACAGATTTAGAGATGAAGAGAGATTTAGACAGAGAGAAATAGAAATCTAGATATAGAAGAGAGAGAGATTTCGAGACAGAGAGGAGAGGAACAGAAAGAGAATAAATTAGGTATTAATTTTGAAAATCACTAACAAATACCGCTAAACGGGCCATCCCGAGTAACTGTTTAAAAAATCGGTATTTTTTTTTGAATCCAAATATAGTGTAGAATGTGTGGGTAAAGTGATTTTCTGATATTCGAAGTCATTTGGAAGTTACAGCGTTGAACAGGCCAGGTGTTTGGCGCTCGAGCAGCGATTGATGGGGCGAAGCATCATACCCTCACATTTGCGCTTCGATTTCTTACCAGAGCTCTTTTAATACAAACACAGTTGTATAAATGCCCAATAGAGAAGCCCTTATATTCTCCAAACTCATTTTCTTCTTCTTCGAATATAACGCTTAGTTAAGGCTGATTACCCAAATCGTATTTGAACCTTTAAACGTGTTTTTCTCAACACTGTGTTCTTCAAACTGCTAATGACGATATCTAGAAATCTTTTGAACGAATTCCTTTGAAATTTGATTAATTTCAGTCAGTACTCATGTAGACATTGCAAATTAGGATAATATTCTGATTGATCAAGCCGTTTTTTTTTCATGTTGAAGAATTCGTGAAAAAACACCAAAATTCACAAAAAAAATTTAGAAAATTTACCTTTCAATATTTTTAATAATCCTAGTTCAGAAAGTAGTTCATACTTCACAGATGATTAGATTTTTTAGTTTCAGATAAGCCGAAAGCCCGCAATCGTGGTTACCGCAAGCCACTTTTTTTTTAAAATGAAGTGACTAAGTTGTAGTGTATTTCAGCGAATTCGAGTTGAAAAAAATGTACAGTGTGCTCAAGATAGGAATAAATATGTAGTGAAGTGGCAGTTGTATGTTTATTTAGTTCGCCAAAAAAATTCCCAAAATAACAAAAAAAAAGCCTTTACACGAGATGACAACCTTAACCTTAAAATTTGGATCATGATAATAAGAACAATAAAATTAGATAACTTTAGGCATGGTACTAAAGTTAAGCTAAGTAAATTTTCTGCTAATTTTATGCTAAAACGAAAATTTATGGGTTCGAGACAAAATCCAGAAAAGACAATATCCCGGAAGGACAAAATCCATAAGTGACAAAATCCGGAAGAGAGAAAATCCAAAAGTGACAAAATCCAAAAGTGACAAAATCCAAAAGTGACAAAATTCAGATAAAATCCAGAAAACATAATATTCGTGCGCGCGAATACCTTTTCTGGATTTCGTCTTAGCTTGATTTCTTCATGATGATGGGATTGAGATTTGGTGTTGGGACCTGTATCATCCAGGCTGAAATTCTGATGCAACAACCTAACTATTCCCAGAGTTTATATGCATATAAAGAAAACTGTGGGTGAAGGACTGACTCTCTTAAATGTGTTCGTGACTAACGATTGTTAAATTGTAAAATATGATTGTTGTATCACACATTTCTTCATATGCATATAAACTGGACACAGTTGGGTTGCACAAGAACTTCGACACAGGTCTCCATCAGATATAAATCTACCATCACCAAATCCCAATGTACCAACCAGTTTAACAAATTTTTCTCACTCAAGTGAATTTTAAATAATTTATATACAGGGTGATTCAGATCAAGATACCTTTCGGTATACCACGCCATTCCTTGAGATAAGATGATCAAAAAATTGTTCCACATATCCCCCCCCCCTTCCCTAGAAACCTTCCTTTAGGAGTTGTGGCCAGTTGAAGATTTCGCCAATATACGTGAGAATAAATGAATATAACTTTTGAACCATCCTATAGATTTTTGTTATTGTTGGCTTATTAAATAGCCAAGAATAGTAGCTGTCGAAAAGTGTATTCCTCTGTATTTGTTAATTAAGCATCTTTAAATTATTCTCAATTATTTCCAAAATTTTGATTTTTTTTACACACAAAGATCATAAATACCGTTATTTATTTCAGAAACTTTTGTGTAAAAAAATTAAAATTTTGGAATTATTTGAGAATAATTTAAAGAATCGCGTGGTATACCGGAAGGTATCTTGATGTGAATCACCCATTTGTAGAATATAGTTATAACAATTTTTACAAAGTCCGGATTTTGACATTTATGTATTTTGTCGTTTCTGAATTTTGTCACTTTTGATTTTCTCATTTCCGGATTTTTTTAATTATTCTGGTTTTTGTCCCTTCTGTATTTTGTCATGTTCCCAAAAATTTGCAGATATATCAGGTGGTTTTACAATAAGGTATTTACAAAAATTTCATGGTGGATTACAATACCCAATTTAGACAAAAAATTGCTGAAAACCCATTCAATATAAGCAGTTTAATAAATTTTTGTCATCTAGCTTAAATATTTCACAAATATCATTTTAAAATTTAAATGTCTGCCTTTAACCTTTAACTAACTGGAATAAAAAACGCCCCCAAATATCCTGTAATAATTCACCGTATGTAGCTACGAGATTTTTACCTCAATTCGCATTTCAAATGTGAAAAGTAAGTCAGAAAAAAATAAATAAAATCCAAAAATACAAAAATCATCCTAAAACCTCTTCCAGGTATGCAGCAGAGGGTACGCATAAACTTAATACAAAAATCACGTTTTCCTATATTTCCAGAAGGTGTAGCTACATAAAAAAAAAAAAACATATTCACCCACCCACACACGCTTCAGAGCAGTGAATTTCAAAATTATTATATAAATCAAATTTAATAACAACAATAAAAAAAAAATATTTCACAAAATTTCCATATCTGACAAGCATCAGAAGAAAAATACAAATTTTAATCAGAGCCAGCTTATCAGGGGATTTCCTTCGTCTTTTATAGGTTAAGCGGAGAGCAACATGAAAAAACAAAACACACACCGAAGTCCATGATTGCTCAACGAGTGCAAATAGAATCTTCTCTTTGATGTCATTCTTCGTCTTCTTAAAAGTCCCCAACTTAGTCCACATCTTACTCAATAGCTTCATTAACTCTGCTGCTGTTGCTGTGCACACATGCAGCAGTATGTCCACGTCCAGGAGTTGAAGCTGGAGGCCTTTTATGAGAAGTCTCTGTGCGATTAAAAAACGCCATGAACCCGCCATGAATAATAAGGCAAAAAAAAAAAAAACAGCCCCACGAGATCCCGGCAAATTTTTTTTTTTTTTTTTTTTTATTTGCATTTCATTGAGCAGAGAAGAATCAACAAAGCTGCTCTCTACTGCAGTTTTTACCATTTCCTTATTGAATGCAGCAGCAGCAGCAGCAATGCACTCGTGTGACATTTTTATGAGGCAAAGGCTATTGGCGGCGGAGGGTGTTGCATTGCAGCCGCATGTGGCATGACGAACGATATGTTCTCGAGTTCGGACCGACACCGTTCAAGAGTGCATTTCTGGTGATGGGTGGTGAAGAAGTTTGGTTAACAGTATATAAAAACAAACCCCATTTTAAAATGGACGTTAGGGAGGAATGGCCGAGACAAGCACTTAAGATATGACTACTATATACGCACACAGGGGGGCTGGCTGACAGCGTCAAGGGGGAGGTGGATTCATTCTTTATTTCAACTCTATATATACCTCACCACACACATTTTGCAGTTTGCAATGCGCATTATTTTATAGCGTTTTATTACGCTTTAGTGCCTGTTTACTGCTTTCCAACAATTTGCACAATTGCTCTCTGCCGATAGGTAAACAACAAACAAATGTAATGCAACCGGAGCGCCTTGGGCTGATATTGCAAAAATAAAAGCAAAAAAAAAAACAAAGTGCAGCACTCCAACAGAAGTCTGGACGTTGACTGCTCCCATTCGAGACGTATACGTCCCCATTAGCAATGAGCGCAGAAACTTGGAAATTTCCTTTTCAAGTGCTCGTTGTGCTGATAAAACTGTTTTCATAAGAATTCTTGGGAGAAAATCGCAAATTAAACAGAAACTTTTAATTGAGCTTCTTAATCGGTACTCGACCTCACTTCATCCATTCATGTTGGCGTGCGGATTTCAACACAAACATCATGCAAAGCATGAGTTTTGCACACACTAAAAAATAAAAAAAAATAAAAAAACAAAACAAAAAAAAAACGGCTTGACCTAACGTCAAAGAAGAAAGACACAATCCATCCGGTCGGCACTTGATATTTATACGCAGATTTCTATCTTCAATCACATTCCAATTCTAGATATATAGTCTCCAACCAAACAGCAGCCATTCAAATCATCAAGCTCAAGAGAACTAACCAACCAGCCTCAAGCCATAAGCCATAAGATGAATCTCAGCTATAGCACAAAAGGAATCATCCACAACTCTTCCGTCAATTGAATCCAATTTGTCTTATAGGCTCCATCAATTGAAAAATCGTTTGGATCTCCATTCGTTCTAGGTTGGAGGCTTCTGCTGCTGCTACTGTTGCTGCTTGATGGGAAATTTTCAAGGTTTTCAAATACTTTAAGCGTCATCGCCTTAAGTCACGAGGTAAACTATATATTATGTACATAAATGTGTGTGTGTGTGTGTAAATAGTAGAAGAGAAGACAGCTGGGACTGGGATGTTTTGTGGTCCACCGATGTCATCTACACATTAATTTGCCACTCGAATGTATGCGGAGAATGATTTTGTTTTCAGTTGAGGACCGCTTCAGATGTCGAGCAAAACAATTAAGTGGCAAAGATATGAAAGATGAGTGCCCGTGCACTCCTTATGACCCTACCCACACGTTGTATGTTGTTTGAATTACAATCTCATTAAATGCAGTGTATAGATACATCCCAAGTAGTTATCTGATGTTCGGATCAGATCTTGGTGTGCCTTGCTTTGAAATAAACACTAGAGGAAACCGCCATGTCATCACCATCCGTCATCATAGCTCCCATATATGTATGTAGTTATGCATGCAGGCAATTTTAGTGTTATCATCATTGCGGTGTGTTACTCCTTTGCCTTATCATCCCTGGTCCAACTTTGTCATTGGCAGCAATTTTATTTATAGAGAACTTCTAGTTGATCGGATTTTAATGGAGTTTTGAGATTATTCACAAATTGGAAACTGAGATAGTGTGCCACCCATCATTAGTCATTTCAATTTTTGTCGCCACAATTTCTGGCAACGATGATGTCGACGCGATGACGATATGGTGGATAGTGGTTTTGTGTCCAAAAAGTACAAGGCTCCTAAAGAACACGTCCTTCACCTTTTTTTTTTTTTTCGTTTTTCTATGCCCATAAAGTCATTCAATGGCAACCTTATTTCTTTCACATGGATGAATACTTCACTCTTCTGCTACATTCATAAAAATGTATGCATAGGCACTCCATTGCTGCCAAGATGTCCCATATCTTTTCCATGATCCCATTTGCATGATGGACTCACAAATCAAGAGGAGTAGCCAGCCTTGTTGTACTCATATCGGTCGGCCAAATTTGATCATGTTAGCTCTAATTCTCAGTTCTCCATTTGTCCCCTGTCACTATCATCCAGATAGGTTCTCTTACCCGGATTAGGTTACAACAAGCCAGCAGAAAGAAAAAAAAAGAAGACATTTTCAGGATTTTCTGAGACGTTCAAATGTGATAAAAAAAATAAAAAAAAAAACGAAATTATCCTAATGCGGGTAAACTTGTGAATTACGTCAAGAAGTTCATAAAATTTTTGAGATTTTGTTGTCGAGACGTGTGGTTTGGTTTATCTCTTACTTACTATACATGAAAGCATGAGGAGGATTCTGGTTTTTTGGAGAGAGGGCAGTAAGATTTAAGCACAGTGATTTATAGAAACCAATTTTGCAAGAGGACATTCAAATTGCTTACGAGTTTTGTGGATTAAATAATGTAAATCCTGCTGTAGAGGACATTTGTTTTTCTTACAGGGTTGATGAAGAATTGGTCTGGCGGGTGAAAGTTAATCGAGTTTTTCGTCTGGTTCGAATGTAGAGCTCTGTTGTTTGGTTTGTTTTTATAGTTATTGTCGCAATATAGTTGACACCATATTTTAGAGAATTCCAGGAGATACTGTATCTACTAAAGGGTTTTCCAATAAGAGGTGTTATTTTAATTACCCCGCTATTTCGGTAGATGTCACTTTTGGAGCTGTCATTTTTTGACATTTGACAAGTAGAAACTCTTAGATCATATAACGAACTGGATAGGCTATGAAGAAGAAAAACTTAAGCATTTTTCTTCAAGTAGTAGAATCGCATCGATGTGTTTGTTTAGTCATGGAAGTCGTAGACTACGATATTTTCTGAGCGGGCACATAATTTAGTGGTTGAAAGTTAATCAAATATTGAACAAGTTCTATAATTTCCTGTCACCGCGATTCGTATCATTTTTTCAGTTTATAGTTTTATAATTCTTTTATAACTTATTACATTTTTAAGAGTTTTCCTAGTGCCCCATTTATTTGCTGATAATATTTCTTGTCGTTACCTTTGCTTGACTGACATCAAACAAGAGCCCCAATGACAATTCAATTGTAAGATCTAAGAAATGACTAATGAGAAATGTCAGAAATATCGAACTGACAAAAACTAAAAGCCCAGCCCTCATGTCATCCCCCCCCCCCCCCGTGTCTAGAAAAAAATTGCTTATCACACGTACACGAATTTTATACAAGGTAGCCTATCCTTTCGTTTTATGATCTAAGTAGAAACTACGCCATTAATAAAAATGGAACGATACACGATTCAACAACGCATTAAAATTATTAAAATTCACTATAAAAATGGTGAAAATGTGGCAGAGACGATTCGCAAAACTCGAACATTTTTGGGTCGTCGTGAAGCACCTTGTCGAACCGCAATACGAGAATAAAACCCCTGCACGTCGCTCAAGAACAGCCGAGAATATTGCTGCTGTAGCCAAAAGTGTTGAAGAAAACCCAGGTTTGTCCATTCCTCGTCGTTCTTTGGAATTAGGCATTCCACAAACGTCATTACACCATATTTTGCATAAAGATTTGGGTCTTAAGTCTTATAAAGTTCAGTTAACACAAGAACTCAAGCCGGCCGATCATCAACAACGTCGAGTCTTTGCTGATTGAGTCCTTGAAATGCATGAAAATAATCCGGAATTCCATCGAAAACTCATCTTGAGTGATGAGGCCCATTTCCACCTCGATGGCTTCGTCAACAAGCAAAATTGTCGCATCTGGGGCTCGGAAAACCCAAGAGTTATTGTTGAAAAGCCTCTCTAGCCTCAACGTGTGACTGTTTGGTGCGGTTTTTGGTCCCGCGGGGTCATTGGACCTTACTTTTTCGAAAATGAGGCTGGAGCAACAGTTACGGTGAATGGATTGCGCTATCGACAGATGATTAATGATTTTTTATGGCCGGAATTGGATGGTATTGATCTGGACAACGTTTACTTTCAACAAGACGGCGCTACGTACCATACAAGCAACGAAACCATTGATCTTTTACGGGGAAAGTTTCCGGACCGTGTTATCTCTCGAAGAGGTGATCACAATTGGCCACCGAGATCTTGTGACTTAACACCTTGCGACTTCTTCCTTTGGGGCCACGTGAAAGAGAAGGTCTACGCCAACAGCCCAGCGTCGATTCAAGACCTCAAAGATGGAATTCGTGAGGATATCGAGGACATAGGGCAGCCACTTCGCGATTTGGTTATGGAAAATTTCATGAAAAGGACCATGTAGGCGTGGTCGTAGTGGTCATTTGGCTTATGTTTTTTTTCCATTATTAACGGCATACCTTCCTCTTTATAATGAAATAAAGATCCGATCATTTATCTCAAAAAATGGCATTTTTCTTTGAATATCAAAAGAACACCTCTTATTGGAAAACCCTTTACTTACTTTGACTGTTATGAATTTATGAAAAAATTGCACTACGAATAAACAGACATTTTTAAAGAGCGCATTATTGGAAGCTTTTGCATAAGATTCGATGGGATTGTTACTATAGTTGTGATGGTCTTTAAAGTGAAGCTATACACGAGCAAGAGACTTCGGCCTCCAAAGATAAATTTTTTGGTCTCTGGAGACCCACTCAAGAGACGCAAGAAATCTCTAAGAGACCTAGTCTCTACAGAGGCTTCTTGCTCTCAGGTCTCCCGTCGTGTATTTTAAAACAAACAGATCTCCAGGTTTGGTCTCCGGTCTCCGAAGTTTGTTCATTTGTCATCTCCAGGTCTCCGGAAACTATTTGTGTGTTCTGATCAGTAAAGTGTAGGTCTACTCGGAAAGAAAAAGGAATAAAGTGGAGTGAGTTTGACAAGTTTTTACAAAGAAATTAATAAAAAAAGTAATAATTAATATAATGGATTTAGGGCAAAAAACTTGTTTCGTCAGTGGAGTGCTGGTTATTTAAACAAACACAAATTTGTACACCAAGAATATTTTTTAAGCTTTTTCAGTTTTCCCATAACATCGAACTTCTCTGCTTCACTGTAGTTAAAAATCAAAGAATCTATTTCTAACCTTAACATAAAGTCTAATCTTCATAAACTAGAAGACAGTTTTTTGGGGACGCTCTCAGATAATTTCAAGCTATTAAAGTCCGAGTTGTCACAACTTCAAGCAGAGCAAACAGCATTTAATAAACAACATACAGAAGTCTGTGATGGACTGGATAGGCGATTGGATTTCTTTGAACGACAACACATCGTGAATGATGTAATAATATCAGGTATTCCTTTAATTGATAATGAAAACCTTCTACAGATGTTTACATATCTCTAATCGCAATTGGATATCGATAGACCGCTCAAACCTTTAAACATCTTTCGTGCCAATAAAAACAAGATACGCTCCACATTAATAGTAAAATTTTCGAGCACTACTGATAAAATATTCTTCATGCAAGCGGTGCGTAAAGTCATTAATAATCGACGTAATGATGAAATTAATAATATACTGCTAAGCGATGTGGGCATTGGTCAAAATAATGATCCTCCACTGCCTATATATATATTAATGAAAGCCTCACTATGAAGAATTACTCCATTAAAAGGAAAGCCATGGCTCTTAAAAAAGAAAATCGCCTGGTAGCAGTAACTATCAGATCAGGACGTGTTTGGGTCAGGAAACCATCTAATAACTCCGCTAGACTTATTGTTTCCATCAATGATTTGCTTAAGCTGGCTGGACAAACCTAAATGGGTTATTGGATTAAATATGTGGTCTTTGCGTTCTTTTACATTCAATCTCTATTTAGTATTTGAATTGCTAGTATTAAATTGTTTGAATTGCCTACTTATTTTAGTTCTAGTGATGGTAGATACTAGTATTATTAATGAGCCTGTGTTGCTTTACATTCTTTTTTTTTTTTTTAGTACTACAAAATGAATATTCAGTTAAAAGATAAATTGTTGAAAATGTACATTTTTTGTTTTATATTTCCAATTGAGTCGGACTGGTGCTATTGTTATTATTAATAATCCTGCACGAATGGTTGATACAGGTAGAACGCGGGTCTTGCTAAACATTCTAAGCAAACTGCACAATGGTTTGAAATGTGCTCATATTAATGCGAGAAATCTAGTGCCCAAAATTGATGAACTACGTGATATGCTGGTTGATTCACCATTTGATGTGTCAATTTTCTTAACTCTGCTCTTCATACTCTCCATGATAGGCATGTTCCTTTAGTTACTAGGACCATAGTAAATCCACGATGTCCTTGGTTTTTATCACATATTCGCAAACTTATATCAATTAGAGATTTTGCTTATGCCAAGTGGAAGGGATATAAATTAATAGCATTTCTTCAAGAATATCGCACTATTCGAAATCGAACAACTTTAGCAATAAGAAATGCTAAAAGACAATACTACGCTTCCAAGCTAAATATCAATCTTTCTACCAAGGTCCTTTGGAATAATTTGAGGAAGTGTGGAATTGCTAGATCAAGTAAAAATAAGTGCACTCTTGATCCACATTCTTTAAATGTTCAATTTACGTCAGCTAGAGGAGACAATGATATCAATGTGTCGGATCCTGACTATTTCAGCGCTGATCATAAATCTAATTTTGATTTTTACCGAGTTACTACAAGTGATGTGTCGACAGTAATGTATATGTAGTATTACTTCTAATGCGACCGGAGTAGGATGTCTGAATCCCAGATTTATCAGATTATATTGTTCAACCTCTTGCTCACATCTGTAATACATGTTTTTCTACCATGACTTTCCCAGCTGCTTGGAAATTTTCCAAAGTTATACCGGTTCCCAAGAACTCCGTTGGAGGTAGTGTTGAGTATTCGTCCTATTAGTATACTACCTTTTCTCTCGAAAATTGTAGAAAAAGTCATGTACCTTTAAATCTCAAAATTTTTACATCTAAATAAGTCTCTACATGACTGTCAATCGGGTTTTAGGAATGGTCATGGGTGTACTACCGCTCTGCTCAAAGTGAGTGATGATGTTGCTCGTGCTATTGACAAGGGATACTTAACAGTTCTAGTTTTTCTCGACTTTTCAAAAGCATTTGATTCGGTAAACCACTATCTGCTTTGCTAGAAGGCTTTTCGGATTTTCTTCTCAAGCAGTTAAATTGATTTATAATTATCTCAGTAATAGGTCCCAAGCAGTAGGTACTAGTAAATAGATGCCAGTCCTCATTTCTTCCTGTCTTAACCGGTGTGCCACAAGGATCGATACTCGGACCCCTACTATTTTCAATTTTTATCAATGATATTTTTTCTCAAGTTAATCATAGCAAAATGCATCTATACGCTGATGATGCGCAATTATACCTCTCTAGACCTCTTAGCCTTATTGAGGATGCTATACTAGCTGTATTAATGAAGATCTTCAATCAATTCACTTGTGGTCCGTATCTAATATGCTAAAGCTGAACCTAGCAAAATCCAAATGTTATAAATCGCACAAAATAATGGGAATAATTTTCAATTGTTTATTTACGTGGGATGACCACATCAACAATATGGTTAGTAAAATCTATGGTGGTTTACGTGCGCTATGGATATCTAGTGATTTTACACCGGTTTCAATAAGGTTACTGATGGTACGTCTACTTTTAATACCGGTATTTACTTACGGCTGTGAGGTCTTTGGCAAACTCGATTACGATAATTCCCGTAAACTTGAGATTGCCTTTAACTCTGTGGTTAGGTATGTGTATGGTCTTCGAAGATATGATCATGTCTCTCCGTTCTCGGATTCAATTTTGGGTTGCGGCTTATTTACGTATTTCAAATTTCGTTCGCTGGTATTTTTGGCGAAGATAATAAAAAATCATATTCCGTTATATCTATACGAAAAACTCCAATTTGCAAGATCAAGCAGGAATTGTACCAAGATCACAATTTTTAGTAACAAGACGCCTGTTCTTCAACCATTCTATTACAAACTGGAACTACTTACCTGTTTCGGTTAAAAATTTGATCCAGTTCCACTCATTGAGCATAATAAATAGTAGCATTTTCAAGGCATTAATGCCTAGTTGTTAAAACAAATGTAAAATTTGAATTTGAATAAAAATATTAATAATAACTTTTCAGACAAATTCTTTCTAACAATTTCTTGCTTGACAATCAACAAAGATCTCTGGCGGTCTCTAGAGACCATCTTTTGAAATTCCGTGTAATACACTTCGGAGGCGTGTCTCCAAAGACTTTTTTCTACATTTTTATTATGGCCTCCGGAGACCTAATTTTTTGGTTTCCAGAGACAAAAGTCGCTTACTGTGTAAGCATTTTGGAGATTTTAGCCTCTGTAAACCGGAGATCAAAAGTCTCTCTTTTTCTTCTTTCGATCGTTGTTTTGTAGTTTGATTAACATCCATTAAGGATCGTGTTAATCTTTCGAAGTAGACTCTTTTTAGTTTACTGCTACACCCGATGCTCGTGACTCTTGACTACTTTATTGATCTTATATAGAATACTTCAAGTTCTTCGCCAGTCAAATAGTATTGTGTATATTGGAGAAAACCTTCGGCATTATCGTTGATCTACTTTGTGAACCTTTTCGCCTGTCAAATGGGTGTCACAGCTTATGTGGTTACTCGTCATACCGGCCAGATCTTTTTATGTATTGAGACAATGTAGAAACAAGTAGAAAATATAAGAAGTGTCTGACTAATCAGTTAACTAATGACCATTGCTGAATTACCTAAATCTGTTGTTTTACGTCTCTTGGAAAAATAAGGCCATGAATCAAAAAATTTTACTAAACAAAGCTTTATAGAAACTATTTATAGAAAATATTTCTGTAAAAAGAGATGAATTTTATTCACAATCCTGTAGTCCATCTGATCTGAAAAACTCTTTCCCATTTATGTACCTACTCTTCTTCCGTTCTTCAAGGAGCCACACCCATTAAATCATTTTCTACCACAAGAGCAAATGCAAATATTTTCATCATTTGAGCAAGCGAGATAAGTATACTCAATCAATCGTCTAAACTACTCCTTCCAAGCATATCATTGCATTTTATCACCCTGAGCTCCAAAAGAAAGCCGGTCGAGCTTTTCTGTCCGTCCAGGAAGACTTTTGTGCATCCACAAGCTCTTTGGTTTACCTAACGCTGGTCATGTTTTCACTGTACTTCCCTCATTCATGAAGGATCCAATTTCCGAAGAAACAAGAACTACAGTTAGCTTTGGTTCCCGAAATGGTTCTACACTAGAATTTGCATCTTCAGTCACCAGAGCAGAAATTAATTTAAGAGTCCTACGCTTTGCCGAATTCACTATCTTTTTAAAGTCTTCAAATTTTTTTGGACAACGATATACTAGGTGATAAGCAGCTTTTATCCAACATCACTTTGATTGAGTGGTGACTGCCGAACTCTACGGTTATCTTTCTTCTTCTCAGCATTCTGCCATCACTGTTCATTGAAGAAGACTTCTTTCATATTTTCACCAAACCATCTCTAGACAACTAAAAATTAATGAAGCGAGGAAACGGAAACTCTTTGGATCCATGTATGTAACTCTGCCGTTTCTCGAAATGACGGCAACCTGCACCATTACCCCCACCGTAAAGATATAATTCAATTCTCGTTCACTATACTCACAGTAACTGAGCTCAGAATGGTGGTATTTGGCTATGTCGAAAATGACGTCAAAGTGCGGAGCGATAGTAAAATAAAAAAAAAGTTTACACAATAAACTTATTGTATGTGGAGAAATGGACTACACCATCCCATTAAAATCTAGAAAAATCAATCAAAATTTTATTGGGTTGGAATCCACAAAGGTATAGGTAATCTAATTGTTCCTGGGATCTAAAAAAAGAACAATAAAAGGTGGCACGGGCGCCTAAGAAAGAAAAAAGCAAGACAATTACAAACTATTTATATCGAAGGTACACCTCAAAAGGGGGGGAACTTGACAACTAAATTGAGACATAAATTTTCCATTATTTTTCTCGTGTTAGTCCTGTTTGTTTAAAAATTTAATTACGAGTCAAAAGAAATTCTAGTTATATCCATCAACTTATCACGCAACTTGCAGACAATTATACGTTTCTAAAATTCACACACAGATTATTGTATGTATCCATGGCAAATGCAAATAGGCTTAACCCAAAATGCAAACAACTTCAAAACGAATTATACTTACTTACTTGGAAACAAATTCCCTTGAGGGCCTTACTAGACTATACTAGAGCCACCAGTGGTATGCCTTAACCACATCAAGCATAAAGTTTTAAAATTAAATTTGATTTTATGTGGCGAACACAAAGTTCACTCAAATTCGTTTCTAAAAAGTTTTTAATTACCCCGAAGCTCTCTTAAGTTCCCTTCATTACCTTCAATTGACCTTTTCAATCTTCCTTCCCTTGGCTTTAGCTAAACCATAGACCAGAAAAAAAAAAAAAAAAACAGCATAAAAAACCTTTTTCACTGAGCAATCAAAAGTCAGTCCCAAATGGTATTGGACATGAATAATCGACGGTGATTAATCGAGCGGTTTACGTCTAAAAAGGCAGCCCAGTCAGGCTGCGAAGGAATTTTCCGTTTGATTAAATTTAAACTAAGCCCTGACATCCCTCAATTCCAACTAAGCCATCATCGCCGTCCTGTATTCACTACCCACCCACCCACCCACCCACCCACCTACCTACCTACCTACCTACCCGACCCTTCGCCGAGGAATCCTTGAAAGAAGATTTTTTATTGATAGCCGATAATCACGCAATGCTTCTGGCGATCTCCCAAATCCGCACTCTAACACCACGATTCGACGTTGTTTAAAAATTGATCCTATACATATGCATGTATGTATGCATGTATGTATGAAAACCCACCTCACCCACCTGTGTATACTAAATCCTTCCCAATAAAGGTCAGGGCCTCCTCAATTTAATTCTTGGGCTGTGACTTTTATTGGAATTTATCATTATGTGACCTAACTGATGGCGATGGGTTAATTCGAGGAGCTTTTCGGAGGATTTATGTTTGCTGGAAGTGTTAAACTGGTGGTACGTTGCGGAATTCTGGACTTTCAATCACTGTAAGCACTCGAATTGTCTAAAGATAAACGATTTCGAATTTAATTTTCTGTAAGAAAAGAATTAATCTGATAATGTCCATCTCCCTCCTTCCCTTTCTTTATCTCTCAGTTTCTTTCGAAATTAACAGGTGTACTTCGGTAGACTTAACTGTTATACACGTTGGTACAGAAAGATAAGTGCAGAAAGTGAAAATTTAAAGTTTGAAAATTCTAAAAATGTGGAATGAGTTAAGGACCTACGGCCATGATCTTAGGTATGCCAATCGAAATGGAAAAAAAATCTGGGTGTAGACATAGAAATAAGTATCTATCAAGGCTCTTAAAAATCCTTGTGGATATAAAATTATAGCATGATACAATGGCTCGACATATCTACCTACTTGCCTCTATTTAAATTCGCCATTTCGTCCTTTGATAGCCTTAAACATAATAAACTGTCTCAAGAGAGTTATTAATTAACTTAATTGTAGTTTCGTGTACAACAAATAAGGTGGTTCGAAAACATCTATCTTCATCTACTGCCATAAAATCAGATGTTCCACAAGGTTCAATATTAGGCCCAGTCTTATTTTTCATATTTTTCTTTCATATTCTATGATTGAGTTCATACTTTCTGCATTCAGATTTATCCAGATAAGGGCTGGACGATTAGATTAATAATGATGAAATAAAAAAAAAGTACGTTAAGTAACATACACTTTGATGACATAGATGAAGTCACCGCAGTAATTAGTAATATTTACTTGATACGAAGGTAGTTTGATAAGTCAGTGACTTTTTTTTAATTTTCCGCGCAGTAACTTTATATGCAACACTGCTCCCTACAACTGCCATCTATTAATAGACTACTGTCAAATTTTGAACAAGCTCCGCCATTTAGTTTGTGTTTGACAGCCATTGAAAGCAGACAACCTCGTAAATTTTAACGAAAATGGAAAAAAGTGAATTTCGTGTGATAATTAAGCATTATTTTTTGCGTAAAAAAACCATCACCGAAACCAAGGAAAAGGCTTGATAAATACTATGGGAACTCTGCACCTTCAATTCCAATGGTAAAGAAGTTGTTTATTGAGTTCCATTGTAGTCGTACCAGCACAAGTGACGTCGAACGTTCAGATCGCCCAAAAGAGGTCGTCACGCCAGAAATAGTCGATAAAATCCATGGAATGATATTGGACGATCGGAGAATGAAAGTTCATGGGCTGGCTGAGGCTGTAGGCATATCAACTAAGCTGGTACATCACATTTTATATGAATAAGCTATTCGCGCGATGGATGCCGCGATTGTTCACACTCGACCATAAATGCAACCGTGTGACCACTTCAAAGAATTGTTTGGCTATGTTTAGCCGCAATATGAACGAGTTTTTGTGCCATTTCGTAACCATGGACGAAACATGGATTCATCACAACACACCAGAGACCAAAGAACAATCAAGACAGTGGGTTTTTTCGGGTGAACGTGTACACCAAAGTATAGCCAAAGTGGGTCTGTCGGCCAACAGAGTCTTGGATTGCATCGATTATCTTGAAAAGGATAAACAATCACCCGCGAGTATTATTCAGAGCTTTTGGACAGATTCGATTTTGATTTGAAACAAAAACGACCGCATTTGACGAAGAAAAAAGTGCTGCTCCATCAAGGCAATACACGGGCGCATACGTGTGTAGTCACAACTACAAAAATCCATAAATTGACTACGAACTGCTACCCGATCCAGCATATTATCCAGACTTAGCCATTGCGACTATTTCCTGTTTGAAAACCTGAAGAAATGGCTGGGCGGTAAGAGATTTGGGTCTAACGGAGAGGTCATCTCTGAAACAAATGCCTATTTCGAGGGCCTTGAGAAAACTTATTATTTGGAAGAAATAAAAAGATTTGAAAAACGCTGGACAAAATGCATCGCGCTAGACTATGTTGAGAAATAAAACACTTTTTTTGACGAAAAAAATGTCTTATATTCAAAAAGTCACTGACTTATCAAACCGCCCTCGTAGCTTTATGGATTATATCGATTTTTTTTTATGTTAAATTAAAATAATGTGCAACTCTAGAAATAAGGGGGGGGGGCTTTTCACCTAAGCATAGTCAAGATTATTATTTTTATTATTTTATTATTATTTACGGATTATTCTAGGGAGGCATTTTTTATCTAGCATGGGAATCACAGGATTGCAATTGTTGACAACCCTGAATGCAGAGGATTAGGTAAAGAAACTGAAACGGCGATTCAATATCTCTGACACTGTCCGACTCTCGAAGTCTCTATGTATACTCTTGAGACAAGAAGTTCAGTGGTCATTGAGAGTATCCAGGTCCGTTGATGGCTTTCTTTTAAATGTCACCCAAGATTAAAAATGAGTTTCCCGATTTAAGAAATAAGATTTTCAATGGTTTTTATTTTTAGTTCTCGTTAATGGAATTTATCACTAAAAATTATCGATAATTTTTTAAGCTGTCCGGTTCCTGTATACCAAAACTGTTTCAAGGTATTTTCTTTGATTTTTTTTTTTTTTTTAATAATTTCATTAAATGAAAATCATTATTCACAGGTAATGCAAAGGTTGCTACTTTTGCGGATGATAGAGAAAACATTTTATTGTTTTTCGAAATACTCGCGTTATTATGTTCTACACACTTTTGTATACGCTTGAATCGATCTTTAAAACATTGAATCCACCGTTCCGCAGTCACTTCAGAAATAAGATTCTGGTAGCCTTCCACTGCTGCTTAAGAGTTGTTAATTGTTAATTCACAAAGTTTATAATTTAGGAAATGAAATAAAAAGAATTGTTAAGATCGAATGAATCATCGATTCAATTCATAAAGCGATCAGCAACATAATAGTACGAGGATCCGCATGTGATGGAGACGGAGTGCTGATTATTTTCCACGCACTTTTATAAAAATATTCGGAAAAGCAAATGATGGAATTCGAATCAGGATTAACTATGTATATGAGAACGAATCTTCCTGACGGTCAGCTGTACAGATATAATTGTTTCTATTCAAGTCATATTTAAGCTGAATTAATTTTCTGTCTAAAAGCGCGTCAACACATAACATACATTCCGCAAATGTTTAACAAACAATTGAAAAACATTTGTCAAACGTTTGTCAAACATTTGTGGAATGTTTGATGTGTGTAGACGCAAATTTTATAGTTATGAAGTTATGAGTTCCAATTTAATCCAAATTAAATGGAAATCATTAGATGTTTGTTAAAGTTTGTACAGTACTTTCAATTTGGAATTTTTTAGTAATAAAGTCTGCTCGACATAACATTATTCTTTTGTAACTCGACGAAAAAGATCAATTAGTGCCAGAAAGTATGCAAATATCTTTTGGAAATGACCAGCCATTTTCGCTTGATATGCTTAAGGAAAAGTGCAAAAAACCCAGAAAGGGTAAATTTTGGGTACAAAGTTGGGTCATTTTTGGGCTTCTTAAATCCAATATGAAAAATTATAGTATTGATGACATGTTTTTTTGATAAAAATAGTAGTTAAATAAAATAAAAACGAGTTAAAATTCCGAAATCTCAATTTTGTTGAGCCAAAACCTTAAAACGGAGGGGAGGAGAGGAAAAATTTCTAGACAACTGGAAAGGTCCAACGATTATCAATCGAAATTTTAAAACATCATCACAGGGTGTAACGTTCAAAAGTTACAGGATGATCTATGAAAACATACCCAAATATCTTAAAGTCCCATTATCTCGGAAACCGTATAGACTCCCCTTTCCCATCCCACCCATACAATTTTTTTTTGCTCGTCTAACCATGACCTATCCATAGCCTTCGGATATTACACCACTTACGGGACACCCTTGTATACTCTGTCCAAAATGTTTAGGAGTTTGTTTTTAATTGACGAGTGCTTGGAACAAAATGTTCAATTAATCGTCGTTCGCAAAGGGAAAACCAGAAAAATCATCAATTTATCATTCAATAAACCGCCATTTTCTATCCCACCATCTTTTTTCGAAAATTTTCCTCAAAAGTTGCGACATATACAATAAAAGATGCTGCAATGCACGTTACTTCACTCGGATTACATGATTAACGCACTGCAACATTTGGAAAACATTTTTCACACAAATATCCTATCTGACAAATGTTTGACAAACATTTGACAAACATTTATCAAACATTTGTCAATTTCCTGTAATTTGTTTGTCAAATGTTTGACAAACGTTTTTTTTTGCCAATGTGTATTATGTGTGGATCCACCTTAAGCTGTCAAAACATAAAAGACAGAAAAAAGAAAAATAACATTGACAACGCGACACCCTTTAGGAAGTATTCTAACAGCAAAATTTAATTATCAAATCTCGTACGGTTTTATGCAGGGAAGAACATCAACAATAAATTAGCTCAAGTACCTACCTATATTAATCATTTTTTTAATTAAGTCGTTCATAGAAAGAGGTAATGAAACTCACTGAACGCATACTCAGACTCACTCAAGTAAGATTTTCTCAAAAGCTAGATAAATTCTATTGGTTTTCCTGTATGTGGTAGCTTAACTGATTATTCTGCAACCTGAATTATTGCAAAATAACGGTATATTTATTCTAGTCGGCTCAATCTATTGAAATAACGGATAATTCTGATGTATACCGTAGGTTAGACATTTGAGACGTTTTCTGTTCATTTTATTCTTAAATGAATTGTCTCACGGATTTGTTCAATATACAGGGCATTTGAACCTAAGTGGTCCATACTGCAGGAGGTGATAGTACTCACCTAGCCAAACAAAAAATTATGCGGCAGGGGGGATGCATATCAACAGTTTCGAAGTTACAGGGTGATTAAGAAAAAAATCTAGTTTTTCACAAAACACCCTGCATTTAAAAAAGTGCAATATGTACAGTTACTATAGCTGATTATATGCAGAGCGTCATGGCCTTTCCAATAACTGCTCAATCAGCCCCGTACGACTCTCCTCTCAGGAGTTATTGTGGTCTAAAATAAAAATTTCGGATTTTCTTACCCTTTTTTATTTTGGCCTCTATTTCTTTGTACTTTTCAAGATACAGGGTGTTTCGTGAAGAACTAGAATGTTTTTCTAATCTCCGTCTAACTCCGAAAAACGGACCTGCCCCCCCCCCCCCCCCTTCCCACACTCCCTGTCATACAATTTTTTGTTTGGATAAGTGACCTGTTCTTTTTAAAACCTAGATGGAAACACCCTGTATTTGCAAACATATTTTTGAATTTTGTTTTAAGGGGTAACTCCACTGTAAATTTTTTGAAAAATCGATTTTGTTTTTATTGGCTTAAAAAATAGTTTAAACCCTCTAGAATAAGAAAAAAAAAGGTCCCGCGCCAGAAAATTTTTTTTTTCTTTGAAAATGGAGGTCGCCACCAAGCGCGTCAAACTTGCTCCGAAACTACCTGTAGCCTGAAACACAATTGGAGCTTTTCAGCCAGCTTTATCGCAATTTTCATATTTTCGACTTGAAATTTTGACCAGATGTGAATATTAACATTATCTAGAGAATACCGTACGGGATTTTCAATAAATTTATTTGTTGATTTTTTATTAACAAAAAACCGGCCGTTTTTTTCGTCAAAAATCAAACTTTTTTTTTCAAACGCACGCCAAATCTACAAAAATTAATATTTTTAAAAATCCGTACGGCACTCTCTAGCTGTAAGCCACTAGATTAATGGTTTTTTTTTTGTTTTGGTCTAGATTCAAATGTGCACCAGTGATGCTGCGTGCCGCGGAGCCCTGCAAGCAAAACATGTCCCGGGAAGATGGCTGTGAAGCCGCCATTTTTTTTTCGCTGTCAAAAAATTTATCAATAAATAATAATAATACCCTTAAAAGGTTTTTTTTCAAACATCTTTAATTTCGCGAGAAAAAAAATTTTCATCTTCCACCACAATGGGAGAGGTCTTTCATTCAAATTTTTATTATAATTTCATCGATGAGCGAGGAATATTATTTACAATGGCGCTTCCGGTTTAGAGGTCTAATTTTATTATGACAATCATCCTTTATATATTGCCGAGTACAATTAAATTAATAAATCTTTTTGAATGGTCAGAATGTGTTGGAAAAGTGAACGGTAGGAGATAGATAAATGCTAATGCTTTAATAACACATTTTGGGTAGATTGGCCACTTAAGACAGCAATTCTATTATACTTAATAAAAAAAAATGTATATAAAAATATATATAAAAGAAAATTTTCAAGATGATGTTAAAAATAAGTTCTCTTTACGGAAACAAAAAAAAATCTTCTAGATGTATAGGTTTCGTCTATGAAAATGTAAAAAGTTACCCAACTAGCCGCCCCTATTTAAAACGCCTCAATTCTAGTTTTACTAAATATATTTATTTTTAAACTTTTATCTTTATGGTTTTCTCTTTGATACATAATAGACGCCCCTCCTTTACGTAGACCTGCTATTTTTGTATTAAACACCCCTGATACTCTCAAACCAACGTATCGACGATATTTTACCAAACGACTCTTGGGGATTTATTGGAAAACGCAATCGTAATCCAACATTGCTCCATAAAAAAAAAGGGTAAAAAAAAACCTCTGAGATCCCAATAATTCCGATAATGTGATTCTCGTGCAGAGAAATGGCTTTTAAATAAAATTTAATTCAATTAAATTTTCACCAGCATTATGCGGTGCTATTGTGCAGGGCGAAAAAAAAATAATGCAAAATTAAATTTATGTTATCGGACGAAAACCAAGTCACCCTACCCGGGGGCCATTGTTAAAAGACGAGGTAAGTAATTATACTGCATATGCTGCAAATTTTAATGAAAATTATGATGAAAACGTGGGAAGAGCCAAAAGGAAAAACAAACAAACATTTTTCCTCGAATTTTGTCAAGTTTTTCTTTTTTTTATTTTTCTTCAATATTCTGTTTGCGTTTGTGTTGTTAAGCAACAATAATGAAATAACTAAAAAAGCGGAAAATGAATCTGTTTTGATTTCGTTTTGCAATGAGTTCCATTCAACATTAATATAAGTTTCCCAAAAAAACTAAAAAAAAAATGAGAAAATAGCAATTATACGCTTGAATGTTTGCATGATGAGAACAAAAAAAAACATTTTGCGGTTATAACACACGCCACATAATCTTCTTTTGTATATCTACACAAAGCTAGCCAGGAATGTAAAACATTTTTGATGTTTTCATAGAGGAATTTTTGGAGAAAAACAATTTTAATTACCACTTTATCGGTCTGCAATTGCACGATAATTGGCAGATTTGAACTGGTTCTGAGAGTAGCAAAAGGAACAAAAAAAAAAACGAATGCAATTTTCTCATAATATCAGGATTCGAAGAATGAAATTTGAGCACGACATACGCCAATACCCTTTATTGAAGTTTAATTTAAATTAAAGGCATGCAATGAAGTTTTGTAATTTTAGTTTTCCTCCAATACACGTGTGTAGTTTTTCTCTAGACTAATTTTTTTTTTAACTTTAAACGATCGATTATTATGTTTTTCGATAGATCTGGTAACTATTATTAGTTAGTGAACCAAGCGTGCTGACGCACCAGCTTTGGGTGAGTGCAGTGCGGATCTAGCATTGAAATTAGGGGGGGGGGGGGGGGGGGGTAATCTTACAAATTAAATTGAGCAAAGCAAAAGAAATGCCGTAAGTCGCTTAGTTTAGCCACCGCAGTACTGTAGTGGGGTACTAGGAAGGTTTCAGCATTAAGCGGTGTGGATGATGTGTCATTTTTTAATATACTTTTTTACAAAAAGTCATTTTTTAATAGAATATTAGCAGCTTAGGGTGCAAGCTGCAGGAGTCATTCAAACCAAATTTTTCTCAGATTTACACACTGGCATATACAGGGTGTCCTGTACGTACCGCATTTCCTTTATATCCCGGATTCCTCAATCAAATTCCAAAAATAAATTTTATGGGAGGAGAGCAGGAAAATGTACGGTGTGGGCGGTAGGGGGTTTTGTGATTTTGGGTGCTTTTTATCCTAATACCATGCAACTTTCTTGTTATATACCTTATGAAGGTGATTTGCATCTCAGGTGATAGTAAACCCTCTACCGTTTCCAACAAATGCCCAACCACCTCTCTACACTCCCTTTCCGTCGGCAGTTATAGGATGTGAAAGTAAAAAAATTGGACAATTTTCCAATTTATTTTTCAATTTTAACGATTTTCCCGCCAAAATGCATGATAACTATACAGTTTTATGACAAGATTTAAAGATCCCGGAATGTTACCTTTAATTTGACTATGCCCATGTACATACCTAAATGCTACCGTTATTGAGATGTTCCTGTTTTTATGGTGCATAATTTCATTAGTTTTGCTAATAATAATAGAAATCGCGCCTAATTTTATGCAATTCCACGCAAATTGGCAAAATTCATGAAATTATGCATCAGAAAAACGGGAATATCTCAAAAACGGTAGCATTTAGGCAGGTACATGTGCAGGATCAAATGAAAGGTAACATTCGGAGGTCTCGAAATCTTGCAAGAAAATGCTATCCTTATCTTGCCTTTTGGCGGGAAAGGGGGGTAGAGAGGTGGTTGGGCATTTGCTGGAAACCGTAGAGGGTTTACTATCACCTGAGATGCAAGTCACCTTCATAAGGTATATAACAAGAAAGTTGCATGGTATTAGGATAAAAAGCACCCAAAATCACAAAACCCCCTACCGCCCGCCCACACAGTGTACATATTTCCCGGCTCTCCTCCCATACAATTTATTTCTCGAAATTGAGTGAGAAATCCGTGGTATAAAGGAAATGCGGTACGTACGGGACACCCTGTATAATATGGATTGCTCGATATGCTATTTCATGCGGGTACAATTTTTTCTGTCAAAAATAGTTCTTACGTCGATGCCAACATTGAAAAAACAATTGACGGGAAGTTGAAAAGGATTTTAATAAAACCTTTTGAATTTCTGCTGTGTATCTTTGAATATATTGCCTTTATTAAAATACTTTTTACCACTAATTAACCCAAATAATTAATTTAAAAACATTTATTTCGAAGAACCCACTTATTTTGTTGTTGTTTGCAGTTCTCTCTCAGTTGGTACTTGGTGCATAGACCGACAGAGAACGCTATAATGAAGTGAGTCCACTTTCTGCAGTGTATTTATATTGACGTACTCGTATTCAGTCCATATTATACATGTCAGTGGTTTTTCATAAGAACGCTGCAAATGTTTTAGAATGTTAGGAGTTAGGCCTATGTTAGAGCCCTCATGTGGTAGTGAGGGAGCCTCAAATTCTCAAATTCTGTGAAAAACCTATACACATCACATGCATACAATAATATTCATTGAAATAAATTTTTATTTGTTTAAGTTTTGGAATAAAAATATTTTGTATAATTTTTTGAAGTTGAATTATATAAATAAAAAAATATAAATTAAAGATTTATTTTTTCAACAAATAACTCAATTAATTAAATATTTTTTACCGTAAATGGGGGGGGTCCGGATCCGCCACTGTATGGGTGTGAGAGGCTCCGAAAGTGGTAAAAAATTGTTTTTTCAGTAATAGTACGCCGGCTGAAACTTTTATTTATAAACAGTTGACATCATAATGAGTTGAAAAAAAATCGTCAGTTGCATCGCCGAGGGAGGCTTATGCGTCAGCAGCTCGCATGAACTTGTAAAAAAACACGTAAAATTAATTAATAACAATAGCAGAACTCGTCGACGTAAAGAACTGAAATTTCGTACATCGTGTTTTCAGAGCAATATTAAATGAAATTTCGAAGATGGACTAAATTTTGATATTGCCATATAAAAATGTTGTTTTTTTTACGTATACTGTAAAACCGATAAGTCCTAGACGTTTTTATTATACTGAAAAGATCTTTAGAGTACTAAATCCTATGAAATTTGTTAATTTTTTTTTCTGTCTGACCAACCGTTCGTTCTAGAACTATAACCGAAAGACCACTTCAAAAATCAAACTTGCTCAGATGGGTGACCATACGAAATTACATACGGGCATTCATCTAGAGAGGGTGTCATAAGAATTGGTCTTACATCAATTCAGGCTTTTTTACTTGTTCATATAATATTGTAATGTTGACGAATGTTTGGAAATTCTCGGCACCAATTTGCATTGTAATTTTTAAATCGTTCCGGAGAACACTCATATATTACCCCGTTCACATGAAGCGGACTGGAGTGGATTAGCGTACTTCGGAGTGAAATATTTCGCCATGTGAACACCATCCGGACTGGAATTACCTACACCGGCGTTAATTCGGTAGTGGAGTGGAATTAATCACATGTGAACACTTGAGTGGATCGAAGTGGATTTACGTTTGGATATTTTTCGGTATACTTTCATTTTTCGCTTCGAACACCTTCGTGGTTTCATACAATATTTTAAAAATTGTAAAATTATACTTCTTTCCATGATCCGTCTTTCAATATCTACAAAAATAACTTCAAATGAGAGGTGACTTTAGATTAAGAACTGTCAATAGAAAGATGTCTCTCTTGTCGATTTAATCCAGTCCATCGCATGTAAACACTTGGTATTATGCGAATTTGGACTATTCCAGTCCAGTCCAGTCCGCTTCATGTCAACGAGGTATATGACACAATATTATGACACAAATATCCATGTCTGACTAATTCTTATGATACCCTAGACTAGATACCCACCTCCCAATTCTACGCGACAACAGACTGCAACACTTTGGTTTTTTACACATGGATACCGTAAGTATTCTATATGGATTTGGTAGATAAGAAAATATAAATAGAGGCAAAAAATATGGATAAGTTCAATTCAGAACTGCAAAACTCACAATCAGTTGCCGAGACTTTTTTTTATTTATTTGATCTTATGTTTATCGCAATTGGTAAGATTCGCACCCAGTTCACAGCACTGGAAGACATTTTGAAAGTACGTTCAAAGTTTTTTCGACTATTCCGAGTCGAGAAGTATTGTGGAACGAAATAATAATACGTATATGTCCTGGTAAGCTACACCACAAGATTGACAATCTTCTGCATTAGTATATCTATTGAACAGACGGGCAAATCAAAACTCAAATTAAACTAATCGTACCGGTACTTTACACATACCTATTCTTACCACAAGGGGTCATTTGACGCCTTATGAATTAAACGTTGATATTAGAAAGAAATTCTCAATTTTTTAAAGGAAATAATACGCAACATAACTTCTGAATTCTAATAAAATAATCAAACAAATAATTTTATTTATAAATAAAATAATTAATTACTTGCACTTTTTACATATGACTGGCTTCTCTTTCATGCATTTCCCACAGACAATGTTTTTGTAAATTATGCAAGTTAAAGTGGTTTTATTATTATTATTTATGCACAATCTTATTTAACATTTTCTTCATGATTGAGAATTATTTGGGTTGCTTGGTGTGAATAAAAATTCTGCCGAAACATGTTCTGTAAATTTCAAAGAAGAAATTGAGGACTTCGCATCTGGTCGAAGCATCGATAATTTTATATTGGAGCTAGCTAGGCTGAGACATTGTTGGCTTACCCCTTGGTGACATCATCAAGGCGAGGCATTTTCGAGGCCTCGTCGATATCTGGATATTTCTTGTCTGTGCTATTTCGTCTAGATATAGACAGCTAATTGGAGGGAGTATTTCTTGTAAATCTCCGAAAAGATTTTCTGCTTATTCATTACGTCGTATGCATCCGATCGGGTCGTTCAAGTGCTCACGCCGAAACCAAACACACATATGAGATTCAGTTAAATTAAACTTTAACTTGAGAAGTATATCTAAGTCCTGAGCTAAGGTTCCAGTTGGAGAACTGCAGAAAAATACGTAAATTTCGTAAGGCGTCAAATTAATTACCCCTCGTAGTACATAAGGTATGCAAAATATTTTTCTCGTTAAAAAATTAGCCAAGCGAAAACGGAAAGTGAGAAATTAAATAATCAAATAATATAAGAACTTACAGAAAGTGAGATAAACGAAAAAAATAACAATGAATGTACGATTTTAAAGTAAATTTTAGAAGGAGTCATTTGACACCGTTTTGTACGTCTAGTGTTAAGATAAAAATCTTAATCATAATCAGGACTAACATCGAAATCAAAACCAAATAAAAAATAATAATAAAAAAAATGAAAATCAAAATTAAAATTAAAGCTAAAAGCAAAATTAATATTAAGATCAAAATTTAAATTGAAATTAGAAACAAAGTCAAAAATTCAAAAACCAAATCAAAATTAAAATTGAGAGAAAAATTAAAATTAAAAACAAGTAAAAAAACTAGAATTGGTCTAAGATCAATTCCTATGAATTTTCGTATGTTCACCCATCTGTGCAAGTTTGATTTTTGAAGTGGTCTTTCTCATATATATTTCTAGAACGGTTCGTCGGACAGAAAAAATTATTACAACAAATTTTATAGGATTTCATATTCTGAAGAAGTTTTTAGTACAATAAAAATGTCTAGGACTGATCGCTTTCACAGTATCCGTAAAAAAGCTAAATTTTTATATGGCAACACTAAAAACGGATTTCCCGAATTATTCCATTTTTGAAATTATATTTGCTATTACTATGAAAACACTATGTACCAAATTTCAGCTCTCTATGTAACGCGTTCTCAGGCAGTGTCCAAATATATAGTGGAAAACGAAACTTTTGTATGGCAACCCCAGGAAGGTGTTGCCCCATTTGTCACATTTTCGAACTTAATTTTAATTTTTTTTTAAGTCCGCTTACAAAATTTCAGCTCTCTAAGTGAGCGCGGTCTCGAGTTATCGTCTGCACGGACGAATGGACGGACAAGCGGACATGCAAAAATCAAAATAAGTTTTAATTTTATGCGGGGGTGTCAAATCCATTTTGCTCCACCATCATTATTTCTGTGCGTTACAAACGGAATGACAAACTTAGTATAATCCTTTAGATTTCAACTAGGGTGTAACAAAAATTAAAAGAAGAGAGGTGAAAAAATAAAAACAATAAAAGATAACAATTTTTTGTGTTGCAGACAAAAGAACGCTACTCTAGGAACCCAATAAGAAACCGTCTGAATATTCCAAATGAATTCGCCCACTGAATGATACTAGGCAGCTCATTCCAAAAACGAATTGCCTGAACAATGTAAGAACCCTGAAAGACTGATGTTTGGAATCAAGATATTAAAAACTTACGACATCTGACCAAGTTAGCTTCGCTTCACATTCATTTCCTTCCAATGAGCCTCCAAGCAGAGCAAGCCTAAGATGAGACACATGGTCAAACCTTCGTAATCCAAAAATAAACCGGAGGCAGTCATTGAATGCGACATTTAATCTTTTAGTGCAGCTTGAATCCAGCTTCGCAAAAACAAAATCATACGTAAAGTGTTGAAGGACTTTATTAGATGACAGCGTAATTGGCGCGACGGAGTTGTGTAAATCTTGGAAAGGCAAACGTGAATATGGTCGCAACACTTCATATTCGAATTAAGTGTATAATACCCAAAATACGGATCTTCTTTACATACGGAATCACAGCACCATTCACAGTGACAGCTGGTAATTCCGAAGAGTCCATCGAACCAGTTGAAAAGGCAATGCATTGAGACTTACTAATTACGAGTAAATCCGAGTTGATCCTCTCAAAACAGTCTTCCATCAAACCTATGGGACGACTAAGACAAATTTGAACGACGTCATCGGCATAAATGTGGATACTAACGTCAGAAGTTACATACAGCAAGTCGTTTATATATAGGATAAAGAGCAGAGGCCCAAAAATGGAGCCCTGTGGAACTTCACAGATTAAGGGAATAAAATGCGAAAAATTTTCCTCATTCAGACCACCTCCGGAGAGGAAATTATTAATTAAAAGAGTCACCTCATTTGAAAAATGAAAACGGTTCTGAAAATTAAATGTAAAAGCAAATGGATGTAAGGCATGGAAAAGGGAAATATAATAATATATCTTTTGGTAATAAACTGAAAATAAAACATAACCTAAACATTAGTTAACGACTATCCACAGAATCTTCCAAGAGTGGTCGACACACTTCTTTTAGATGTCGACCATGCGTTAACCATTGACATTGAGCTCTAGAAAAAAAAAGTCTCACAGAAAACCTTTCAAGAATTCTCCCTCTGATTTGTTGGTATATATGTAGATACATATGGAGTATACCGAGTGAGATAGCTGAAAGGGAACATCGTTTATTGAAAGTTTCATGTATACTGAAGATGCTCCATTTCATTATCCAATTTTAATTTCGATGTACAAAAGAAAGAAAAATTCCCACAAACTTACCATTATGAATTAAGATATCAAAAGCGAAAACTTATTTAATCCCAGGAAAGCTGTCTTAAAGTCATTACATGTCTTCAGCTTTAATGATAAGTAACCACACGCAAGGAGTATATAATTCCTGAGCAACTGCTCCGGTGGAAACATCTCCCGAATTATGTAACTTTTTCTTATTAAACAAAGTTTTACGTGCGAACCAACAACGTACATACATACATATGTATCTGGGGTTCCACGGAGAATCGTTTACATGCGTGAGTCTAATTTATTATTTAGCTGTGGTCTGGCAGTGAGAAGTGGGCAAAAGTAAATTATTAATCGCCCACTGGCAGAATCAAGTGGCAGGCGATTATATAGTCGGCATGGAACAATGAAATAAATAAAAAAAAACGAACCGATTACAAGTTCCTTAATCAAATATTCATAAAGCAATTGATTCAATGCATCGCATCCAACTAAAGTTATAAGTTGAATAAATTGTGCAAGGCTTAAGTCCTGGAAGGATATTTGGGAAGAGTAATTTATACCCAATTTTGGAGAAGAATAGAAACTAGATAAATGTAAAGAGATATGGGATAAGTAAGTAGAGCAGGTGATTTAGATGATTGCATATAGAAAGAAAACCTGTGGTGACGTTTCTGTGCCGGGTCATATATTTCTGTGCCGGGTCGTACATTTCTGAAAACTTAGCAACTTTATAAACCTAGCTGAAAGCAGGTAGGTTTTGATTTTGTGAGAATAGTAAAAAACTAAAATGTAAATAGTATGATTACAGCGGCCATTCAAAAATCATAATAACTAAAGGAACATGGATAAAAGCAGAAGCACATCCAGCCCTCGAGCCGTTGTCAAAATTTCCAACACGGGTTTTTAAATGAGGCAACATAAAACCAAGCCTACAGTTAGTCTCAAGGCCTAGCCGTAAGGCGAGCTTTGCTTAATGTTAGAAATTTTTTTCTCTCAGGTCTACTGGGGTCGGATTCTGTAACTCGCGGAGTTTGGGAGATGAGAATTTTCGTTTTCCCCCGATTAAAACTCCCTAACTCACCATTCGAGATTCTCTAACATACTTGGGGCGTTGGAGAGAACGTGCGAAGTGCCCCAATATTAAAGGACGGCCAACTCTGTGCGGGAGAGTCGTAGACCATTTTTGTTTTTTCCTTCAGATTTAGGGTCTAGAGTACAAAAATTTAGATGAAGAATTTTTGGGGAGGGGCTTTTGGGGTGGGGGTCCTAGCACCCCTCATTGGGAGTTGTTCATCAATTTGTATATCTCCGTTATTGAATATTTTATTAGAATTAAATAATTTTCAATTATTATTATATTAATTAATTAATTAATTAATTGTATTATTATATTAATTAATTAATTAATTAATTGTAATGTTTGGTATCAAATTAAAGAGAGAGAAGCATGTAATCGAGTGATGTAGTTTTATTTTGCTCATCTTAACTTCATAACTGGCTTTTTACCGCCGATTTTTTGCACTTGGGTCATATACACCCCAGTTTCTATATTTTGCATATATTTCCTCCGTTCTTTGTTTCACATCCATCTGTTGTGAACAATTTTCTAATGGAAAGTGAATTTCCACGATAATGATGAGTTGAAAATATGTTCATTTTTGTAAAAAACAAAACAAAAAACATTTTTTCATCTTAAGGACTGATTCACTTCTTTTGCAATTATCTCCAAAACAATTTATTGGACTGAAAAACTAAGTACATATCTAATTAGGGGACAAAATGTATATGCGATTTCATCCTACGTACAAGCTTTAACGTGCATATTTAAAATTTTTATCTTCTGTACTGGAAGGCGACCAAATTAACCATTTTCGCGTAATTTAAATTTTTTAGCAGATACCTTGAGACAACAAAATCCATATTTATCTGTAAGTATTGCAAGGATTTCCATAATTTGTTTTTATAAACATAGCCTGGATATGAATCCATAATTCAATTTGAAAATCCTAGGTACTTCGGTTCTTTCACAAAACACAACAAAAGCAGCAAATTTTGTCAGTTGAGAGATATTCTTCCTACTTCTCCACAACTAAAACAGAGTTACAGAATTCCGAGTGGAGAGTTAAGTGTCAAAAGAATTCTCATCTCCACAACTCCCTCCACAACTCTCCGAATTAGTGAATCCGGCCCCAGGACCATCAGTTTTTTTTTTTCTGTCAAAGGAGATATTTGGCAAATAGGAATCACTTGAAATTTATAATCAACATTTTTGGAAATTATTGCTGCCCAGAATGTAAAGGAATTGTGGCAAATACAACTATCAGCATCGATCCCGGTGGTGCAATTTTGTTTTCAATTCTCTGAGGCAAGCCTTGAAGCGAGCTGCGAGTTAGCTTGAGAGAGGGCAGGTCTGAGGCTTGCTTGGATGTGTTTTCTGCTTTAAGATGTTTTTCTCTCTGCAATTTAGCCCTACCGCAAACGGACTGGCAACCTAGTGCAAAAGAAACCACTGCCGCAGGTAGTACAAGTCTTACGGCCATCAAGTCGACGTAGGATCGACTTGATGCCCGTGCACCAGCTTTCTTCTCGTATAGTCGTGCCAGTTCAGGCTGTCATACGGACAGCCTGGACAATTGAACATCCATTGGCAGAACACTTTCGGCCGCCAAGCCGTCATAAGGAAGAGGTTCTAGGCAAAGTATTTGAGGTACAGAAGTTGCCTAGCCTCAAGCAGGCTGATTATAGGTAGTCAGCAATTGGAGCGAATCAGTTCCCGGAATTCAGTTTTCAAGACATCACCGTTTCCTACTTCAAGCAATCGAGATTTTACGGATTCAGATTTTCAAGCCCTCTGTTTAGTGTGAAAAACAATTCTGCCACCTCCCTCCCCAGAACAGTTACCCGCTTCAAGCAACTACAGTGGAGCAATTACAATTTCAAGCAATTTCATTGGAGCAGCTACTTCCTATTATCGACGTTATAATTGTGACGATTTGCCACGGTAAGCCTTGTTACCCCAAAATCCGAAAAGTTGAAAAATATTTAACATTGTCATCAATTCGTGCAATGGTCAAAGCGGTCTGGGAATTAAAATAGGCATCTCATAAAAACATCACCAATAGACAAGGGAGAGACAACTAACGTTATACCTATAAGTACTCCAATTTTGCAGTAAATAATTCCTTTAATCTTTGCTGAGTTTTCGTTTCAACGTCCTCCACTTCATCCATTACAGTATGTTCCACGGTTGCGCAAATATAAAAATTTTATTGAAGCTTAGGTTTAATACCGATTTTGTGGCTGAGCATAATATTCGCAGATGATAAGCATTTTTCCATGTAATTGATGAAAAACGAAAAAAAAATGGGACAGAGAACTGAACCTTGAGGCACAGCGATATTTGGACGAGCATATTTATACTGTCTGCTACCGGCTTGACAGATATAGATAGATATAGTTTTCATTCTACTGAATCAAAATTTAAATTTGGATAACGTGGCAGTAAGGCACATTCTCTGGCAATCATCCAAATACTATGAACAGCAGTTACCAATTTGTCAAACCTATGGAGGAAACAGTTCTATCTCTAAGTAAGATATCTCAGTCATTAGCAAGACTGTAGGAATCGAGACAAAATTCGAATTAGATATTTATAGACTTTTGGCAGTTCGAAATTTAGAGGGACCAGACTTCTTAGAGATAGTCTGAACATAAAGTTTCCAAATAATTAAATGGCGATTTGTTTAAGATTTATAATCGTTACCACTCGATAATGAAAAAAAAAAACAAAAAAACAAATGGAAAAAATAACGCTCAAACGACCACCTATAGTAAACGAAATTACGAAACTTTCGTCCCCAGAATGCCTCATTTCCATCTAAAATTTCATAAAAATTGTGCAATAAGCGAAGAAATCAATTTCGAAATTTCAGAAAATTATTTAAGGAAACCCCCAATAATTCTCGGCGGAATGTAAAATTTCTGCTCTGATTGCTACCCTAAAGGACCGCAATTTATCCATTTATTTCCCCCCGGAAATTCCTACACTTATTCTCAAGTTATTACATGCGTAAAATGTGAATTCCCAATTCATCTGAAAATATGAAGATGAACTTTACTCGGTAAGTTACATACAATGATTGCTCACCCATCTCGCCCCCCCCCAAACCCCCACTCAATCAAGTTCAACGGTTCATCCTAAATTGCGTATTGATCATCAACTTACCGCTCTACCACCCTCCCCCCCCCTCCTGTTGTTTAAAAATGACATCAATTTTGGTTTCTCGGGGATATTAAGCGCCGGAAAATTGATTGGTTGTCATATTAGGCATAAACATTAAACGACATCGACAGATAAGGGACAGAGTAGGGAGGGACTGGAGGGTGTAAGATCTTGTTACGAAGTTGTGTCAACCACCCGCTAGCTAACTGGCTGACTAGCTAGCTGACAGAAAATCATAAAGCTGTCGAACGCAAATCATATAAAAAAAAGTTTCTTTTTTTTTGTAAACCCTCCCTAAGCTATATAGCCTCGAGTCACATTAACTTTAACACAATTCTTCTTCCTAGGAGGAAGAATCAAGTGTCTATGGGACGAAGGAGCTGTAGAGTACTTAGCAAGTAAGAAACAGAGAGAGAGAGAGAGAGAGAGACAAAGACAGAGAGCGAAAACTCAGGATTCCATCAATCAAGTTTGGTTATTTCGCCTTTGGTGTACATCATTGAGGCGCATCGGGATGTGGCATGTTTATACCATCGAAGATAAATCTAGAGGAGAAAGGACATATAACGAATGCCAGAACACTTTATCCTATAACGCCAGCAACATGTGCTTTGCCCTATAAGTGAACAAATCGTAGTGTCACCCAATTAAGCTCCATGTCCCGCCTGATTGCATTCTCTCACCCTTTACGGAACCCATTGAAATAGAGTGCATGTCTATGTCCTGTCCCTTGATGATCCCAGGGAAAGTGCTCCTGTGTGGATATGATATATATATATATATATATCTACATATACCAAAGAGCTTCAGCAGCAGTATAGCAGCATTCCAGGAAAAAGTTATTCGTCCTGGTACCCCCACCCCGACTGAAGTTGTAATTTACTTTGGAATTGATGAATTTAGCCAGAGCACCACATGTTCACATGTTGGACGTTCCGAAAGGAGGTCGCCCATTGGATACATACAGCCAAATGAGTTTGGAAAAGGGTTCCGGAATAAAGGGCGAAGTGGAGGAGTGTGTTCTTCGAATATAAAGCTCCGGAATTTCGAGGTATTTTTCGGTGATTAAATTTAGTTTCCTCCACTTCTTAAATAATTTACGGAACTGAAATGAACTTTGTCTGTCGATGTCGAGAACTTGCGAGCTATCTAGCACTAATTAGGGGGCTAACAAGCAAAGAGAATTCTCAAGAACGTCCCTGTCTGCAAGAAAGCTGTATGTCCAATGAAATTGAATGATTTACTCTCTTGCCAGGAAGTTGCGAAAAGAATTTCCGAGTAGCAGGATTTCGACTCGGGGTTTTGGTTAGGTTTTTGGGGAAACAGGAAAATTTGTAAGATTAGCAGAAGGAGTAAACTTGGTCGACGAGTGGTCGTATTGTAAATTAACGTCTCTTTTGGTATAATCCTGTTCTACACACTCTTCTATACACTTAAACTGAAAATGCTCCTGCATATAGATTAAGTACCTATGCCACAAAAATTTTACGGATTATTATTAACCAAAGTAGAGAGAAAACTAACGCCATTGTTCCCAGAATCTTTTTTGGGGTTAATGAGAAAGTATTTCGACTCAGTAGAAATAATGATTGGGTAAGATTAAGCTTTCTGGACCTTTTCAGCCAGCCTTGGACATAGTTACGATGTTGTTGAATATATCTAATCGCGGAAAAACACAGAAAATTTCAGAAGGTCATTCTGCGCCAGTCGCAGAGCGGAGGACATTTACACGGCTATCATAAGATCCATGATAAGAAACATTACGATTATATGATGGCATAGGGCGAAGCTCAATGTGATAAAAAAAAAAGTAAATTGGAACTCTGCTGAACCTCGCACTCTCGGCAGTCCCATTTTTTATAGTCGATGCTTTTGAGAACGGCGGTCAACAGCAACTAGGGTGCGGTAGTTATGCAATGAGAATTTATCGACCGTTTTAACTGCTTAGATGATTGATAGTGGAGCTCTTTCATTTTAGCACCCTGTTCATTCTTCAGCAGTACACTTTAGAGCTTTAAAGACTCGCGATCTTAATGCCTTCCAGTAGTCTACAAAACCTTGCTATTTTAATGCCTTAATAAAAGATTTTGGATTTCTCTACATCTCATAATACGAACGTTATACCTTGGTAAAGATGTCTAAATATGTATATTTACTAAAGAAGTGTATTACGACACAGTTGTGCAGTTAATTCCCCTGTAGAGATATGCAATAGTATAACAGATATAGTGGTCATTTGGATTCAATATATATTTCCCCATTTGAGATCGAAGATATCAAATCCGTGATTAATTCGTTGGATACAAGTATTCCTAACAATTTTTTCAAGAAATGTGCTGACTCTTTTTCAGCTCCCATTTGTGAATTATTTAACCGTTCAATATCTGAAGGCTTTTATCCAGATCTTCTAAAAAAAATGTTTGTGTTTCCTATATTTAAAGCAGGTGACAAAAAACATGTGATTAATTATCGTCCAATAACCTTATCTAATGGCTGATTTACATTACTCGAACATTACTAGAAAATAGAGTAAGTAGTTTCCCGTTATCTGAAAATACTTTAGAACGATAAGGACAAAAGATAATCCAGCAAAATTTTACTTTAAATGTCAAATACCCCGACGAAGGGGAAATTTTTACTGCCATAATTAGCCATAAAAAGTTCTAGCTAGAAATATATTTTATGGCAGTAAATTTTGCTATTATGGCAGCAAGCTCATACATATAACTACAAGCGTGTACGAATATAATTGTTTACATGCACACAAATTAAAAATATTTGAATAAAGTCACAGAACATCAGCTGGAATGTGTCAAAGTTTATTCAAAATTTTTAAAAAAAATTTAAAAAAAATTTAAAAAATTGTTAAAAAAAATTTTAACATTTTTTTAAAAAATTTTAAAAAAAAATTAAAAAAAATTTTTATAAAATTTTAATAAATTTTTTTAAAACATTTTTAAATATGGAATGTGTCAAAATTTTAAGGGGAATATTTTGTATTCTCTATTGTATTCTGTATCTGTATTGTTCTTTAAAATAGTGCCTTTTTTGACCCGATTTTGTCTCTTTCATTAGATGATGATACTGTAATAAAATTTAAAAGGAACACCCTGTTGTGCCATCAGTGAATGTTTCTCACAAAATAAAAACACTACAGAGGTTATTAGTATTTAAATTAAAGCGAATTAAAAACTTTCTTATACAAATGTGAAATTACAGGCTTTCGGAAAGAAATTGTATAGAGATAGTTAGTTACTCTATTGATTGAAAAGGGTCTGGTCAGCAATGACGGGAAGGAATACATAACACCGCAACATGTCGAAAAGGAAATTTTGAACGAGTTGTATGTTTCTTGGGGGACGAGTCAATCTGCTTGAGTTGTCGAACATTTTAAATCTTGATTTGAGCAAGGTGTGTGTGTGTGTTAATTCAAATGTACGAAGTTTGACACAATGTCGGATAGCGCAGTTAATTTTAGGCGATATATATCAACCTTTGGAGCAATCCAAGAGCACGTTCAACAAAATTAATAAATATTAAAACCTGAATAAAGGTTTCGCGCCTGGAGATCTCTTCAGAAACCACTACTATTCCCGATTTTTCTCCTAACTTTGCTGTTATTCTCCGGCATCTAAGGACATACTGCTATTATAAAGATCGACGAGGATACTTCTTCTTTTTTGGTGATTGCGCGGAGTATGAGCAGGATCTGGATCTGTTTATTTTTTCATCATCGTCTTACCATCAGGCCATGAAAGATGTTTATGCGATATCTACCCAATTAAGTAGTTAGCATGCTGACCTTTTTGACTATTCTGCTTCTGATGTAGTTGTCTTGTACTTTCTCCATTGTTTTAAGGATGAAGAAATGCATTAGATATTCTGATTGAAAGTTTTTGTACAATGACACGCATCATATTAATAAAAACTATTATCATTAATTTTTTAACTTTTATTTTATTAAATATGTATGAAAAATCTAAAACAAAACAGAAACGAAATTCTGAAATTTTAGATTTTTTTTAAGCGAATGAGCTGTTGTAACTGTTGTAGCTCGGCCACAGTATATTCTGCTCGGCTATCCTCTGTACCAAAGTTCTGTCAGTACAGAGCGATGAGGTAGATGGATGTATCTGAGGAATATCGTGAGATCTAAGCAAATTACTTCGGTGGTAGTTATTCCGCGATTCTTGGTATTCTCTTATAATTTGATCTTGAACATCAGGAAGACACGATGAATAACGACTGTACTCCATGGTAAATTTACTTTTACCTTGCGTACTAGACAAAATTAAAAAATAAAAACAAATATCAATAAAATCTGAAATTCTGTCTATATATTATGTGCCAGCAGTAATTACCTTAATTCTCCAGCATATTGTTAAGAGGAACTTCAGCATAAACTTCCAACTAATTTATGCAATTGACAAATTGATGAAATGCCACAACTGAAACTTCGCTATAAAAGAGTGGGAAATAATATTTTGACAGTCGATCAACTCTTCCTTTTTATCTAACAGTGCAAAGTAATAAGACCCTCTCACTCACTTTCTCAGTAAAATCGCATGTTCGAGTAATGTAAATCAGCCATTAGCCAAAGTTTGTAATGCGCCCTTAAAGCGTAACAAATGAAAAATATTCCTCAAATCAGACGCATGTCAAATATTTGACAAATGCACGCAGTGTGGGACCAGCTTAAGTAATCCGCATCTCTTTTGTTTTCGACAGACTTGACCGTGCACGGTACACAAACTAACATGACTGTATGACTGTTCCGCACTTCCTTCCTCGAAGAAGGCGACATGTGATGAAAAAAGCGTACCAACTATAGTTCTTCTTCTTGTTTTGTCGAGCTGCCAGAAGCGGCGTTAAAAATTGTTGATGCCTTAAATATCACAACAAAATAATGGCGCGAAAATTCAAACACATTTCTGAGAAACTCCGCACAATCTTCCGCACCACCCACTGACATGTATACGAGGTGTGGCAGAAAAGTAATGAGACTGGCAACACTGCAAGCGATCTGGCAATCCTGCGCTGTTGTCCTTGATAGAGCACGTGTAGAAGGGTACTGCCATAGCTCAGTGCGAGTTTCCACTCCTTCCGTTAACGACGTGATTTTTGTGACTGCTATTAGTGAAGTTGTGTTTTGGTTGTGCGTCACGCAAAATGGAACAGCGAAATTTGGAGCAACGTTGTGCCATTAAATTTTGTGTTAAGCTTGGAGAATCGGCAAGTGTGACGTTTGAAAAGTTAAAACAGTCCTATGGGGAACATTCTTTATCCCGAGCTCAAGTTTTTCGCTGGCACAAATCATTTTTGGAAGGCAGAGAACACGTTGAAAATGAACACAGATCAGGGAGGCAATGCTTCATGTCACACTGCCCTCTCCATAACAGAATTGTTGACCTCAAAAGGCATTCCTGTGGTTCCCAAGCCCCCCAATTCACCTGTCCTTAGTCCCTGTGACTTTTTCCTTTTCCCTAAACTTAATAATGTCCTCAAAGGACGTCATTTCAGGACTTTAGAAAACATCCAAAAGAGTGTAACGGACATGCTGAAAACCATACCGGTTGAAGACTTCCAGCGCTGCTTCCAACAGTGGGAACAACGTCTCCATCGGTGTGTAGCTGCCCAAGGGAACTACTTTGAAGGGGATAACATTGATGTTTGAAAAAAAAATAAAAACTTTGGTAAATAAATATCAGTCTCATTACTTTTCTGCCACACCTCGTATAAATGGGCTGACTCTCTTTCAGCTGCCATTTGTGAATTATTTAACCGTTCAATATCTTCTAGAAAAACTATATTTAAAACATGTGATTAATTATCGTCCGATAACTAAATCTAAATAGTCTTGCTTTAATATTTGAGCGCCTCATTTATAACAGCCTTTTACTTTCTCAATCTAATCCGAACATCTGATGATTCCCGTCAATTTTTTCATAACCAATTAAGTCCGCCTTCTTTATTTGACCATGATTTTTTATTTGTTAGCTATAATATTCTTATTGATCACAATAATATGGTCAACATACCGTGATTTCAATAACATTGATTATACTAGTCTGTTGCCAATCAATGCCTTGGAACGATATTTATTACTGTGCGACAGTTGATGCTCAGCTTAAACTATTTGAAGGCAACGTGAAATATCTTCTCGACAAAACTATGCTCCGATTAAAGTAAGGCACCCAAAATCCAATGGCTGCCCCTGGTTTCATTCACATATAAATACTCTCTTTAATTACAGAGCGGGATTATTTTTACCGTAGATTTAAGCGTCTCAAGACCACGACTGCAAGAACACTTACACAAGAGCCCGGAATGCAGTTAATTCGGCAATCCGCGCAGCCAAACTTGCGTATTACTCTACGAAATTTAGTCCTGATATTCCTTTCAAAACTCTTTGAAAAAATCTCAAACTGGTGGGTGTTTGTAAAAAGGTACAAAATATTTGCAATTTGAGACCAAATGATCTTAATGTTTATTTTACTTCCAGTCATTCTAGTTCCCCTAACACTGGTCGATTTCCAGAGGTCATTCAAGCCACCCGTCACTTCGAAAGTCTTTTTTCCTTCAGTTGTGAGGAATTGTCTGGGGCAGTCTACTCAATCTAAATCTGATGCAATCGGCCCAGACAATATGCCGCCTAGATTTCTGAAGATTTTATTTTCTCTTATTCGTATGCTTTACAGATTATGTATCAATTTTTGCCTGACTTCTTCTAGTTGTCCAGCCTCTTGGAAACTTACAAATGTGCTCCCGATCGCTAAGGTTGGTGTTGGTGATTTCCCCCCAGTAAGCCTCCTGTGTTTCATGGCTAAAATGTTGGAGAAATTAATGTGTTGACAAATACAAAGCTTTCTTACGGACCACAGGCTGCTGTCTCACTGGCAGTCTGATTAAGGTCCACGACACAGTTATGAATCAGCACTACCAAGAGTCACAACTGACATTCGCGATGCGCTTACAATGGCGATGTCAGCGTTCTAGTCCACCTAGATTTCTCTAAGGCCCTTGTTACCATCCGCTATGATTTACTATTTAGAAAATTGGTTTCTTTCTATCATTTCTCTATAGATCGGCCATTAATTTAATTGAGAATTTCCTATTTAACCGCGAACAAAGAGTGAAAATCAATAATTAAATTTCTGATACTCTTCCTCTTATACGAGGCGTCCCTCAGAGCTCAGTCCTTGGACCTCTTCTTTTCCACATGTACATTAATGATCTTCCTGGTGCTCTGCAGGATGTTGAAATTCAACTGTATGCGGATGACGTTCAACTTTACTGCAATAGGCCTATATAAAAGATTTTGTTGAGCATATGAATTGTGACATTGACCGAATTGTAAAATGGTCCTATAACAATGATCTGATATTAAATCCGCTAAAATCTTTACACATATTTTGTCAAAATATTTTTGATCTCGCGGTTCTTTCCCGTAACGCTAAATGGGATCATTTCATGGGACCTTTCATGAGTCAAGTCAAGAAACTGGGAGTTCGCTTAGACAAGCAAATGAAGTGCTGCGGTTACGTCAAGAATTTATTGGGCAAGGTATACGCAGGGCTGTGTAGGTTATACCTATCCGCAAGTATATTATCCCCTAACCTTCGTTCTAAATTAGTCAAAGCTCTTCTACTACCTTATTGTACATATGGAAATATACTTTTCTCTAAACTTGACTCACTTTGTGCAAAACGAATTGAAGTTGCGTTCAACGACTGCATTAGGCTTATTTATGGACTGCGTCGTCCAATTGATCTATACTTAAAGTGGAGGGCTCTTATTTTTCTTTATGAGCTAATACAAACTAAGGAGCCCGAATATCTGTACCGTCGATTACGATTTCTCCAATCAACTAGACATACTTAATAAGTTACTGTTAATGCGCTGTAATAAAACAATACTCGAGAGTTGTTTCTTCGTTCAAATTTCACGTATTTGGAATACTTTGGCTTGTAGCGTTAGGAAGATTAGAGTGGGGCAGCTTTCAGAAGGTCTTTAAAAATGCATTTAATCACTAATTGATTTTTCTATATGAGGCCAGCCCGTCCCTTTAACTCGTACACGAATTTGTCTGCCTGTATACATTTCTTTTTTACTATTTTCGACACTCTCGTAGACCCACTTTTCATCATCACAGAGAGCTGAAATTCGGCACACAAGTTCATGTCGCGTGACAATTGAATCTATCAAAATTTGAACCGGAAATTTCCATGGAAAACCCGGAAAATCGGGAAAAATCATTTGAAAATTTGGAACAAATTTGATTAGTGATAAATCCGTTTCAGGAAAAATGCAGAGTTTTCCGATTTTTCCGGAAAAATTTTCCGAAAATTTTCGGGTAAAAAAGTTTTCTAAATTAAGCAGGATCAAGTTCCCTATCAACTGGCATCATTACTTTCTCTCCGACAATGGTGAAAACTTTAGAAAAAATCGAGGAAAATTCATGTAAAACGCTTTTCCGGAGTTTTTCCGACCAAGGAAGCGTTTTGCAACCAAAGACAAAGTTGTAGAGCGAAATGAATTGCATAAAGTTGCTTTTGTGGAAAACTCCATGGAAAACCTTCATCGATATGATTAGTGATAAAGTGGAAAATTTTACGTAAATTTCCGGAATTTTTGAGGCCAAGTCGCATGAAAAAGTAGAAAATAAACTTTTCTTCACACACAGAGGTGGACTCAGATTTTATTCGCTAACAATCACCGATATATTTCAGTATGATCAATCAGAGGTAATAAGTGATTTGATTCATGAAGAGAAAGAATATTCAAGAGAAATGTGCCAATCAAAAAATCTGAGTCCACCTCTGTGTGTGAAGAAAAGTTTATATTCTACTTTTTCATGCAGCTTGGCCTCAGTTTTGTTTGATAACTCGTTTTTTACTTATTTTATTTACTATTTATTTTTTTATTAAATTGATATATTAAGTTAATTAACAATGAATTATTATTATTAAATATTAACTGTAGTTTCGTAAATTTGTCAACGGAATTTATTTTTGTACAATATAAGATGTAATTCTTGCGTACTTCACATGAATAAATAAATATTATTATTTTCTTGGAAATAAAGTTTTTCATTGACATTCATCAACACAGCTTTTCACCTGGTCATTCCGCTATCACCAATTTAGCTATCTTTACCAATCAAATTGTAACGGCTCTTGACAGTAGTAAACAAATGGACGTATCTTATGTTGATATCTCCAAAGCTTTTGATTCCATTATTCATAATTGACATAATAATTTACGAGGGCAATTTGATAAGTCAGCGACTTTTTGAATTTCCCGCGCAGTAACTTTAAAAAATGCAACACTGCTCCTGCTAACTGCCATCTATTAAAAAACTACTGTCAAATTTTGAGCAAGCTCCGCCATTTAGTTCGTGTTTGACAGCCATTGAAAGCAGAGAGCCTCGTAAATTTTAAAGGAAATCGAAGAAAGTGAATTTCGTGCTCTAATTAAGCATTATTTTTTGCGTACAAAACCCATCACCGAAACCAAGGAAAGGCTTGTTAAATACTATGGGTGCAATGGTACAATGGTGAAGAAGTGATTTACTGAGTTCCATTGTGGTCATACCAGCACAAATGACGCCTAATGTTCAGATCGCCGAAAAGAGGTCGTCACGTCAAAAATAGTGGATAAAATCCAAGGACCATATTAGACGATCGGACAATGAAAGTGCGTGAGCTGTTTGAGACTGTAGGCATCTCAACTAAGCGAATACATCACATTTTACATGAATATTTGGATATGAAAAAGCTATCCGCGCAATGGATGCCGCGATTGCTCACACTCGGCCATAAGCACAATCGTGTGAGCAGTTCAAAGGAGGCTTTGGCGGTGTTCAGCTGCATTCCGACCGAGTTTTTGGGTCGTTTCGTAACTGTGGACGAAACATTACAACACACATTAGACAATCAATACAGTTGGTTTCTTCGGGTGAACGTGCACCAAAGAAGGCCCAGATGAGTTTGTCGGCCAACAAGGTCATGGCCACAGTTTTTTAGGATGCACGCGGTGTCATTCTCATCGATTACCTTGAAAAGGGTAAAACGGTTAGCGGTGAATATTATTCAGAGATTTTGGACAGATTCGAGATTGACTTGAAGCAAAAACGACCGCATTTGGCGAAGAAAAAAGTGTTGGTCTACCAAGACAATGCACGGGTGCACACGTGTGTAGTCACAACGGCAAAAATCCATAAATTGGACTACGAACAGCTACCCCATCCAGCATATTCTCCAGATTTAACCCTGTGACTATTTCCTGTTTGAAACCTGAAGAAATGGCTGGGCGGTAAGAGATTTGGGTCTAACGAAGAAACAATTGCCTATTTTTAGGCCCTTGAGAAAACTTATTATTTGGAAGAAATAAAAAGATTTGAAAAACGCTGGACTAAATGCATCGCACTTAAAGCAGACTATGTTAAGAAATAAAACACATTTTTGCCGAAATTTTTTTTTCAAAAAGTCACTAACTTATCAAACTCCCCCCGTATATTATGACATTTTTCTTATAATTATAAAATTAGATTTGACTGCATTATCTTTATAATATTGGCTTCTTCTTAAAATTGGAATTTAAGCTTTTGAAAGTTCGTTAAGATTATTCGAAATATCACGAAATTTTTCGAATGGATTACGTCGTCATTTCGTCATTGATGACTGTTTGTATGTCCAGCATAGCTCTTATTGAGCTCGTTGTCAGATTTCTTCCGGAAGCTTCTCCACATTTTTTCGGCCCAGGCAAGAATATTAATTAAATAGAGCTCACCAGAACTTCAGAACCATGAAAAGTGACAGCGTTTTTTTAACTATGATTAAAATTTTGTTTTTTTTTTCTCTATTTTGCAATGTACTTACTCCCAACTCTTAGAAGAATTTCCCATAAAATCGTAACGAAATTCTGTTCCACATTTTTCTAGCTCATTGAATAGATTTCTTTTCATTAGGAAACGAGAACAACTCCACCTTATTCTTCCCATAATTTCGTGTTAAATTTTTTCCGCCCAAAAAAGATAATTTTCACCTGCGCCGTTAAAATTTTCACAGGGTAAAAAAAATAGAACAAAAAAAAAATGTGCTTCAGTAGAGAAAGCTCATTAGAATTCCAACAATAAAGAAAGTCATCTCCTTGCCTTTATGTTCATTAAATTCCTTGAAAACAATTGTTCGCTTCTCTTGAAGAAACAAAAAAAAAAAAACCTTGAGCATAGGCGCACCTATAGATACTTAACTGGGCGCAGGTTCGCCTCGAGGCGAATTCCATCACTCCCCTCGAACACAGTTATTCTATATAAAAATCACATAAAATTTTTAGAGGCGCCCTCGAGTTAGGGAATTGCTTAGCACCCCATTAAATTTTAATCTTATTTGACTTAATCCGCAGGAGAGTAACCTTAAAGGAAGTTCACATAGATAGGATCAAGCAGCGTATCTTCCTTCGACTTATGGTGGAACATCCTCTCCTTTAGGGAATTCTCTCCTCCTTTTCTACTTTCCTCCATTCCTTAAGAAATATTCACCATAATACGCAAGGCACATGGTTCACAAGAAAAATTCCCAGCATGCGTTCGTAATTTGTTTGGCCTGACAGAAAATTGCTGCTAGCAAAAGAAAAGGAAATTTCGCAACAGAATCAGGATCATTCTCCGTTCATCTGTTCTGCTTAGGTTATCGGGGGAGGGTATACACGAATGACCCGCAACCTAAAGTGGATTAGGAATAGCGGCGTATATGAAGCGCTATCACCTCTCTCTGATTGTATGGCTCCATCCGTTGTGGATTTTTTTTTATTTTTATTTACCAAGAATCTCAGTGTTTTGTGATTCGTTATAAAAAAAAAAAAAAAACCCCACAGTCAGTCACCCTTGCCCTGCCCTGCCTGGTTTTAGTAAATGTTTTTGTTTATCTTCCTTCAGACCAGGCTTATCCTGTAAATGGCCTCTAATGCCCGCAAGATAAATCGCTCATCCTTTAGCGAAATTGAAGAAAGCATGGCACGGAATACTAGTGTTGTGCGTTCAGCAGCAATGGCCTTCTTAGCTGCCCATTTATTTCGTTTAACCGGGCTTAGTCGTCCATTCTTACGAATATTTGTCAAATAGCGGTACTTCAGGCATTATTGTCGTTACGTCGTCGTCGTCGTCGTCGTATCGTTCCACAGGGTTGCCCTATAGCTGGGTAACCTTCCAGCAGTGACGTTGGGGCCATTGTCTTAATTTAATCATGAAATGACTTAGTAATGCGACTCAAATGTGTCTTATCCATTACTCAGAAAGGCCACTAGTGGAACGAATAATCCCCCTGTGTATGGCAGTAGACCCAAGGAAGGCTTTCCAGAATTCATCCCCACGAGTGAGATATAAATCCTGAAAATGGACGAACACGAAAATTGGTTTGCTTGTGTATATGTGTGTGTATGTGTTTCTCTGTAAAAGGAATGAAAAGTAGGGGGGGGGGGCTGCACTGTGAGTAGATATGTGTTAGTGAAAGTATGATTCATGACGATGAGGAATGTTCTCTGTGGGAAGACTTATTGCTGGCTGTGGTTTTAAGAAGATTTCCTGTGATTGAAGAGAACAAAGGGGCTAAGCTGTGCACGGTGAACAAATTATGGCGGCACTGGTTGCAGCACTTTCTTTTATTGACATGACAGCAATTAGCAGGGAGGAGGTCGGTCGAAATCGTATAACTGACACCCTGTCATATGTCAGTTCTTATAGCATACTTTCTACTACTTAACAGCTTTTATTCCATTCATTTAATTTGGGAGTTAATGTCTAGGAGGAAACATCACATCTAATAGGTCCTCGCTGACGTCTTAATTATCCCGATGCGAACATGTCGTATATTGGTGTCTTGTTTATCCTTATCCTAAACATCTCTTTCTAAATATGATAAATCTCTTTGACATGAGCCCGTAATGACCATGTTTGAGGAGGGGGGGGGGGACAAGGCTTTCACGATTACACATTTAATTATGGAAAATTGATTTAGGGTATCTCGGTGTAAGGTGCAGACAGTATATAGTGTCAACGTACCTTTTTGTGTGTTATATTCGTATCTATGCTATGTACATATGTATAGGGAAGGTTGAGACACACAAGTATCAGGTTTGCTTTTCATCATATTAATTGGTCTCCGTAACAGGAGTGTACACAAGAATGAGCAGGGGATGAATGAAGCGATAATTTCGGGTAAATATTTCAAACAATGTGAGATGAATATGTAGGCCAATCTTAGTTTTAGCTATTTTTAGAATATGGGGTTCTTGTGGACAGAGTTGTTTCCTTCCTATATGATGCAATTCAATGAGTGCACATAAACGGAGTGAGTCACATTGTTATAATAAACAGCTGTTATAATACGATATCAGGGCTGTTGCAAACGAAGATCAGATTAAAAATTAAATCGGCTCATATCCAAAAATCAAGAAAATTTATTTTTATTTGTTTATTACTTTATTTATTTATAAAGTTATTACAGCTGTAAATAGATAACATATTACCGTACACCTAACATAAAATATAGAGCCGAAGAGAATAATAATACGTGGAACAAAGTGAAATTATTGATTCTCGCCTATTAGTCAACAGATGGCACTTTATAATCTGTCATATTTTGTGACAGAACAAAGTAAACACTAGTTTTGTTTCGAGATACGTTTAAAAAAATTATGTTTCTTAAAAATGGAATTGAATCGAGGTTCGGCTTATTTTTAGATGAAACCCCATGCTATGTGATTGTAGAAAACGTCGATACAATGAATGCGAACGTGACGGAACGCATGAGGATCGTTTGGCAATAGTGATCACCACAGAAAATGTTGAACATCTCCTCACTGAAAATTACAGTGGAGATCGGTTAACGCGAAATTTGTGGGGACAAACGGAAGGTTTTGTGGTATCCGAATTCCTTATTAAGTGGTTTTATACAGCGTGTCCCAAATGTAGTCTGGCATCCGAAGGGTACGGATAAGTCATGCTTAGACAAACAAAAAATTGTATGGGTGGAGAGGAGGAAATCGTAAAGGTTTCCAAGATAACGGGACTTTAAGATATTTGGGTATGTTTTTATAGATCACCTTGTAACTTCTGAACGTTACACGCTATGATGAGGATTTAAACTTTGGTAGATAGATAATCGTTGCACCTTTCCAATGTTTTATAAATTTTTTCTCTCACCCTTTCCGCTTTGAAGTTATGGCTGGTTTTTTTTTTATTTAACTACTACTTTTATCAAAAAACACGTCATCAATACCAATTTTTCATATTGAATTTCAAAAGCCCAAAAGATTAGCTTTAAAATGACCTATCACACTCTGTACCCAAAATGTAACCCTTTTTGCGTTTTTTGCACTTTTTCTTAAGCATATCCAGCGAAAATGGCTGAAAAATGTCACTTCCAAAAGATAATTGCCTACTTTCTGGCACTTATTGAACTTTTCCAGCCATTTTCGCTGGAGATGTTTAAGAAAAAGTGCATAAACGCAGAAAGGGTTACATTTTGGGTACAGAGTGTGATAGGTCATTTTAAAGCTAAGCCTTTGGGCTTTTTACATTAAATATGAAAAATGGATATTGTTGACGTATTTTTTGATAAAAATAGTAGTTAAATAAGAAAAAACGAGTAAAAATGACGAAATGTTAAATTTGTTGAGCCATAACTACAAAACGCAGAGGAAGAGGGAAAAAATTGATAGACTATTGATTGAAACAATTTTTAATTATTGTGGTTACCACACATTCACTCCATTAATGTCTTCCTTAGATTCAACATTCGCTATAAATTTCCTCAACAGAAACTTTCTATAGGAGTGTTTCAAGCTCTTTATATTGCCCTGATTTAAAAATTGTATTTATATTTATTAATTTTTTATTATTAAGCCAAGCTCAGAGGATATGATGCAAACAAAGCACAGCACGGCAGGAACAAGGTTGGGTATGGAATTACAGAACGTGGAGGATAGTGGCGGAGGTGCCGTTGTATGTCACCCTTAAACTTCCGCAGATTGTATGAGGAAGAAAAACAGAAGATTCCACATTCGTACAGTTCGGGATAAAAAATCACCACGGAATTTTACTGTACGGCAGAAAGTAATTTGAAAGGTAAAAAAAATGTGCGCGGTTTAGCTAGAACTAATATTGCGTGCAGGAGCCATTCTACAAGGGATCTGATAAGATATTTCATCAGAACATTTTGAACATTGCTTGTGGTGTTCGATGTAAGAACAATCGATATTTTGTGGTAATAGAAAAATGTTCAACAAAATAAGCAAGTAAGAATTTAAATTCGTACTAAGCGATATTTCGTGTTATTTATCTTGCGAATTAATTCACATGAAAATCATTTTACGGAACGGGTAGGTACTGGGACTTTGTTTCATGTTATGCAATATTTCGTGTCATCAGTTTTCATGTTATGTGAAGTCTATTGTATTCAGTAATATTAACAGAATCAGTTACGGTAACATTTTGATAACTTAGCGAAACAATTTCATATTAAATTTTCTATAAATGGATACGATTTGAAAATTACTCTTACTGACATAACTTGAAATTTTATTTCTATCAAAAAAATAAAGGTAAGCCCTGCGTGATGATTTTGCAAAATGAAAAAAAATAACACTCAAAGTTGCTAAAGGTATATCTGAACTGCCGTTTTTGACTGTATCAAAGTGAAAGACAACAGTTGAACGGGGTGGGGCTGATCCGACATTTCGTATGGGGAGGGGATTTATATGTTTTTGACTACTTTTACACTTAACACCTCCAGTAACACTTTTTAGTATACACCCTATGAAGCCTGTTAGAGAACTTTTTTTTTTATTGAGTCCACAATCACCTCTTCCCTTTTCAAACCATCATGAATTAAACTTTGAAAAAGTGCACAGTTTTAGCATGGTTTTTTTTTCTTTTTTTTCTTTTTTTTTATTTTACCAAGTTCCCTCTAACATATGCTTTTTAGTTAAATTTTGAATTTATAGAAATTTCACATATAATTTTATACCAATAAAAGCACGACTCTATTTGAAGCCGTGTTAAGAAGCCATGCAATATTTTTTGTCAGTATACTTTCCATTTTCAAGACAATTTTGGCCACAATCACTTCCCAACACAGGCTTGCATTGAAAATTATTTTCCTTAAATTGGAGAGGATTAAGTACAGGAAAAAATATCGCAAAGCTTCGTAAGGGTTGCATTTATAAGTGAAGTTTCAAAGATTTCAAAGGGAAATACCCACATTTCATACAACTTTAGGCCTGACATCAACATACAAGAAGATGTCTTAAGAGGAATCAGTACTCAGGAAAAGTTTCAATTTAGATACCAGCGAACCTGTAGGTAATAAAATATACTATACGTGGGTTTGTGTCCGGAAAGTGAGAAAATTCATATAAAACTAGCTTAGACCTAGACCACGGAGCACATTAGAGACATCTACCGCAAAAGACAGAAACCAAACATCCGATAAAACCATACAATTTAAGACGAAAAATGAAAATTTGCAGTTCACATAAATTGAAAATTTTTAACGATAATTAACTCTCCTAAATTTGTTTTGCTCATAATTGTTAAATATGTTAACAATGTTTATTTAAATTAAGCGGGGGAAAGCTTTGGCGATCGGGTGTAGCTTGAGCGACTCTCTTGGGTGAAAAAGTGAACATTTCTACTTCTCGTGATTGTGCGGAATTGGTAATGTCTTCTGATGGGAAAAATATTCACAACATAGCACTTATTGCCATGGAAGAAAGAACTGCAAAAATATATGGAAAATGTAGTAGTTAGGGTGTATGAAAATGGGTATGCAGCAAAAACATCCTGAGTAAGTTTTTTTCAATCGGGAAAAAAGTACACCAACCGAGACCTTTAATTTGATATGCAACATGCCGTATTGGAGCCACCCACTCGCCACGGGTTACTACTCTAAACCCTAAAAGTATGCAGAAGAAAATGTTCTTCTACGAATTGTAGCTGGTAATGAGCTGAGGCGAACAGTGAAACAAGTTTTCCGATCCAACATAACCTTAACGAATTAGAGCCGATCGAGAAAAAAAACCATTAGGAACAAACTTAAGCAGTTCCTCTATACTTTCACTACTTAATAATGGTGAAGTGATTGTGGACTCCCTGGATAAAGCTAATATTTTGGCTGCTGGATTCGCTTCAAATGCTCGTTTTGAACCGACTTCAAAGGCACCTATTTTGCATCTCCCATGTGGATGTGTACAAGAGCCAATACATATCCGTACGAGAGATGTGTTCAAAGTCCTTAAAGGGATCGATGTCTCCAAGGCCGCAGGACCTGATGGTTTTTCGCCCCTGTTATTTAAAAGCTGGGCCTCATCCTTGGCTAAACCTCTGCGCAAACTATTCTACTTGTATTATTCGGCAGGAAAATTTCAAACTGCTTGGAAACTACCTCACGTTCAGCCTATTCCCAAGAAAGGTGAGGGTAGCGATCCGTCAAATTATCGACCAATTGCAATCACTTCGATTCCTTCAAAGGTTTTTGATTCTATCAGTAACTCCAAATTAATGAAGAATCTAGAAACTAATAATCTCATCAACGATCGCCAATGCTGTTTCCGAGCTGGACGCTCATCTGGAGACTTGCTGACATTTCTTACGGAACTGGAACCGTAGTCTTCATAATTTTGGTGATTCCAAAATCGTTGCCCTAGATATTTTAAAGGTCTTTGATAAAGTCTGGCAAACTTAAAGCACTTGGTCTCTCCCCTCCTCTTCTATTATGGATTGAAAGTTACTCATCCGGTCGACTAATGCGAGTTGTACTAAATGGAGTTTCATCTGAACTTCACCTTATAAATGCCGGTGTGTCCCAGGGCTCTGTTATTTCTCCATCTCTCTTCTTAATTTTCATTAATGACCTGCTTTCCCTTACTTTCATTCCCGTCTATAGTTTCGCCGATGACAATACCCTTGATTTCGCTTACTCCTTTGACACTCTTGCGGACTCCAGAAGGAATGCCGCATGTGTTAAACAAGATTGCATGATTAGATCATTAAATAACGATCTTGCCAATATCTTCGCTTGGGGCAAGGCGCATCGCGTCGAATTCAATGCATCTAAGTCCCAAAGCAGTCTCATCTCTTTATAACAAGATCATAATTTATCCACTCCCGTTTCTTTTGATGAAGCACTGATCTACGACACACCATCTTTATATGCACTCTTGGCATTAACATTTTCAGTAAGTTAAGGTGGACAGATCACATCTTCTCAGTTGCCAAAGAAGCATAAAAATGTCTCGGATTTCTGAATAGTTGTAAGAAATATTTCAGCCCGTCAAATCTAGCGCTCCTCTAGAAGTCTTATATCAGAACTAGAAATGAAGGCTGATCGCACAACCTTAGCTTGATTGGATATTGTTCAAAGAAAGCCTTCAAGCTCATTGGCGATTTGACACTAATACCCTAGGCAGACGGGCAAAATCAATGATAATTCGTTCGTAATTGAATTTTTCAAAAATCGATTTACCATCGAATTTTAATTTTAATTATTAAAAATGTGCTGTCAATCACCTACAAAAATTTACAGGACTTTCGTTTTAAGCAACAAAACCTTGGGTAACTTGATTTTTGAAAAAATCAATTACGAACGAATGATCATTGATTTTGTCCGTCTGCCTAGGGTATAAATTGTCATATCGATTCACTCGAACACCGCCGCCATGTTGGATACCTTTCGCTCCTTTATCGCTACATGCATGGTCAATTTTCCGATGAAATATCTAGTCTGATCTCTTGTAGAATGATTTCTGCACGCAATACTCGCGCTGCGAGCCGCACACATCCCTTTACCCTTAAAATTACATTCGGCCGTACAGTAAAATTCCGTGATGCTTTTTTATCCCGAACTGTGTGAATGTGGAACAGTCTGCCATCTTCTGTCTTTCCTCCAGCATACAATCTGCGAAAATTTAAGAGTAGCAATCATCATCAGCACCTCCGCCGCTCTCCTCACATTCCCTAATTCCTTTTCCTATCTCCTTCCTGCCATGCTGTGCTTTGAATCATAGGATATCCTCTGAACTTGACTTAATAATAATAATAATAAAAATAAAAAATAAATAAAAAAAAATAAAGTGGGAAAAGCAGTATACTTTAGCCAATCTTAGGCGGGTATTTAAAGGCAGATAAGATGATGATATTACTAGGCACCGTAGAGTTCCATATACTTTCCCAACAACGTTATCAACATGACTTGACCAGGAGAAATTCTTATTAAATATTATATCCAGATTATTTATCTTATTATAAAACTGGATAGTACAGGTTTATTCTGAGTGATATTTAGGAAAAAAAAGATGTGTCAAGAGCATTCCTATATATAGCAATTATAGCAAACCATTATCAGTTGCCCAAAAGTTTAATCTTTCCATGGTAGCTATTAATACAAAAAATTGCATCGTCTACTAATCCCAACATCCTAGATGTGAAAATTACAATAATTAATAACATTCCTTCTGATTTGAGGTAAATGCTCCATTTGAGCTCCATTTGTAGCTAACAAATAATTTAGATCTTTATAAAGCCACTTTAAAATAAGGACTGAAGGAGACCTAGTGGACACTTATTAGCACAAGAAGCTATGTCCGATATACACGGTGTCCCAGACGTACCGCATTTTCTTTATACCCCGGATTCCTCACTCAATTTCGAGAAATAAATTGTATGGGAGGAGAGCCAAAAAATGCACGGTGTGGGCGGTTAGGGGGTGTTTACTATTTTTAGTACTGTTTCCACTTTACACCCTGTAAATTACTTGATATACACGCTATCAAGGCGAAATTTATCTCAGGTGATAGCAACCGTCTTAGCTTTGCAATGAATACCCAACCAGCCATACTGTCATCTTCAATCTTAAGTTGTAGTACGTCAAAGTCCAAAAATTGGAAGAAAAAAAAGTCTTTTTTTCAAATTTTAACGATTTTTCCGCCAAAATGTACGATAGCTATACAGTTTATTTAATGATTTAGAAACCCCGGAATGTTACCTTTAATTTAACTATGCACATGTACCTACCTAAATGCTACCGTTTTTTAGATATTCCTGGTTTTATGATGCAGAATTTCATTAATTTTGCTAATAACAATAAATATCGCGCCTAACTTTATGCAATACCACGCAAATTCGCAAAATTCATGAAATTATGAATCATAGAAACGGGAATATTGCAAAAACGGTTGCATTTCGAAATTGAGTGAGGAATCCGGGGTATAAAGGAAATGCGGTACGTCTGGGACACCCTGTATAGGTAAATTTTTTTTAAATATATCCTAAAGCTTTATTGAAAAACTGAAATTTTGCGTATTTTTGACACATATTTTTGCTCTGTATCTGGAGCACCTTAATGGAACTAAAAAAAACAACGTTTGCTCTTTGAAAAAGCTTCATTTCAGAGTTTTACCTTCAATTGGCAAAATGTTTTCTCCAACTGTTAAAAATACGTTTTTCTAAGATTTTTCCAGTTCTACTCAGAGGATAGCTCAATTCATCACTATTTTCGAAGGGATATTTCAAAACATAGCCATGCGGTTATAGTGCATTGCATACGCACGACTTGAATATGAAATATCGCTGTAAATTATACAAAAAATGAATTGCTTCTCTTCTTCCACGAACCGCCATTGATATACTATAAATCTATGATAGACAGAACACCGCGTGGATAGTTTTCCAAATAAATAAAAATTTCATAGACCTGTCGTCATGTCGATTTTGTTACTACATTTTCACCCTACATATACTACAAAGATAACATTCAACTGGTCTACATCATTCTACACGACACGACGACGCGACGTAGACCAAACAAAACCAAAATAATTATATCTTTTCCAGAAGAAGGCGAAGAACGCGTGTTGGAATAGCGCATTTATTATTTTCTCTATTCTCATTTATTTTATTTATTCATGATAATTTCTACACGTCGATAATGAGCTCTCTGCCATCTTAGTTGCGCTTCATTACTATTGGATTTGTGAGAGATGATACTGTGCAGCAGTGATTATCGTATCGTAATCCAATACTACTTAGAAGGTCATAGCCAAGCCATATCAGAAAAAGCGAAATCTCAGCATGCAACAATGAAGTTTATATACTCACAACACACTTTCGTTTTTTTTTTTGTCTATGGTACATATCACGCGGAGATAGCAGCATTCCCACACAGACTCCTTAATCCAATCCAATGTTTTTTTTTTTACTTTTTTTTACTTTTTTCATTAATAAAATTTGATAAATTTTATCTCTATGGAAAAGAAACAAGATTCATTTTGCAAGCTTAAAAACAATGCGCGTTCATAATTGAGGTGATATTCGTGTATGTATTTTTTGTACAAATGAAGCGTGCTAAAAGCTAAATTCTTTTTTTTTTTGTTATCAAAAAGTATCTAAAAATTTTAATTAAGAAATATATTTAGCACAAAACACCAAAGAAATGCCGCCATAAAGAAAATATTTATGTTTTGCTTTAGGTACATATGTGTATGGTGTACGTACATATTCAGGGTACTCCACAGCCTGCAAAGGTAATTAATGGTGAAATATTTTTTTTAGTCTCATTATTTTCTCTCTGCTTTCTGATAAATATTGTCCTCGGATATTTGTCGTCGCACCAAATATTTGGGTATATGTAGGGTCTCATACAATCTCTATAGAATAAATATGAAATGTTTTGCTGCTTTTTTCCTGTTTTTTTTTTTTTTTTGTTACAAATCGTATTGTTGTGACCTTATGAAAAATTACTGAGAAATTTATAGATTTTCCGGCAATTACCAATACCTTGGCAATCGCGTGTCAGATACGACTTTTGGTGCGACATAATAAACATAAGAACAGTGAGGAAAGAAAAAATTATTTCCATGGAACCTAATAATTTAAATCTTTTAATAAAAAAATTGGAGAAGTGATTAAATTATGTACAATGAGCTATGCAAGTATTTTATATGTACATATTAAATGTCGATATGTGAAGACACAAGACAAAAAAATCGGCCAAGTGGGAGTCGGACTCGGGCACGAAGGGTTCCGTACCATCGTACAAAATTTAATACTACTTTTTATTTATTTTTTCAAATGAGAGTAGACGTAATTTGAAAAAAAAAATGCCTTCTTAAGCCTCGTTTCCACTTATACAAATTTTCTTACCCGACAAGTTTTGAAACAAGTTGGCAACATTCTGTCTAAGTGGAAACGCTATATGAAAAGTCCGACACATGTTGGCAACTTGTTCGATGTCGGCTGTAAAAACTCGCAGAATTTGTTCATTTAAGTAGAAACGCTCATTTGTTGTGTTGGCTAAACTAGTGGAAGGCAATGGAGCAGAATGTAAGAAGTTAAGCCAACAAGCTCGCGAGAATTTATTTAAATGGAAACACTTGTAACATGTCGGCTCCCAACAACTACACAACATGTTGCCGAACAAGTTGGCACAATTTGTATAAGTGGAAACGAGGCTTTATGAGAATAACACGAAGAAAAAAAACGCCGAAAAAATCAGGTTTTTTTTATGGCGGCCCCCTTTAATTTTTAATTTTATTTTATTTTTATTATTTGTTGTTATAGAAATATAGAAATAGTACACACTACCTATTACGGTTAATGAGATACACCCCCGGTGACAGACATCAGAGGCTTAATAATAGAAGAGTTCCCGTTTTTACCCTTAGGGGTACGGAACCTTAAAAACATGTATTAAGGGGAGATTACTACCGTTCATGACAATGAAAAATTCGTTTTTTTTTTTTTACATAATTATCATTATTAAAGTGTTTAGAACACGTGGTTAAAAAGCATGGACCGAATCAGTTACGAAAAAATCTTACTTTACTTGTTATTCCTGACCGATAATAGTTTGATGCTAAAAAAAAAACTAAGCTGGATAGGCTTATTATTTTTTCTGGCAAAAATAAAAAGTCGCTGGCTAGAAAAAATAAAAAGTCGGGCTCGCTTTTTATATTTTTAACGAAAAAAAGTATCAAGCCTGTTTTTCTAGCTTCAAATCTATTACCAGCCAGGAATAACAGGTATAATATACAGGCAGGACCGGATCTATTGGGGGGGGGGGGGGGGGCACTCGGCCCGGGCGCTAGTTTTAAGGGGGCGGCAATACGACAGACTTCTGAACCCATAACTAAACAAGAAAAAATCTAATTACAAGAATTGGAAAATTTTTTCAGACCATACTTAACACTTCAGTCTTTTTTCCGGAAACTAAAAGTTCCCTTGCTGATATCATACTTTTAATTGTGCTTATACTAGGCATCAGTCAAGCAGTTTACTGTCTATTAAATTTAAGTGTGTAAACCTCAGTAAGCTAATTAAACTAAAAATTCCGCTAAATTTTCAACTTTTACCTTTGAATCATATGAAATTGAATTCAATTGTACAAAAGTGCTGGCAACCTTATGTTCCACATCATCTATCAATCCTACCTTGAATGTAGACAGAATATAAGACAGTAGGCATAAGTACAGAGTTTCCAGAAAATATTTTTATGCCAGCTAAATTAAGGCATTTTAGCCGGAGGTAAGGCACTTGAATATGAGTAAAAAATCGGACAAATCCCTTCAACCTGAACGGCAGTTTGCCAGAATTCGTACCCAGAGTTTTTTTGAAACCGTCTCAAATTTTAGAACTTTTAGACGAGAAGATACATATTGAAAAGCGGCAAAAATAAAAAAACTGATCTCTAACATAATTTAAGTTGTTCATTTGTTATCCTTGTGTTAATAATACCGGAACAGGCTAGCAATTTCAATATTGCATTTTGCGCTTCACCGAAAGTTTGTGTCTATATACTGAAAAACAGCTCGGTATACGGTCGGTGTACACTCAGTATGTAGTACATTGGAGCTCAATATTGAAATCGCGAAACGTACGCGATATACGAGTTTATTGCAATATGACCCTAGTTATAAACCATAATCATTTAATACACGAACCGAATTTAATACTGTAATGTTGGCTACAACTTTTTCTGACATTTAATATTTGACACTAGTGAAATTGAAGTGTCTATTTCGTTCTTAATCTCCATATAATAATTTCACAGTATCTGCTCGCGTTTTGTACGCGCGCGGAACTTTCTTAAGTCAAATAACAAATCAAGTGATAAATCAAATGTAAATTCTCTAATTAAATTTTTAGTATCGTAAACAGCAAATGTGTCTCTGAAATTTTATATTGCAATTGCCACAATTGCATTATCAATATATCAATACTAAAATTGCAAGTCTGTCTCTGGTATACAATAAACTGTATTTGTAATGATCGATACGATTTTTTACTTTCCTTTTATTTTAAAACAGTTTGAGATTCAAACGATCGATCTTAATTTTTGTTTGAATTTCAAATTCTTTTTATATAACAATCATTTGTTTCAAATACGAATTGTTTTTAACAATTCTGATTCTAGTTTCAAGGTATGCAGTATAAATAATCATCTATCATATACATATGATGCCTAGTATACCCTGGAACTGTAATAAAATCTGCCACAAATAAAGATCGTTTTTAGAGGGGGTGGTAAATAACGGTAGGGTATGTGGAACAATTTTTTGATCAGCTTACCTCAAGGAATCGCGTGGTATATCGGAAGGTATCTTGATCTGAATCACCCTGTATATATAATATTTCGTAAAAATTCATAACTGGTTCAGTTCCTGAAAATAAGAAGCCAGCTTGGCTTTTTATACTTCCGCCTTCAAAACCTGTTAATTCCAGCTCAAAAAAATAAAAAGTCAAGTTCGCTTTTTATTTTTGCCAGAAAAAATTAAAAGTCTTTCCAACTTAGTTTTTTTAGCTTTTTTTTTAAGTTGAGTTTTCAAAAGCTTTGCAGGAATCGAAACGGGTTTCACGAGACATCTTTTGGTATATTCCACTAAATTCCACGATCATAACTCATCCCAGCTTTTTTCTTTAAAATTTTCAAAATACCAGTTATCTCCAGTACCTGGTAAAAGGATATTTTCATATCTAAAGTATTTTAGATTTCACAGCCTGTTGAGAGCTGCGAAACCGTTCGCCGATTAGAAAATATAGATAGCTGAGGCGCTCGGAGCGCGCTTGCTGGAGAGACCATTTCTCGCTACCTGAGGTACCCTCAGGACAACCGTTAACCATCAGATTCAGCATAATCAGTTCTTGAACGCTGAAAAAGGGCCGCTGTATGATGCTGGAAGCTGGAATAAGATGTCAACGATTTTTTTATAATGTTAAAGTTTATATGAGTTTTTCTGGGAACAAAATTTTTCATCACGTGGGGCGCTCTACAGCTTCAATGGATGACCCGATTCACATGAATCTTTACGCTTTTATGAAAGAAAATTCAAATTGTGGGGTCATCAGGAAGTGATTTTTGTCAAAAATTTATTTACAAATAGTTTTTCGTCCTTTGAAAAAAAAGGACAAAAATGTTTTTTTTTGCAAACGGCTAGCAATTTATTTATTCAAAGGTTTTTTTTTGAAAACGAAAACCGGTAAGGCCCCCAAATTTTATCAAGTTTAATCATTTTCAACTCTATTTATTTCGAATGAATTGGCAGAGCTGTGGAACGCCCCGCCAGACCAAAACACGCCATGCACGGTTTTATTTGATGGGTGGTGGAGCCGCGATTTTGTTTTATTTTTTATTTATAAATAAAATTATAATTTACTGTCCATTGATTGAAGAATAAAATACGTTAAAACCCATTTCCATAAGTATTTATTTTATGTAAAAAAAAAGATTTACAAAGTTCATGCATTTTTCATGCCTCTTTTATCGCATTTTTCTTTAATAAAAATTCGTTTTTTTTCGTGCTTTATAATATTTTACAAATTTGTTCATTCAAATTGTTGATTCAACCTTAATTTATTGCTGAACGAAAAATGATTCGAGTTTCAAGTAGTATTTAATATACATATTCAATTCAATTCAATTCAAATTCAAATTATTTGGTTACAATTTGTACAAATAAGAAATTTCTTTATGTCTATACAATGCGCTGTACCAAAGTTTGCGAAGACTTCCATATACCCTCCCTCCCTGTTGATATGATTAGACCATGTTAAATTTTTATTTCTGATAATACACAAAATTTTTACATTTTCTAGAAATGGTATAAGCGTCGAACCAATATGTAATGGTAAAAATGTACTATTACTATTTAATAGATTTTCTGAATAGTACTATAGACCTGAGACTTGTCAGGATTTAACTTTAAATTATTTTTCAGTGCCCAATTAAAAGAAAAATGTACAATCGATCTTTAAATTCAGACTTATAGAGCAACTGGATATAAGAAAAGCTATAAGATCCATAAGCTAAAAAAAGACTTTAATATTGTTGGTGCCAAGATGCTTTTGGACTGTTTTGAAGGATGTAGCCCGGCACTTGTTCACTTGATAAATACGTCACTGAGATCAGGTTGCTTTCCGGATAAATGGAAGGAGTCAGTAGTTACACCTATAGCGAAGGTTACTGGAGCAGATACATGTGAAGACTTCCGCCCAATTAATGCTCTACCATCTTATGAAAAAATATTGGAAAAAATCATTCAGATGCAGCTTGATGAATACTTCAATGAGCACAATCTTTTCATTGAGACCCAGTCAGGCTTTAGGAGTCAACACTCATGTGAAAGTGCGCTGAATCAAGTAATTAATTGATAGAAGTGTTCTTTTGAAGAAACTTTATAGTTATGGAGTACTATCTACGGAATATTAGTGGTTTAAGTCATACTTCCAAGGTAGACCACAGAGGACTGCTATCAACGAAAACATTTCAGAGAGCAAGACTACGACTCTAGGCGTTCCGCAGGGCTCTATATTGGGACCATTATTATTTATTATATATATATATATATTGAGTAAATGGTTTCAGTATAATAATTTAAAGCTTAATATAAATAAATCTAAGTGTATGGTGTTTAATCGCCAATGTAGTGTTAACTTAAGCATAAACAGTGAACGTATTGAACAAGTGGAAGAAATTAAATATCTTGGTGTAATTTTGGATTGTAGACTTAAATTTAATCTCCATGTGAATTATGTGGCGAAAAAATAGGTTTTTTTAAAAGAATAAGGAATAGATTAGATATATTACAAGCAATAAATGTTTACACTGTAATTATCAAGCCTCATTTTGAATATTGTTCAACTGTTTTGTATATGTGTGATGAGAGTACGTTCACAAGGCTACAAAGGTTGCAAAACAAAGCTATGAAAGCTATACTGAAGTGCAGCAGGTACATAAGAATTTCAGATATGTTAAGTGCATTGTGTTGGTTAAGTGTCAAACAGCGTGTAGCTATGAATGTTTTATTGTTTGTTGACAAAATTAGAAGAGGAGGATGTACGCCAAAATATTTAACATGCCTAATTAATTATGTTAGAGATATACAGCCATTCTTGTTAAGAAATGCAAATGACTTTCGATTGCCATTATTTAGGAATGATTAGCCCAAAATAGTTTAGTGTATAGAGGTTTTCAGTTATTTAACATGTTACCATCAAATGTTAAAACAGAAACAAATACTAAAATTGTAAAAAACACATTACAGACTTTGTTAAAAATAGTTTAAGAATAATAATGTCATGATATAAATAAATAAATCAAATCAATCAATCAAAAAAGAAAATAAAAATTAATAATAGCACTCAAGTCCTGATTCATCCCAAAAGGGTAATTCAGATAATAAATTTGAGTATGTCAGGAAGATCGTTTATATAAAGAGTAAACAAAAGCGGTCCGAATATAGAGCCCTGTGGAATTCCCGAACGTAGGTCAAGGAAATCAGACGTCTTGGATTTAAGTATTACCCTCTGTTAACGATTTTCCAGAAAGCTTTCAATAAGATTCAGAGCAGTCGACTCAAAATTATAAAGTAGACGCTTGTGATTAACAGTATCAAAAGCCTTAGAGAAATCCAGCAGAGTAAGTATAGTAAATCTAATATTATCAATATGCTGACGCACAACGTCAGTTAATTTGAAAAGAACCGTAAGGCAACTATGATTAGACCTAAATTCATTTTTCCAAGGAGACAAGAGCTCATTGACTTCGATGAATTCAATGATACTTGTTGAGATAACTTGTCCAGAGCTTTACTGAGACAAAATAAAATACTTATGGGTCGATTGACTATCACAACCAGTTTAACACAAGCTCGCTGTAGTGATACGTTTAATAAATAAACAGTCAGCAGTACATGCTTTTCATTACTTAGTTCGTGTTAGCATTATAATATGTTAAACTAAACATAAACCAAGCACCGGTAGAAATGACATGCAATACAACATAGAACAAATGATTTAAGTAATACATATATAGACGATTTTTTAAAACATGCTTAGAAATGTACACAACAAAATGCTCAGCCATATTATTAAGAGTAACGCACATGCGATTATAATAGGTTCGTACATGCTAAAGTTAGACCTTGAAGAGTTAACATGCAACAGATGAAGCCTTCTAAAATTGTGCCTACTCTCAGGAAAAGAGATTTTGTTAACTAACGACGGAGATTCAACATTTGTCCGTTTAAGGGTTGATGCGCAAAAGTTACAGTGCGACCAAGCGAGTGCATATTTAAAAGTTTCAAGCGATCCTTATAGGGTAGATGAATCAATGAATTATTCCAGGGTAGGATGTTTACGAGCAAAGCGTAGGAAGTTCAGCTGAACAAATTCGATATGGTCGATGTGTGTACCGTAAAAAAGGAGACCAGACCTGGCTAGCTTATTCAAGAAGTGATCTCACAAAGAAAGTGTACAAACGCAATGTTATGGTGTATTCAAAAACTCTCAGCACCAATGTTTTATAAAGCCCAGCATAGAATAAATTTTTGATACCATGTACTTTATGTGGGAGATAAAATTCAATCTATGGTAACATTTGACATCCAAATCGTAAACAGAACCCACACGGCGAATCGAGGAATCCGAGAGCCAATAATCATAAGTAATTGATTTTTGATTCTTGTGGAAACTCATAACCTCACATTTGTCTATATTGAGTACAAATTATTGCTTTTGCACCAATCGTAAAATTTATGTAGGTCATCCTGTCACAATCGGTGAGCGAAAAGCTTAACTTCCTCAACATAAATCAAGATTTTGCAGTGCCTCACAACCGAGACAATGTCGTCAATAGATAGAATAAAGAACAATGGTCCCAAGTGACTTCCTTGAGGTACGCCAGAAGAGGCCCTCAGACTCCAGAGGGAATGTCGAAAATAGATTTGTTATGTTCCGTTATGTAAATAAAACTCTGTCCATTTTAGAACTTTTTGGGGGAAACCCATACTTTTCCACGGAGTGAGATAACTTGTTGAAGGCTTTACTAAAATCTGATAAATACAATATGTCTGGTAACCTAACCTTTTGAAAAGCCGCCAATAGTATCCAAGACAAATTCCAACAAGTTAGTAGCTGTAGATATGTCCGAAATAAATGTATGTTTTTTGAAAAGAACCAATTCTTGTAGGAAATTGATAGCCGATAGTAAATGATAGATTCGAATAATTTACGCATGTAAGATTTTTTTGCAATAGATCTATAGTTAGAAATCTCCATATGCACATCTTTTTCTAGAATGGTTCGGACAGTAAAAATGATTATAATCAATTTCGTAGGATTTCAAATTCTGAAGAGCTTTTCAGTACAATGAAAACGTCTGAGACTGATCGTTTTCACAATATACGTAAAAAACCCGTTTTTATATGGCAACACCAAGAAGTGGTTGCCCGATTTAGTCCAAATGAAATTTTATTTGCTATTTGTATGAAAACGCCATGTACAAAATTTCAGCTCTCTACTTCGACGCGTTGTCAGCCACTGTCCAAATATATAGTGAAAAATGAAATTTTTCTATGGCAACCCTACGAATGAGTTGCCCGATCTATCCCATTTTCGAACTTAAAACCACAATTTTTTTTTTAAACGCTGTGTGCAAAATTTCAGCTCTCTAAGTGAACGGGCTCTCGAATTTTTGACAGACGGACAGACAGATGGCCGAACAAGAATAATCAAAATAGCTTTTAATCCATTTTACTCTACCAGCATTATTTCTATGCATTACAAACGGAATGACAAACTTAGTAGAAACTAGGAGATTTAAAAAAGGAATAAAGATGACTATTTTTCCAGCAAAAAAATTGGAAAAACTACGGCCAATAAAATTATTGTCAGTAAATATTTTACAATTTGAGCAAAATTCGGGAAAATCGTTTTTCGATCTACAAATGCAACATAAAAGTGCCACTGTAAATAGTGAATCGACGTAACTTTTATATGTATTTATGCAATTTTAAAGTCGGGTTTTAAGAAGAAAAAAATCATGTCTTAGCACTTAAAAGGCGTTTTACCTGTTCTCGCTAGACATCTTTTCTCTAATTGATTTCCCTGGCAACCCAAATAGAACCTTATGAAAAATTATTTTCAACTTATTTTTATCAATGCACTGCTACCAAAAAAACTCATAAATGATCTAGCTATATATATATATATTATACCGTTATTTATCCTCACCACTCCTAAATTAAATCTAATAAACGAAAGAACAAAGATCAAAGAGTCCACTCTAAATGATTCTAGCAATGTCATAAAACGATAATAGAGAGAGTTTTTTTTTCTTTTGTAAAGGACTATGAAGGACAGCTCCAGCACTTTGTGTTGATTGTTTCGAGCAGTTTCATCAAAATCGATAATAATTGATTATTTATTGTCATCCTTTGTCAAATCTCTTTTGTGTGAGGATTTGAATAAAAACATGTAAAAATGGTTTGGAAACCCAATTGATCCCACTGGTACTCTAGGCATGGATAAATTTTACATATCTCATGTAACAGTGTGACCGAACGATTCTATTGTTTTTTTCCCTTTTCCCATATTTAAAACTTTTATCGAGTGTCAATATTCCCTGAAAAATTTGTTTTTGCATGTTATCTACCAAGGGAGAACAAAGGCCGATACAGATTGGCATTGAATGGATGGGTTAGAAGTAAAAAATCTGAATAAAAATCTGGAAATTTTGAATTTAAAATGGTATTAATTCAGAGAAGGGTGGAAACAAAAATGAAATTTGTCGTTTTTAAAAATGTCGTGGTTTAAAAAATAATTTTTTACGAAATTCTTAATCTTCCTGTAATTCGGTATTTGTTGATCAAATTTCCTCTAATTTGTAATCCTAAAGTTTTGATCTTACAAGAACGGGACCAATTTTTACATGTATAGATTTTAGTTTAAATAATTATTAAAAATAAATGTAAGTGGAAACATGCATAACTGATCAATTAATTCACTAGTGTTCAACATAATTTCCTGACACCAATACACCAATATTCAGCTTACTTAAATAAACTCATGATTTTTTCGAGTAATCTGCCCTAAATTAGATTTAAAAATAACACAGGTCGACACAGTGTCCTGACCTGGAAAAGTCCATCCAATCTTAAGGGGTATGAGTTATGCAATATTCCAACTCCAATTTCGAAACTTTCCTACTAGATTACAAGATTGGCAAAGACATCCAATTCATAATTGGGATTTAATACGGAAAATTGGGTAAAATGTAGAAATTATAAACAAAAATGTTTGTAAACGATCAAGCCAAGAAAGGATGGACGCAGAAAAAATATAATAACAAGAAAGTGATCGCACGTTACCACTGGACAATAATAAAAAAATAGACGTCCTTGACTGAAGCCCAAACGGAGTCCTTGTTATAGGTACAGAAAGACTTAAAAAGGAAAACACTTTTTGATAGAAGAAATACAACAGAAAACTCAAACATCTCCCAGGTGAAGTTGTAATTCTTTCTAAGATGATTTCATACCCAAGCAAAACGTTTCTAATTGCATTTACTGGCAGCTAAACTTGTATTGAAGGACTTGACTCAGTTAACAATATGGTCCAAGCTTGTAAGACAATGTTGAATTGAGGAAAGTTCAACGATCTGCGATATATCTAGAATGATGAGCCCTCTTGTTATTATAACAGAAAGAAAACGAAGAAACTCTTACAGAGGTTGACTTATAACGATCAGTACACAAATTGGTTTTCATAAATACAGCTAGACTATGAGTTTTTTTCCAATTTATATTGTCACAATCGGAAAATAATTAATGAACAAGAAATATAATTTATTTTCTCTGGAAGTGTCCGGCATTGGGCAGGGCCAAACTAGGTAAATATTTCTTCGTAAACATGTAAGAGATAACTAGAAGGGTACACAAATTTTTAAACTCCCACAGAACCATTATAATGGCTCTGATATTTACCTTCTACCCAAATTTTTGGTAAGATCAATAGTATCAAACTTTCATGAGCAAATCACGTGATGTGGCATTAGAACTATGCTTATTGGAGCATGTGCCTTCGACAGAATCAGCCAATGAGAATCAGTATTAATTGGGAAATCTTAATTCAGAGCTACTGCAAGAAAAATAAGCTACAATGGAAAGCTACCGTTTCATCAACAGTTTGATGTCACTAAGCAGACTAAAAGCAAATTAAATAAGTAAAATTCAGATTAGATTTTATAAATGCAAGGTGAACGTAGTTACAAGCAAGGGTGTTAAAGGTCTGGACTGACATGCTACATACACTTGCTCTAGTTTCCTTTCGAAAGCGGAGTAGACCCTGCTTTCTTTTGGCAGAAGATTAAAAAAAACTGATGAAGGATCGAAAATAAGTGGCCTCAGCCTCATAGCAGGACAGAGTATGTTACGAATTATTAAGGAGATTTATTTTAGAAACCTCAGGATAAGGTTACGGTTCTTATCAGTTTTGAAAAATGATTAGTTGAGCTAAAAAAAAGACTTCTTTAAGCTGCGTTTCACTTCTAGTTCGAATCAATTCCTTGCTAAGACAAGCCACGAAAAAAATATAATCGCAGCATCAGTAACAAAGAAAATGACAAATGCTGTCACGTTCCTGTTGTAGGTAAAGGAACATTTAACACTTTGGATGGAGAACTTATCTTGATAACCTTTGTATTAAACTGAAAAATTTTTATGATAAAAATAACTTCGTAGTCTTAATCACCTTTTCATTCAAGCTACTCCAACCAGCCGAGCCCTTTCACTACCTAATAACAGCAATAAATTCAAATTCGACTAAATAAGAGCTGTAAAATTTCTTATTTCTAATATGAGACCTCATAATCTCACCCTTTTCTCAATACAATTTTACAGAAACCCCAAGACCTACTAGATCTGTAGCCCAAATATTTTGACCAAATCATCACGAAATTAAATGAACCCTTCCTTACCCCAATAATTTTCGCTTATTACACAGAAAGGGGCCCTGCGGATAGCATGAGAATCGGTTTGATATCGTCATTAATTTAAGACTATTACTTAAACCCGAGAAGGGTCTTTTGCAGGTGCTACTTGTGCACATTATCTCCAAAACAACCCTTACGTTTTTACGACTTCACAAGTGGAATAAGTGGATTCAAAAAAGGATGCTTTACTTACCGTTTTCCTTTAAATGCGAGTAAATACTTCTTGTTGGCCGGAAAATTGTTGCTCTGGACAAAACCTGTATTGCCAGCCCTCAATGGAAATTGCTTATGGAAGAGTGGAATGCTGACATCGAATCCTGAACGCATCTGTTGTATACTCATGCTTGCTTTAGCTAGAATAGCTTCACCGGGATCAAATCCAAGAGCATTTTCAACATAATCAGGCCAAGTGCCCGAGTATAAATTGAATATGATATGATTCCTTCCATTGTTCCAGTATGGCAATCGAGCCAGACGTGATGGCACATTACGAACATAATCTTCAGACAATGAATCACGGTCCAGAGTGTCTATGCCAAGAACATATAAACATGCTTTTTCCGGATCGGAAGTGTAGTAGCGACTTTCACGTATCGCTGTGATTATCTTCTGATAATTTGAACTAATTGGTGGGGCAGCACCTAGTGAGTTAACTGGTTCTGGGGGATATACATACACAAGAAACTGATCGAAACACTTAGTGTAATCAAAACAAGTTTCCATTCGGCATGGCCTAATTTTACTATGATGGGTATTAGTAGCACCAACGTTTCCAACTAGAGCTCCGACGATATTCTCTGATGATGCCTCAAGATTATTGCTATTATCATAATGATGATGATGAAATTTCCGATCAAGATAGGCGGGCAATTCCTTGGGATTGCGTGCAGTCGATTTTTGTGCACCTTTCAGACGATAACCGCCAAAATAGCAATACGCGAGAAACGCACATGACACAAATACTAAAATATACCGCTTTTTAGCCTGCATATTTCAGACACAAATTCATTTGGGCCGCCGATACTAATTTGCGGTAAAGATTTTACTCGTCGCACAATTCCTCCCCCATCTGCTACTGTTGTTTCTACTGCTGCTGATGCTGCTGTTGCTAAGAATTTTCACATTTTTACACAAAATTTTTTTTTTTACACACACCAGAAGCAGAGGAGTAAATTAAATAAATTTTCTTTAGAATTTTAATGCCCAACGCGAATCACACTCACAAGAAGCAAGCCACCCCAGCACTGTGGTGCCGAATTTATAAATTTTATTTCATTATTTCCATTGATAACAACAAAAGATAATTTTCCTGACAGGGAACGTCAAACGCCATCTGTCACTTGTGATACGACACCACATTCCCAACACAACAGAACCGAATGCACATTTTCTGGAGAATTATCGACAAAACTGAATGCGTCCACAGTGAATTTATGAATTGTGTGAAACTTTCAACCCGGAAATATACTAACAGCCCGGAATTAATTAGAATTGTCGCGTTTCCGATTGAAGAAAACTCTGCTTACCGACAGATGAACGTTCCTGAACGAGTGTGAAAAGCGCTTTAAGACTTAACCTTAACCAGCGACATGCCGCGACGAATACGACAAAGCTCATCCACAGAGAGACTTTCAGCCAGCATGAAACTTACCACATTCTCTAGTTACCTTGCAATTTGCATTGCTTGCCGAGCCAAGCCCGTTGCCTGAAAGAAATTTTCCACAAGAATTCACCACTTTTTCGCGCTCTTTGGAGGAGAGTTTCGTACTGTTTTGCTCTCCGACTTTTACTTGTGTGCAATAAACTGTCAATTTCCTTACACAGTTAAGTAAACGCATGAGAAAATTCAATGTGGCGGGCGTTTGTTTTGACATTTTAATGAAAAGGTATGTGTGTGGAAAATCTCTCCGCATGCGCAATATAGCTAATAACACAACACTGCGCGAATAGTACTACCTTATGAGACTTCTGAAAGTGTGGTGAGCTTTATGAAATCATGACGAGATCTCTAGATGTGAAAAGAATAAATACTTGGGAGGGAATTTAATTTGTGGAAGTAAAATTAAAACAAAAAATTATTTATTTGAATAGCATTAACGTAAAAAGTGAGTGTGCAGAATTCTTTCTCCATTGAATTATATTAGTTCTAGTGTGAATGAAAACAGTAGAGAAAATAATATGGCTTTTGAACGTGGTTATTGTTGGAAAGACGGCTGTGAGACAAAGAAAAGGTTCATTCAGGTACTGAGGCTTGAAGATTAACATTTATTGTTACGAAAGGAGCAAATATAATCGTATCAATGTTTACCGGAGTGTACATACAGGGTATACCGTAAGTGGTGTGAAACCCGAAGGCTATGGATAGGTTCATACTAGCAAAAATTGTATGGGTGGGGAGGGAGTCCAACAGTTTCCGAGATAACGGGACTTAAAGACCTCGTTGAGAACCGACCCCTTTTTATTCTACAGAAATTTCGGTTTCGCAATAGGTAAATATATTTTTATAGGAATTCTTTATATTTATATAAAATATAAATTGCCTGCTTAAGCGATAAATATTTAGCTAAAGTAAGTTGACCTTGGTGATCATGATCACTAGCGTTTGGCCACACCAAAGAATTGAAGAAAAAAAAGAAGGAAAATCGCTACGTAACAAAGCATTCATAGACCACCGAACAGCCTCCCGAAACCCATAAATCAAAATTATTTAGCCAATATCTTTTAGCTTGCTAAATTTTCATACAAAATTTATCTTAGCGCTGACTGACCTTAGGCTTAAAGAACGGCCCGATATTGGAGACTCGCTAAACTTTAGTTTAGCGCGGACCTTAATAGAAGCGATACATTTTTTCTTTTGTTTTAATTTTAAACCATTCGTTTCAATATTGTTGTTACTTTCTTGGGCAATTTCTTTTAACAATTTTGAATGTATGTTGCAACTATGAGGAACCTATACCTACATAATTATCGAAAAATCAAATAAATTTGTTCTTGTGAATCGAGATAAGCCTTAAATTGGTAAATCATCTCGAGGGGTAGGGCTATACATTTTTCTTCAAGGCACGTCATACTTGGAAACTTGATTCGCTACCCAGCGGGAAATGGGAGCATCATTAAATGCATCCAAGAGACCTCTTAGAGGAGGTGAGGAGTGCTCTCTTTTGGCTCATATAAATTTAACACGAGGATGTCATTAGAAAGGAACAGTACCTACTGCAATATTCTATTGCACTCCTAGGCGTCCTCTTCAGAAAGGTATAACAAAGCGAGCATTGCATATTTTTATTCTGAAATTATTGCTCCCTAATGCCTCTCTCAGGGAGGCCTCCCTCACAATATTTCCCGGTATTGCTCGGAATGTGTCCACGCCACGAGTGTGTAAAATTTTCAAGTAATATATAGGAAAGAGCTCAGCGGAAAAAGTTCAGAACGCTCCAAGGAAGTTAGTTTCGAGCGCTCCCCATTAGCTCCGAAGGAAACGCAGCAGAGGCTTTTTAAGAAAATATATATTGCGAAGCGTCAGTCAAGAGAGCTATCGCTAAATCGTAAATGAGTTGCTCATATACTCTATTCTCTCGTAAACTTATTTATTAAAAAAGTTCCCCCATCTATGCTTAAATTTCTTCCTCCAAAATCTTTCATGCAATGGTAAAAAGTATATGTATGCGCAAAGAGGCACGAGAAACGAGCGCTCTATGCTTCATTCGATAGGAGCGCTCTATTATAGTTTTTAGAGGGCTCTATCTATCTCCAGCTGGGTAGTTCTGCATCAGTGCTGTCGTTTGGAAAATTTCAAGAGTAGTACAATTTGCTGCCAAAGCGGAGTACTTTCGAAAAAAACGGGAGTACACGACTAACGAAATTTAATAAATTCATATTAATTAGAATGAGATGTCCAGAAATCATATTAATGTGAATAAAACTAATTTTCCATTCAAATGATTCATATTTAAATTTTTAAATAAATCTTTATATGTCTCCTATTATTACATTATTTATATTTTTTTTATATAGAAAAAACTGGTTATTATTTTAAGATTTTCCCATGAATTTTTCTTTCAGCAGTAAGAATTTCTTAAGTTTAAAAGATTCATTAATTAATAGCTTTGATTCAGATCATAATTGCATGAAGTAAAAAGGTTCTGTTATGAAAAGCTATTCTTGAGAAAAGCATACCTGCATAAAGCAAATCAATACAGGTGTATACTAATAAAATACTTAAATTCGATCATTAGTTTAATTATTTTTTTAATAATTTTCAAAATATATGTAAGGATTTTAATACAGTCATCATGGAAAATTGTATTGACAACGTTAGTTTTTCTGCATTTCAAATCTTTTACAATATTTGAATCAGTAATGCACAGAAATAATTCTGGTAGAGAAAAATGGATTAGACACCCTTGCATAAAATTAAAAATTATTTTAATTTTTTGTATGTCCGTCGGTCTGTCCGTCCGTTCGTCCATCCATACGATAACTCAAGAGCATGTGTACTTAGAGAGCTGTAATTTTGGATATGGGTAACTCCTTCGTAGGGTTGCCATGCAAAAATTTCGTTTTTCACTATTTATATATTTTCCTTAAAACGTGTCGACGTAGAGAGCTGAAATTTTGTACATAGCGTTTTCATAAAAATGGTAAATATAATTTCAAAAATGGACTAAATCGAGCAAGCAACCCCTTCTTCGTTTTGCAACACACCTAGCCCTCGATTTGCACGGTACTTGATTTGCACGGTTTTGGTTTAACACGACTAAAAAAATGAGGAAAAATTTCATTTATATTATACTTACTAATTTTCATTTTAACACGGTCACAAAACTTTTGAAAAAAAAAAAATTTAAAACAATCGCGCAAATTTAAAGTTTAAAATCAAAAAAAGTTATCTCGCCTACATAGTTAGAATAGGATGCAATACAATGAAATATTATAGGGTTGCTTGTGCGTTCATGCTTTCATTTGAATGAGCTTGAAAATATTTATGCTTGAGCTCTGAGCTTTCAAAAGAGGAGAACAAGGCCCACAATGTAACAGAACAGAATGTAGAAGAAATAGGATAGGAATTAAGGGCTAAACACAGTTGCGATGGCAAACGGCAGACTTTTGCAGCAATAGGAACAAGTTTTTTTCAGGATCGTTTTATGGAGCGTGTTTTAGTGTATTAAATAGGGACGGATTGGGATTGGATTGAAACGAGGTTGGAATCCGAAAAGGATCCCTGGAACGTGGGCTAAAACATGGCCCATTGTTCAGCCTCCAGACTTAAGAGCAATTGCTCGGACGCTCTAATAAAATTCAAAATTGGCCCCAACCCTTCCTTCAGTCTTCATGCAGTTCTTTTAGGAGGTGTGAGCCAAGGAGTCTGTAACGTTTTCCTGAAGGGACCGAATAATACAAAGAAACAAACTGTTTCAGTTTCCTCTCCGCATCCTCTGCATACCAGATCTTCAACCAGCCCCATCCTATGCTGGTGACCCCTGAGAAGAGAGAGTCCAGTGAGAATTGATACTACAGTTATCAGGGTTGGCTTGCTTAGTTTCAGTAACCCTTTCGTTTCATTTGGGTTGGGCAAGCCCCACAGCTCCTTTCTGGTTCTACCTGAGGGGTCATCCAAGCAAAGGCGACTGTTTTGGCAGTCGGCCCAAGTCGAGATAGTAGAGGCAAAGGTGTTTTGGTGCGATCCCAATTGTGCAGGAGATTTCCTCCGAGATTTCACCAAGACGAACAAGTTCGTCCGCCTTTTATTCCCGCTAATGCCGCTGTCAGTTGGCACCCAAAGCACCCGTACCCCGTTGTTCAGAGAATTCAGGGCCGTTTTACATTCAAATACAAGTTTGGCGGTTGTAAAAGGTTTTGTCAAGGCTTTGACAGCTGCTGGCTGTCCGAGCAGATTGCAATCTCCTTGTTCTTAGTACCTTTCCAGTTTCAAGGATGGCCTTGATTTCCGCCTGGAAAACCGTTACATGGCTTTCAAGGTGAATGGAAATTTCCATGTGAAAACACCTGCTCCGGTGTTTTCTTCCAGTTTGCTGCCTTCTGTATATAATATAGGGTTTGTCAATGGTTGAAGCACAGAATGTGATTCCCACTCTGCCCTGTCTGCGATTTTCGATTTAAAGTTGTTCCTCAGTATTATCTCAGGGAAGTACGATGGACTACACCAATTCAAAGATGGATTCATGTGGAACTCTTGTACCAGTGTGAATCCAGCTCCGATTGAGATGCAGCCTCAGTGCAGCGATTGACGCCCTCCTCCTTGACGTGTATATGAACAGGGTGTGTTGAGGATGACCTCAAAAGCCTTCAAGCTGGTTGACATGAGAGCGCCACTTACACTAAGGAGACACAATCTTTGGATTTTCTCCAATATTTTGCGATGATTACCGAGCTGCATTGTCTTCCACCACACTGCAGAGCGGGTCGGATGATGCTAGTATTGATCCAAAGGATCATCCATTAGGTCGCCACTTTTTTCCTTATAGATCTGCGGCACATCGCGAGGCCTCGAAGAGCTTTAATCGCTCTGTCCTCAATGTGTGGTTTCCAGCTTGATTTTCTATCTAATATGATACCTAGATATTTTACTCTGTTTTTCAGTGGAGTGTTCCATTTCTTAGGAAAGAGGCATAAATCTATTTTCAATGGATTAATGCAAAGTCCGAAATTCGTACCCCAGTCCGTTCGGATTGCATTCTATACCAGTTCGCAGAGTTCAGATTTGTACCTACCGGTGACCAAGATCAACTAGTCGTCGGTGTAACATACTTCTTTGTGCCCATCCGGGTAAGTCTTAGAGTGTTAGAGATCATCCATAATGAGCACCCACAACAACGGTGATAAAATATCGCCTTGAGGGTGCCTCTCTAGACTATTTTTTCTCTGCTTACCCCGCCCAGTTCGGAAAAAAAAGTTCTTTTGTTCGACATGTGTGCAATCCAGTGTTTTAGAAACCGGTTCACTCTATGTTTTTTTAGCGTTTCAGTGAACTTATATGAAGCTACCTTCTACATAAATGAAAACAGCCAGCGTAGATTTTTTAAGGAGGAGACCTTTTTCAATAGAGTGGATAACCTCTAACTTTATTAAATTAATTCTTGTAATACTAATTAAGTTTTTGTTTTCTCGACTTAATACGTATGTTCGCCTGAATTTATGAAAAACTACATACTTACAATATCAAAATATATTAATATTGTGTAATATTGTTTTACTTTAGATGTCTACTTTTTCAATATATAACATGAATTTAATTGCACAATTTCAATTTACACGATTTCGGTTTACACGGTTTACGGTTTACACGGTACTTTTGAAGAACGAATCCACCGTGTAAATCGAGGGTTAGGTGCATATACAAATTTAACATTTTTACGTATACTGTGAAAACGATCAGTCCTATATAGTTTTCATGTAGGTACTGAAAACTTCTTCAGAATATGAAATTCTATAAAATTGGTTGTAATCATTTTTTTCTGTCCGACAAACCGTTCTAGAAATATATGCGAAAGACCACTTCAAAAGGCAAAATTTGCACATACGGGAATTCATCTAGGGTATCGTCAGAAGGGGTCTTAGACCAATTCGAGTTTTTTGACTTGTTTGCAATAACTTTAAAACATATTTTACAAAACCGCCTATTAATTATAAGGCTGCTGCGTGCATACAGGGCAACATTTTTGAACACGTTTAGTTTCTTTATTATAAGTAAGTATTACCTTTTGCTGGCGACAAAACAGCTTCCATAGAATTACCAAGAATAGTTTCTTGACATATCCGGTCGTCGTGCTCTAAATCTGTCGTTATACTAGAAATTATGTTTTCTATATTATTTATGTTTGTTTGAATTTCCAGGAATTGTTCTAGATTGCCTTCGATCTTCGGATACATTTTTCATATGCATATTGCTTGCACCACAACCTACATTTAGAAACTTTAATATTGTGTCTGCAATCTTGCAAAGAATCGATTTTAGTACATTATGGATGCTTTGACACTGACTTCTCCATTAGCGAAAGTGATTTTGATCACATTAGATTTTTACTCTGCACTTCACAGTTCTGTATGAAGTTCTGTTTCCCCGGTAAATATAAAATAGTTAGTAAACTATATATCTGAAAGAATTTTGAAGTCATTAGGGTCATTCCACAGGAAATCGATAAAAATTCGCACTTTCTTAACCCGAACATCACCAATCTCGTTTTTCTTTTGCTGAGGTCTGGTTTTTTAAGAAAAAATGTCATACAAATTTATTTTGTTATCCTTGATCCCAAAAGAACTTTCCACCAAGGACATATTTTTTGTCCTCTCAAATGTAACATTAACAGTCCATTAAAAAAAAAAGAATGATCTCGTCTCGAAACCCATTAAGATCCCAACTTGAAAATTTAACCTCTTACTAACAACATGATGAGCACTATTTAATAAAGTGTTAGTTGTAAGTTCCTTGAATTTCGTATTTTGCAAAATGTGTGCTCTTTAATCAAATACCACTGTTTCTGTGGAATTGTTCACAAGAAATCAAAAACCCTATCTCAATCAGCTCAAACTAAACTGTTGTTATATTAAATTAAATTAAAAAAAAAAAAAACTTGTGCAAAAAATCAGCATTTCTGACGAAATATTTCCTTAGTTTTTCCACAAAAGAAGACAATTTTAATCGTCGTCCCTAAAATTTTCTGTAGAGTTGGTGTAAGCTGTAAGTTCCTTGAATTTCGTATTTTGAAAATTGGGAACTATTCTCAAGTTTTTTCATTTGTGTCACAGTTCACAAATTTTATTACAAAAAATCAACGTTTTAACAACACTTGAATCAAAGTAAACAAATGATATAGTTAAATTAAATCACTAAATACCTCCGCCGAATCATAAACAAAAACCCAACCTTCCATGAAATATTTATTGTTAATTGGACTTAACTTTTGTGAGAAGGAAAATAAAGAAAATAGGAAAGACATAGGAAAAGGCAAAGAGCGATTTAAAAAAACGTTTTCTGGACTAGAATAGAATTTTCTAGAGTTCTTCAAGTAGAGAGCGTTCATTATTCACTTCATAAACATCAATCACAGCGTTTAACGAACGAATCATAATGACATGACTAGATAGGTGTAATGCCCTAGATACACATAGCTCTTAATGAAGAAATAACTGACGACTCGTTAGTCTATAATAATTCATTATAAACTGCAGACACACAGCCATTTCTTTAATTAAGTTGTTCTGTCAAAACTGGTTTTGATATACTTATGACAGGAAATATGCGATATGGATCGAATTAACGCGATAAACTTTGTTTTCATTTATTTCATTTTCAATTTAACAATTTCCAAATGAGAAACACATTTCATTTAAAAATATATTAAATAATATAAATTGTGATTTGCATTTCTTTGCATTTCTTCTTCTTATTTTTCAAATCGGCAGATGCACAGCGGAGCTCCAGATGTACATTATATGCCAAATCTAGTACATTTTTCCTCATTATAGCTATAATGAAGTAGGAATACTTCATTAGTGTACCTCATTATCATCTGATTTTCGAGCCGTAATGACGTATAGTATGTGACACACGGCAATTTATTTAATGAATAGTTAGTACTAATGATTCATTATGCCTTAGACACACAGCACTCTTAATGAAGAAATAACTAACGACTCATTAGTCTATAATGATTCATTATAAACTGCGGACACACAGCCATTTCTTTAATTAAGTTGTGCTGTCAAACTGGTTTTGATGAACTTATCACCTTAAAGAAGCAATATGGATCGAATTAACGCGATAAACTTTGTTTTCATTTATTTTATTTTCGATTTAACAATTTCCAAATGAGAAACACATTTTATTTAAAAAAATATTAAATAATATAATTTCTGATTTGCATTTCTTCTTCTTATTTTTCAAATCGGCAGATGCACAGCGGAGCTCCAGATGTACATTATATGCCAAATCTAGTACATTTTTCCTCATTATAGCTATGATGAAGTAGGAATACTTCATTAGTGTACCTCATTATCATCTGATTTTCGAGCTATAATGACATATACTATTTAACACACGGCATTTTAATGAATAGTTAGTACAAATGATTCATTAGTTCGTGCTGTGTGTCTAGGGTATTAGATCGTGCTGTGTATCTAGGGTAAAACAAATCAGATTAAACTTTAGTGCGGTGCACGCCAACGCTGAAAATTTTTTTAACAAATGAATGTGTTAGCTCTTAGCTGCTGATTGGTATATTTCATCAAGTACAACGTAGTACCAAACCAACTTTTCAACCAGACTCGTTAACAGATTTTATTACTAAAATGTACTACGAATATATAGTTTTAAATGAAGGTGAATAAAACCCTATATTGTTATGGTACTATATTGAGTGATTGCCTTGGACGTGAAGTCCAGACTGCCAGCATGAGCTGACAGATTACTCGGCGGACAGCGTTGGCTGCACGGTAGCTCGCCTCGGCTATTGGCGGAGAGTGTGGGGAGGTTCCACGAAAAAAGCGTGCCGCTGCTGCCTGCCACATACAAAAAAAATCTCGTGTCTTTAACCAAAAACGCCGGCACACATTCAGTCCTGAAGGGACCTTTACGTCACTTACCTATATCCATATTGAAGGCGCAGATGGTCTGCCTTCCTGCATGCCCCAACCACCCAATTGACTCTGAGGGCAGATATTTTCAGAGTCCCTTGTAGACCTGTAAAGAGAGAGACTAGCGGACCCAGACGATATTCATGGGAGAGGGCTCCAGGAAAGTGAAAGGAGAAAGAAAAGCGTTCAGCACTTCATTTTTACGTTATAATTAAGAGTCCTAAACTACAAGTCTTGCACAAGACATTTTCGAATAAAAATATACACGTAATTATGAGTTCTTTCTAAACAAATAAATGTGAAATTAAAGTTAATTCTAATGAAATTATTAGTTATGTGAAGGCTTAATAACTTAATGATAACTTATATAAATGTATAGTAATCGTAGTAGATACAATTTTTTTTTTCAAGCTAACTATTTACATAGAAATAGTTTGTTATCATAAAACGGAAAGAATGAATAATGAATTAAGCAAGTTATTAATTATTTGAACGATTTCAGTATATCCCCTTCGAGGGATCATAATATCAATAAGCATTCAGAGAATCTAATCTATTTGTGCATGGAAAAACATTTTAGAATTTAATTTTTTTTTCTTTTTGCAAATAAATATGTACATATTTATATATTTGAAAATTTTTTCTTGGTAAAAGTTCGATTACCCCGTGGGAAAAATGCAACAGATTTTCCATTACGGAGGAACACTGTGGGCTTACGGTTACTTTGTATTTAAGCTTATACCTGTTCTCTTTTTACACGCAGTCCTATTTTTCCTACACAGATCTTGTGTCACCTCACTAGACAGACCTCATCAACCAAATTCGAAAACTTTGTGGTTTAATGTTTCGTTTGTACCTTGTTGGTACTAATGTAAAAACCGAAAAATAAATTTGTGGAAATTAATATACCCTACCTACATACATGTCACAATTCCAATAGTAAAAATTAACTTATTTCACTTAAATATAAAGCATTAGTATTTGTAAATTAATCAAGGCCTACAACCCTTTCTCACTTGTTTAAGTTATTCATTGCTTTCATTCACTTGTTTAATTATTTCCATTGATTGTAACTAATTTCAGCCAATAAAATAATTGTTATTTTATGAATATATATTTATGTTATAATCTACAGAAATTTCTACATTGCTGTACATACCAAAGACAGCCTGCAATACAATTGACTGGAAGAGTATTTTCCTCAGATTTTGCTATCCTCAAGAGTCAACTTATTGACATCTTTTTCTGCGAATTCCCATGTAATATCAGGTAACCGGCAGTTAACTCCATCGATAAATTCATTACAGTAATAAATTCTTCAGCATTATTATACCGCAATTTACTTTGCGGATCGGTATACAACGCAATTAAGCCCGAAATGTCTGAATACTTTTTAGCTGGACGAAAAGAAGGTGATTGCTTAATTGAAGTAAATTACTGCATTTTCAGGCCAAGGTAGACTCTTCTCTGTTGGTGAAATTTGCTTTAGAGACTTCCACATGTGTTTCTTGTTGACTTGCGACAAATTTAAGGAGCCTTTTTTCCGGATATCTTTTGTGGTGAGGGGTTTATTTGATCGTCGATGTCTATGGAAAATTCTTGGGTTTATTCGAGCTCTAACCTTCACGTCTGTTCATGGCACGGTTTGACAAGACAGATGTCGATTGTCTTCTTCTTCCCAATCGCCAAGTAAGAGCTCGTCGATTGTGGGGTGCGTTCGGGCTGTCGGTTTTGACCGCAGGCCGGCATACATGCTGTAGTAATTCTCAGTGTAGCATACTACTATATGCAATACGCTACGACCATAACAATATAGGAGTTTTAAGTATGAAGACATGAAAAGAGGAGAACTTTTATAAAAGGAGTAGTACCGGAGTACGCCATTAGTTTTCGGAGTACAAACGACAGCACTGTTCTGGATACTCGTATAATTGGTGTAGTAGTAAGTTTTGAGATACTCTAGATAAAATAGACATTTGTTGTTATTGTTCATTTAGGTTCTCTTTTTCGAGATTTTTTCTAATACTGCCTTAATGGTGACCTGATGTTGGACAGCATGTTTAACAGTGTGTGGAGAAAAGGCTTTCATGTGTGACAAACCAAGTTGGATATTCTGTATTTGAATTAACTGCATTGCCATTGGTGGTCAGTCAAACTAAAACCTTAGAAATTCTTGATAAACGAACAACACAAAAATGGAGTGTGGTTAACAGTGATATTCGTAATCCGTTTAAATCTAACCAGAGCCTGAACTCATAGGGGCTAATCACGGATGTATCGGTATTATACACACTTTTAAATTCACTGCCTAGGATTTGGCTTGTTAGATAGATTAGATTAGATTTGTGGAGGAGTGTGCATGCGTTGGCCTCGATTTCACTTGAAAGATCTATTGTGAGTCCCCGTACAATATACTCCCTTTGTAGGTTTAGACTGTTAATGAAGTCTAGAACCATTCTGGGAGTTAGGTCCACACGTAGTTTGGTGAAGGAAAAGTATGTTCAAGGTTGAGTAATCTCTGCCTGGCCAATGCTTCGCACTTGCATAGTAGGTGTTCCAAGGTTTCATATTTTAGTACCCGTATTGTATATTTTCCACCAAAACATGAACTTATTTAGCTTGACACCCTGTAAGGCATACTTGAAATAGCAACTATACACCATTTTGCGTATATCTAATATACCAAACTGCTATCTTGGAGTATAAAACTAGAACTATTCATTTATTGTAATAAGAAAGAAGAGATTCGCTTTCCTAGTTCCGCACTGGAAAGTTATATGGAATTTATTTGATTACAAGTCAGTACTACAGAGGGCTTAAGTTAGTAAATAAACTCCAAAATGAGTTAAGGACACAACAGGGCAATCAACAAACAGCTCTTTTAAAAATCAATACAGATGCCAAAATTTCTTAAATACATCAATCCCCAGCACTGGAGCAATTCCTGTTCTCTCCTCACACAATTCTACTGCACTCCTTCATGTTGAAGAATTCCAGCGACTCAGTAACCGATCATAATAATACTATCATCTGTTTAAAAACTTCAGCTGGAGACACATTTATAGAGTTCCGACTACTAGGTGATGACTACTAAATAAGTTGTGATTTCATGACCGTTGCTATAGTGCGGCCACTACGAGCTGAAAGAAGAACACTAAGGATAAGAAGGAAACTCATGTAAAATTCGTGTCCAAATTTCTTAGATACTTTCCATGAGCGTGAGCATATCCGTAGAGGGAAGCGCTCACTTAGAGATTCTAGAGAACTACTCTTGGACTCGATGCATTTTTAACAATTTATCAGGCAAATAAAGGCAGAAATACATCCAAGCAAGCCTCAGGACTGGCCTCTCTCAGTCTTCCTTGCAGCTCGCCTCAAGGCTTGCCTCAGAGAAATGAAAACAAAATGATACCACCGAGCTCGGTGCTGTCATTATAATTTTGTTAGTACATCTGTTGACAGAAGTAGGCCTGAGAGAGAAAAATTTCCAACATTGAACAAAGCGCGCTTTGCACCTCGAGGAAGCCTCGAGGCCTGGATGTGCTTCTGACATAAAACTATGTAAATTTACAGATTACGCTCATATTGGCTGTTCGAAAACTAATTTCTTTCTTTCCCAACAGAGGACGTAAGTGTATTTGTTGTTTTTCGCATCCAACTTCACACTAAAGTCGCATTGTCATTATATATTTTGACAGCTACTATGGCAAGGCTTATTTGTGAAAAAGTTTGTTTGATTCTGCGCAACAGTTTTTGATTGGTACCCTATCAAATATAGAAAGTCGAGCAGTATTTTTGGCATATTTTATTTTTTTACTATGGAAAAGGTAGAAATGTTGTTCAAGCAAGATACAAATTATTCGATGTATTTGGAGAAGATGTATTGACAGAACGTTAGGGCCAAAAATGGTTTGCAAATTTTGTTCCGGAAATTTTGATGTTGAAGATGCACCACGTAAAGGACGGCCATTTGATTCTGATCAAGATAAAATAAAGATTGATTGATGCCAACCACCGAATAACAACTCGTGAGATCACTGAGAGATTAATTTTATCGAATTCGAACGTTTGTATAATCACGTGAAACGCCTTGGTTTAATTTCAAAATTTGACTTCGCATTGCGCAAGTTTGTTAACTCGTTAAAAGCTTTTACAGCTTGGATGGGATGTACCGACCATAGTCTCGAGATCTGGCACATTCGGATTATTACTTGTTCCGGTTTCTACCATTTTTTTTTTCAAACATGATTTAGGTCAGCTTTTGCCAGTAAATATCAGATGTTTCATGAGCGTGGAATCATGCTACTGCCAGAAAGATGACAAAACATATTGGACCAAAGTAAAGAATTTTTCTATACCTAGTCCAAATATTCAAATGTTAGGTTTTATACCGTAGACTTAATTTCTAATTAAATAGAGTCAAATGTGCAGTGTGTCAAACAAATTAAATCCATCAAAAACCCATTTGCAACATTTCGCTTCATTACAAAACGCAGTAAAAGTGCCACCCACAGAATTAAAATGAGCTGAATTTATTGGAAAATTGAAAGTTTTTTCAATATAGTGATCATGAAAGAAATTTCTTTACTGCTTTGTTTTCTTTTTGGTCTTTTTCAACAACAAATATTGTCTTCTATTAAATACTTTGCAACTACAGCAAATACTTGCAAATTTTCGTGAAAGTTTTTAATTAAATTATTGAGCTCTGCCATGATCTTTACTCACATCGAGGGACTGTCAATGACATTCCAAATGAAATAATTTTCGTCCATAGTCTGTCACCTCTTCACTTCCTTGAAATGACTTAATTTAAAATTAAGTCATTATGGACATGGTCAGGTATTACGTACCTTTGGGCTAGTATCGAGTTTGGGTGGGGAAAAAAAATTTTTATGCGGTCTCCAAATATTTCATATTAAAATCGCTGCTAAAAATTTGACGTATATTAGTTTGGAAAAAACGAAGTAAAATTAATTTTTATATTTTGATAATACAATGAAACACTTCAATCACCCTCACTTCAATCGCCTCCTGGATGTGAGAAGCGCCGTATTTATACTCTACAAATTATACTAGAACCTTCCTGAATATTCCGTTCTCCGAACCCAAAGTTTACTAAGATGTCACTAACGTACAGTTGTTGTTATTTCCAACAGATATCGCTTGTGTCACTTTGTAGCTCGTAACACTGCTCCTTCTTAAAATTGTGATCTATGTGATCCACAGTCTTGATGCTCGTAGAATTGACACAAGCGGTCCAGATGAACGATTTTTTTTTTGCATCTTGTACCGTGCTAAATCTTGTATGCCATGTTATTAGTCCTAGTTTCAATGGCATACGGTTCCTACTGGTGTTGTGGTAATTTTGGAGTGCGTCTCGTGGCCTCATGCACAGCAGCTAATCGTTGTCTGAGCTTCGTTACGTAGACTTCTGGTAACTTTTGTTCGCCTCTGGGTATACCAAAGCTGAGGTCGCCAGATAGGAGCATTTCCTTCCCGAATATGACCTTGGCTGGGCTTTGTACGGTCGTATTGTAAACAGCTGATATATAAGCCATTAGAAATATAGGAATATGTCGATGCCAATCGCGCTGATTATAGTTGGCTACCTTCCTGAGATGTTCGATCAATGTTCTGTTGAAGTACTCTTCCATGCTTTGATTTTTCTTTCGTCTCTTATCATCTTCATCATCATTGCTTTGATTCCTTTGTCTTCAAATTTCTTGCCCTTTTTATCGCCGTTGTCATCCTTGTCATTGCCGCCTTTGCATTTCTTATCATTGTCATCGTCAGAACCTTTGTCTTTACCTTTTCCGAACTTCATTATACCAACATCGCCATTATCAACATCTTCAGACTCTTTACTTTTCGTCTTTTTCTTTCTTTCATTGTCCTCGTTTTAGCTTTCTTTCCTTTCACCTTTTTACTGTTATCATCGTAGTCATAATTGTCTTTGGATTTCTTTCCTTCCTTCTTTCGACTTTTTTCATCGTCATATTTTTCTTCCATCCGTCCGCAATGCTTTCATTCAAGATTGCATGGACCTTCTGAAACGAAGCCTTTTCATTTCCGTGGATATGTTCTTTGCGGTGTGGCATTTCAAAGTCGTGAGGTTGCAGTCTAATTTCTCCACGAATAGCTTGCTAAGTAGCTCGCCATCTTCTTCCTTCTTCTTCTGATGATTGCATTCGTCCGCGTTTTCTGCAGTCATTTTGAAGGTGTCCCAGTCTACTACATTTCCAGCGTTGAAGGAGGCCACGCGAAGGAGTGGTCTCTGATGACGGCATTCTGTTGCAAGTGTGCTGACCAACTCGATATCTTTGCCCTTCTTCTGGCGCTTCCATGCGTCGGCGTTTTCTGCAGTCCCTTTGGAGGTGTCCCGGTCTATTACAATTCCAGCATCAAAGAATACCGCGTGAAGGAGTGCTCTGTGATGACTGCATTCTGTTACAGGTACATTCATCCACAGTAATTGATCTTACTCGTATTACACTCCAAGAAGCTTGTCTAGCAGATTCATATGCTAATGCATAGGCTAGTGCTTCTGCTGTTGATTTCTTTCCTGCTAGCCTTAATGATTGTTGTAAATTTTGATCTGTAATAGCGTTCACAAATGCTTCTGTTGCCACTTCATTAAGGAATTCTGCATTGACGCTAGAGTATGAGAGATAAGCTAATCTTTCCACATCAGCGTGCACTTGTGGTAGTGATTCGCCATGCTTCTGATTCCTGTTGTGTATATACGATATACTTGCTGTATGTGTTCATCTCCATAACGTAATTCTATCGCCTGTACTAATGAAGTGTAATCACGTTGCCTTCCAATCGATATAGTTTGTAATAGCTCTGACGCGGGACCTCGAAGTGCTAAAACCAGAGCTGTACGTTTGTCTGCATCATTCCATCTATTTACTTCGGAGACTGCCTCAAATTGTCTCTTGAAAATATGCCACGAATTTTTTCCATCAAATATTGGAGGTTTCATTCTGCCTGCACCGGATATTTCAGTTCCTTCGTGCCGAGGCTGTAGACGCTTCACTCTCTCCAAATCTGCTTTAAAGTAGTCAAGCTTCTCCGTACATTTTGATGCACTTCCGACACTTGTTGTTGAACTTCCAGCACTTCCTGTTGGATTCGTTTAATTTTCACATTTTGTTCGTCTAATGAATTTTTAAGAAAATTCTTCTGTTCTTCCAAACAGGTTTCTAGATAATTCTGCAAAGAACTCTTTTGTTCATCCCAACGGGCTTCCAGAAAATTCTTTTGTTCTTCAGGAGCATTCCTTTTGATCGTCCAAACGGCTTCTAGAGAATTCTTTTGTTCTTCAAGAGCATTCTTTTGATCGTTCAAACGGACTTCTAGAGAATTCTTTTGTTCCTCATAGTATTCTTTTTTTCCTTAACAGCATTCTTTTGTTCCTCTAAGAGAGATTGCTTTTGTTCCTCAAGAGCATTCTTCATCTGTAGGGCTGAAAGCTCCAATTTATGTACTTATTAAAGCACCCAATAGTTGTTCCATGTTCATCTCCGACTTTTCTTCAGGTTCTTGCGAATTGTCTTCGAAAATAAATGTGTCAGGATTCGTCCCTTCTATTTCTAAAGCTTGTCTAAGTCGCTCGACTAAAAAATTCTTTGTGCCTGCCGTTTGTAATGACCGTTTGCCCAACTCCACTAGCAAATCCTGTACCCCTTGCGTCCCATTACTTTAGATTATCTTCCAGAGCTTTCACGTAAAGCACAAAATTTCACTCAATTTTCACACTTTGTTTAAGTCAAATGCCACCACTTTATTTCACGAACTTATTTCACTTCTGACACCAGTTGTTACAGGCGTGGCGTTTGTTCGTTATTTAAAACACTATTTCAGATATAGTTCAAAAGTTCTTTTTTTATTTAATTTTACTGTTTATTCTCACAATTCACAAACAATTATCAAATCAACTCTTTAGTTATCGCTAGTACAGTTTACTTCGTTCACCTCATTGTCTGAAATAAGACTCGCCTCCTGGATGTGAGAAGCGCAGTATTTATACTATACAAGTTATACTAGAACCTTCCTGAATAGTCCGTTCTCCAAACCCAAAGTTTACTAAGATGTCACTAACCTACATTTGTTGCCATTTCCAACAGATGTCGCTTGTGCCACTTTGTAGCTCGTAACAATATAATATGAACGAATTATGTAAATTTACACAGTTTTACTTGCATATGATAAATTATAGTAAGAATGCATATAACTAGACTCTAGAAAAATACAATAGAGCTCGGTGGAATAGTCAATACTTTGGCGTTCATAGAATAGTATTTCTCAATTTTGAAAATATTTACTTACAATTAAGTATGCAACAAGTAATAATTGGTGACCGACAATGCACCAGTCCATACTCCTCACGATTACAGAGGAGTTGGATTGCTTGATTCAGGAGTCAGGTGCCGTAGCCGCTAAGCTTTTAAGAATGTTCAATTTTTTCGGGCTAAGAATTTTTTTATTCGCCTCTTGAGTCGCGATTATCATTTCCCTACCAACGTGTCTTATTGCTCAAATTCCTCAAGTTCCTTTCTTACAAACGTATAAGTACTATTGTCCAGAGAATTATAAAAAGTTCAATTTCGCTTTGTATAGTAAAAAATAAAAATAAAAAACAAATCACGAACGCGTTACTTCATGTCAGCTTGAAATAAACTGGACACTTTCGTATACGTTGGATGAATAATAATTCTTTTCTCTGCTTTTCAAAAAATGCCACAAGAACATTTTTACAAGTTTTTCTTAAATCTCAAATTTTTCAAAACTCCTGATAAATCCAAACTTGTGCAAAGTTGCTCTTTTTTGCGATTAAGTTTAGAAGAGCGTCTCTAGTAAGTACAGAAAGAAGAAAAGAAAAAAACTCCTTGAAATTCCTGACAGGACAAAATAATCTAGGTCACTACTGTCAGTGTCGCGATTCCTTAAACACTCTCTCGTGAGTTTCTAGCAAAGTTGTTGGTGAATAGTTTTTCGTGACAGCGAAATTATAATTTATTGAAAATTTTTCTTAATTTCTCAGCGGAGTTAAAAGTTTTTTCTCTTGTTATAATAATATAGGGCAGGTCATCTCTGGTCTCTATAAAATTTATTTCTTGTTCAATCCTCCTACTCAGCAGCCTTGATAATGCTCGAAGATCTTTCTTCTGTGCATCTCCTATCCTATAGTGCAATAATAAATTTAATAATCGCGAAGAATTTATGTACAGGCAACAGCTAGAAGCATGTTTTTGTTAGCAAAATCTTATTTCAATTTCTTTTCTTTTACACGCTCAGGCAAAAATGTCTAGCGTTTTTTTAATGAAATTTAACCACACTTGTTCTAGGATGAAATCGGACCAAATTCAGCCAGCACAGCACAACACTTTGTAAAACTGGGTGAACTCGTGTCCTTAAAATGAAACTTTTTCCGCTACAAAAAAAAAAAAACAAAAAAACAAAACAAAATGCTGGACGACTCTACCCGAGAGTGTTTTTCAGCTGTCATAGCATTTCATCCTTTATATTATCCTGGTCAGGATATAGCTATATGGCAAATTACGGAATAAGGGTGTAGATACTGGGAGGACACCGACGACTACTCCCTGAGTAAAATACGGAAACAGATGTGAACTGTGTGGTTCACTTGTTTTGGGTTTGTGTAGCATTGTATAAAGCTTCTTGTAACTTTGTATGTACTACAGATATACAGAGCAATTGTGATAGGACCGACCAGAGATATTTTGCTTTGGATGCTGGATCAACAACAGAAAGAGGAGATAGCTGGGCCGAAGTAATAACACAAAATATGCCACCGAAATATGTGCATACTATATATATATACACACACACACACACAGGACAACATGTGGGACGAGACAACGGTATATGTATGACAACGTGCCAGGATAACAAGGTCATGGGATGGGTTATTGTTAAGGCACTTGTCATGCTTTGGCTCAGCACACGTTTCCATCATACATATGATGCTGGAGGGACTGAAATTGGTTTGTCTTAAGATCTGTGTACACTTCTGATGAGAGAAAATATGTGTGAAACTGCTCTTTTCTGTAGAGGAAAATTCAAGCAAAGAAAAATCATAGAAAAATTCTAGTTACTATGTTTGTCATCTTTGATCGTATTTACCATAATTGGTTTGATTATGCCTAAAGCAGTCTTGGATGTACGTACAAACCTATGTTGTACTGACCCCTTCTTCCAAGTAGCGTTGGTTAACCAATAAGAATAAAATTATTATTATTATTCCTTGAGGATGGTGATGGTAAGAAATATGGGCAAGATTTGGTTGCAGAACGTTGTTGTACCATCACTGACTATAACCACCCCTATACAGGGTGTTTCCGGCTAGAAGGTCAATAGAGCAGGAGGTGATAGTACTCACCTACACAAACAAAAAATATGGCAGGAGGCCACATCAACCGTTTACGAATTACAGGGTGATTAAGAAAAAAAGCAAGTTTTTCACAAAACACCCTGTATCTTAAAAAGAACAGGGCGTACGGTCAGCTAAGAGCCCATTGTATGCAGAACTGCATGGCCTTTCCAACGACTGCCCAACCAACCCCTATACCCCTCTCCTCTCAAGAGTACTGGTTATCTAAACTAAAAATTTCGGATTTTCCTACCATTTTACTTAATTTGACCTCTATGTGAGCAAAAAGGTCATCAACATAACTTTTTTTTATAAAAACTGTGAACTCTCTTCTTTAATTTGACCTATTACATCCTATATGCTATCTGTAACCGGTGTTATTAGCTCTTTACCTATTCTCAAAGCTATTCTGAAACCTCCTTTCAAAGACAATTTGTTCCTTGGTAACTGCAACACGTCATTTTAAAAAAATATCGGCTAATTTCGGTATGATTCGAATAGGTTGTGAACTAATAACATACATACATAGAGTGTACATAGAGTGTAATAGGTCAAATTAAAGAGGAGAGTCTATAGTTTCCAGTTTTTATAAAAAAAATTATGTTAATGACATTTTTACAAAAAAATCGGAGGTCAAATTAAGACAAATGGTAAGATAATCCGAATTTTTTTGTTTAGACAACCATAATTCTTGAGAGAAGAGACGGGTACGGGGCTGGCTAAGCAGTCGTTGGAAAGGCCATGAAATTATGCATACAATGCGCTCTTTTTAAGATACATACATACAAGTTTTTGTTTGACTAGGTGAGTACTATCACCTTCAGCTCTATTGACCTCATGGGCGGAAACACCCTGTATAGCTCTAAGCTAAGATGTGGTCTCGATAGCTAAGTTGGTAAGTGCGCTGACTACCCTCCCACAGGAGTCATCGCGTGCGTTCGAATCTCACCTATTATACTAGCTTTGGGTCATTCCATAGCAAAACGATCAAAAATCACAAAAAGTGTGACATTGCCGTCATAAAATTTATTGAAATTTTACCTACTTCGAGGGGTTGTGAAAACAAAAATACAAATTCAAAATTTTCACTATACAGGGTGTCCCAGAAATCAACGTCAAGCTGGAATCGGGCAATAGACCAAGTCGTAACAGTTATCAGAAAAATATGGAAAATAATCTTGGTCATGTACTTTTCAAATTATAAGGATTCAAAAATAAATCTTAAAAACTGACACCCTGTGATGATCTTTCAAGTCCTGTGTGATGGCCCAATATACGGAAGATTCTTCCAGCAGCCAAGGGCGCATTTTAGTGAAATAATTAGCAATTGCTAAACAGTAACGTCGCATTGTACTGTTCTGCAACTGTCGGTTATTTTGCTGATTAGCTTAACAGCTGGCTGCGATGAGCGCTTAGTGGAGCAATCGACGATTACAATAATAATTAACCTTCGCATGGTAATTATTATGTAAAGCGATTGTTTACTACTGAGCGACTCAGGTGCTGCAACCGGTAGAACAAACGGCAAGGTTGTTGTCGTTTGTTTACATCCGCGTTGTTAAGTAAAGTCTACTTCCGAATATTGGTGCATAAAAGACCAATGACTGGACTGGCGAGTGCCTGTAGTATTTTTTAGCCGCTCCGTTATCACTCATCGCGATATCAAGTTACAGTTCGGTTCAGATTGGTTTTGCTTTTAAAAGGTATTAAGATAGGTCAGTTTGGTTTATGTTTTAATAAAGAAACTGTGTTAAAAGAAATTCGAGTATCGCTTTTAATTATTGGATTCGTTAATTCGATTGCTCAACGGGCACGACAATTTGGCGCAGCCGGTAAAAGTTTAAGTGTTGCTGTAATACAGGTATTGTGTTTGTTGTGTTTTTACTTTTGGGAGTTATGCTTTTTTAGCTGCTCCATTTTTTGTTATTTTTGGGAGTTATGCTTTTTTAGCTGCTCCATTTTTTGTTATTTTTGGGAGTTATGCTTTTTTAGCTGCTCCATTTTTTATTATTTTTGGGAGTTATGCTTTTTTTTTAGCTGCTCCATTTTTGTTAATTGTGGGAGTTCTGCTTCTTTTAGCTGCTCCATTTACTTTTCAGGTTAATTAAGAAGTGTTAAATTAAGTTTATTAAGTTGGATCTTTCAGCCTAAAGATACTATTGTAATGCTGAGTGTGAGTTTTGGTGTTAAGCGTTAATAGTTATGGGCGTTTGAAAGTTTTCTCGTGTGCTAGGTGAGCAATTTAAAATATAAGTAGTTATTTCATCGGGGTTTATCTGTTAAATTATTTGATGTGAAGATAAAGCAAAAAGTGTGTGAGTCAGTGAGTGGCGTATAATTGTGAAATATCATGTGCGATTTTATATTATAAGAAACTAAGTATTGAATGTTTCTTATAAAAAATAAACCAAACTTAATTCGCTAAATCCATGGATGTAGGTAAACAAAGTGCACTCTCCTTCCTGTTATCAAAAAACACAATTCAATAAAGGAAAAAATAAATATATATATCTAAAAAAAAAAAAAAAAAACTCAGAATATACATACCTACCTACATATAGATTAGATAACAAAAGGTAGGGGAATATATATATATATTTATGGTAATAAATTTAGATAAAGGGCTTTTCTCGTTTCCACTTCATTTTGATAGGTTTGGTTCCTCTTTCTTGGTGTGCTAAGTAGTGTTGCAAGAGAATGCTGCTAGTCTTACCATATTTCAGCTAAAAAAAAAAAATTACACTTACACATGTTGCTACAATCCCTGAGACAGAGTATATATCATTATTAATTTTCTACAACATTAAGGCAAGTGGTTCAAAATCTTTTGAACCATTTAGAGGTTCTTTTTGTGTATTGTATGGTAATAATAAGTATTTCTGTTTCGTGCCGGTTTTGCGAGGTATCGTTGGGGTTTGTTGAATTCCTATAGCTCTAACGTGATTCCACTAAGTGGATCTAAAAAATTTTCTTTTAAAAGTTGTCGGTAAAGTACGGCCACCGTGCCAAAATGCAGTTAGTTACACTCTGTTTTAAAATTTTATGCGCTTTTACTTAAATTGGGAATACATTTAATAAGTATTCGAGTACTCGCGAAGAATCTTTCTGGATTAAAAGTCTTTGTCAGATTTATGTTGGAGCATATGTACGTACGTTTTAGGTAATTCAGTAAGATACAAAAGCGCTGATAGGTATGATCAATGAGAGGCGGTAAGAAGTATATTTCGCGTACCTGTTAATATCGGTGTTAAGAGTGCTAAGTGATAAGTGACAAGTGTAGTGTTTATAATGGAAATATGTGCGTGAGGTATAACAGTCTCACAGTCCTAAATGTCAACAGGAAGAAGCAATATTTTAACTAAGGAGGAATTGGCACGCTTTCAGGCCCAGGAAAGGGAGTCAGAGATAAAAGCACAGGAACTGAAGGAAGGCCAAGCAATATTGCGGAATTACGAGCAGGACTGGGAATATATTGGGGAACATATAACAGCAGAGTTACAGAAACGGTGGACAAGAGAGGAAGAGAAGGAATTGTTAAAGAAACTGAATGAGAGTGCTAAAAGCAGTACAAAGGGCGAAGCTTTAGACCTATTGGTAACAGCAGCATTCGAAATTATCCAGAGCCGTGAAGTAGAAGCAGAGCAAGTATTGGAAGAAATCCAAAAAGAGAAGAAAGGGCTGATAAAGAAAATAGATTCACTAAAGGCACAGTTAAGAGAGGCTGAGGAAACTACAGCGGGGTTAGAGGAAGAGTTGGGGCTCGAGCGATCTTCACAGAGAAAACCGATTCAAGAGGGTAATAAGGTGAGTACGAGTAAAGGGTTCAGGCCGAGGAAATTGTTATTTTGGGAACAGCATAAAGAACCAGAAGAAAATTTAGAAAGAGAGCTAATCAGGAGAAATAAGCAGGAAGTAGCGCCGAGTGGAAAAGTAAGAACAGAGCAGAACCAGATAAGGCCAGAGGAAAGAAACATCACAGGGCAAGACAACATGGCAGACGTGCATGAAAAAGTGATGGATCTAGTATCCAAGTATGTACCTATACTATCTGGCGAAAGGTCGTCCAAACTGGCGAAGGAAGTGTATCGCTTTCTAAGCTGCAGTAAGGATCTACACGATAGACTGACAGAGGAGGAGCAGAAGATTTTTATCAGGTGCATAAAGTATCGCCTAACGGACGATGCGTACTACTTGGTAAGCTCACAGGAACCAAAAGATTTTGATGCTTTACAGCAAGTAATCAATTCGGCCTACATACCAAAAAAATCGTTTAGCGAATTGCGAACGGAAATGCTGGCATGCAGGCAGAGGCCCGGTGAGGATATCAGGGAGTTCGCAGACCGGATGAAGGAATTGCTCGACCAAATAAAAGCGGCGGTCTCAGCGAAATACCCAGGAGGTGATACAGGATTGATAGCAGAATTAGAGGCAGATGCAGTAGCGACATTTAAAGCTGGCGTTAGGAGTAAACCTACTCAAGTATACCTCACTGGACGGAAATTCGATTCGCTAGAAGGAGTACAAGAGGAAGCTACATACTATGAAAAAGATGCACAAAGGCTCCAAGTAAGAGACCCAGAAGTGGTACAGGCAGGTTGGAGGTCTAACTCATTAGGTACGCAAAATAGTTGGGGAGCAGGCGAGGCCGGCCCCAATCGAGTTCAGCGGCCGCAAAGACCAATTTATTCCACTGCTAGACCAGTATCACCCATAAGATACCAAGGGCCGGCAGCCAGGGTAACCCCACCGAGAACCATTCATTGCTTTAAATGTGGACAACGGGGTCACATTGCGAAAGAATGTAGGACACAGCCCCCTTACTGCACCAAGTGCAACAGCTATGGTCATGAGGTAGCGGGCTGTAGGAAACAGCAGGTACGTTTCGCAAATACTGCGGTAGGTAGCCCAGGTGAATGTATTCAGCCCGTATCGGGAGTTCTCTATTGTCAATTCTGTAGGACATGTGATCACTATACAGAAAACTGCCTCAGAAAGTACCTAGCAGAACGCGCTGACCAACTGGAGGGAAACGGGGAGCGGCAGCTGGGGAATTCGTCCACAGCTGCCTTCCATTAACAAACTCCAGAGACACATCGCCGAGGGGGGATGATATTTCAGTAGACTTAAGTTTATTGAATAATTGTAGCATCACAGTTGAAGCAGACATAGGGTTAACAGGTAAGTTAAATCTTTTGGTTGATACCGGGTCCACATGTAATTTAATAAAATTTAATAAGATAAAAAAAAACACATTTATTCAGCCTCAACGAACTATTACTATTGGGGGTTTATTTGGGGCTCAAGGAAAGTCCGTAGGGGTTTGTCAATCCAAGTTATGTATAGATACTGAAGAGCATGCTTGCGAGTTCAATGTAATTTATGACACAGACTCAATACCAGCTGACGGAATACTGGGTATCGAATTTCTTAAGGATAGAGCTATCATCGACTGCATCAACCAAAAACTATCAATACGGAATGTAAAAAGGAACAAGGAGGAGAAGCCTCTTTTTGCGAATGTAACAGGAAAAGAAAGTATTAACGTAGTGACATTGGCCAAAGCTTGTCAAAGAAGCGTTAGTCAATCTAGTAACAAAAATCCTCGAGAAATCTCAACAGAAACAGTGAAACAGAGCATTAAAGAGAGAATTACAGAGCTAAAGGACATTATTGGTAAAGCGATGGCAGCCTCAGACAGCATAGACCGGTATCTAACACAGATAAACAAGAGAAATGAGAGAGTGAAAAAGATGACGGAAGGCCTTGCCCAGAAACAATCCCAGCAGAAAAACGAGATGAAGGTCACCCGGGATGCAAAGGCGCTGAAACATGAACACAGGCGGGGAAATACTTTGACCGCAACCCTTCATACGGAGGCTGGTCAACTAGATGATCGCCTGGTAAGGGATGAGTTCATAACATGGCCTACAGGCATGTGGGGTGAAGAGCAGGTGAGAGTAGCTGTTGAACGGGAAAACGAGCTAGGGCATCCTCGCACGGAAGTCCAGCTCAATAATCCCCGGATGAAAGCTTCTGCACTTGTTCTTGAACGCGAGAGCACGAATGGACCAATAATACGCTTGAAACCCAGAACAGAGCAACTGGTGAGAATCCCAGTTGAGAGTGAGGCTGAAATGCTATGTATGGCCGAAGAAATATGTCCTGGAGTGTATTGCGGAAATACAATAATCAGGCCTAAGAATGGACAAGCCTTTGTGGGAATCATAAATGCTAGGACTGAGGCCGTGGAGGTAAAAGATTTCAAACCAAAGTTAGAAGGACTGAACCGGTATTCAGTAGTACCACTAGCGGATAGTGAAGGGAAGTATAATAAAAGGCAACAGCGACTAAAATTAATGAAACAATCACTGTTGTTGGGAGAAGATCTCAATCCAGAGGAGAGAGAATCCGTGACTCAGCTCTGTTACGAATACAGTGACATTTTTCATTTGCCAGGAGACAAACTGACCTATACTCCAACAAAAACCTTTCAATTACCTCTAATGGCCAACACAGGGCCCATACATAGAAAGCAGTACCGAATGCCGGAAGCTCACAGAGAAGAGTGTAAAAAGCAACTCGAAAAATTGTTAGAGGATGACATAATAGAGCATAGTGATAGTCCATTTAATTTTCCAGTACTCCTGATACCCAAAAAGGGTACTGATGAAGCTGGGAATCGCAAGTATAGGTTGTGCGTAGACTTCCGTGAACTCAACAAGGTCTGTATCCCTTGTTCATATCCACTTCCGCGAATTGAGGATATTTTGGATCGACTAGGTCATTCTAGGTACTTTTCAACGTTAGATTTAGCTAACGGATATCATCAAGTACTAATCGATCCAGCAGATAGAGAGAAAACGGCTTTTAGTACCAATTTCAATCATTTTCATTATAAAAGATTGCCATTTGGGCTAAAGACAGCGCCTCCATTTTTTCAATCGCTCTTAAACAGCATATTAACAGGGTTACAGGGAGTAAAATGTTTCGTGTATCTCGATGATGTTGTGATATTTGCAAAAAACTTAGACGAACACAACGATAAGTTAAGGCAAGTATTCCAACGTTTTCGGGATCATAACTTGAAACTACAACCTGCTAAATGTCAGTTTCTGAAAAAAGAAGTGGTGTATCTGGGTCATGTATGCTCGGAACAGGGAGTAAAGCCAGATCAACGTTTAGTGGAAGTCGTAAAAACATTTCCAAGGCCAAAGACAGTGCGACAGGTACAGTCTTTCCTGGGGCTAGCTAATTACTATCGGAAATTCGTCCCTAACTTCTCACTAATCATGGCTCCAATTAATAATTTATTACGGAAAAAGGTAAGGTTTGATTGGGGACCCAAATGTGATAAATCATTCACCCTGATAAAAGAGGCTCTCACTACGCCTCCATTATTAGCTTATCCGGATTTCACGAAGGAATTCACGTTACTGACGGATGCTAGTGGTGAATCCCTAGGGGCAGTTCTAGAGCAGGAAGGAAGGCCCATCAGTTACGCCAGTCGCACACTCAATCCGGCCGAGAGGAACTACTCGACAACTGAACGTGAGCTACTAGCCATAGTCTGGGCCGTAAGTAACTATAAATGTTATCTGTTGGGCAGGCATTTCAAAGTAATTACTGACCACCAACCTCTTCGGGGTGTTTTCAAGGTTAGAGATACGACGTCACGCATGGTACGATTTCATCAGAAATTGTCAGAGTATGATTTCGAGATTTTATATAAAAAGGGAAGAGAAAATGGCAATGCGGATGCTCTAAGCAGAATACCCCAAAGAATAACAGAAGCCAAATTCGAGGAGAGCGAAATGCATCCATGCCTAGCTATCACTCGGGCACAAGCTCGAAGAGAAGATTCCGAAGTAAATGATACATCACCTATGGAATCCGGAGAGGAATGGGGTGACCTCGATGAGGCAGAAGTAATAGCAGGAAAGGTGATGGGTGATCCGAACCCACAGCATATCACAGATCCAGATGAAGTTGAGCCGATCTTGAAGGACTTCCATGACTCTCGGTTTGGAGGACATCTCGGAAGAGATAAGACCTTAAAACGAGTAAAGCGCTTCTATCATTGGAAAGGGATGAAAAGGGATATCGCGAAGTATATTAGGCGCTGCCCGCAGTGTCAGAAAAATAAACACAGTCGAGCTACTAAGATGCCGTTGGTGATCACTTCAATCTCAAGCAAACCTTTTGAGAAGGTGTACGTCGATTTGGTGGGACCATTGCCGTTGAGTCACAATGGCAACAAATACATCTTATCCTTGGTGGATGATCTCACTAGGTTCGTCGACTTCGTAGCGATCCCGGATCAGGAAGCGAATACTGTGGCACGAGCACTGTTCGAGCAAATTCTCAGCCGATATACTCTACCAAAACAATTAGTTACTGATCAAGGAGCGAATTTTACAGGAGACGTGCTGAAGGCCCTCTGTAAGATGTTGAAAATAAAAAAATTACAGACTACTGCCTATCATCCGCAGTCAAATGCCGTAGAGAGACAGCATTCCACGTTAGCAAGCTATTTGAGAAGTTTTGTAGATCAAGACCCGCGGAATTGGGACGAATTCCTGCGGACGGCAGCTCATGCCTACAACAACTCGGTGCATTCGGGCACAAAATTGACACCAATGGAAACTTTATTCGGATTCGTCTCGGAAGTTCCCAGTAGCTTGCAGCGGAAGCCTGAACCGCTATACAATGCCGATAAATATCATAATGTGTTACGGTTTAAATTGCAAAAGGCATTCGAACTAGCAAAGCAAAACTTGATCAAAAGTAAATTGTCCGCCAAGAAGTACTATGATAGATCCGCGAGGGCGATAGAGGTGCATGTCGGTGAAAAGGTTCTGGTTAGGGACCCGGCTCGGGCGGGAAAACTGTCGTCAATCTTCAAGGGTCCTTATGAAGTAATTTACGTTCATAGCCCAGAGAATGTAACAATCCTTATCGGGAGAAAGCTCAAACGGGTTCACGTGAATCGGTTAAAAAAATTTGAATGATACTGTTATTTAGTAAATTTTGTTTTTATTTTACCTTACAGGTAAAGCAGCAGAATCGTACAAGAACGGACGAAAGAAGAGACCTAGTGGCCCGATTCGGAGTCCGTTCAGGAGACGGACGCTAAAAGAAGCCCAGAAGAGCCGGCAAGGCATAAACATATACATTTGTAGAGGAAATTTAATATTGGAAGGAAAAGATCATTAAAAAAAAAGAGAGAATTTAAAAAAAATAATAAGTAAAAAAAAAAAATAATAAGTAAAAAAAAAAAAAAAAAAAAAAAAAAAAAAAAAAAAAAAAAAAAAAAAAAAAAAAAAAAAAAACAGAGAAGTAAGAAGAACAAAAAGGGTAAGAAAAAAAAGAGAGAATTAAAAAGAAACTAAAGTAAAGGGAGTAAGAAAAAAAAAATAATAATATTAAAGTAAAGAATAAGAATTAAAGTAGCGAGAGAAAGAAGAAAAAAGAAAACATACTCATTGAAAAAATTGGTAAATAAAAAGAAAAGTTAAGAAAAAGAAAAAAAAGGCAATTGGAAAGAGAAGTGTAAAAAAGAAAAGAACACTTATAAAAAAAAAAGGTAATTGAAAAAAAAGGACGAAAGGTGGTAGAGAGAGAGAGAGAAGGAGGAAGTGGATAGATAGTAGAATAAACTAAATCTGTACCGTGATTTATTTTATTTTACTAAATAATAATAAAAATCGTACTAAATAAATTATATACAGAGTGGTTTCTTTTATTTTTGTATACTAGGTAGGATAAAATTAAGAAGGTTGTCATATAGTTAGTTGGGAGAAGTTAAGAAGCTGAATATGGAAGCAGTCGCCATAATCTTGTTGATGTTCATCAGTTTGTCATACGCTGGGCAGGCTGGCTACAATATAAAGCCCCTAATGCAGTCCGGAGTATTGTTCGAGCAAGTAGGAAAAGCAAACTTTTACACTAGGCATTGGACTATTCTATCCAAAGTAGAAATGCCGGACTTGGCGGTCGAGCTGGAGTTCGCAAACAATTGCAGCAAGCTGGTTATACAGCTCTGCACAAAAATCAACCACAGAGAGAGAGAACTCGGGAACAGATGTGAGCTAGCCACTAAGGAAATAGGAAGTTGGATGGCGAAGATTAGGAGACAGGATGATGAGTTGAAGCACCACACCCATGCGGAACCGACTCTTCGAAGGAAACGATCTTTCTTTGATGGTATAGGGTCCCTGTCAAAAACACTTTTCGGGACCATGGATCACGCAGATTCGGAAAATATCTACTCGGCTTTGAGGGATCTAGATGGAAAAGAAAACCGCACCTTCACCTTGCTTCAAGAGCAAACAACAGTGATGACATCGACGTTTAATCTATTCAATGCGTCGCGCGTTCAGGCAGCAGCAGAGCGAGAGGAACTTTGGAATAAAATCAATGCCATCACCGCCGCGCAGCAAAGTCAAGACCTGGAGATAACAACGTTAACACGGAGAGTGGAGATAAATGAAATACTGACACTAATGACCCTCCAACTGCGAGAACTCAGCGAGGTCCAAGAAGGTTATGCGAACGTGTTAGTCGCACTGAGCATGGGAAAACTTCACCCCATGATTATTCACGCCCGGCAGCTAACAGAAATTATGACGAACGCTACAAAACAATTGGATTTAGCAGAGGAATTTCTGGACTTCCAATTGTTGACTCAAATTGCTAAGGTGAGCGCAATGCAGGGTCCGCAGCACATTATGGTCAGAATAGACATTCCTCAACCGGAGAGAGTGGCTTTTGAACTGCACAAAGTATACACCATTCCCGCAGTAGTTGATAAGGACGGCTACCATGTATATGAGTTGGGAGCCGAATTTCTAGCAGCAAATAATCACGATCGCCAGTATGTCCTGCTAGACTATCAGCAATATGAGAAATGCCAACAACTGACAACCCTCGAAAATCATTTGCGTTTCCTGTGCCCACAGTTGGGACCAATCGTCACAGCCATTGGTGATAGCTGTGTACTCAACCTTTTTCGAAGTTTCAACGTCAACCCGCTGGCATGCAAGGAAAAAATTCTCCCAAAATGGAATAGTCTAGTCCGCATGATTACCCGAAATCACTGGTTGTTCGTGATGGCCGACAAGACGAAACTAGAGGTAAACTGCCGCGATACACCTACAGCGATTGGAGAACTATGTTCTACCGGAGTATTATCAATCGAGGAGCACTGCCACCTTCAGATCGGCGACCTTTTGATCACATCAGAGGACCACGCTCAGCGAAATATTAGTCTTTGGCAACCCTCATTTTCGGAATTACCATCATGGGATAGCGTGAGCACCAGAAATAGATCTACAAAGCCTATGGCTGATGGCGATCAAAATCGTAAGGTACGGCTGTTAGCTGCCGACAATGCCAACCAAGCCTGGAGAGATCATGCAGCCGAGATACAAAAAATAAATGAGGACATCACACGAGAGGAAATACATCGACAACAAAGTCAGCCCCACACCATCTATCTAGCCGCCACCTCAATAATTGGGCTGTTAAGTATTGCCAGTTTTATGTTAGTAGCAGGAGTTCTGATCCGCAGGAGATGTCGGAAGCAAAAACCAGTACCGGCTAGATCAAGCAGATTGTCGATATTGCCCATCACCCGGAGTTCAATAAAACCCACTGTAACAACAGGACAGCCTACCGAAGACAAGGAAACGAACGATGGCCTCCAAGTAATCGTGCCTACTACAGCAACATTGCCCACAGCAAACCTGCCTACGATAGTCGGAAAACAGCTGGTACAGCTAGCGTAGTAACAACTGTTGTAGGGTTAGATATTTTGTTACACTAAGTGTTATATTGGATAGGACAGTGGCAACCTTTAGATAGACGGAATCACTCTGAGTAATTAGACCAATATAAATATTGTATTCAAGTTAAGTGTAAGAATTGCTAGAAAAAAAAAGGAAGGAAGAATAACTTTAAGGCTAGATGAGTGTAAAAATTGTAATTAGTGAGAGAAAAATTTTGTTGTTATGGTTTGGATAGTATTTTTGTAAGTATTCGGGCTGTAAAAAGAACTTTTTGTTATTTTGTCATTATACCTATAGGTAGTAAGCAATGTTTTCTAACGGGATAATACGTGTAAATGAATTAATGAATTCTTGTCCAATAGGTACATACAATTTTAATGTAATAGAAATAAATAACTTATTACGATAAGTGGGAAAAGTTTCAAAGTAAAAGACATGTGAAGTAAAAAAATAGAATAAAGAAATATAATAGAAGAATGTAAACAAAAAACCAGTATGCAGTTATTTATATTGTTGTTAATTAGTAAAAAAAAAAACAGTAAATAAACTAAAAGAGAAAATAGAGATGTTGTGAGAACACAATAAAAAAGAAATGAGATAAAAGTAAGAAAGAAATTAAATATGTAAAGGAAGTATTGAAGTTAAATGTAAGAAGAAAATAAAAAGAGAAATGCTGTAAAAATAAAAAATGTAAGGAATGAAAAAGGAAGATAAGACAATTTATATAGTAGGTATGTAAAGAAAATGTAAACAATCTGAACCGAACGAGAAACAAAATATTCTCAGTTGTTAATTAAGACTGTTTCACTCTCCAGATCTAGTTCCCTGCGGAAACTAGTTTTTCCAAGGGGGGAGGGATGTGATGGCCCAATATACGGAAGATTCTTCCAGCAGCCAAGGGCGCATTTTAGTGAAATAATTAGCAATTGCTAAACAGTAACGTCGCATTGTACTGTTCTGCAACTGTCGGTTATTTTGCTGATTAGCTTAACAGCTGGCTGCGATGAGCGCTTAGTGGAGCAATCGACGATTACAATAATAATTAACCTTCGCATGGTAATTATTATGTAAAGCGATTGTTTACTACTGAGCGACTCAGGTGCTGCAACCGGTAGAACAAACGGCAAGGTTGTTGTCGTTTGTTTACATCCGCGTTGTTAAGTAAAGTCTACTTCCGAATATTGGTGCATAAAAGACCAATGACTGGACTGGCGAGTGCCTGTAGTATTTTTTAGCCGCTCCGTTATCACTCATCGCGATATCAAGTTACAGTTCGGTTCAGATTGGTTTTGCTTTTAAAAGGTATTAAGATAGGTCAGTTTGGTTTATGTTTTAATAAAGAAACTGTGTTAAAAGAAATTCGAGTATCGCTTTTAATTATTGGATTCGTTAATTCGATTGCTCAACGGGCACGACACCTGTGACTGCAAATATTAACTTTTCGTCAGTTCTTTTTCTGTGATGTAACCATGAATAACCCTTCTGTAAATTACAGTTAAAAGTTAAACCATAACTTCCTCAGTTTCAAATAAAAAGTTAGATTTTTGCCCAACATTGCATTCAAAATAATTACATTATCCAAATTTAACCGACTGTACTGTAAAAAAAATGTACTACACTATTTTAGCAAGTAACATTAAAAGATGGCGCGTTTAATAAGGATTCTAAAATGGTATAATACTTGCTACAATATTTCTTAGATTACGAAAAAAAATTGTTTTCTTCAAGAAACCCAGTTTCGAAAAATTTCTTTTCACCTACTAAAAATGATTTTAGTGTACCCAAAGCTTGCCGTAAGACCGTAACTTTAAGATTCTAGTTTGAGTGAGACGGAGAGTCATTGCATGAAATTTGAGTGAGCAAGATAGTGACGCTAGCTCGTCAAATCATTGAGTTTTTACAAATGTGCATCGTCTACTCTCCACAGAGGGCCGACTTCCAAACCAAGTACATGGTGAAGGAAGAGTTTCTTGCCTTACGAGGACGTAGACCCAAGTACTTTGGTACGTGCAATGCTGGAAAGCACAGGAGTGCCTAAAAGTATAGCTCACCGAATTTTACAAAAAACTTGAGCTCCAGAATTACGGAAGCAGTTGAATTTGTCAACAGGAAGATTTGCCCGTCTGATAACCATCGATCGTGGTTAAGAAGATGTCGAACTTGTATTGCAGCAGTTTGAACATCTTTTGTAAATAATAAATCTTAGCATCCAAATAATTGGTGTTTAATTTTACACTTAAGGAAAATTTGTCCTAAATTCAACAAAATGTTAGCATCTCTACGGTCTTACGGCAAGCTTTGGGTATACTAGAATCATTTTTAGTAGGTGAAAAGAAATTTTTCTACACTGGGTTTCTTGAAGAAAACAATTTTTTTTTCGTAATCTAAGAAATATTGTAGCAAGTGTTATACCATTTTAGAATCCTTATTAAATGCGTCAACTTTTAAAGTTACTTGCCAAACTGGCGTAGTACTTTTTTTTTCATTACAGTCTGTTAAATTTGGGTGAAATATTAATTTTATATTCTTGGTTCGACAAAATGTGACATTTTCTTTCTAGCTGGAACAGTTGGCTTAGGATTTAAAGCATCAGGTTACATAAGCACTATTCGGGATTGCATAAGAAAAATAAAATTGAAAAAAAGTAAAGATTTGTAGCAACAGGAGCTAAAAAACCATCACAAGGTGTACATTTTCTCGAAAACAAAAGAAATGTCTATAATTTGAAAAATACATGACTTAGATTTTTTTTTTATATTTTTCTGATAACTGTTACGACTTGGTCTATTGCCCTATTCCGGCTTGACGTTGATTTTCGAGACACCCGTATAGGTACATTGCCTATTTTGCTAGTAATGGCATTTTCAAAATTTCGCAAAATTCTGTCCTGGGCCCGGATTCACGAACCACGGAGAATTTGGGAATTTGGGAGATGAGAATATTCGTTTTCTCCGATTAAATTCCCTAATTCTCCATTGCAAAAAGAAAGATTGCAATTCCTACCGGTTAGAGCGCTGTTTTCAGTAAATTCCAATATATAGCCTATATTCCATATTTTACTGGTGACACCTGTTTTGTGTGGCAACTTCAAATGACAGTTTTGTCTGTTTTCGTTGTGATTTGTGCATTGAATAAATATTTATTATTATATATTCAATGGATTTGAGTGCGAAAAGTTTTGAAAATGAAACTCAGGTTCAGAGAAGATAAAAGGAAAAGACGAATAACAAAAAACTGAAACATCAGAGAATTTACACAAGTGGAGTAGAGAATTTGGGAATTTTCAAAACAAATTCGCCGAGTTACAGAGCTCCGAGTGGAGAATTAACTGTCAAAACAAATCTCATTTCCCAAATTCCACAATTCTCCGTGTTGCAAAATCCTGCCCCTGGTCTTCTTTAAAAATTCATATATATGAGATTTCAATTTATCTAAGAAAAATAGCATCTTAAAAATATATGCGGAAAAGCACATCAAGAATAAGGATTTTATTCTTGAATATCCTGGAAGACGTACTTTTGATTTTATTCATTTATTTTTTATTTTTTACATTATATTATCATCTCAAACATATTAAAATTTCAACTTGGGATCTTAACAGGATCAAGGAGTAAAAAATCAAGAAAATTTCACAAAAATACATCTATAACCACCTATAAATAAAAGAAATTTGTTTTATACAGGGTGTTCCGTATGTGGTTTTGCACCCGAAGGCTATGGATAGGTCAAGCAAAAAATTGTATGAGTGATGGGGAGGAAATCCTAATGTTTTCCGAGATAACACGACTTAAAAAGATATTTGGGTATGTTTTTATAGATCACCCTGTAACTTCTGAGCGTTCCATCATAATAGATAATTTAAATTTTGTTAGATTGATAATAGTTCGACCTTTCCTATGGTATTAATGGTATTTTCCTCCTCCTCCTGTTTTCCGTTATGAAGTTATGGATCAACAAATTTAAAATTTCGGAATTTTAACTCGATTGATTTAACTACAATTTTTATCAAAAGCATGTCATCAACACCAAGTTTTCATATTGGATTTTTGAAGCCCAAAAGCTTCCATTAAAAATGACCTATTACAGTCTATACCCAAAATGTAACCCTTTTTGGGTTTTTGCACTTTTTTTTAAGCATATCCTGGGAAAAAACTACGTCGACCTAAAGAACAACGTAGGACAACAACCAAAAAATTTCCTCGTACACGGTGGCGCTTTTAGATGGCAACCAATAATAATAATAATTACTGACTAACAAAGAGGATAGTGAACAAAAACGATTCAAGAAGCTGGGAACAGAGTCCCGGATACGAACTGTATCAGTCAGAGTATCAACAAAAGAGAAGGATATGTAGGTAGAAGTCCTATGCTCACTCCCAAAGGCAGTGAATAAGGGATAAAACATAGTCAAAAGAATTAGTTCAGACACAACCTAGATAAATGTCTCTAGATCAAAGGCGAACTTTTTGTGATTAACGATGTCTGCTGCTGGAAATGCAAATTAATCCGGGCTAGCAATGTCAATGAAAAAACTCGAAAACTGAAGTCGGGGGGTTTTAATGTAATCTGCTTAATCTAATTGAAAAGTCAAAGTCGCAGTAGTAACCAATCTGACCCGCTGCCACCTTTTAGACATACCCTACAAAAATCGAGTGCTGTCTAAGTAGAATGAAATTGATAATTTATTTTATAACTCTCCACCCCCCCCCCCTTCCTCATCAACGCCACTTTTCCTACCCTCTCATTGAAATTCTGTCGACACGCTACTAATCCCGTGTACTAATAAAAGTAAAAGTAGGTAGTTAACTGTAAAATGTCCTTTCTCTTTGATTCCATCACCCGCCTATCTATGTATATATCGCAAAAGTTTCTTAAGTTTTCTTCAAAATGATGAGAATGAAACATAAACAAAAACAAAAACAAAAAACAACAACAAAAACACGAACTAATTAGCAAAATTAGTAAGAGTGTTTCAGACTTTGTTGGATTTAGTTTGTTCAGTTACAGCTTAAGTAAAATTAATGTTTTCACATTGTGTATGTGTATATAAGAGCGGTGTTGTAAGCCTTTAGCATGGAAAAAAGGAAAGGAGGAGGCTGATGGGGAGCTTATAAGACAGGGGCCTTTCCTGTTTCTTCTATACTTAATGCACAAACGGAAATACTAAGGATCTCTTGAGTTGAAAGCTTTTAACTTAATTGCAGCCAACTAAACGGATTTAATTGGTACTTCATAAACGGGGAATGGCCGGCTTGAAAGATGAATTTGTACAGAGTTCCAGAGGGGGGTACCTAAAACACTTTCAAACGCATAATTTCGCTTAAAATTCGTTCCAGAAAAACTCAATAATTCCCTAAGCTTGGTGGGAGAAAAAGAAAGAAAAAAGGAAAGAAGGAAGGAAAGCGAACAGAAAAACAATTAATGGCCATTATCCTGTGATTGTGAGCGATGATCCTTTTTTTTACCACCCAACCACAAGTTCGCAGACACAGGATAGTTCAGTTCAGTATGAAATGAGACGATCCTGAGAAACCCATTTTCTAATCATTGTCTGGATTTTTTTCTCTCCTGTAAATAATCCCTTCTCCTACTAACTAATTTTTTTTATTACCCATTAGAATTAATACTTTTACTATGAAAAAAGCAAGAACCAAGGAACGAGGTAATTATCGTGAAAAACCAATGGCGTTTCGAAGATATGGATGGAACCCATGTAGCCCAGGGTGTGAGAAACCAAAGCATCGAATTACAGAGCAAAATAAATTTAGATAGAGAGAGAAGTGCGGCGGCAGCGGCGTTTGTGTAATTATGAAACTTTTCCTTACTTCCTTGCTATCCATATTCTCCTCATTAAGCGCCCGAAATGACCATAGATCGGATGGTCAAAAGGGTTTATATCCACAACCAATGATGGACAAGTAAAAAAAGTGTGACCAGCAAGAAAGTTACGAAAAGCTATTCAACGGGTAAGTGAGAGTTCGAAATGAAACGCATGAAAGGATTTACTTCCATGGACTCTCAAATTTATACCAACAATAACGGACCTGAAAATACGAAAAAAAAATGTTTAAGAAATCCATCACAATGCGGACTACAGCCGGTGGCAAAGGTGGGTATTAGTGTTGGGCACAGGGCAGATTTTTTTACTCAACACAACCCGGCGGCAGTCCAAACCACAAGCAAATAACAACGGTACTGTTGCGGTATAACTGTAAAAGTGGGGTAGGCTTTAGTAAAATATAATTAATTACGAAGCAAAACAAACAAAAGGATACACAACCAACCAACATCACACGAAAACGATAGATAAGATAAAAAATTTACTTTGATTCCGTTAGGATTTAGGAAGGACAGATTGGATTTTGGATATGCTAAAAGAGGGTGGATGGAAATTTTTTTGGATCTCTAAAAACCTATTTGTATCCTACCTACCCTCCCTCTGAGCATGATGTCCTTATCTCTTCAGGTGGCATGGCGGTAAGAAGAAAATCAAAGAAATTTCAGTAGGTACGGCAGGTAGTAGGTAATAACAACAACTTTTGATAAATTTCATTTAAAACTTTTCGCCTCGGGAGAATACACACTCGAAACTTGCGAGAAGAGTTCGGAACAAAGTTACAAAACACGAGCAACAGATAAAATGTTTCATCCTGGTGAGTTAAGGGAAACTGGCTGGGCTTGAGATTCAACAAGGAATTGAGGGAGAGAGTTGCTCGTTGTAGCTCTATTGTATTTTGTTTTTGCTTTTTGTTTGTTTTTTTCTTCTCTTTGCTACTTATTACAGGACATTGCACTTTTAGATAATTATATGAAACTGATAAGAAACTTTTTCCTCTCTCTCTTGACGTTCGCTGTTGTACATATAAAGACTTTTTGTTGGCTCTGTTAGAGTTTACTCTTTGCACTGCGGGATAAGTTAAAAATTGAAAAAATTCAGGGCAAATAACTTTGGAATTGAGGCTGCAAGTTTGATTTTAGATCATTGAGAAGGAAACTTTGGTCAACTGAGTTTTTTTTTAAAAAAAATTTAATTTTACGATGGCCGACTGTTACCAAGGGTGTTAATGTCGAAATTGCCTATTGCATTTATGGAATTTTTTGTATTTTTAAAGACTTGACTAGAGATAATTTTTTTCTTTCCTTATGTAAAACTGATTACATAATATAAACTAGTTTCACAGGAGGGGAGGGCGAGGTAGGATATCGGGTTAGGATACAACTCTGTATTGGAAGAAAAAAGTGAAGGCTGCAAGTGAAGACTTTACATGTTATAGCCCTCAGCGCATTCATAAAGAAAAGTTTGGTGATTCATTTCAATGAAAAACAGAAAAAAAGGACATCGATTTAAACGTTTTCTCATATGGCGCAGTAGGTTAGGGGAGTGGATCTTATCGATAACAGAGGACGACATCCTATTCGACGATACTGAGGAAGGAGATTTTGGCAACTCTATCCTCGATTACTTGTGCAAGACAGTTTATATTTGGACATGGAGTTGGTCGGGAAATTGTGCAAATTGTGCGGTACGATGATAAGACGAAACATTCTTACCGGACCTGCTTGATAGATGATAAACTTTCAATTCCATTTAAGCGCATGATCATTGATTTATTACTTATTACATTGCTAAAAAATTAGAGATTCTACTCTTAACATCCGTAATGCAGCAGCATGCCTTCTGCTTGTGAATTCACGTAGCAAATGTTTGCAAATGGTTGAAGAATTGAATTTGTCTGTCAAAAAATCGTGCAAATTCAACGGAAATAATATGTTTATTGGTAACGGAAATTTGGTCATCCTATCCCCCATTTTCAGTCCTAAGGAAAGTCCTAAACACACCGCAAAGACCGCGATATGCTAGTCTTAAGTTTAGGGTCTTCACACAATCTAAAAATTTTGTGCGTCTAATAATGGACGAGGGTGTAATTTATAAGGTCGAACTAAATAAAGGTTGACGAACGAAATATCAAGGAGGTTGTTAAGTCATTCGCTTCGAAATAAGATGATTAAATGACAAGAGTTGGTGAATTCTAAGTTTTTTTTTATTGGTTCTATAAGGGTAAAATTAAAAGAATCTGCTGCCATCTGTTAGAATGGAAAGGCAACCCTGACATTGTCAATGCAAGAGAATAGGAATGTTTAATTTATATTGATAATTATATACCTACTTAAGTAGATTTTAGCAGAGAATAAAAAATATCAAGAATAAATAAAATGAGTAAAAAATTCTAACCACTTACATACCTACAAAGCAGGTGACATACGGAATAAAAAGGGATATTTCGACGCCAGATTTTTTTTTTTATATATACATATATATAAAGGCTTCTTTCAATTGTGCGGTTAGAGAATTAGTTAAGCACTCAGTGGAAAGCTTGAAGTGTTTCCTATTGAATAAGGTTTTAACTACCTTCATAGGGTGTAGCATAATAACAATGATATAATTTTTTTGCCGTCTGTCGCTCTGTCTTTCTGTCGTCGCAATTGTGTTTATAAGTCTTGACGTAAATTTTTCGCTCGTTTGTTCGTTTATGAATTTTTAATTCGGTTTCGGTCTCGGTGCAAATTTGAAAAATTTCTATGTTGAAAATTCGCCTGTTTAGGAAGAATTATGTTTTATTAGATCGATCATTTTGAAAATTTAGAACTTTTTGGAACTGCGACTTACCCAATTGTCAAAATTGCGACTGTCTTAAAATTGTTTGTCTATCCTTTATATTTTTTCAAAAATCTTGTGTCTGTTTTTAGTCCCTTTTGAGAAATTTGAGTAATTTTTGTTGTCCATTGGTTGTTTGAATTGTTTTTAATTGTCCCCTATTGACTGTTTTAATTTAGCTGTTTAGTGTTTTTTTCTTTTTATGAGTTTTGAGCCTTTTATCATTTTTTTAAGCCATCTTTTATATGAACCAATCATTAAGTTGGAATCCTGCCATAACAGGAATAAGGATGGTGCCCAGTATGCAATAAGAAAAGCAATCCATTTTCTACCTTAGCGCCTATGTAAAATCTAAAGGATATACTCAGTTTGTTATTCCGTTTTTAATGCACAGAAATAATGACGGTAGAGCAAAATTGATTGGACAAAAAGTTATTTTGATATTTGCATGTCCGTCTGTCCGTCTGTCCGTCCTCACGGTAACTTCATAAGGCGTTCACTTAGAAAACTGAAATTTTGCATAAGGGCTTTTTTTTAAAAAACAATTAACTGTTTAAAAGAAAGATGTCTCTGGGAACCAGAAGTAATGGAAGTTTTTCAGAATTTTGTGAAGAACTTAATGTTATTAATATAATGGACAAAATTATATAAAGGTACTGGATTTCAATCGTCAAAGGTTTTTGACCGAACGAATAATTATCTTTTGGTCTCAATTCATCAAACTAAAACTTTTAACTAAAACTAAAATTTCGTCCATTATTACTTCTCAAAAACTTTAAAAAAAAAAAGACAGAGCGACAGACGACAGCGGGAAATTCGCCGACAAAACAGGCAATCGAAAACTTGGGAACACAATTGCAATTTTTCTGCAGTTGTCAACTGAAAATACAGAAATTAACTAAATTAAAATCAAACTAAATGCAAAATAACACGACTTCACCATTTGTATTTAATTGCCTCGCAATATCCATCCAAACCACGTCTGTTTTGTCCACTTGTCTATTCTGCCTGTCTTGTAAATCATAAATTATTTTATGACTTCGCATTTCTTCGATCAATTTTTCCTCAAAACTCATTCTTTTGAAATTACCGCGGCGTGCTACCACCTGAAAATGACAAAACAATTTCATTCGTTGAATTTTGTTGGTAGTACTGCAGCGACCACGGCAAAATTATAATTTGATCGATCCCGACGACAACTTCGTCGCCCGCTTACCGTCGTTCGTCGTAATTTGGTGCATTCGCATAAGACACTGTCCTTTTAGAAGTTTGACAGCGGAATTTCTTCGTTGTTTGTCGTCGCTCGCCGCAATTGTATTTAAGCCTTTATAGAGTCTCGCGAGAGGGGCCTGTAGTATAATAGACTGCCTCCATAATCCATCCAGGTGAAAATCTCTAACGGATTGCTTGTCCTTCCAAAAGCCCTGGCTACAGTTCCAAAGCGAGGAGAAACCTCATGGACTACATATATTGTTGTAAATCCTGTGGCCTTTTATCACCAGCGAAAGACAAGAACACTGACGTACGTAAAGTTAGCACCGCAACTTCGTCTGATATAGTTCGGAGCCATCTCATAATTTGTCGTTGATTTGTCGTGAAAACCATAAATTTGTCGTGTCCTTTTTTCTAAAGGAAACTGGATGTGGTGCCAAGTTGACGTCAAGTTAGCACCGTAACTCACTGGAACTCGGCCAAAACTTATCGAATTGGAAAATTATACATCTTGGAATTTGTCGTTAATGTGTCGTTAATTTGTCATGAAATCCATAAATTTGTCGTGTCCTTTTATGTAAAGGAAACTGGATGTGGTGCAAGTTGACGCCAAGTTAGTTTTGGCCGAGTTACAGTGAGTTGCGGTGCTAACTTGACGTCAACTTGGCACCACATCCAGTTTCCTTTAGAAAAAAGAACACGACAAATTTATGGTTTTCACGATAAATTAACGACAAATTAACGACAAATTATGAGATAGCTCCGAACTATATCAGACGAGGTTGCGGTTCTAACTTTACGTACGTAGAACACTGTCCTGCACCGACGGGCTGCCATGTGCAGCTGAATGTGTCTGCGTTTGTTGTCAGTTATTTAAGGCGTATACATCTCTTCAATCTATAGAAACGAAATGCCTTTTAAGTGTTTGTGCGTGGCGCTGTGGGTCACTGTTCTAATTCTCATCTTCGACTCTCATGTAGTAAAAATGAATTGTAGGTGTGGCCAGCATCAACATAAAGCTAATCACCAGATTACTGACTTTTGGTCCCGATAGAAACGATATTCTGATATTGCCGAAATTCCAGTGGATCAACTGACACATATCGCGCACGAGTTTCATTAGATTTTCAAATCCGACCAAGTGAAGAGCTTGTGAAACAGAATGCATCTTTGTAATTAGAATGATAACTGAGACTACTCTGCAAGCTATCCCTCCCATTACGCCCATATTCACCCCGAGGTATGTTCGTCATCTATTATATCCTTTTTATTCCGGAGATCTTATTGATATGAGCACGTCACGGAACACAAGTGTTGTTAGTGTACTGGCAGGTGTGTGAGTTGGTTTGTTCAAAACGAAAAGCATTTTTCAACTCAGTGACATGGGTCCCTGGTTCCAAGTTGGTGAAATCTCTCCCGCGCAAAAGCAGCCAGGTCATGTAGCTGTGTGAAAGGTTTGCTTGTATTCGACAGTTTTCGGAGATATCAATAATATCTCCGAGAATGGATATGTGTCAGCTTTAAAACATCGAACATTACTGAACACTGAATGTGTTAATTGAGAACTGAACCTGATCGGAATCGCCATACCGTAGAGCATTCCACTTAAGGTGAAATGCTGGTCTGATTCTACCCAAGGTCTGAGTCGTTGATATTAGATCCCGTGGCCAGTCACAGGGATAGGGTGGTTGAGCAGAGAACAGGTAGTAGCCGATAGTTATGCCGATATCATACAGTACATTCACCCACAGTTGAGAAAACAAGGTGTCTCTCTGGCAAAACATTCTTTCTGGCAGACAGGGCGTGCTTTCAGCAACCCATCGTCTATCGTTTTTGCTTGCTTGAAGAAGTCGTACAAAGCCTTCACAAACGTCTCAGACTTTTGCAGATGAACGATGATGGACGAGGTAATCAAATAATTTATTACGACTTCTCTTCCCATTAAGAATAATGGAAATAGTCGACTATACCAGAGAGATTCTCCAGAGCAATTCCGCTATTACTCTCGCATCCGATATATACATCTTAATACTTCAGACAAGTATTAGTCCGTTCGATGTTCAGTTGAGTATCTGTACAATCTCTCCACCTTCCACACTACAAGCCTTGACCCTTACTAAGGTTAATTTTCGCGCCTGCTATACGTTCGAACTGTTCGAAAATAGTATAAGCGACCATATATTATGCCAACATAAGATTACTCACATTTAGGACGAACTGAATTTTCTCCAAGCATTCGACGAATATTCCCAGTATCGGCTCCAACGAAAGATCATAAAGCATACCTGGCAATGGACAGCCCTACCTGATACCTCGATGAAACGAGATAGGAGCCAAAACTTGTCCTTGATGCTTAATTAAAATCGCTGAATCTCTATACAGCTTCCCGGCGATATCGAGCCACACCTGGGCGGAAAACCAAATGCCTCGAGAGCAGTCAAGAGATACTCGAGTATATGTTTCAAAAATTTTCAAATTGAGATCAAGTTAATAGTTGACTGGGAAAAAATTCCACGGCGAGAATTGAAAAAAAGAAAAATTTCCATAAATATTGGCACATACGCGCCATCGTTATCATCGTCCGAAATGTCAAAACAATGTCTCTGCACCACTGTTATTTTTCATGTACACTAACAAGCCATTTGCAGGACAAAATTCTGAAGTTAATTAAATAACAATGTGCAGCCCCATATCCCGCAACAATATGTCATTCACCTGTGTACGGTATTTACTTATAGCCAATCACCACCCAATACAGGAATTCTTATAATCCGGCTCAAAAAGGGACGAGATGAAAATATTCATTGAGCTTTACAAATCACGAAGTCTCTGTTGTTTATTCGGAGCTTTTACCTGCAGACATCGTATCCTTTTTAGGCGCCTTTTCAGCCTTCTATAAGGGTGCTTCTATGGAGTCGACTAGTTAGAGTTAGCCTAATAATTATATCAGGCCTAATTAATGGATGTTTTACGTGATAGAGCACATATGCACGACTCCGCATCAGGGAATATTCTATATACATGTACAGAAATATGGTACCCAGCCAATAGCCTATATACATAATACTTACAATAAGGAGAAAGCGGAAGGCACGTCCTATAGAACCGACACTTGTTTACCATTTCAATTTCTCATCCTAGAATATTTAGATTAGGGAATTCGAACCCCTTTTGCTTGTGTGGTACTCTTCTTCATCAACAAATCCAATGTAATGATGGCGCGATGACTCCATAAAGATGCCTTCCTGAAAGCGGTTGCTTTGTTAATGAACTTGAGACGTGATCAAGACGGAATTCTTGGCTTTTGTTTCTTGCTGCTGATGCTCCTCTTCTACGCCATATTATAATCGCAAAAGACTTCTGTTTGCTTTTGCTTTGCGACATTTTGATAAACATAAAAAGATTAACAATGAGATGGGATGAAGTCACGCAGTCGAGCTTGTCGTAATATTATGTGCATGTCATTCTGTCTCCATGACATTTCATAGATTGGATTCGAGAAGAGAAGGTTACACATTACCCATAGAAGTTCAAGGAAACACCTCGGGTAGAAACTTAATTTTTCAACTTATCAAACTGCAGACATGAAAATTCACAACGTGCAATTTATCATCAAAGACACTCGAAGCGCTTCTGATGGTGGCTGACTTGCATAAAATAGGACACTTCTATTGACTTTTCAGCAATAGCGCTATATATAGGTGCAAAGTTGAGGAAGAAGGGAAGGCGAAGCAAAGTATCAATTACAGGCGAAAAGTTATTTTTAAATCCCCTGGATGAGATGTTTACTTTTCTTCGCCTTTACAAACTGCTGCCATCTATGTATGGAAAGGTTGTCATTCAACAACCACTTTTAAATTTTAATGGTGTTCCTTTCCAGAACACTTTGCGGACGGCTCAATTTAAAGTTGGTAAATGTGTGGACACATTTAGAGAACCGACTTACAAAAAGACCCTTTTGTTAGTATTGTATTTATCCTAAACTCCTGATATGGTGTGATTTACATAATCTGATTTAAATGGCATTTTCCGGTCGGAACAGTATACACAGAAAGTTCTCTTCATCGTCGTCCTCGTCGTCACCACCGCATCCAAATAGGCAAACAAAAAAAAATCCTTTACGTGAGCTCACCTCCTATATGCCATTTGTAAGAAAATTACCCAAAAATTGAAGAGTATACTTTCCATCCAGAAACTCTCGATTTTATTATATCCCCGAATTTTGAAAACTCCACCTCGATTCCTTCTTCGTATTGCTGTTAAGATGCCAGAGAATTTTGTAGTCTCAGTAGTCAGCAGCTTGCTTGTTTACTTACAATCGAAGTCTGGATTTGTTAAATTTCTTGAAAAGTGTATTTTCGTTAGCTTCGGTATACTTACAAGAAACTCTTTCCATTAAGCCACTACTGCCAAGGAGGAATATCGTTTATTGTTACGTTACAGAGCTGCCTGCCGTCTTCCGTTTATGTTTTATATAACTAGAAATCATGGAAGGAAAAACGGAATTGCTAACTTTACAAGTATGGGGCAACAAAGGAGCAATAACAGCTCAACTCTCTCTCTCTCTCTCTCTACCCATAAAAGGATACCCAGGATATGTATACGAAAAAGGGTTGAATGTCAGAAAATCATTTTCAAGTGGTTTATGCCAACTGAGATCACTCTTGAAGACTGTTTAGAAAGCCGAAGGATTTACGATTGGATCGAAATGGATATGCTTCTCTGACAGAGAACAACAGAGTCAAAAGTCAACTATGGGTGGGTGCCATCATAAATGAAGGACCACGTTCACATCCTTTTTCAAGTTAAGCTGAGTTCTTATAGCCTACTACTATAAGTGGCATTTTGAGGATATGTTTTTGTCCAAAATGTTTATGGGTGCGCCTGTTGGAGTTAGGGTGGTTTTGATTGGCGGGTTTTTATTATTATTATTTTTTTTATTAATTGATTGGAAGGAAAGGAGCTTACGAAACATTTATTTTTTCTTGAATCAAATTGTTGAGTGGAAGTAAGGCATATTAGCTTTTTATTTTCTCATTAATTTTATGTATTTCAATTAAGACTCCATTAATTTTCGAGATATTTCCATTCTTGTAAGCATCTTACGAGAAGTTAAGGAATTCATAAAATAAGGTAGGTAGCGAGAGATTACAAATACAATTGTAGATACTCTTTTTGAAACATTTTTTTCTTATTTGAAACCAATTCCCAACCTCCTCCATCTAGGGTGTGACAAGTTTCTACTGCAAAACTACTTCTATACAACAAAAATTTTCATTTCATGTACATATTAAATCAATTTACGAAAAAAATTGTATAAATAAATAAAAAGGATGTTGGTCCTTCGAGCCGGATATTGTGGTATATTAAACCTCTTTCAATCTCCATACAAGATGGGTAATTTGGCGAAACTAGTCACAAGAAATATTTCAAAGCAATAAACTCTAGTCTAATAATTTACAAGTACATACATAGCACGAAAAAATACGGGTTTTTTCTTGAGAAACTTAAAAGTCAGGACTCAAAAATTCTAAATGTAATGCAAAAGGTTCGAGAAAGCAACGAATAACATAAGAAACGTCTTCCCGAACGCGATGTGATTTTCGTAAAGGCCGAAACACAAAGCGAGCATCGGACATCAGCATTGAAATTGAACCGATGCCTGTCAAAATCAAACCGCGAGTAAGGTAATGAAGCTTGACATAATGGCGGCATTGGCATCGTTTGATTCTTTCGCCAATGCCCGGCATCAGTTGATATTTGATATTCTAGGCGGCATCAAGCATCAAGTAGCAGCTGTCATGTCGTTTGAAGAAAAGTTGGCAAGAAAATCCGTGCTTATACAAAGCCAGAAGGATTATAAAAACTTAATCAAAAAAGATAAAATTTGGAAAGACATCACCACTCGCATGGGTATTGAAGGTAAGAAATGTTTTAAATATGATTATTATTGCCTTTGGAAGAATTTATTGAAAAATTTATAAATATTGAATTTGCTTTTGCTGTCAAAATATGAAATGTATACGGATTTCATTCAATTTATTCGTAACTATTCCATAACTGCTTTATGTTTTCTTTCAGAAGCGAAACTAAAATCGAGGTGGTGGAAGTCCCTGCGAAACTCCTACAGAATCGAGCTGAAGAAAATACACCAAACTCCTTCTGGAAGTGCTGCAAAGGATATGAAGTGGCAGTATTTTCAGCTAATGAATTTTTTGGAAGATATGCGTGCTGCGTAAGTGAAGGAAAATTGTTGTAAATTTCAATTAATATATTCTTTGTTTTACAGGAATACAGTCACAAATTATGGACGACTCCGAAACTTCCCCAGCCAACTATTCTGAATTTGGGGGATTTCGTATGTTTGGAAGGAGAATCCGCTGGTGTTTTAGCTGATAGATCTCAATTACAAACGCCAACAACTGGAGATGTATTGCCATCGGCGTCGGGAGAGGCTTCTGATGCTTTGTTCTTCACTACGTCAGTGACTCCAGCAAACAAACAAAATTAATCAATTTGGAGGATAAGTATGAAGAATTTCTGTCGGGCGCGAAGCATATTCTCGGAGAATCGCAGCTATCACCTGTTGCAGCATTTATGCAATCGTTGATAGCAAAGATCGAGTGCGCTGAATTGGACGAAGACCAGACCGACGAATTGCAAGAGGCATTGCTATTTCTAATTAATAGAAAATTAAAGGGTTACAGGAACCAGAAAAAATAAAGAATAGTTTATTTTTAATTTTCGTTTAAATATTTATTCAAACCTTGTCCTATTAACATAACTACAGAGTTTCTCACGGATTGCGAATGATGATGCAGTTGCGTTGTTCGATCTGCCGAAAGGAGCTGCTGCTTGTAGCTGTTGTGTTTCTTGTCGCCACTGACCTTCCTGATGGAACCATCTGTTTTGTTATCGCTGTAGTTAGGTGGACAATATTCAGTACATAATAGTCGCAAATAATTGTGTAGGACCACTGTTGCATAAACGATTTTTACCACATTTTTGGGAAGACAATGAATATCATGCAAAAGAACGCGCCATCGAGATGACATTATACCAAATGCGTTTTCTATCGTCCTCCTAGCACGAGATAGTCTGCGATTGAAATGCTCTTGCTCTGTTGTAAGAGCTCTGCCGAGAAAAGGCCTCATTAAATTGGTTCGCAGAGGAAAAGCAGCATCGCCGAAGAAGAAATAGGGTAATTTCACCGAACTACCTGGTAATTCCCTTTCGGCAGGCAAATCCAATTCATTTTGAAGCAACTTTTCACCGAACGTACTTTCAGCGAAAACACCACCATCTCTTCGTCTGCCAGGGTTTCCCACATCAACGGCAGTAAACAAATAATTTGCATCACAAGTTTCCATCAATATAACACTGAAACGGTGTTTATAATTGAAATTTTCAGAGCCAGAATTTGGAGGGTAAACAATATTAATGTGCTTTCCATCGATCACTCGTACGCAGTTGGGAGAATCCCACATTTTCTTAAAGTTCTCGCTTATTTGGTACCAGTCTTCACGGGTCTTTTTCTTTAAATATATTGGTGATAAAGTTTCTCAAAGTATTTGATAAGTCTCAAGGATGATGTTGGTTATAGTTGAAACTCCCATTTTGAACTTTAATGCAAGGACTTGTCTTGAAGTTCCATACGCCAAGTACCTCAAACAAACATTTTTTCAGGGATGTAAAGGACTCACATTTTGACTCAACTCATCGCTCAACTCAAGCAGTGAGTCCGCTCAATCACTGAGTCCGCTCAACAGTTGAGCGGTGGTTCATCGCTCGAAATTTGAGCGGACCCACTGGTTGAGCGGACTCAATTGTGAGCGGACTCAGTCTTGAGCGGACTCATTGCTTGAATGGACTTGATCGGACTCAAGTCTTGAGCGGACTCATTGCCTGAGCGGACTCACTGCCTGAGCGGACTCATCATTTGAGTTGAGCGGAATAAAATCATATTTTAAATAAGGAAGGAAGGAGGAAGTAGAAATGTTTGCTAAGAAAATTAGCAAAAGCTAAATTAATAAAATATAATATAATGAATGACATTTTTATAAGTTTTTCTTATTTTATTGAAATTTCAGTTTCAATTTTAATTAAATCAGATTCTCTTTAATTTAAAATATGATTTGAGTCCGCTCGACTCAAATGATGAGTCCGCTCAAGTTCATTCAAGCAATGAGTCCGCTCAAGACTGAGTCCGCTCACGATTGAGTCCGCTCAAATTTCGAGCGATGAACCACCGCTCAACTGTTGAGCGGACTCAATGATTGAGGGGACTCAAATCCTGAGTTGAGCGATAAGTTGATATGATAAATGAGTCCGCTCATTTACAACCCTGCATTTTTTAATATTTATAATCCCATTTTATTTGGAAAAGTTTCAATTTACATCAACGTCAACGACAATCGGCATTCCGGCTGTATTGGCCTCCTTATAGATTTTTTTCCAACTTCCCATAAACCAATGACAGGAGGCTATTAAAAGTACCAATGCTCATCCGAAATGTTTTCTTAAACATTTCGTGGTCACTTGATTTCATAATTTGGTAGGTAGTTTCAAAGAAACCATACTCGGCTCTTTGTAAATATATATCCCGCACCCAGAAACGCCGTTTCCTTAATTTGCGTAGTATTGTTAGCATTATCAGATCATATGTAGTAACAGCAACTACTTTTGCCGCCTTTTTCCGATTTATCATGTTTTTTTCGCACAATATATTTCACCACTTCACTAAAATTTTTCCTTTTGGCAGTTCAGTTACCTTTCAATGTTGTATTTCACAATGCTGTCAGCAGGCTTTAATGCCGAGGCTGGGAAAAATTCAATGCTGATGTTAATGATGATGCCGATGTCCGATGCTCGCATTGTGTTTCGGCCTTAATAAGTGACTAAACGCCTGGCATATAGCGAAAAGAACGACTCAACAAACTCAAGCAGAATTTCTAATACGTATTGGTAATGGTTCAGAACAGAGTCAGGTGGAGACGTTATATGAAAATCTAATGCTCCCAAGGGAAGTGAAGAAGGGATAAAAAACGGTAACTTTAAATATATTTCAATTATGTACTAGGTTGAATGTACAAAAATATATTCCTGTGACCTTCGTATCCCAAACTTGTCGTCCTCCTACAAAAAAAAAAAAAATAGAACACGAAAAAAAAATTTTTATTAAATGCTCGGGAGTCATCTTAAATTTGATTATTTTCAATACGAAAACGAAAACATTGAACTCATGTTGAAATTCTGGCGAAGGTGGTGGTCAAAATTTAATATTTCTTTACCGTTGCTATGTTTACATATAACAAACTCAATATGAAAGCAGGGAAAAAAGGAAAAAAACCATTCTTCCAATCAGTTTTTAATATTCTCCCGTTCTGTAAAAATATTTTCAAAATTCCAATTGAAAACTTTTCCTTATATCAAAGGAGAAACTGTTGCCAACCCTTGTAAACAAACAAAACTTCGTACTTCAATTGAAGTTCTCTCACTTACACATACACACACACATACACCCAGTAAATGCAAACTTTTTTTATTAAAACAACAACAACAACACGAAAAAGGATCTAAAAGAAATTGAGTCGCGTTCCAATGTTTAAAGTTGGGGGTATCAAATATGGGGTGCTACGATACGCTACTATATCTACTACTATCCTTTGCAATGGAGGGAAAAAAATCGTTAGAAATTCTTTCGCCACAACTCTGTAAAAGAATTTCAAGAGGAGCCGCCTTTCTGTCCACTGAAGTATGCGAATTCTTATATATGTACAATATATTTGTATGAATGTATTTGTAACATGGAAGAGGAAAGAAATAACTCCCTTTCCTATAAACTTTTTCCGTGTTTATATTTAAAAATATCCTTTTTTAACATATTTCTCGCGTATGTCTTTCAATACCAAAATTAGCTGACACACGTCAGATTTAATTTCGGGGGCTTAATGAAATTCAATAGCCGCATGAAGAGAGAGGTCAAAGTGTGGAAAAAGCAATTTTTGCTGATTTCGTTGTGCCACCGTATTCAGATATGGTGTCGGTAGTGGTTGCTCTTCCTGTTTAATTTTTTTTCCACCCTTGCGGTTTTAATTACCAAAATATTCGATAACCACACACATTCTCTATATATGAGTGTAACAGCACGGGCAGAGTACTTTTAATTACGTAGCAAAAGTATCTGCAAGGTTGGGAATTTTAAATTTCCTGCATAAACTTTGGCTGTTAATAATAAAAACGTGCATCCAGATTTTAAGAAATTCCATTAAAATAGCGGAAAATATTTTTTTGTGAGATTTGCATACCTACATAACGTAAAAAATGTTTGGGGAAAGGGAGGAGGGGCAGTGTATTGGTATTTGAGTATTTCAGCACGATAATGCAAAATGAGAAAACTCAATTCCTACTTAATACAATTATTTATGTCAAAAATAGTACAATAAGGCAAAGGTGTTTACTTAAGTAAATTAAACAAAACAAGCTATAATTCTATAATAAGAGAATTAGGCACTCGAGAGAACCAATCTGAAATACATAAAATTACTTCAAAGAAGGAAAAACAAAAAATTACAATGAAATAAGAAAAATAATAAGAAATAAAATAAGTAAAAGACGAGTTTTCAAACAAAACTAAGGCCAAGCTGCATGAAAAAGTAAAAAATAAACTTTTCTTCACACACAGAGGTGGACTCAGATTTTTTGATTGGGACATTTCTCTTGAATATTCTTTCTCTTCATGAATCAAATCACTTATTACCTCTGATTGATCATACTGAAATATATCGGTGATTGTCAGCGAATAAAATCTGAGTCCACCTCTGTGTGTGAAGAAAAGTTTATTTTCTACTTTTTCATGCGGCTTGGCCTCAGTTTTGTTTGAAAACTAGTTTTTTACTTATTGTATTTTCTGCCTTTTTCACGTTAACTAAATTGTTATTACGTGCTGCATGGAGATTTTTTAAGTCATGTTTGGTTCCGATCCGAAAACAAAAATTTTCGAGTATCAAATCGTTGAAGTACTGCAACGGTTTTCTGAAATTCAAATTATGTTTTAAACAGCGCTTTTTAGCTGTATTCCAACTTGATCCCATATAACATGAATTTTCCCGATTTTCCATGTTTTCCACAGACTTTTCCTATTACTATGAAATTTTTTTTAAAAATTTACATGAATTTTCTTCGATTTTTCATGCAAGTTTTCATGATTGTTGAAGAGATTGATGCCAGTAGGACGGAAAAAAAATGATTCCGCATAGCTTATAAAACTTTTTTGTCGGAAAATTTTCCAGAAAAGTCGGAAAATTCCGGAAATTTTCGGAAAATTTTCCAGATAATTGGAAAATTTCTGCATTTTTCCTGAAACAGATTTATCACTAATCATATCGATGAAAATTTTTCCGATGATTTTTCCGCTTTTCCGGGTTTTCCATGGAATTTCCACAAAAGCAACTTTATGCAACTCACTTCGCTCTACAACTTTGTCTTAGGTTGCAAAACGTTCAAACGCTTCCTTGGTCGGAATAACTCCGCAAAAGCGTTTTACATGAATTTTCCTCGATTTTTTCTGCAAGTTTTCACCATTGTTGGAGAGAAAGTAATGATGCCAGTTGAAAGGGAACTTGATCCCGCATAATTTAGAAAACTTTTTTACCGGAAAATTTTCTGGAAAAGTCGCAAAAATCCGGAAATTTTTTCCGGAAAATCGGAAAACTCTGCATGTTTCCTGAAACGGATTTATCACTAATCAAATTTGTACGAAATTTTCAAATAATTTTTTCCGATTTTCCGGGTTTTTCATGGAAATTTCCGTTTCAAATTTTGATAGATTCAATTGTCACGCGACATGAACCTGTGTGCCAAATTTCAGCTCGCTGTGATGACGAAAAGTGGGTCTACGAGAGTGTCGAAAATAGTAAAAAAGAAATAGACAGACAAATTCGTGTACGAGTTAAGAGGAGTCAGTACCAAGATTTGCAAGTTTCATAAATTTTTCAATGCGAATTTCTGACAAACTATTTGTGGCACAATAATGATTTATATCTTAAATTAAAGGTAACGAAGAGGTCTAGTAAATAATAATAAAAAAAAGTGTATTGAAATGGAGATATTAGCTCGGAAACTTGTAAAAACTAGGAAAAACTGAATTTTTTAAATCAAATTCCTGTTAGTAGGTATTCTCATTTCTTTAGATTGTGACTATTTTAGGAAGTTAAAGCCTAGATGTAGCAAAAAACGTTGTGTTTTTTTCATTTTTAGTGGCGTTTTTTTTTAATTATTTGACTCTAATAGTATTTGTTTTTACTCCCGATATTTCACCGACTAGAAATAGCAATATTTCGTTGAAAGTGGTTAAAATACAAACCAAAATAGTATATTTAACAATTATGTTCAAACAAAACTTAGGACAGGTTATTCTCGTTAAACAATTTCAATTTCTTTGAACTACAAATTTTCACGTTTCGTCTTAAATTATTGCATGTTGGGTTTCTGTCTTTTACGCTAGATGTCTCTAATGTGCTTTTGGTCTAGGTCTAGGCTAATTTAATATGATTTTTTTCATTTTCAGGACACAAACCTACGTATAGTAAATTTTATTGCCTACAGGCTCGCTGGTATCTAAATTGAAACTTATTCTGAGTACTGATTCCTCTTAAGGGAATGGCCTCAAAAAGACAATCAGAGATTACTATAAAGAAAATTAAAAAAAAAAAAAATAGTTCGAAGTTAATCGAAAACCAAAGCTGAACAAAGAAGAAAAGAAAAATATCCCAAATCCGTAAGTGTGCAGAATCATTACGGTGGGCGCAGAAAATCACTGATCAAACGCCTAAAAAGTGCTACCGATCTTATACGCTGAATCTCAGGTGGAAGTGTATTCCAAACGGGAGTTATGTGGACAAAGTAAGAGCCATCAAGTACTAAGCGAGGTAAAACTAGATTCAAATGTCTTTCACTATGCATAAAATTAATAAAACCGAATAGATATGAAGGTATGCCACTACTGTACAGAATTTTATGGAGTGATAGTAATGCTTTACGCCGTAAGTAAATGTCCAGAGAGTAATCAATGATTTAATTCCTAAATGGAGTAATGTGCTCAAATCTCCGCAAACCAAATGCAAATCTAGTGCAATCATTGAAAGCTACTTACAGTTTCCGCTTGCAGGTGGCATCTAGTCTAGGGAATATCGAAGATCTAAATGTAAAATGTGGTAATAAGAAAGACTTCACCAGATTTATGCGTGTAGTAGTTGAAATAATATTGGCGTACAACCACAGCCGCCTAAGGGCTCCATCACACACTTTGCTAATTATCGCTTTTACATGGTCACAACAAGTCATTCTAAAATTCAAGAATAAGCCCGAATTTTTTACCCGACAAACAAAGGAAATTGGAGAACCTACCAGAAGAATATGGGATAGGTGTGAGGGGTTGATAGTGTGTCTGTACAAGGGTAAAGCCACCGACTTAGTGGGGTGGAATGAGAGGCCATTGATGACAGACCACTCGGGAACTCGTTCCAAATCGTAATTCACCCTGCTAACGCAATCTTCAACCAAGCCAATGGGACGACTAAGATATAGTTGGGCATCATCAGCATACATATGAGCTTTACAGTGTAGAACAACAGTTAGTAAATCATTGATGAGCAAACTAAACATGAGAGGACCCAAGATAGATCCCTGAGGCACGCCACATGTCACACTAATTCTCGAGGAGACGAGATTAGTGACCTTGACCCGCTGGCAATAGTTAGTTAAGAAGCTATTAATAAGTTTGGACGCAGGAGAACTAAAATCAAAAAGTTCAATAAGTTTAGCAAGAAGCTTGGAATGGTCCACGGTGTCCAATGCTTTGGAGAAATCTAAAAGAACTAAGAACACGAGATGATCATTGTCAAGGGCTGTTCTAATATCAGTCGTTATTTTTAATAGAGCTGTCTCATAGCTATGACCAGGGCGAAAGCCAGATTGCCTTTGACTGAGAAGGTTATTTTGGAATTGATACTGTTGTATTTGTTTAGACATGATTTTTTCCAGCACCTTAGCTAGAAAGCATAATATTCTAATTGATATGAAGTCACCTGACCCCCTTACAGTGGAGTTTGTGTAATGTAGGTGTAATTATAAAGGGTAACAGCAGCTTAACAAAGCGGGGTGGTAAGCTATCCGGACCTATTTCCTCTGAGCGAATAGAGTTAATGGTGTCAATTGCTTCATTCGCAACAATACAACGGAAGCTAAATCCAGAGTCAGGGCGCAGCATACCCGCGCACGAATAGATGGTATTAACGTTACTACTATGCGATACAAAGTATTTATTAAGTTCATCAGGATTTAGCTCACAGTCCCAATTTTTATTGCTGGTTACTCCAAGACTACGAAGTGTATGTCAGAGTTTCTTCGAATGGATAGTAATGTCCAATTTGTCAGCATAGCGTAGCATCTCGAACTTTCCTATTAACTAGATTTCGAGTCCGTTTGAATGCCAGTAAGCTGTTCTGTGTTTTAGTTATTCTTGTACCAAGGCTCAAGACTGATGTTCCAGTCAAAGCTACACTCCTCATATAAAAGTTCGAGGTTTATCCTTTTTACAATCACGAAAACTAATGTCATTGTAGAGAGATGGAGGGCTGGCGATGGGAATGTCATACATTAAATATAAAAAATCAAGATCAAAAATTGATGGAGGAGTAAGCTGGTTGTAACGCAATACAGATTTAGGATCGGTTACAAGTATAAGGTCCAACTGGGAGGCGGAGATGACCGAAAAGTGAGTTGGGCCATGATTTAGAAAATTAAGATGAACGGATTGAAGTAGTGAAAGGCGAACACCAGTCAGACAAGCAATCACGATCCACTGACGCAAAAATGAGACTGTAAAGCTAATAATGAAACTGAATAATGCACACCCACAGTTCTGGAATATCAGAATAAATGAAAAAACTGAAAACTAAATATAACTAGAGAAGAGAGTCCAAAATCGAATAGAATTAAAAAAAAACATTGAAAAAAAAAGAAAAAATTGAGAAACTGAATCGATGATAAGTAAACATGATTTTAACATGCATCCCCGCATTGACTGTTTTTGGAAGCGGTAGAAGCCGCAGATGCAAGCGCATGTAATTGCTCTGAGTCACGTACTTTAGTAGGGCGATCATCTTTTACAAATTTTACATAAACGAATCCATTATCAGATTGGACTGAACTGATTCTCCGCTGCCTAAACAACTTGAAGGCTTCATGCAACAATGCCAATTATAATGCCCACGTTATAGCTTGACTCATCTTAAATAGTTTGAGCTTTTGGGGATCGTGCATACGAATTTTGGCAACTACATGCGTACACGAACTTTGGCAACAAGTACAAATTTTAAAAACTATACACATGTATACGAACTTTATCAACTACACGTGTAAACGAATTTGGCAACTACACATGTGCACGAACTTTGGAAGCTATACACGTGTTCACGAACTTTGGCAACTACATGTTTGCCCGAAACTTAGCAACTATACATGTGTTCATGAACTTTGGGCACTCTACTGCACGTGTTTACAAACCTTAGCTACTACAGGTGCACATGAACTACACGTGTAACTTGGATTCATATCACAAAAAGGGAACTACATGTAGTTTGAACGTTCATGTATACATGTAATTCAACGCAGGCTGAAAATGTATAGTGTTACGTGCAATAGAAAAAGGACAACCGACAACGACATACTTCGCGTGAAATGACTATTTAAGTACGGACATAAACAACTTTCGCAGAATCGTATCACATGAAAGGGCAGGCGATATCTATGAAGTACGAACAGAAATAACTTAAGGTTCGGAGAATCCATGTTTCACGAACGGAATATTCGGAAAGGCTCTAACCCGGGGGTTACACCTGCAAGTACAGCTTGCATGCAAGCCTCCCTTCCAACGCGATTTTAAACTTGACAGCAGAAAGCAGTTCGGTTGATTTCTTATCAGCTTGCATGCAAGTTCATTTAAAAAATGGCATCGAGACGTAAAGTCTTGCGTATATTGGAAAATTATAGCAATAAAGGAAGTAGCAGAATGATAAAAACCCAAGAAAAAATTAAGAGGAAGGTGTTGGTAAATGATGTAATGCAAATGATCCCAAAAAATCTCATTTTCCCAGAATAAATTTATCAAATTCTCTCAAGCATTTCTTTTCTGCCATTTTGAAAACTGTATAAATGTCAAATTACTATCTCCCAGCTGCCATGGTTTTTCATAATGCAAGTTCGCTGAAAACTGAGCTGCCAGCATGGCAGTAGAGGTTACACGTGCAAGAAGGATGGCAGTGCAAGTTGCATACAAGCTGTACTTGCAGGTGTAACCTCCGGTATAGTATAGAGTATAAATAAGGCGCTTGTCATCGCCAGGAGGCGAGTCTTGTCTAAGACAGTGAAGTGAACTTAGTGAACTAGTACTAGTGATAATATAAGTGATTATTTGTGAGTTTGTAAAAGTAAACAGTGGAGTAAAATAAATGAAGAGCCTGTGAATTATATGTATATGAAATATTGTATTTTAGATAACGAACTAAGGCCACGCTCCTTAACAACTAGACTTACAGTTCACACATACCTTAGTTCCGTTTCAACTTCCTGAAGAAGCTCAAAGCCTTTGATGGAGTTAAAGATTTTGACGAATAATCATCTGCCATTTTTCAAAGCAAATATAGAGGTGGTATTAAATTTTTTTTATGCAAGTGCCATTCGGTTTGGAATAAGCTTTTGTAATTATTTGCCATACGTTGAACGATACTCAAATAACGTGCAAATATACGATATATGGACTAACATAAGGTATGCTAAAAAAAACTCTTCCATATAAACTATGACGTCACAATAGACAAAATTTCTTGAAAACTTGAAAAATGTTGTCCATTATGACATCAGAATGGCGGAAAATGTATGGACTGAAAATATCTCGTTTTCTGAAGACTGGGGTTGCGTGAAGGTAATGCAATTATGAAACAATTTACGATCCATATCCTCTCTACATTTCCTTTCACTCTTACACACCCACACAAACTTCGAAATTTGCTTGGAATATACACAAGAAAAAAACGCAATTCTCTTAATAATCCTCCAATATCCCTCCCCTCCCATACTTTGCTATAAAAGAATGTTGTTGTAAGAATTATCGTAATAATAAGCTTGCGAACCCTTTTTCAACAGATAACTGCTGTAATTACAAACTGTTGCCTGTTATATTTAAAACAAAATAATCTCAAAAAACAATCCCGAGACAAAAGAATCCATGATATTCTTGTGAAATATCCCCAAGGAAACTTTCATCACTCCCATTAGAGCGCAATTAATTGAATTCCTTGAGACTTCTATGTAAGCAGGAAGTACGAAGGAGAGTGAGCAGAAACCCTCAGAGCAACAATTTTATTAAGTTAATTTGAGCCATTCCATCTACCATGGCTAGCTAGTGCCATTTCTGTGAAGCAGGACTTTTGTATAATCTTTTTGTCCATTTTTCTGATATTGGTCCAACCCCATAAGAATGCTCTATGGGGCGAGTGGAGTGAAGTGAATTAATGCAACTAAGAGGAGCTTTGAAATGTTCACGACAACGCTTTCAAGCGCTCTTATGTCCCCCCTCACCCAACCACATCCTCTCCCAGTGGCTTTTATAGAATTTTATGTATAATTAGATTTCTAGAAATTCAGTTATGGCAACAGGTATAGGGAGACAGGTGATTGCATTAAAGCTTTCACGAAGCCGCAAGATTCAAGCTATTGACATTCACTTCAATGTTCCTTTCCTTTACTTTATGCACGATTAAGAGAACCAATATAGTTATAACTTATATCGATTACCTTTATACTTCCGCAGCAGTTCTAAATGTCAGTTATGTTGGGTTTCTATCAATATATTGGGGTCAGGAAAGAGTCATTCTATCCTCTTCCACTAGAAGGTGGAGTTTTGCTTTCAAGTTGGTTGGTATATAACACAATTGAATTTAATTGAAAACTTAATAATGAAAACTTGGGAGTATAGTAGAGCTCAGCGAATTTATCAACTAACTTTCTCAGGTGTGGTTAGCTGTGGAACGAGGATAGGTATATACCAATAAATTCTGGAAGGGGAGTTTATCATCATTAAGATTGTGAATTAGATTATATAAAATGTCGTTAGTCTCTAATTTCTTGTGACTTCAGTCCTTTTGGTAGTACTCTACGGCTGCTAAATAAGTTTAGCCGTGACGTTAAGGTTAAGAGACTCTACAGTAGTTTTTTTTAATTGTTTTTGATAAAGCTGCAATCTGTCGCTTATTAGGGGAAACGGACAGTGTTGATTCTTATCATAAAAGTTTTTATTCTATCTAGAAGTCCAAAGGAGTAATCTTTTTATTTATTCTAGAACACAAGGCGGAGTATTTGTGTTTAGAAGAATTGAAGAAGTAGAAAAGATCAGTTCAGTATGATTCAACTAAGTCTTAAGCGTGAGGCTAAAACATCTGTAATGTCAGGGATCGCTTGATAAAGCGCCCACTGAAACCAATAATTAATATTCAAGATCGGGGGCAGTAAAGACTAGCAGCTGATATCCCAAAAGAAATGTTTATATAGTTGGCACTATTGAAACCAATGTGTTTTTAAGCAAAATCCACTGGCTACTGATTGTGAAAATATGAACCTAGTCAAGGCAATTACTCATAGCAGCAAATGTAAAAGTTCGAAAAAAAAATTTAAAAAAATTACCACCCCCAGAACAGACAGCTATGCCCCCAAATACCATAGGAAGCCCCATTCCGACTAAACAAATTACTTCATCGTTTCTGTAGTATAATCATAGTAAAAAAATCATTTTTGAGGCCATTCCCTTTAACTCGTAAACGAATTTGTCTGTCTATTTATTTAGATATTTGTTTTTTACTATTTTCGACACTCTCTTAGACCCCCTTTTCGTCATCACAGCGAGCTGAAATTTGACACACAGGTTCATGTTGCGTGACAATTGAATCTATTAAAATTTGAACCGGAAATTTCCATGGAAAACCCGGAAAATCGGGAAAAATCATTTGAAAATTTGGTACAAATTTGATTAAAATAAAAATGCAGAGTTCTCCGATTTTTCCGAAAAATTTTTCCGGAATTTTCGGACTTTTCCAGAAAATTTTCCGGTAAAAAACTTTTCTAAATTATGCAGGATCAAGTTCCCTATCAACTGGAATCATTACTTTCTCTCCGACAATGGTGAAAACTTGCAGAAGAATTGAGGAAAATTCACGTAAAACGCTTTTCCGGAGTTTTCCAGACCAAGGAAGCGTTTGAGCGTTTTGTACCCTAGGACAAAGTTGTAGAGCGAAATGAGTTGCATAAAGTTGCTTTTGTGGAAAACTCTGTGGAAAACCCAGAAAAGCGCGAAAATCATCGGACAAATTTTCATCGATATGATTAGTGATAAATCTGTTTCAGGAAAAATGCAGAATTTTCCAATTTTTCTGGAAAATTTTCCGGAATTTTCAGACTTTTACGGAATATTTTCCGACAAAAAGTTTTATAAGCTATGCGGAATCACTTTTTTCCCGTCCTACTAGCATCAATACTTTCTCTTCAACAATAATGAAAACTTGCATGAAAAATCGAGGAAAGTTCATGTAAATTTTTAAAAAAAATTCATAGTAATAGGAAAAGTCTGTGGAAAACATGGAAAATTGGGAACATTCATGTTATATGGGATCAAGGTGAGCTAAAAAGCGCTGTTTAAAACATAATTTGAATTTCAGAAAACCGTTGCAGTACTTCAACGATTGGATACTGAAAAAATTTTTGTTTTCGGATCGGCACCAAACATGACTTAAAAATTGTTTTAAAATATCTCCATGCAGCACGTAATAACAATTTAGTTAACGTGAAAAAGGCAGAAAATAAAATAAGTAAAAAACGAGTTTTCAAACAAAACTAAGGCCAAGCCGCATGAAAAAGTAGAAAATAAACTTTTTTTCACACACAGAGGTGGACTTAGATTTTATTCGCTGACAATCACCGATATCTTTCAGTATGATCAATCAGAGGTAATAAGTGATTTGATTCATGAAGAGAAAGAATATTCAAGAGAAATGTCCCAATCAAAAAATCTGAGTCCACCTCTGTGTGTGAAGAAAAGTTTATTTTCTACTTTTTCATGCGGCTTGGCCTCAATTTTGTTTGAAAACTCGTTTTTTACTTATTTTATTCAATTTATTTCTAATTTTTAAATCATGAGTTAAATCTTCTTGTGAACCCAAAAGTGACGTTATAGGTGGAAATTTCTGCATAACTGATTGATTTGTGGAATTAATTTTTATTGTCAATTCGGTATTCGTGTATTATAACAATAGAAAAAATATTTCAATTTTAATGGTGACTTTCAGTTGATCTGCTCGGATTATTGAAGAAATTCGCAATGCGTTATAAAACATCTGACGAAATATAGTCACCATCATTTTGTGTTCTTAAAGCATATAGGTATGTATATCACTCCTTTGTATGCCATTATGAATTTCGCGTATCTGTCATCTACCATACTATCAAAATTCCATTGACACTAGTCGCCATTTGCAAATATTACTTATAACTTTTTCCGATAGAGTGATAGTTGTTATGCCGCGCCTGTTATAATATGGAGATGCGAACCTCCATTTTTCCGATTTACTAGTACATGCATACCTATGTACGGATGTAAAATATCAGGTATATATTTTATCTTTCCATCAGGAGATGTATAAAAAACGATTACTGCGTTACTGCGGCAACAATTAACGGCAGTTATTTGTAGGTAGATGGCATTTCAAAATGACTGACTTAACGTATAGAATTAAGGCATTTCCATGAAAAGTTAGACTTATAGCCTAGTACTGAGGTTCGCGCTAAACTAAATTTTCATATAAAATTTAGCGCGCTAAGAAATTGATGTTCTTGATTAGAGGTGGCACCACCAGTAAGTCTCCAACCAATTTCGCTTAATTTTTAGTCCGGAAAAGAGTGAGTAAAATAATAAAAAATCTTCTTCTTCTTCTTTTTATAAAATGTCATATATCTGCGTCTCCGCTGTCATAGAGAATCGCTAAAATTTAGTTTAGCGCGGACCTCAGATTAGGCAGAGGGACGAAAGATCCCAAGAACGAAGCCCAAGGCGGTCCATTGTTCTAACCTGAGGAGAAGCTGTAAGGTTATAATATGTTTTTTTCGATGAAGATGAACACATCGAGTAAACCTAGGGCACCCTAGTGCTACACTATGTTGTTTTTTGAGAAACCTACTGCTTTCCCGAACTTACACTTAAGTAAGACTTTGAAATTTCTTACTTGAGAACTGTCACTTGAACTTGTTTTGCTGATTGTGGCATATAAATTAATTCTTAAGCAAAAATCAGGAAAAATTCGAAGAAAAGAAAGAGAAAAATAGCTAGAGAACATTTTATTTGTCTTCGCCCACTTTATAAATAACTAGTCACAATTAATTATACTCAGGAGAACTGTCAGAGAAATGGCATTTTACTGAGTTTACCCTAACTTTAAACAATTTGTTCGAAGAGTGCACAAAATCCTGGGTAACTATTGTAAGGGAAAATTTACACTGTGTTTTCATCGAACAAACGTAATAAAGAAAGCTAGGTTAAGGAGGGAAAAGTACCGGACCGTGTCGAGATGAGATTTGAGCCCACGACCCCTGAGAAACAATAATCAATGCGCTTACTAACTGACATATCGATGACACAAGACAATTGTGTGTCTAGAACCATTCTGGGCTTGAGGTTCCATACGTAACTTGGTGGAGGAAAAGCATGTTCAAGGTGGAGTAATCTGCGCCTGGCCAATGCTTCGCACTTGCAGAGCAAGAGCTCCGAGGTTTCGTGAGCATCCTGACAGAAGCGGCAGGATGAAGTCTCAGCCAAACCCAGCTTGTTTAGGTGATACCTCAAGGGGCAATGGCCTGAGAAGAGCTCAGTGATCATTTTGAGCTCTGTTCTTCTAAGGAGTAGGAGTTCTTTTGTTTTCCTTGTAGCCTTTCCCAATACAGGGATTTTTGTTTATTATCCCAGTTATTTAGGGTAGCTCTGAGGTAACACTTTAAAGTGCCACAAAATGGCTTTGGTCGGACAAACTGAGTTTCCGCTCCTCTTTTGGCTAGGCCATCCGCAATTTCATTGCCTTTGTGGCCCTCATGTCCAGGTACCCACATGAAGATAACTATGTTTCTCCTTAATAGATTTTTGAGGGTTTGCAGACATTCCCAGACTATCCCTGACTTGACAGTGTAGGACTTTAAGGCCTTGAGGGCAGCTTGACTGTCCGAGACGATATTAATGGTTGAGCCATTTATGGCTCTTTTAATGCAGGTATTGGCACATTCTTCTATGGCCAATACCTCGGCTTGGAATACGGTAGGTGTAGAGCCTAGAGCCTTTGATATATGGCATTTGGGGCCGTATACACCCAATCCGACCCCACTGTTTGTTTTTGAACCGTCTGTATACCACACCATCGATCTTTGTTGGAAGGACGGTTTAGTAGAGCGCCATTGTTGTCGGTCTCCAAGAACCACTTGGAATGGTCTTACAAAATCCACTCTGGGTGTGATTATATCACATATTGTCGTCACTTGCTCGAAGCATATCTGTTTTAACATACTTAAATGACCAACCAGATCGCCTGGCTTTAACTGTTTCTCCGTTTGTACTGTAATAGCACTGGAGATCGCTTCCTTTTTCACCTGCAAATGCAGGGTGCAAGGTTCAATAAGGATCCATGGCTACTGTAGGACATGATCTCATAGCACCAGTTATTCCTAGACAGGCAAGCTGCTGGGTTTTTTGAAGCAGAGCCTCTGCCGTATTTTGTTTAGTTTTTGGCCACCATGCGAAGACCTCATGGGTCTAACAACCGTAGTGTACGTCCAGTACATCATTTTTGGCTTCAGACCCCATGTTCTGCCAATGAAGCGACGACACGTGCAGAGAAATTGCATCGCTCTATCCGTCACTCTGGACAGATGCGAATTCCAGGTAAGTTTCTTATCTAGGGTTATTCCCAGATATTTGACTTCGTCTGAAAATATCAATTCGGTAATATCAAGAAGAGGAGCCGTTAGTGAAGGCTTCGATCTTCTTGTGAACGGAACGATAACCGTTTTGTTGGGGTTTATGCTAAGGCCTTTGATGATGGTTGGATGTAGGAATGAAGCATCACCTTACCTATAAATTTCGTGCGGCAGAAGCAGCATGCTGACCTGTCTAAACTTGGTCATTCTTATAAAAATTTCTCTGAATATGCTATTGACTGACCACGTCAAGTATTTAAGTCTTAATAAAAGAAATAGAAAAACTTCCTACAACAAATGCCAGCTGCACCTATCTAAATAGAAGACTCGACTCAAACTAGATACATAAAAGTTGAAGTTGATTACACAACAAATAATATTTTCAATTCTACAACTGTGCTACTATGTACTTATATACTACTAAACGACAGAATTTACCCACAAAACGTATTCAACCCAAGCAGATAATTACATTTGCAAGCTTCAAGGAAATTTCACACAGATAGCAGCATGCACCGCATAAAACCACTGCGTAAATATTTTGCTCTCATCTAAAGAGCAACGACTCAACTCAATGTTTACTAGCAAAACGAATAATTGCTTCACCGTGGCTTTGTTTGAGTTTACTTAATGCGCGCAATAAATATATTTACCTGGCGGGGTACTGTAATGCATCAACAAACTGCGAGCAAATTAATTTGCATTAAAAATTAAGCAGAATGTCGATCATTTCCATTTTGCCAGCCGCAAACTTACATAGCTGGAAACGGTAATTCAAGAAAGGAGCGCGTTCTAGGTAGATCTGCATAAACTCACTCCACAGGAAATTTTAATTAAACTCCTTAAGAGAGGTGTTCTTTCTAGGTATCATAAACCCAACAAAATGAGGAGTGCACTCAAGCTGCTGCAGGTGGAGTTTTCAATGAAATCCTTTAGTTCCTTTACTGAAGAGGGGTATAGGAAGTACACGAGGACGACACGAGGAAAGTTTTTACTGTTTAAATCTTAGGGTTGTTCAACGATTTCCACATAACCGTACGAAATGGCCAGAAGTTATGCAATTTTGTGTTGGAAGATTACCCTGCCCTAAGAGTGGCAGTGGTGGGACATAGCTCTCTAGGCTTTACATATTATTATGTAACGTCTTGACGACGACGACTACTACTACTACGACGACTACAGCAACGATGGGCAAAGTCGATGCATGATACCCTTGATATATAGGTATGTATGTGCAAATGCAACAGATTACTTTCTAGAGCACGTGATCTATTCTATGAATGTGCTTCCGTTATACAGTAATTGCCAAGTGCAGGAACACACAAGAGTTATTGCAGCCGGAGTTCCTTCATTAAGTAAACGACTGACTTTCAAAACGTTCATCAAAAGATGGTTCTTTCCTGGTGCTCGGAGAATAGGATTTTCTACGTGAATCAATTTGAGCACTTATCCAACTTTTGCAAACTAATAACGCGCCATTGCACTTGAATGTTTTCGTGGTAGAGAGACGCCTCGTACTGAAACCATCAGGATCACACCATCCCCCCCTCTCCCGTCCAGCCACACAATAGTAGGTTAGATAGGTACCACTATACTATAGTTACCTATGTTGGAGAATATATTTATGTTGGTATACATCTAGCTAGAAGACCCATCACATTTGCATTCTGCAACAGTTTCCCTGACATTGTTTTAGAGATAATTAAAATTCTAATGGAGCGGCTCAATTAAGTATTTACAAGAATTAATTACGCGCGTTGTGTCCCCATGAACGGGTAAAACTTCCAATTATACATTTTCTCTTGACCATGGGTCGATCTATTGACGGGTGATGAGTGTATTGTTTTTAAATGGAAATGAATGGAAGTGAGGGAGGGAGAGTGCAAAAAAAAAAGGAAAAGACAAACCTTATTAGGGCACTGGGTTTTTGGGCTAATAAAATTTTGCTGACGAAGACGACAACAACAACACCACAGCAATGAAACGAAAAGACAAATCATCACCACCACTGCCACCACCCACACCCACTTAGTCTTACAGGAGGCTGTAGAAAAACGGTAATATTCAAGGCACGTCCTCTTCACTCCTCGTCCTTGTTGCAATCTATTCTCACAGACAGTGATGATTGCTTCCATACCGGAACAAAACGAAATACAAAACAGAGATGGAAAAAATCTTGCCAAAAGTTTTCCAAAGAATATCAAGGATTCTACGATTAACGTTTAGAAAGATCTACAAGTACGTGCCCCAGTCCCTTAGTAGGGCGTAAATATATATATATAGATACCGTATCTCCGGAAGGGTACCGCTATCATATATATAGATTTCTCGCAAGCAGGGTAAAAACCATGACTTCGTATTGTTCATATAATAACTAATGTAAGTTTTGCGAGGAGCTTCCGAATCAGCTTTGAGGCACTTCTCAGAATCGAGCGGATGTAAATTTAGCAAAACGACGAGACGATAAGGAGGATGTTTTACGTTTTTAATATGTTTTCTGCTCCTGTATATATGTATGTATGTATGTATGTTATGGATAAATGTAGATGCGAATACCCAGATGTCAAATAAAATCGTTTGAAGTTGCCAGAAACCAACGGTACAGGCAGGAGGTAGAGTTAGCTTCAAGCAAATTATCATTCCTTGTATACATGTTCTCGCCTTCATACAGGATATATTTGTTCATCTCCCGTGGGCTATTCATATTTTATTGCCCCCTCCCAAGGGGTTTAGCTAACAAATTTCATTGCCGGAATTTGCTTCTTAAATGGCGTCTTTTATTTCCTTTATTTCATAATAAACTTGCAATTTTGGTTTCTGGGCTTTTTAGGGCTACAGGGTCGTAGAGTAATGTGGAGGACGTCTGTGTTTTGGACCATTCAGTTTTAGTATGTATGTATCTCTATATAAATATATCTACATTTCATAGCGATTTAGTGGTAATGCTGTGTGGTAAGCTGGAATTTAGATTGTAATAACACGTAAATAATCTGTATCCTGTTTTTGATTCAAATATTTATATTAGATCAAATGATGGTCGTTAAATTTCATATACGATATGTGACTAACTACACTTATTGCAATATTTTTAATGCATTTCATTCCTTTTAAAAGAATGTTTAAATAGATATCCAGAAGTAAGGACGACGATACACGGTCGGTCAGGATGGAATAAATGTTAATATTTTATGGCAGTAGAAATAAGTCTAAACGACTATCTTATCGAAATCTTGAGCTACAAAATCCTGGATTCCGGGTCCTGGAAATAAAAACCTTCGAATCGGAATACGAGAGAAATGCTTCTGAAAAACATAATCCTGAACAGAATAATGAAAAAAAAAATCTCGGAAAAAAATTCTCGAAAAACAAAATTCCGTGCTAAATTCCGAATATTAAATTCTGGAAAATATATACTAACATCGTGACTATAAAAATATCAACGTCAACGCTTTATCCGAAGAGTGTGTGCTTTTACCTTGGCGCTCTATATTTGACTGTTCATCTATCGATGACCAAACCGCAGCTTTTTCTTGCTCAACTATTTATATCAAAAATATGTACCGTTAAGAACTAAGACCTTGCAAGTTAATGGATGTCCTTGGTATACACGTGAAGTTCAGTCTATTATAGCAGAGCGTGAGTTTCTTTATCGCCGCTATATGCGAACTAAAACCGACCATGACCGTTCTCTTTACCGCTTTTCCTAGCGGCTGGAAAACCGCTACTGTGTTGCCAATACCCAAAAAATCTTCTCCTCAGTCCCCTTCTGATTTCAGACCTATAAGCATCCAATGCTTTTTATCGAAAGTTCTGGAAAAGCTAATGAATAGGCAATTAGTTGAGTATTTGGATTCGAGGGAGCTCCTAAGCAAATGGCAGTCTGGCTTTCGTCGTGACCACAGCTGCGAAACAGCAGTACTGCGAGTGTTCACTGACATTAGAGCTGCGCTAGATCAAAACAACTTGGCTGCCTTGGCACTGCTCGATTTTTCGAAGGCTTTTGACAGCATTGATCTTGGGATCTTACTTCGGAAACTCAATTGCTGCTATAGTTTTAGTCCTTCTGCCGTCGCTCTTATCCGGGACTTTTTGGTCAATCGTAAGCAGGTGGTGAAAGTGGATCTTAATAATTCCTGTTCCCTCCCTCTTCTGTCTGGCGTTCCTCAGGGCTCAATACTGGGCCCTTTGTTATTTAGTTTATTTATAAATGATCTCCCTGAAACCATTCGGGACGTCAGCGTGCATATGTATGCTAACGATGTGCAGGTCTACGTAAGCGGACCTGTTGGTTTGTTTGAGGACTGTGTTGCTCGCATTAATAACGATTTAGAGAGAATCAATATTTGGGCGAAGGCTAATGGCCTAAAGCTAAACCCTGACAAAACCCAATGCATTGTCTTCCATAATGGCACTTTTGACCCGCATGATTCACCTCCTGTGGTCTTGGATGGTACAATTTTAAATTTGGCACCCAAAGTTAAAAATCTAGGTATTATTTTGAATCAGCATATGAAATGCTGCGACAATACAAAGTTAATTATCGGTTAGGTTTATGCTGTACTTCGTAGGCTCTGGCTCTCTGCTGACTCATTATCTTTCGAAATCCGCTCAAAACTGATTAAAAGTCAAATTCTACCTTACTTCACTTTCGGCAGTTTGATTTACCCTAGACTCGATAGCGTTTGTCTTCGAAAGACGGAAGTTGCCTTTAATGATTGTATTCGCTTCATTTATGGACTTCGTAGGTTTGACCATGTTTCACCGTACCGTACAAAATTGTTTGGTTGCTCAATACTAGATTATCTAAAGCAAAGAGGACTGATTCACTTTCATAACCTATTACGCACAAACAAACCGTATTATCTGTGTGAATTTTTCCAGCACACAGCTTCGGAACGTAATCACAATATGGTAATACCCCGTTTTCATAAATCAGTAATGGAGGTCTCGTATCCTATCCAGATAGCCCGTCTCTGGAATAGTCTTCCCCCTAGGTATCAGAACGCGCGATCTGTCGGTGCTTTTAAGGATCTTATGAGGGTCCACGCTTTCAATTAATTTTGCCCATTTTCATTTTCATGTTGTTATGCAGTCTCACAGCGTAGCTCACACTTTCGTAATTTTTATAATTTTTATCTTTCTTATAATTTTTAATTTTCAATACTGTTTAATATTTTGTTTTATTTCATGTATATCAGCTATAATTTTCTTTTTATTTAATTTTTAATTTTTTCTGCCTCTGTTGGTTTTTTTTTAGTAGTATACTTTTTCAGTTATTTTAGTCAATTCCAATTTTTGCCTAGTTTTTGTAGGTTTTTAATTTAATTTTAGATATAGTTCCATAATTTTTTGTACTAAAAAGATTGTAAAATCTTGTGTACGTTTTGCCAGTCCAATAAATAATAATAATAATAATGTGTTCAACAATCAAATTAGTCCACCCAGCAACATTGATCATGATTTTCTATTCTTAACTTACATCAGAGGGGTTAGCTTTCTGCTGCACTGATCATCATGATATCTTAAGAACAATGTATTCAATAAAGTCCAATGCCACTCCCACTGGCATCGATGGCTTACCGCCAAAATTCATTAAACTAGTAGCTCCTTATATATGCGCATGTCTTTAATTTCTGGCTCACCACCTCCCAATTTTCTGTCAATTGGAAGCAGGTTCTAGTGGTTCCAATTCCTAAAAAGACCTCACTCTCATATTTAAATAATTTTCATCCTAGTAACCTATATAAAGAAAATTATGTATGGGCAAGTTATGGATCATATTGAAGGTAGCAATATGTTTCTGCCATGACAATCAAGTTTTCGGGCAAAGCATAGTTGTGAGACAGCACTATTAAAAGTAGTAATTAAATAACCCTGAATAGCAATTTCCAGGTATTCTATATCCTCAAAAATTGCTAGGTAATTCCAATCTGATAACAGCGCCAAATGGTAGTTGCTAGAAATGTAAAACTTGTGTAAGCACATATTGAGCGATAGACGGTGACAAACCAAAACCAAAGTGGAAATGAAAAGTGACAATTCGAAAATTATCATCTACATCGCCGCCTGCTGACGCTTCGCTTAAATTAGTGCAATTATACATTCATAATAAACGTCAGACATCCGCGTTACCATTCAAATTACCCCGATTTATGTATATCAGGGGTCTCGAATTAACTAAGTAATTCAATTAACCTGAAGCAAATATCCAGTTAAATTTATCCTATGCGTATCATAAGCATTACTCATAGTTCATAGCTGCTGTAACTATATTACTCAAATGTTGGGAAAAATATATTGCAGTCTACGTCAGTGTTGTGGATTAGCTCTAGCTGTCTATCAACATCCTTTCGTAAAAAATTAGACCTAAGACTTGTTATGTTTCATTTTACCTATGGTAGTCTCGTTTGATTGATTGATTTAAGAGGTTTGGGACCCCTTTCAGGTCCCCCGAACGAAGGCCAAGTCAAGGCCCATTGTTCATCCTCCAGTCCCATGAGCCATCGCTCATAGGTCCCAACTGGATGCTCTTATAAATTTCGGTTTTGGCTCCCAACCCTCCTTGCTGGCATCATATAACTCTTCCAGGAGGTGTGAACCAAGAATTCTGTAACGTATTCCTGAGAGTACCGGGCAGTGACATAGAAAGTGGGTCACAGTTTCGGACTCCTCTCCGCAACCCCTGCATATAGTATCATCAACAAGTCTCATCCTGTGAAGGTGGCCCCTGAGAGAGGAACGCCCAATGAGAATGGATACCAGAGTTCTCAGTTGGCTTGTTGAGTTTTAGGAGCTTTTTCGGTTGATTTGAGTTTGGTATACCCCACAGTTCCTTTGTTGTCCTACCCTTGGGATCTTCTAACCAAAGGCGACTATGTTGGCAGTCAGCCCAGCTTGAAATGATTGAGTCAAGGTGTTTTAGTGCAATCCTGAATGTAGAGGCAAGTTAATCTAAGGCTGCTCCAAGATGAGCAAGTTCGTCTGCCCTTTCATTCCCGCTGATGTTGGTGTGCCCCGACACCCACTGCACTATCACCCTGTTATTCCGAGAAAGGGAATTCAGGGTGGTTTTGCACTCCATTAATAATTTGGAGGTTATAAAGGGTTTACACAAAGCTTTGACAGCTGCTTGGCTGTCCGAGCAGATGGCTATCTCCTTATTCTCAGTGTCTGAGTTAAGGAGGTGCCTTCCCGCTTCAAGGATGGCCTTGACTTCTGCCTGGAAAACCGTGGAGTGGTTTTCAAGGTGCATGGAGAACTCAATTTCAGGCTCCTCACAGGAAACTCCCGCTCCGGTGCCTTCATCGGACTTAGAACTATGAGTATACATTATAATTGGGTTTGTCAATCGTTGAAACACGGAATGTGATTCCCATTCTATTCTGGATGGAATTCTATATTCAAAATTGCTTTCCAACATGGTCTCGAGAAGGTGGACGCTATCTCTGTCAATGGCAGGTGCGATAGACTGCACGAACTCATAAATGGATTCATGTGGAACTCTTGTTCCCCCATGAAGCCAGCCGAGGTTAAGATACAGCCTTAGCGCTGTAGTCAACGCCCTCTGCTTGATATGTATTTGCACCGGGTGTATATTGAGGATAACTTCCAGAGCCCGAGTGCTAGTTGACTTAAGAGCGCCGCTTGCACTGAGACGGCACAGCCTTTAAATCTTCTCCAGCATCTTGCGATGGTTGGCGAAGTCCATTGCTTTCCACCACACCGCTGAACCGTAGGTTAACATGGGTCGAATGACACTAGTGTATATCCATAGAATCATCCAAGGAATCGCGTGGTAAACCCGAACGTATCTTGATCAGAATCACCCTGTATATGTATACAATGCGTATTTTCGAAACTTGATCAAACGAAATGTGCGGATATAGACACGTAGCAAGGGGGGGGGGGGGAGAGTCCACATCAACCGTTTTGGGAGTTACAGGGTGATTAAGAAATAAAGCTAGATTTTCACATAACATCCTGTATCTTAAAAACTACATGGTGTATGGCCACAGTTAAAAGCTCATTGCATGCAGAGCTTCATGTCCTTTCCAACGACTGCTCAACCAGCCCCATAATCCTCTCCTCTAAAGAATTGTGGTTGTCTAAACTAATAATTTCGGATTTTCTTACCTTTCTTTTTAATTTAACCTCTATTATTTTTGCAAAAGGTCGTTAACATAACTTTTTTTATAAAAACTGTAAACTGTAGATAGCACTTTCTAGATTTCGAGACCTCCGAATGTTACCTTTCATTTGATCCTAATCATGTACCTACCTAAATGCTACCATTTTTGAGATATTCCTGTTTTTATGATGCATAATTTCATGAATTTATCTAATTTGTGTGGAATTGCATAAAATTAGGCGCGATTTTTATTGTTATTAGCAAAATTAATGAAATTATGCATTATAAAAACGGGAATATCTAAAAAACGGTAGGATTTAGGTAGGTACATGTACATAGTCAAATTAAAGGTAACATTCGGGGGTTTCTAAATATTGTAAATAAACTGTATAGTTATCATGCATTTTAGCTGGAAAATCGTTAAAATTTGAAAAAATTAGGATTTTTTTTTTTAATTTTCTGACTTTGACGTACTACAACTGACGATGGAAAACGACAGAAAGGCTGGTTGTGCATTAACGACGGTTTGTTATCACTTGAGATGAATCTAGCCTTGATAGGGTGTAAAGTGGAAACAGTACTAAAAATCGTAAACCCCCCTACCGCCACACCGTGCATTTTCCGGCTCTCCTCCCATACAATTTATTTCTCGAAATTGAATGAGGAATCCGGGGTATAAAGGAAATGCGGTAAGTATGGGACACCCTGTATATAATCAAATCAATGCACCTGTGTCCTAAATATTTCTCTGAAATTAAACTGATTTCTACTTGTATTTACAAAATTTTCAATACATTTTATAACTATTATCAGCATAAATACATAAAGCTCTTCGGTGAGTTGCTCAATTCCGTTTAAAAACTTTTTAATTGTCTTCAATGCGGGTGCCCCTGATATTCTTTCTTCTAAGTTCATTCATTATTCCTTGAAAGAAAATATAACACAAAACTAAAAAAATAAAACATGAAAACGCAATTAAAATTTTCGCGAAATTGAATTTTATAAACTACCCCGAAAAACTGAATACTACTGCTGCGGTAGAACTAGTGTAATTAGATATTTTCTCCGAGTTTTCATACCAAACATAACTGGCGACCAAACTACCATGAAAACTAATTAAATCTGGTAAAAGAATGTCGACAGCGAACCCATGCTCTTATCTGACGTTTAATTAGGAAAATTTGTTCGAAATGAGTTCACAACTTTCCCCGACTAATAGTTAATTTAATTTCCGGTGTGTGGGAAGCAAGCAACAACTGTTCAAAAGCCAACTAATTTTGCCAGAGAAATTTTATTATTAATTCAAAAGTAGAGGAGAGGAGATTCGATTTGTGAACTTTACGATCCATGAAAGATAAGAGAGCGATGGAATAATGTTGAAGGTGGAAACCTCAGCCCCAATGTCCACTTGTTTGGTTCGTTTTGTGTCAACCACAAATTCAAACCTTCACATACAAAACTTTGCAGAAAGTCCCTCGGGATTTCCCTGTTACTGCAGGCAGACATTTCATCAGTAGGTACTACACGCTGCGTTTGTCTATCTGAACTATAGTAAATTAGTAGTAAGTAGTGTCCTTGCAGCACATTAGATGTCAAGGCTGTAAGCAATTCAAATGCATGTCACATTCTCAAGAAATTTTCTACGACTGTAACTACCGCATTCGAAAGAGATTGTCGTGATTTCGTAATTGAAAACTGGAAACTCAAACAGTGTTCTCCACACGAATGGTACGTGGAAGCAGCATAAAATGCCAGGGAGTACGGTTTGGTTACTTTCAGAACTTGACATAATAGGATATATATACATACACACACATATAATATATATATAATAGATGATGACCAAGGATGGGAGCAATGCGGGACACATTTGAGCCGGAAGGAAAACTTTCATTAACGTAATGATGACAGAGGCACCACCAGAGTAGAAAAGCGAGGTGATGAAAAAGCTACCACTTACCAGCATATTTGAGTTTAGATCCGTTTTTAACATCTAACGTGATGAATATACTTCATAGAAACTCACATATTCACAAACAACAAATACCAATATATGTAGATCTCTCTTAAATTCGCCAGCATCCAGAGAAACTTATATCCATGGCTGGAAATTATGAAAAGGACTTAACTTTTCGATATGACAACATGAAGCCACCGCCATCATGTGAACCATAAAAGTCTTCGTCCATGATTCTGTTCTGCTATGTCAGCAAAAATAAGAAGAAGAAGAACGATTTCCTTTGATGTGAGAGCAGGTTGGTAAAGGGAACCATGACACATTTTCTGAGAAGTTGAACATTATGTGGAGCAGAAATTGAAGTATTGTTATAAGAGAATATGGTAGCCAAGGTTAGATGTGTGCTTTTAATAGCATAAGGCTACTAATGTTATTCGATGTACATGAATTAAAAAACCAAAGGCATTTTTCAGTTCTAAATGCTTCTGAATTTAATATTCATCTTACTATTTGTAATACATTAAAATATTAAAATTTGTCCTGTTAGATTAGATGATAGCAATCTCTCTTCCAGTTAGATGGATTACCTGTACCGTTTGAGTACAATAATATACCATTTAATTTAATTGTTCTATGATCCTTCCATCCGGATGCTATTATAAAATATATGATTTGAATATTAAATAATACTTGGTCCTTCGTGCCGGATACCAATTTAAATCTGAATATAGATAGATGTAGGTGTCATAATCAAAACGTTTTATGATAGAGAGAAAGGGGGCGGGGGTAAATCCTAATCTAGTGGTTTGGGAAAAGTTTCTATACACTATACTATTTTATAGCTTCTGAACGATACTTCCTAGATGTTGATTTAATATTTATTAGATACATAATCATTGGAGTGCTTCTCTCCTCTTCCACAACTTTTCGAAGTAAAGACTTAGCAAATTCGAGATTTCGGATTTTTATTTTTTCAAATAGAACGTTATCAAGACCAATTTTTTTAAATTCAGTTTTGGTAGCGCAAAGCTTTGTACCCCCAAAATGCAACCACGTTTAGATTTTTTAAACCTGAAATCTCAAAACTTCTTTATAATAGCAATGAGAAATATTATCAATATGCGTTACTTGGTTTTTAAAGTCTGTTCTTGTTTTCTCTTACGAACTCACTCCGTATATTTTTATTATGTGCAACTAATGAATAAATTTGCGGATGCCTTTTAAAAATACTTCTGCAGTCAATACAAAAACAAAAAAAGGTGTTTCGTTGATAGCCCATAAGCCATCTTTGCGATATTAATTGGTTGGTAATAAAATTTTTTTGCAGATTGAATTTCATTATTATACGTAAACTAAATATCAGAGTTATTCAAAAATGTATAAGAGACGAAAATTGTAAAAAGCATAGCAAATTTGACAATCGTCTTGGAATTACTCTTACACTTACGAATTTCGACAGAGTTCTGATTCATGCAGAAAATTATTTTCAGGCGTTTAATCAAATTTTTATAGTTTAATAACGGAAAATTTCATAAGAATTAGGTGAAATATTTTCGAATTCTTCAAACAGTTGTGAACTAGGGGTAAACGGTTCGAGGGCGGAAATAATGAAAGTTTTGTGAGAAAATTTTGTTTGCTGTACAATGACGATTTTTGCATGAACCCTGAATTGGCAATTGCTCAAAAGTTATAGGGTTCTGTATGAGATAAATTTCTCTAGAAATCGGAAATTCTTTGTCAACCTGTAACTCTAATACGGTTAAGAACCCCAAGCTGGTTTTTGCTATTTTCATCTTTACACTACCTGCACTTTTACGATATGCAATTCTGAATACATTTTTTATTTACCATTTACACTAAGCCATGTGTGCTTCAAGTTCTATAAATCTAATTCCTTCCAGAGTCCCGAAAACTAAATATACTACCTTCTTTTTGCCGATACACTACCCTTGCTACAACCCCAATCACCTCGGTTATCGGGTCTCTCATTAAAGCAGATATTCGTATGAAACATCAGTAGAGATGGGCTAACGTGAGCACTTTCATGTGCACAAAACTTTTTCTTGATGAACCCAATAGTAATTTCTCCGATTTTCTCTTAAGGCTCTGAAGGAAACAAGATAGAGCTGTGGTTGGCATCATCACCGGCCACGGCTCGCTTCACGCTCATCTAACAAGAATGGGACTTGTTGACAGCCCTGAGTGTCTATCCTGCCTGGAAGGAGAGCCTGATACAACCGAACACTTTCTGTGTGCTTGTCCGGCCTTTGCCCGGAGTGGGCTGGATAAACTTGGGTCTGCCTTCCTATCTGTGAATGAGCTGAAAAACTTATCTAACCAAAACCGGATGGACTTCATTGAGAGGATTGGAAGGTTTTAGTGAATGGGTTTCTAGTAGGTTAGCACAATGGGCCGCCGTGGCATCCACGCTTGGGATATCTCATCTGCCTGCCTAAAAAAAAAACCTATAAATATCAGACGATCTTATCACGTCTCTTCTTTAGAGATTTCACACATGTACATTTTTACTGTTCCCACACAGTACAGTCGAAAAGTTTTAATAGATTTTTAAAAAAAAATATATTTCCTCCTCTCTCTTCATTTTCGAAAATATTATTTATTTCCCGCTCCTAATGCATTTTTGAAAAATAAATTAATTTCGTCTCCAAAAATTCGAACTTCAGTTTCGAATTGAGAAAATTTTCGAAAATCAAAAGATGTTATATAACTATAACCCAGAGTGTAGCTTGGTATATAATTACGTTGTAGTAAGGCGGGGAAGATATCATCAATTTTAGGTGATTTGAATGCAGGGAAAGGTCTGAAATCCAGGAAAACATAATCCTGGAAAACAAAATCTCAATCAAAACACCAAATCACGATATATATCTACTGATTTTATTATTTATACATATATATATATTTTTTTTAAAGATTAAACTATTTTTTCCGGGATTTTGAATATCGATATTCAGCTCGCTGGATTTTCGAAGTTATAACTGGAGAATTTTACACTTGATATTTTCTGGGCTATTGTCCGCCGGGACTTTACCTCCGTTATAATGCAAAATTTAAAAGTGCAAAATACAATTGTTGTTAGTTTGCAAAAAAAAAAAACAAAAAAAACACACACGATCCTTCGAGCCGGATTATATTTGTTATTCGTTATAAACAAATATACTGACACAAATGTCGGAGTTTACACAAACGTAATCTCCAAACGTCCAATTTAAACTGTGAGAAATATTCAATACCTCCATAACTCACAAAATTTAAAAACCCGAAACGTGTAATGTTACATCATCTCCAACAGCTGACACCAGTCACAACCTGCCATTATCAGTTGGTTATTATTTGTCAGTTATGCCTTTATGTATCCTGGACTCGTATTTAAAAAAAAAACAAATATATCCGCAAATGTAATATCATACCGTGCAATTCTTGAATATCCGCCCTCTTTTATGAGACCCTAGGTTCCATAACATATCATCAAAATATAAATTATACACACAAAAAAAAAAAAAAAAACTTCGGCGAAAAACATATCGTAAAACTCGTTGGAAATGAATCGCGGATAAAAAAGTTTGATATTTGCAAATATTTTGAGTCCGCTCTTGGCAGACAGGCATCCCTTATTAAAAGAGTTCGGCAAATAAATATTTAAGAGGGAGCTGGTTCCCAAAGTTTCCAAGGGAAAACAGCCAATACAAAAACAGTAATATCCAGGGTTGGCAGGCGTAAATGTGTACACAAGGCGAAAATAAGTCCGGGAGAGAGTGTTGGGTTGGGAATGGGATCCATATTTCAAAGCAATAAACAACATGTTTACGCACACCCGAGATAGCAACAAGCAAATTTTTAAATTGACTCTGTTTACTAAGGGGAGAACGGGAATGAATGACAGTTGATTGTTCGGTTGTTATCCTTGCATACGTATTTTCTGAAGTTTTTCTTTCTACATTTTTTCAATGCCTTCTTCTTTTTTTTATTAGTTTCGCATATATATGTATTTTTGCTTTTTCGAATGATTAACTAAATTAAATTACACAACACGACAGGGAAACATCGTGGATTGGAAGCCTTTCAATTATTCATTAAGCCTTGCACATAGTAGAGAGTTCTCTCGACAGTAGTGCATCACCGAAAACTGTTTCAATCGAGAAAACTTCTTCGAAAACGTTCCACGGGTGGAGTGGCGGAGGGGGTGCAGCATCCTTCCTATAGAGTTAAATACGAATCAAACGAAAGTTTTTTTTTCTGTTCTTTTTTGTTTTCTTTATTAAAAAATGTTCAGAACTGGGCTATAGGAAATTTAGGTCCTGGAACAAGAAATCGATTACTTCACTGCGGAGTATAGTCATGGACTCCTGATATTACAGATCCGTTGATGAATAGTCACAGTTTGATTCATTCAAGAAAAATGTTACGGAAATGCTAATTAGTTGATCTGGAAAAAGTTTTTCTTTGAATGCAATCAACACGAGGGCCCAGACAGCAGAGTGAGGAGAAATATATACATATGTACATAACTACCAGTTGCAGCTAGTTTGTATAGTTTATGTATAAGTTCCTTGAAAGAACAGGGTATTCGGGCAGTCCTTTTATATAAAGCTCTACAGACTGGTTGTGCCTGAGCACACTATTGAATATAATGGGGCCACACAATTCAAAATCTTTTGCACTCTGAATGCAATCCAGGAAATTCCTATGCAAAGAAAACTCCTTTTTTTGTAAATTAATGACGTCTTGTTGGTTTGTTCTATAGGCTAATTAGAGGAGAGGCTGGATTAGTTTTATGGGATAGCTTTTACTATGAAGAAAACAAAATATATAAGACACATACAGGTTTGAGGATTGAAATTTTTTTAGGTAGGATACGAAAGCTGGCTTACCTTTTCAATTGTATGATCAACAAAAATAGAGAGAATAGGAGGAGATATGTATGTATGTATAAAAGTTTCTTCGGAAATGATAAACAAAAAGGTGGATGAAATTGTTGTTTTTTTATAAGATTTCTAGGGCTTAAGACAGATAAGTAAGAAAACATGTCGGTAAATGTTTGCTTTCCACCCTAAATACATACGTAGACATTAATGTGGAGTATAGCAATGGGTGCCAATGCTGCTAACTATGAACGAAACAAATATTGTCCCAGATTTGGAAAATCTCCAAAATATCTCATGAAAAAATCAACCAGGAAATGCAATGTTTTGTATTTATGCATGTTTTTACGAAGAGTTGTGTAGAATATAGTGGATTCCAATAACGTGGAAAAGATAAAATTTGATTAAATATAATCTTCGAATATATCTAATTTGGGAATGTAACTATAAATCTTTAAAAATAAAAGATTCCAACGGTCTGAAATTAAAAAATCCCGGGGGTTTGATATTAAAAAATTCCGGCGGTCTATAATTGAATTACAAAACCCTGGAGTTCCGAAGCAAATAATTGAAAATCTCCGAGCTCCGATGAGAGCATTAGAAAATCCTGGAATACTAAATCTCGGAGTACAAAATCCCAGAACACGAAAACTCAGATTACAAAGGTCCGGAGCTCTGAATTAAATATTGCTTATGACAGACATGGGGTATCGATATCTAGATATTGGGAATATCCCAATTATACACCAACAATGTGTGCCATCAAGAAATCCCAATAAATCCAGAAAACTAGTGGGTATAGACTAGATATCTAGATATCAATATCCTCACAAATTACTGGGTGTAGCCTGAAATTTAGTCTGTTAAATTGATTATTTATAAATAGATGTGCCCAAAATCATTGACGTCTTAGAAAGGAGATGTCGCTACGTGTCTTTCGTTTGTTATTTCCAGCTTTAAAACTTCTAATAAAAGAATTATTAATGAGTGGGAAGGAGTTTCGATTTAGTTTTGAAACATTTTTATATTATATGCTGGAAAAATTGTATTTCTACCATTAAATAAAAGTTTCAATCACATTTTTGGCAAGTAGCGACATCTCGTTTGTAAGACTTCAATGATTCTGTGCACATCTATATATAAATAATCAATGGTCTGTTATAACCATAAATTCAAACCGTAGAGAGGAGAAGAGAAGATGTGAATCATTGGAAAGATTACACGTTTATCTATTTAACAAATTTTCAATAATCATCTATATTCATAATCAGTTGTCATGTACAAATTTTGATAGTGATTGCACTTCTGAATCTACTTTAGGAGAAAGGGAATGACTCGAAATTTGTACCATTATTTTGTATAGGCGGCACGACACTTCTTACATTGCGTTGCGCCATCTAGTTGTTAGTAATAATATGATACTATGTCAAATTAAGCAAAAATATGTCTGTGCTTTTTCAAGAAAACGATAAAGAAGAAGAAGAACCAAACTATATTACGATATTTGTACGGCAGCTGGTTACAGAGTGGTAACCCGTGGTGGGTTACTTATATATTATTATAATAAAAGAAATTTATTTTCCAAGGGTGGGGGTATTTATTTTATATTCTACCATCTGTGTACAATATTAGTACACAATCTCATCAAAATCCGATGATTCAATGTCAAAAGGTCATTCATATATACCAATGGGAAAAAGTTTCTCATTTCCCGAATTCGGGTGTTCTGAGGGAGTTGAGGTAAATATTATCCGATTTGAAAAATTCCTTCTGCTAGTTTTTTGTGATTTTTTTCTGATTTTTTGAGGATATTCCCTTCCTTATTGAGAAATTTAATTTTCGAGGATCAAAATTCTGTCTGAAAAATTCATTTCGAAATGTTTTTCTACAACTTATCGATTGAGCCGAGTTTTTTGTTTTTGTTTATGGTGCGCTTTTTCTAAGAGACTATCTGTGCAATATTTCAAAAAGATCGGATTTCATTTGGATATTTAAAAATAAAAAATTAAATCTATAAAAATTTTGCATACCCACTTTTTGCCATCTACCGGCGATGTTTTAAAACGCGAGGAATCGGCAATTTACATACCTCCTCTGTGGTTGGTATTTTATTCTGTTGGAATTTAACCGCGACAACTCCCGCGAAAGATTTGCTAATTTGAGCATTTTCCAATGGATAAGCCTATACAAAACCCCGGATTATTTCGGGTTTGCTTGGTCATCTGGAACTCCCACTTGCGTCACTTTCATTTCTAGTCAAACTCAAGATATACTGTGAATTTGGACAAAAATGGTGAGGACGAGTAGGGACCCTCTCCTTGTAAGACCAGTTCTTATGATACCGTAGACCAGATGAATGCTCGTATGTAATTTCGTATGGTCACCCATCTGTGCAAGTTTCATTTTTGAAGTGGTTTTTCGCATATAGACCGGTTCGTCGGATAGTAAAAATGATTAGAACTAATTTCATATGATTTCATATTCTGAAGAATTTTTCAGTACAATAAAACCGTTTTTGACTGATCGTTTTTACAGTATACGTAAGAAACCTAAATACATATATGACAACATCAAGAAAGGGCTGCCCGATTTAGTTCATTTTGAAGCTTTATTTACTAATACTATGAAAACACCGTGTACATAATTTCAGCTCTCTATGTCGACACGTTTTCAGGCAATTTTCAAATAAGTAGTGAAAAACAAAATTATTATCTGGCTGCCCTACGAAAGAGTTGCCCGATTCGTCCCATTTTCGAATTTAAATTTCCGTTTTTTTAAAAGCTCCCGTGAAAATTTCAGCTCAGTGCAAAAATCAAAATAATTTTTAATATTATTTTTATACTCTTGATGAAATCATTGGGTATACTAAGCTTGTCCGGGGATCTCTCCTTAGATCCCTCCAATAACCGCACTATCTGGACATTAAGGCTACATTTTTTGTCATAATAAATTATCTAAAGGTGATCTGTGGCGACCATTTAATTTATCAATAGGATAACGCTACGATCCACATAAGATACTCCACAAAAGATGGTTCTTGGAGTACAATATCAACCTTCTCGGATATCCGACCCGTTCTCCTGGTGCTAACCCTATGGGGGATGGTTAGCTGCTGCAACAGTTTATAAGGATGCTAAGGAGTTTAATACCATCAGTGAGCTTCAAGATACCGTTGAAGCTGCTTGGCTAACCTTGACTCCAGAATCTTTAGATCCTTCGTGGAATCAACGCCAAAAAGGCTTCTGAACATCCTGGCGAACAAAGGTGGAGCGCTACTAATTATTAATAAAAATTATTTATTATTTTTTGTGCAATCTTATTATTGTTAAAATAAATAAAGTTAAGTGCGTCTATAATAACAACTTGCAACTTGCAACTTATTATCGAATTACTCCACGAGTAGCTACCGTTCTAATGGCAAAAATCTTTTCAGCGATAACAAAAAATCAGATGTGTTTTGTCATCACACATTTTTCTCCTTTTTGCTACAGAGATGGGCTAGGGGTATTAAAAGCTGATTTGAGTTTTACATGTCCGTCCGTCCTCACGATAACTCGGGAACGCGTGTACTTAGAGAGCTGAAATTTTGTACATGGCCTTTAAAAAAAAATAAAATTAAGTTCCAAAATGGGACAAATCGGGAAACTCTTTTGTAGGGTTGCCCCATACAAAAATTCCGTTTCTCACTACATATTTGCACACTGCCTGAGAACGCGTCGAGGTAGAGTGCTGAAATTTTGTGCACAGCGTTTTCATAAAAATAGTAAATATAATTTCGAAAATCGGGCAACCCTTTCTGTTTGTTCCCATTTAAAAATTTAGAATTTTTACGTATCAGTCCTAGACGGTTTTAATGTACTGAAAAGCTCTTCAGAATGTGAAATCGTATGAAATTGGTTATAACCATTTTTCCTGTCCAACGAACCGTTTTTGAAATATATACGGAAAACCACTTCAAAAATCAAATTTGCACAGAAGGGTGACAATACGAAATTTCATAAGGGCATTCATCTAGGTTGTCATAAGAATTGATCTTAGAACAATTCTAACTTTTTGAGGCCAAGCCCGTCCCTTTATCTCGTACACGAATTTGTCTGTCTATTTATTTAGATATTTCTTCATTACAATTTTCGACACTCTCGTAGACCCACTTTTCGTCATCACAGCGAGCTGAAATTTGGCACACAGATTCATTTCGCGTGACAATTGAATCTATCAAAATTTGAACCGGAAATTTCCATGGAAAACCCGGAAAATCGGGAAAAATCATTTGAAAATTTCGTACAAATTTGATTCGTGATAAATACATGTCAGGAAAAATGCAGTTTTCCGATTTTTCCGAAAAAAATTTCCGGAATTTTCCGACTTTTCCGGAAAATTTTCTAAATGATGCAGGATCTAGTTCCCTATCAACTGGCATCATTACTTTCTCTCCGACAATGGTGAAAACTTCAGAAAAAATCGAGGCAAATTCATGTAAAACGCTTTTCCGGAGTTTTTCCGACCAAGGAAGCGTTTGAGCGTTTTGCAACCTAAGACAAAGTTGTAGAACGAAATGAGTTGCATTAAGTTGCTTTTGTGGAAAACTCCATGGAAAACCCGGAAAATCGGACAAATTTTCATCGATATTATTAGTGATAAATCTGTTTCAGGAAAAATGCAGAAATTTCCAATTTTTCTTGAAAATTTTTCGACTTTTCCGGAAAATTTTCCAACAAAAAAGTTTTATAAGCTAAGCGGAATCATTTTTTTGCCGTCCTACTGGCATCAATACTTTCTCTTCAACAATCGTGAAAACTTGTATGAAAAATCGAGGAAAATTCATGTAAATTTTTAAACAAAATTCATAGTAATAGGAAAACTCTGTGGAAAACATGGAAAATCGGGAAAATTCATGTTATATGGGATCAAGTTGGAATACAGCAAAAAGCGCTGTTTAAAACATAATTTGAATTTCAGAAAACCGTTGCAGTACTTCAACGATTTGATACTCGAAAATTTTTTGTTTTCGGATCGGCACCAAACATGGCTTAAAAATTGTTTTAAAATATCTCCATGCAGCACGTAATAATAATTTAGTTAACGTGAAAAAGCCAGAAAATAAAATAAGTAAAAAACGAGTTTTCAAAAAAAAACTGAGGCCAAGCCGCATGAAAAAATAGAAAATAAACTTTTCTTCACACACAGAGGTGGACTCAGATTTTATTCGCTGACAATCACCGATATATTTCAGTATGATCAATCAGAGGTAATAAGTGATTTGATTCATGAAGAGAAAGAATATTCAAGAGAAATGTCCGAAACAAAAAATCTGAGTCCAGCTCTGTGTGTGAAGAAAAGTTTATTTTCTACTTTTTCATGCGGCTTGGCCTCAGTTTTGTTTGAAAACTCGTTTTTTACTTATTTTATTTACTTGTTCTCTACTAGAATTATTTCAGTGCTCTGCGTTACAAACAGAATGTCAAGCTTAGTATACCGTATAAATTTCAGGGTATATAAAAGGAAAATATTAAATTACGTGGAAACAATGTCTATTGTCGAAGTATGGAGAAACCGCTGTTATCGTTTAAAACTATTATATTTATCACTTTCATTTCCAAATTGTTTACGCTTAAAAATCTGTCAACTGAATTGAAATGTCAAATATACGGTTTGTGACATCAATGCCCCCTTATATGACTATCAGGAGTCCTTTAATATCTAGATATTCGGAATATCTAGATATCGATACCTCATGTTATAAGCATAATACAAAATTCCAGATCTTAAAATCTCAGATGTTCTAGGCTCAAACCTGTGATGGGATAACATGGACTTGAAAAACTTTTCTGGAGGCTTTGAGTTCACTTAGCTCTGACAACTGAACAAAAATGGGAAATAAGTAGAAACCATTTTCCCCTCATTAACAAAAAACAGATGAAGTTCATATTCATGTAGCCCCAGGCTCCCCAAGTGAGTTTTTCTTTATGACGTCATGTCCTCCATGGCTAAAGTTCTAAACCCATGCTGTGAAATTTCACATTTTACTAGATCATAAGAAGACCAATTCCTCTCGAAGCTTATGCCTCATATTTAAGTATTAAAATCCGCATCAGTTATAGAACCCCACTCTATATGAAGAAATATTCAATCCAACATTCTACTCTTTATATCATTTATCTCGAACATTTTCTTTCAGGCTGACGACTATATCAAATCCTTTTTCGAAAACTCTTGTTAAAAAATTTGCATAAATACATTTATGTATAAATGTGTGTCACGAGTTTTCTCATGGACAATTCAGATTTATATCAAGAATGCTCTTTGAATGCTTCCTGCAGCTATCTACTAAGTAAGTAATAAATAACTTCTTGCCAAGGAGCCATCCGATATAGCCTTAACTCATCGTGTCTCGACTTGTTGAAGTTCCTCAGGTCAAAATTAACTTTACATGAAGTCCTTAGGAAACTTACATTTTTTACATAACTATCTAGAGGAAGTTGAAACGAGAGTCAATGAACAAAGTTTCGTTCGTTCTAAGATTATCTGGCATCATCTACCTATATAGTAAAAGTATATGTCTCACTCCTCAAAGTGCCAAACAAGGACTTGTAGAATAGTCAACAGAAGAATCTTGGGTATAGAGAGAGCATGAAAAAACTTATGTGATGCATTGATACTTGCGGTGAAATTACATTCTAAGAATATTAAGGAGAGTGCTGACTTTAGCACAACAAAACCTTAATACCTCCACTTCTTTTGTTATTGTTATATAGTTATGTTTGTGTCTGTATGTATGTATACATATATGCCTCCCCTCAGAGACTGCATGAATGCTAGAAAATCCTCATAAAAAGAGTTGGGGCTCAAATTTGAACAATGGAGATTGCATTCGAAGGATTAAGAAGTCGCGCATAACCTCATTTTTATATCTTTTCGACACAATGTAGAAATCGCGAAGCACATTAAAGACACACATAAATGCTGCCTTTTGTTTCCAGCAAAAGCTGTTTCCCTTTTGTATAGCGAATAATCTGTGCACGGCACGTTAATACCACTTAATGACACTTTTACAGCGGCCATTGTTTTTTAATAAATTCACAACAATGATTTTGATAAATTGTTACCCGCATGAAAGTGAAGTTGAAGGCGTAACTAAATCAGGTAATTCATGTCACAAATTCTTCAAAAAACCATAGTCAAATCAAATCTGAGGATTGATGTTGTTAGTCAAAAGGGTGAACAATCTATAATGAAACTTTAGATGTACGTAAGTAAGTCAATATTTGATCGGAAAACTCTTGAATCCTTAATCCATGTTTGCCAGTAAAGTTAATATTTGCAGATTAATATCGAGATACATCTCAAATGCTTACACCTTTATTGTCCTGTACACTTTAAGTTGTAAATATCTCGGTATTGAGGAGGAAATTAGGAAACTGACACTATGTATAGATATACCGTCTGTGCCTTATTGGCATATTCATAAATTATACGAAACACCTAAGTGACAAGCCCGTATCAAGCACTCTGTAAATAAGTGCCACCAATACACTTAGATAATATAATTACGTTTAGCTTCGATGGGACTGGAAGTGTTCTGCATAGGTTCGAATTATTGGAGCTCGATATACACACCTTCCCCAAGTTTCAAGGCAGAAGGGAAATTGATTTGATTGTTATCGGGAACTCTAGGAGAGCTCTTCAAGTTCGTATATTTACCAAGTTAGTAAGGTACGAGAGTGGGGAAATTTCCAATTTGTTCTTGTACATAATATTTGCATACATATTGCGGTCCTTGATGTGGTTATGTGAAATTTACATGCTTTAACTCTCAAGGAGAGATATTTACTAATAATAAGCGTAGCGGTTTTAGGAAATATATGTATAGTCCTTGAAAAAATATATTTCATTCAGCATCTATTTCTTCTATATGTAATTAACAGAGCAGTACCGTTGCTGTTGCCATGTTCTTAAATTTATTAAGTCTGTCTATGGAATTAACTCATGGGTTTTGTTGAAGATGGTCGGTATTGTGAATTTTGTTCAATTATTTGATGGATGACAATATACTGGATTTGAAAAACATACAATAATAAAATAAATAAAAAATGAGTTTTCAAACAAAACAAACTAAACAAAATAAACTTTTCTTCACACACAGAGGTGGACTCAGATTTTTTAATTGGGACATTTCTCTTGAATATTCTTTCTCTTCATGAATCAAATCACTTATTACCTTTGAAATATATCGGTGATTGTCAGCGAATAAAATCTGAGTCCACCTCTGTGTGTGAAGAAAAGTGTGGCTGTGGCTTCATGTGGCTTGGCCTCAGTTTTGTTTGAAAACTCGTTTTTCACTTATTTTATTTTCTGCCTTTTTCACGTTAACTAAATTGTTATTACGTGCTGCATGGAGATATTTTAAACCAATTTTTAAGTCATGTTTGGTGCCGATCCGAAAACAACAATTTTTCGAGTATCAAACCGTTGAAGTACAGCAACGGTTTTCTGAGATTCAAATTATGTATTCCAACTTGATCCCATATAACATGAATTTTCCCGATTTTCCATGTTTTCCACAGACTTTTCCTATTAGTATGAAATTTTTTTTAAAAATTTACATGAATTTTTCTCGATTCTTCATGCAAGTTTTCATGATTGTTGAAGTATTGATGCCAGTAGGACGGAAAAAAATGATTCCACATAGCTTATAAAACCTTTTTGTTGGAAAATTTTCCGGAAAAGTCGGAAAATTCAGGAAATTTTCGAAACAATTTCCCTAAAAATTGGAAAAATCTGCATTTTTTCTGAAACAGATTTATCACTAATCATATTGATGAAAATGTGACCGATGATTTTCTCGCTTTTTCGGGTTTTCCACGGAGTTTTCCATAAAAGCAACTTTATGCAACTCATTTCGCTCTACAACTTTGTCTTAGGTTGCAAAACGCTCAAACGCTTCCTTGGTCTGAAAAACTCCGGAAAAGCGTTTTACATGAATTTTCCTCGATTTTTTCTGCAAGTTTTCACCATTGTCGGAGAGAAAGCAATGATGCCCCTATCAACTGGCAACTTGATCCTGCATTATTTAGAAAAGTTTTTACTGGAAAATTTTCTGGAAAAGTCGGAAAATTCCGGAAATTTTTTTCGGAAAAATCGGGAAACTGCATTTCTCCTGAAACGGATTTATCACGAATCAAAATTGTACGAAATTTTCAAATGATTTTTCACGATTTTCCGGGTTTTCCATGGAAATGTCCGGTTCAAATTTTGATAGATTCAATTGTCACGCGACATGAACCTGTGTGGCAAATTTCAGCTCGCTGTGATGACGAAAAGTGGGTCTACGAGAGTGTCGAAAATAATAAAAAAGAAATATATAAATAAATAGACAGACAAATTCGTGTCGAGTTAAAGGGATGGCCTCAAAAAAAGTTGAGGAGTTTTGATATTATAAAATCATGGAGTTATAATAGCCCCCCGAATTCGCGAACACAAAATTTTGAAAAATACTAGAGTCAAGCTGGTGTTGCGAATTAAAAAAAAAAAATATTTAGGATTTGGTTTTTTGGTATTTTATTTTTTGGTATTTTATTTTTGGGGTTTTGTTTTGGAGATTTTGTTTTTGGGATTTTTTTTAGATTTTTTCGGAGATTTTATTTTTGGAAATTTTGCTTTTTGCTGATTTTGTTTATTGGGGTTTTTTTCCAGGAATATCCAAGCAATCATAATCATGATTTACAAAATCGTAATTACCTGTATACTCCAGGATATTCTAAAATACAAAGAATCTCTGAAAACCAAATCCCAAAAACACGAAATCTAAAGGATTCAAAATAATCAATATCTTTCAACCAAAAGAAATATTCCTTTTGCTCCAAGGGAGTCTGTATATTTCATGAAATCGGATAGATTTTTGTAGCTTGGAACATAAAATCGCGGAAGACAAGATTCCGGGCAAATCAGTGGCGGATTTATCATTGAAATTAAGGGGAGGGGGAGGTCATCTTACACCATCGCAGTACTGTAGTGAGGTAATGGGAAGGTTTCCGCATTAAGGAGTGTATAGTATACTTTGTTTACAAAAAGGCATTTTTTAATAGAATAGTAGTTTAGGGTGCAAAATGCAGGAGCCATTCAAGCCAAACTTTTCTCAGTTTTACACACAGGCATATATAATAAGGACTACTCGATAACTATTTCATGCGGATACAATTTTTTGTGTCAAAAATAGTTATTACGTCGGTGCCAACATTCAAAAAACAATTGACGGGAAGTTGAAATGTGATTTTAATAAAACCTTTCGAATTTCTGTTGAGTATCTTTGAATATATTGCCTTTGGTAAAACACCTTTTATCACTAATTAACCCAAATAATTAATCTAAAAACATTTATTTCGACGAACCCACTTATTATACCCTATGAAATCTATAGGGTATTTTAGAATGTTAGGAGTTAGGACTAAGTTGGGACTTTGATGTGGTAGTGAGGGAGTCTGTTTCATGGCTTGGGAAGTATTTCTCGAGGGTCTTCGATCACTCAAAGTTGGGGTCCCAAAATCAAATTCTGTGAAAAACCTATACACATACATCACATGCATACAATAATATTCATTGAAATAAATTTTTATTTTTTTAGTTTTGAAATCAAATTTTTTTTTGAAGTTGAATTATACAAATACAAAAAAAAATATAAAATAAAAAATATATTTTTCAAATAACTCAATTAATTAAATATTTTTTACTTCTTAATTTAGGGGAGAATCATGAACCCCGTGACCCTCCCCTTGATCCACCACTGATTCAAATTTACTACTAGAAGCCCGGTCAAATGGTTTTACAATTGCCAATAAAATTATGGGGAGATCAAATTACATGGATTGGGCACGTTATTCTGAAAGTGAGAACCCCAAGAATGTAATACAACAATACGGATCTGAAAATTCCGGAAATAATAAATAATGTTGTTGTTTTTATACTTTTTGGAAAAAGTGCAACGCATTTTCAAGAATTATATTATTTTTCCCGATCTTGTACTCTAGGAGTCTGCGTTCCGAACATTTGGTCCGAAATCACCACTACGGCACTATCTACGCAATATCATAGATAGTACAAGTACTAGATGTCGCGTGCTATACCAGAGCAAGCAAAGTATACAAATTATGAAATGACTGGTTAATTTCGGAATGGACTACATCCATCATAACATGTTTTAGAGCGCGCCGAGAGCAAATGTTGTTTTAACAGCAGTTTTGTATACATTTGGTCGACTCAATCTACACAGCAGACGTGAAAAAATATAGATCGATCATGTATCAACGAATCTATAATTTCATATGATGTGGACCATTTCGGAATTCATGCGATATCTATAGTTCTTGTCTCATCTATGGTAATACGTATACGTAATATATATTGACGTAATGAAACCTTCATAAAAATGATCATTAAAAGGATTACATTTCTGAGATTCTAAGATTTGAAATTTTGCGTATTTGTGTTGCTCAGTTATATTTGTACCTGAGCTTAAGTAACTTTTCTCACTTCGAAAAATTTGAAGTCCCAGAACGACGACATTGTACCTACCAATATTCATATTTCTCTGAGGACAACCATACTTTATCCAATTTCCCATTCAGTAGCTGAGTTTTCACATTCCATATTCAATCCCTATTCGAAAAGCCAAAATTTGTCATTATTGAATCACATTGTTTATCCCAACTACAAAGAGTTGGGATTATCGTTATTATTAACCTCTAGGTTAGGTTAGGGTAGGTAAAATACCTAGCCTGATGCACTTAGACCACCAGTGGGTCCATTGTGCCCCTTGTCCTCATGGGATAACCTAAAAATTGCCCTAGATCTATACTACTTCCATTAGGAAACTGACGATCTGAACTCTTTGCTTTGCAGCTACCCCAGACTTGAAAAGAACTAGCTACCCAATAGCCTACCTCTTTTGTATACGTGCTGAACAGATTCGATTTCCTCCGAGTCGTTAGGGCTCCTTCAAAAAACGTTCACCGATATACCCAGGACAGGGTGAAATACCTAGGTACTATTCTAGACAAAAAGTTAAACTGGAAACCACACCTCGAAGACAGAGCGAACAAAGTTCTTAGAGTGTTTGCAATGTGCCGTAGAGCAGTAGGGAAGAAGTGGGGACTCAAACCGCGGATGATTCTATGGATATACACTAGTATCATTCGACCCATGTTAACCTACGTTTCAGCGGTGTGGTGGAAAGCAATGGACTTTGCCAACCATCGCAAGATGCTGGAGAAGATTTAAAGGCTGTGCCTTCTCAGCGCAAGCGGCGCTCTTAAGTCAACTAGCACTCGGGCTCTGGAAGTTATCCTCAATATACACCCGGTGCAAATACATATCAAGCAGAGGGCGTCGACTACAGCGCTAAGGCTGTATCTTAACCTCGGCTGGCTTCATGGGGGAAGGAGAGTTCCACATGAATCCATTTATGAGTTCGTGTAGTCTATCGCACCTGGCATTGACAGAGATAGTGACCACCTCCTCGAGACCATTCTGGAAAGCAATTTTGAATATAGAATTCCATCCAGGGCAGAATGGGAATCACTTTCCGTGTTTCAACCATTCACAAACCCAATTATAATATATACTCATAGTTCTAAGTCCGATGAAGGCACCGGAGCGGGAGTTTCCTGTGAGGAGCCTGAAATTAAGTTCTCCATGCACCTTGAAAACCACTCCAAAGTTTTCCAGGCAGAAGTCAAGGCTATCCTTGAAGCGGGAAGACACCTCCTTAACTCACACACTGAGAATAAAGAGATAGCCATCTGCTCGGACTTCCAAGCAGCTGTCAAAGCTTTGCCTAAACCCTTTATAACCTCCAAATTATTAATGGAGTGCAAAACCACCCGGAATTCCCTTTCTCGGAATAACAGGGTGATAGTGCAGTGGGTGCCGGGGCACAGCACCATCAGCGGGAATGAAAGGGCAGACGAACTTACTCGTCTTGGAGCAGCCTCAGAGGAACCTGCCTCTACAGTCGGGATTGCACCAAAACACCTTGTCTCAATCATTTCAAGCTGGGCTGACCGCCAACACAGTCGCCTTTGGTTAGAAGATCCCACGGGTAGGACAACAAAGGAACTGTGGGGTACACCAAAGTCAAATCAAACGAATAATCTCCTAAAACTCAACAAGCCAACGCTGAGAACTCTGATGCCCATTCTCACCGGGCATTCCTCTCTCAGAGGCCACCTTCACAGGATGAGACTTGTTGATGATCCTATATGCAGGAGTCGCGGAGAGGAGTCCGAAACAGTGACCCACTTTCTATGTCACTGCCCGGAACTCTCAGGAATACGTTATAGAATTCTTGGCTCACACCTCCTGGAAGAGTTACATGATGCCGGCAAGGAGGGCTGGGAGCTAATAATGAAATTTATAAGAGCGTCCGGTTGGGACCTATGAGCGATCGCTCATCGGTCTGGAGGGTGAACAATGGGCCTTAACTTGGCCTTCGTTCGAGGGGTCCCAAACCGCTTAAATCAATCCATACCCAGCCTTCTAACATGGCCTCCTATGGCCCAATGATCCATAATGACCCCTACTAGAATCCTGGTATATGTTCTGCTACCATTAAGCTGTTCTATTGTCCTCTTCCTGTTACATGCAGGCCATAATTGCCTCGAGATACGGCAGGTTTCCCAGTTGATCCACCGGAGGCTTGCCTTTTGATAGGCATCCCTGATTAACTTAACCTCAAACATTCCTCTATTCTTTTATCTAATTCATGTCCGCTGCATCGAAGACCATTTCATAATTAGCAAATGCCTAGTTATATATACAAAAACCTACAATTTGTCCTCTACTCTACGATAATTCGCAGTTTAATTTACGCAGAGCAGCATAGTTTTTTAAACCCAATCAGGCCGATTATCTTTTCATAGTTAGCTAGACTTCCACAATCGTTATTGTTTCCAAAATCATTTTACTCAGTATATCTTCTCATATTGGATAACAAGAAGATTCCTCTTCAATTGTTTAAGTATATTGATTCCCTTTAAAATAATATATATCTCGTCTCTACCCGCAAATAACCTAATTAACTTAATAATTAGTGTGGATGTACAAAATACCATTATCTCTGGCAACAATTCTCCAGTTCATATATCCAACAATTTTGTTCGAATTTATGCTGTGCACCCCATGTATCAATTTCAATTTATCAAAATGTCGAATACACATTGCACCCTGACTACGGCACCAATGTGCCTTTTAATTGCCATGTCCTGGATGTCCTGAACACAATGACAATTCTGTTCGAATTTAATTCACTTTGATTGCTCTGCTGATTAAATCCATCTAATCCCTGTGGGACTTGGGACCGATTTCAAAGGCGGGATGCCATTTTTATATCATTCCCCTGACCTGACTTATATCTTATACCACAGAATGTAAAAATTCTTAAGGTTCAGTACGCGAGACTTCTTCATCCCCATGAAGTTTCACTGAAAGTGTTGACATAAAAATGTCTCTTATCAGAGAAGCACTCCAAATTAACTGCTACCCTTATCCTTTAATCTATATCAGCTACATTTATCCTTTTAGTATACTTCTTGGGACGACAAGAACTAAGTAAGTTCTCGACAAGTGAAAAAAATGTTCAACGAATGCGCCCCTTTTAAAATGGCAACAATCTGATTGTGGGGACATCGTCTTTGAGGGGATTTGTCGTGACGAAGGGGATGAATTGGAAAAGAATCGCAAGTTGAAGCAAGATGTGTAGAATGTAAGGGAAAGATGATTCAATTAAGGTTGCTTTTTTTTCTAGAACTTAGGTACATTGATAACAAAATTTTATTTTTGATTCTTAGGACATTTACCGTTAGTACACGTCATACTTAATGACAGTTTCTACATATTTTATTATTCATTCAGCGAGTGAATAAACCATGAAGTTCGACAACATCATAAAGATGCATGAATAAGCCTCGTAAGAGAGTGTTTAGCATGAAAAGAGGAGCCATTCTACGAACAAGACGATTCTCATTTAAAAGCTCTAAGGCGCCAAGCATATTTTGCTCGGAACTCACCTAAAATTGTAGGTATAATTACAGAAATCGTTAAGAAACAGATAAATTTGTCCATGGCAATTTAAGAAAGTTTAAGATGAAGAAAAATAAGAACAAGAACTCACCTTGTTAACAGATAAATGAATGCGAAATAAATATTCTCAACACTACGTGGCTTACGTGGTTAAAATGTGACTTTATATTTGTTAATATTTAACGCAGTGAATTTTTTCGATTACCATTCGAAAAAGCCTAATTCCGATGTTATGGATTTATAGTTTGTTAAGATATCCAGCACACAAGATGAACATTTCAGGGTTAGTAATTGATTGAGAAACATAATTCATAAATAAAATAAGCAAAATGTGTCCCAAATAAGTTCCCTGCGGTACACCACACCGAAGTACGGATGCTGGTCATATTTTTTGTATATAATCCGTTAAGTATAAAAATTGAGATATTGAAATTTATGTAATTTGTAAAACAAATCAACATCAGTGCCTATTAGATCAATATAATTTAAGTCAAATAGAAAAGTTGCATCAAAACAAGATAAATTAAAATTTAGCAAATTATCATCAACTTTTCTTATATTTAAAGCAGGCTAGAAGTGGTGACAAAGAAGCTTGAATAGTGAACGAAAACAAATCATCTTCATCAGTGGCGACTGATCTTGTAGTTTGTCAAAATTTCATCCATATATCCAAATAAAAAATGTAGTCAATTCCATCAGGAAAACTAACATATGTATTGAGAGCGATGGGCTACAAAGAGAAATGTATACAAAGCCAGGATATATAAGGTTTTATGAAAAATTGGTTTGCCAGTCAGCAAAGGTAGCGCTGCTGACTAATGTTAAATCAGAAGCATTTCATTTTGAACGAAAAGTGCGTATAAAAGAATGCTTTAGAGCTTTCATGAATGCCTTTAAGCTTTCACGAATACTTTAGAGCTTTGAAGAATACCTTAGAGCTTTCAAGAATGCTGTACAGCTTTCAGGAATGCTGTACAGCTTTCAGGAATGCTGTACAGCTTTCAAGAATACTTTAGAGCCTTCAAGACTGCTTTACAACATTCAATCAAGCTTTAGCACGCTTATTAAAACTTAGAGCTTTCAATAAAGCTTTAGAGCTTCAAATAAAACTTTAGAGCTTTCAATAAAGCTTTACAGCTGTCAAAAGTATAATTCATATAGCCACAGTATATTAACCGACTACAGAAACATATGTACGCTAATCCCACTGACATGTATATAAATGGAGTCTCTGACCTCCTATTTCACAAATTTCGAATTCAGCAGAGTAATGCTGCAGTAAACTGCTTTCTAATTGCATTTGGCTACTAATTATGCGGCTGTGGCCTGCGGGTCATCTGCCTGTGGGGTCATCGACCCCAAGGACCCTGTCCTCGTTTTGTTCTTTCCCGATTCGGGTTTAGATTTAGCCTTCAGCGTTCCACTGATTGTTGGTAATTATGAATTTTGTTATGTCTCTTGACTCAAGAATGGCTCTCCGAAGAGAACCATTCCCGAGTCCTACCAGAGGGTAGCGAAGATGATATCAGGGTCATCAACACTAGCCTCCGAGGACCTTAAGGAATCTATGAGTACTATAAGCGTAAAGGAATATTATGCACATCAGATACCTAAGTATCTGAAAATCGTAAGCCTTCATCCAAAAGCATTTTATCCACAGTTCTCTTAATATATTAACATTAGCGCGACTTGGCCTTAGTTTCCCAGGTACCCGCTTTCCAGAAGCTGCCCCCATTAGCACGTTTAATGATGGCAGCCAGCGTCGGAGAAGACTGTCAGAGTATTAAACGGCCGGTAGGAACCACGAGGAGGTGGGGATGCCCTGTGAACTATGAGTGGCTATTTTCTTATTCAGCCAGCATTACGTCTGGTCATAATGTGACCGAATAATTTACGAATCATAGTTCTAGTAACTATGTCCTTATAACGTCATTGGTCCACTTTTGGGTTATTAGCCTGACTTGTGGTTGCCTAGTTATAAGAGAAACTTTCTGAAGGTCATAGCTACTCCAGACAACTGGCATCCACAGACATACCCACCTCACCACTTCGGTGAGGTACATAGCTCAGCAGTTATCGGGAAGGTATAGTAGCCGATAAAATAGTGTGCATAGCACATGATAAGACGAACATATAGATCGACTTTGGCAAAGGTGACATCGATGGCACCAAGCCCTACGTGAGATTATTCCGAATTGCCTAAGCAAACCATGACCCGGATACCCAATGAGGTTTCATATAGTTCCCATCACCAGGTATCCTAGGTTTCGCCATCTAGTGACGTTTCTTAGTGGTTACATGGTAATGTTGATGATTAGAAGAGACCATCTCATGATCGTCGCACTTACGTCACTAATTAGATGACCCTCAAAGAGAGTCGATAGGTACTCCCTAAGAGAGTCATAGTTACTCCCGCCAAGCAATTCCCATTACTAATCGTCATACCCTAGACACACAGCACGATCTAATGAATCATTAGAGTACTAATTATTCATTAAAATGCCTTGTGTCACATAGTATGCGTCATTATGACTCGAAAATCAGATCATAATGAAGTGCCTTTTTTTTCCTTCATTAGAGCTCTAATAAGGAAAGTAGTGCTAGAACCTTAGAACATATATTAAACAGGAATGCTTATAAGCCAAATTAAGTAAAGCTCTTCCATGTCTGTGTTGAGCTCAAGTTTTCTAGTGCGGGAGCTCAGTGCAGATAAAAACAGCTAACTTTATGGTCGTTGATCCAACATGTTTACTTGTCATTTTTTTGCTTGCATCTTACTTACTCTGCATTTTCCGTCCTTCGTTATGGTAGCCCCTTCGAGATACATATTATGAGGGGAGAAATCTTCACTCATATACACGAATTTTATATGATACCTGCATTCCCGTTTGATATATTCTAAGGCCAGAACTGAATGTGTATTTTGGCATATAATATAAATCTGAAGCTTCTCTGTGCATCTGCTCATTTGAAAATAAGAAGAAGATATTCAAAGAAAAACGTAAGTATATTATGAAAATAATTTTTAATATAATATTTTTTCATTTCGAAATAGTTAAATTTAAAAATAAAATAAATAAAAAAAAATAAGTTTATATCGTCGATTCGATCCATTTCGCTTCTCACTGTCATAAGTGTGACAAAATGAGTTTGATAATACAACTTAATTAAAGAAATGTGTGAATCATTATGGTCTAATGAATCGTTAGTTAATTATTCATTAGGAGCGCTGTGTGTCTAGAGACTGTAATGTGCAATGTGGAAAATAATGCTCTCACGGAAAGAGACATAATTATAAAAGTGGTGTCATATGTTTTCATGCATTTGTGGATCAACGAATAGTCCATGTACATATATATATGTCAGTAGCTAATCCCAAGCATTTGAATCTTTTTTTAAGTATTTTCAATACCCTAAGTGGGGGGTTAGCGTAACAAAGCATTCCGGATTTGATACAAGAACTTTAAAAAAGTAAAAATCCCGAAGTTGGCTGAGGTGATGTGACTGGTTGTGGATGGTTCAACTTTAATGATAACATTGAGGTTCTTGGCTTACAAGAATTATCTTGTCCTTGAAAACTCTTATACTTTAAGCATACGTATACTTGCGTTTGTACAATAATTTATTTTAAGATGCTCATCATTCTTGACCATGAATGACCTTCATTTCTTTCCTTTTTATCAAAAGTTTCGATCTAAAAAGTTGCATTTAAAGTGCACCATAATAACTTTAATACAATCAAAATGAAAGCGTTAACGGAAGTATCACTGTCACTACACACATACAACATACATAAAAACCTCAAAACTTGACCAAACTTATGATTAGTTTTGACCACATACACACAGATCTGTTGAACTGCTGAAGTTAACCACCATCATGGACCAACTGAACACCGCGTTTTAATGTGAAAATGTCAACAAAGTGGTGACCGACATATATAAATCGATTTGACATTATTGTTGTAATACTGACAACAAAAATTAGTCTCATGGATAAATTCATAATTTACGCGCGCTTGTTCGTTTCGATGCACAATCAATTTGCGGCCGTGTCCAATCATTATTTATTAATTTGGTAAATATCTATGTGCACAGAGACACACACACATCTACGCGATAGACTGCCAAACACTGGTCAGCTACCAAATATAAGTATATGTACGTACGTACATAATATGCAAATTCGGACAGGTCTTCTGCATATAAATTTTGATACGTATCGTAATTATGCTAATTCCCTAGGGAATTACTTAAATCACACTATAAGCGCTGAAAACGGTGCTGGAATGGAATGATGACTTATTCAGAGAAATTTCTGCACTACATCCGATCCTGGAGGGTGGTGGTGGTGGTGTGAGAGCTGTTAATGACCACACTCATTAGCAGTGTTCTTTTTCATCTTCTTCTTCTTCTTCTTCGTGTTAAGTGTCCTTTTCTACATCATTTGTAACCAAAGTGAGCGTTTTATTTTCTTATTTTTTATTTATTTTTTTTTTATTTCATTAAATTCTATGAAGAAAGATGATTTCAAATTTAATTTACATCAAAGCTGGTGTAGGTGGTGAACAAGGCTAAATTTTATGGTGTGAATTTTTTTTCCCTTCTGAAAAGGACATTGTGCTCGCACACAATCGACTTTTAATTGATGCCAACAAAAAAAAAATAAAAAAAAAAATTAAAATCTCAAAACAAAAAACGTTTTACGCCCGGAAATAATTGTCCATCTGCGGGAAACATTTGCATTCGTTATTAACGTGCTGCTATTGTTGATGTCGTCGTCGCCTCGCAAAAAGCTACCAGGATGCATCCTGTGCAACACATTTTTTTAGTGCTTTTGTCATCGACGTTGAAAGGAATATTGGGAACAAAGAATTTTTTTAACTGTAGTTAGTAGAGTAGCGCACACACACTTTTAGTGGAAAAATATTAACTGCCATAAATTATGAAGTTTAAAATGCGTTTACGAAAAAACAAAAAAAAAACGACAAATAATGAACACTGGCAGCTGCTTATTGAGAATGAAAATGGCTTTTATTTCTGTGGTTTTTTTGTGCATCATGCTTGCAAATGAAATATTTTTAGTGTGGGAAATAATTATTATGAAGTTCATATTAAAATGTAGGAGGAGTGATAGATATTACTAAATATTTAATTATTATTATTATTATTTGAGGTTAACATTCGACTTTAAATGCTGTGAGCCTGTTGTTTCATATGTTCGTAAGAGGGGCTATATCTCCTCATAAGGGTGGGATTTATGAAGCCTGATGGATGTCCAGGAGCAGGAGTTTTTTCTTTCCAGATTCTACCTCTTTTGTACAAAATCAGCAGTTATTATCTGTAGTCTTAAGCATTTAGGATAATTAAAATGGTCAATGGCATTACTGATGAGGCTCTCCTAATATGAGGTGGTACATAAATGAGAAGGCATCTTGATTGTCTACCTTCAATCAGCTGAGCAATAGGTACCTAAGCACGCTGTTTCTGCTTTGTCTGATAACCTAAATTTTGCGTAAACGCACAACATTCTATATAAAGGGTTTTCCAACAAGAGGTGTTATTTTAATTAGCCCGCTATTTCAGTAGATGTCACTTTTGGAGCTGTCATTTGACATTTGACAAGTAGAAACTACGCCATTAATAAAAATGGTACGATACGCGATTAAACAACGCATTGAAATTATTAAAATTCACTATAAAAATGGTGAAAATGTGGCAGAGACGGTTCGTAAAACTCGAACATTTTTGGGTCGTCGTGAAGCACCTTGTCGGACCGCAATACAAAAATTAGTAGAAAAATTCGAGCTGTCGGGACAAGTTAGTGATGTGAAGAATAAAACCCGTGCACGTCGCTCAAGAACAGCCGAGAATATTGCTGCTGTAGCCGAAAGTATTGAAAAAAACCCAGGTTTGTCCATTCCTCGTCGTTCTTTGGAATTAGGCATTCCACAAACGTCATTACACCGTATTTTGCATAAAGATTTGGGTCGTAAGGCTTATAAAGTTCAGTTAACACAAGAACTCAAGCCGGCCGATCATCAACAACGTCGAGTCTTTGCTGATTGGGTCCTTGAAATGCATTAAAATGATTCGGAATTCCATCGAAAACTCATCTTGAGTGATGAGGCCCATTTCCACCTCGATGGCTTCGTCAACAAGCAAAATTGTCGCATCTGGGGCTCGGAAAACCCAAGAGTTATTGTTGAAAAGCCTCTCTAGCCTCAACGTGTGACTGTTTGGTGCGGTCATTGGACCTTACTTTTTCGAAAATGAGGCTGGAGCAACAGTTACGGTGAATGGATTGCGCTATCGACAGATGATTAATGATTTTTTATGGCCGGAATTGGATGGTATTGATCTGGACAACGTTTACTTTCAACAAGACGGCGCTACGTGCCATACAAGCAACGAAACCATTGATCTTTTACGGGAAAAGTTTCCGGACCGTGTTATCTCTCGAAGAGGTGATCACAATTGGCCACCGAGATCTTGTGACTTAACACCTTGCGACTTCTTCCTTTGGGGCCACGTGAAAGAGAAGGTCTACGCCAATAGCCCAGCGTTGATTCAAGACCTCAAAGATGGAATTCGTGAGGCTACCGAGGACATAGGGCAGCCACTTTGCGATTTGTTTATGGAAAATTTCATGAAAAGGATATGTTCCTGTAAGCTTGGTCGTGGTGGTCATTTGGCTGATGGTATTTTCTATTATTAACGGCATACCTTCCTCTTTATAATGAAATAAAGATCCGATCATTTATCTCAAAAAATGGCATTTTTCTTTGAATATCAAAATAACACCTCTTATTGGAAAACCCTTTATTACAAGCCGTGAAGTGAATTTTTGCGTATGTGTGCAGTAGTGCTGTTTTCCTTCCATTCTCTCTGACGATTATTCAGTTTGAGTAGATCTATGTTCTTTGTGGATAGAGGACGCACATTTTAAAGAAGCATGGAAGGGATTATATTTGTTAATTGCAATGTTTAAAAATAGTTAACATTTTGCACAAACTTTTTCAAGTTTGCTTAAATCGCGGTCTTGTTTATTTATATACATAAATATAATATACCTACATATCTCAATTTGTTCCTCGGATGATATTGACTCCTGTCTATGGATATTTACAGTGAAAGTTTTATAGTGAAATGAAAATTATGTAGACAAGAGAAAAACTACAATTGGTCTAACACCAAAAATATTATATCTTGAAAGAACATGACAGTTAAATAAAGAGAAAACCCAAAGCTCTGTATGGCAACACCAAGAAGGAACTGCCCGATTTAGTTCGTTTTTGAACTCTATTGTGGTCTATCAGCATTATTTCTATTCATTACAAATGGAAGAACAAACTTAATACCTACTACATACAGTACCGATCATTAATTTCAATAAATGCATGTTTTTTAAGAAAATTTATGTTTTTTAAGGTGTTAGTGTGGTTCTTATTTATTTCAACATTCTCAGACATACTTTCCCAAGTTTATTAATGAATATCTTGCTCTGTTTTCTGAAGTCTATGAGTAATTCTATTACATTGGAAGCGAATGGGAATTAGTTGTTATTGATTAGAGAACAAAGCCAGAGCGAAACACGTCGGAATAAATGCATTTCACCATAATTGAACGCGGTGACAGTTCTACCGTATAAGTGCCATTGAATGAATAACTAATAAGGAAACGGCGCATATCAAGTGAAAACCTAAGCTACTCGACGAAATGTATTAGTGTGCTGTGTTTGTATTCGTTTAATCATTGCAGTAGTGAAATCGTGAGATTTTGTACGGTTCCATTTTTTATAATAAAATAAACAAATATTAGCGCCCCCTTATTTTCAGATAATATTTCTTGGCATTGCCTTTGTATGACTGACATAATTTAAGCAGCAATTACAATTCAATTGTAAACAAAACAAACCAGCATTGGAAAATGTTAAATTATTTGCCATGGCTGTTTATTTTTATTAATATTTCACTTTTATTTTGCTTAAAACACTATAATTAATTAGTAAAGCAATTAAACTTACTTAAAGAATGCTTTCCCATGACAATAACGCCGTTTGCTCCTGCAGCACAGCACAGTGCACTTCATCAAGATAATTTTAGACTCCCGAGTCTCGATTAATAAACAATCGTTCGTTCACAAAAGCATATTTCACAATTATGTCACACTCTACTATTAAGTAAAAATCACTTTTAATTATTTATTTACCACAATATCGCTAATTAAAATCCGAACTTCTTTTCATAAAATATGAAATGTCAGAAATGTCAGAAATGTTGATTTGACGCACAATAGGCTGTAGGCCCTCTTGTAATTTCCAACCCCCCCCCCCCACGATTCTAGGTCATACTGTCATTGAATTACTTTAACACGTACACTGTATTCGCATGGTACCCCGCTTCCAGGCACGTTGAATATTTTGTTTTGCGAAAATAGAAAGAAATGGCTCCGATGAAAGGCAGGGCATTCTTTGCAATTTTTGCTCAAGAAAATATTTCCTTTGGTGGCATGCAGATCCACTGAAAGAAGTTCAACGAAACGCCTATGTCCTAGAAAATCTCGAGTGGCCCCAAAACAGGAGGAGAAATACATAATAGTGAAAAGCAAAAGGGGCCGATTTCAAACGGCACCCGAATTACTTGTTGCACTAATGGAATCGTGTCACTTTCGACCTTCAAACGACGTCTATCCGCAGTCAAGTTAAATGGGTATTTCGCAGCCAGGAAACTATTGCTGAGGCCCCAAAATAAGAAGAGAGATTGGCATGGGTCAAACCCCATCGATACTAAAGTGCTTTTCACAGATGAGTCAAAGTTTGAGTTTTTGATTCTAAACGGGGCGTACTTATTTCTGTTGCTTGCCTGGGGAGCGCATGAAAGAACAATGCATATAGCCTACAGTCAAGCATAGAGTAGGTTCAGTCGTGGTCAGGGGATGTTTTGGAGGTCGTGCGGTAGGTGATTTAGTCAAAATTGAATGTGTAATGGACGCAATGAGAAACTATAACATTTTGCAGCACCACACAATCCCCTCTAGCATTCACCAGATTGCCTGTTGTTTCGCACTACAGCAGGATAACGACCCAAAACACACGTCCCGGTTATGCAAAAACTACATCCAGTCCAAAAAAAAAGTCAAAAGGTGTTCAAAAACATGATTTGGCCTCCTCAGAGTTCTGCCAATCGAACTCTTGTGGGATCACTAGGACAGATGCATTCGCAATGTGCAAATAATGAACAAAAATCAACTAAATAAATGCCATGACATTGGAGCCGAAACCTTAAAAAAACTAATCGGAAAAATGACCAGAGTTTGCGCCGCTGTAATCAAGGCTAAATGTGGATATTTTGAGGAGAACAAAATTTAAAGAAATTATTCCTTATTTTTGCTTATTTTCAACAAAACATTTATAAATTTGAGTAAATAATATAATGACGAAAAATAAATCAATTCTTTCATTTATTCCCTCTTATTGAAATTAATGAGCAATTTTGTATACAATGTTCTTTGTGTTGCCTGCTGTTTTCCGTGCTCGTCTTACAAAAACTATACCGCACAAATCACGATTTTGATGAAACATAATGTTTCAAAAATCTGATCAAATGTTCTACTTTTCCCTAAATCTAAGGATGTGTGCCAAATGGGCTAAATGCTGAATAAATCTATTACTTTTTCATTTAGTAAATTTTCGAGCTTGCTAATTCTTCTTCTTTTTAAATGTCAAATTCGTCTATTTACATTTGATAAGTTCGGTTGTCTTTTAAATTTGAAAGTTTTTTAAAAGTATTTCTCGTGTATATTTGCACAATTTATGAACGGAATCCAAGAGCGAGTGGTTATGATCGATGTAAGTAAGTTTAATAAACGCCACACAATTGCTTTGCTTAATAGAAATGAAAGTGACAGCTGAACAATTTGCTAAATTCTACTTTAGTTTGGTGCAGCCCTAGAATTAGCTGGCAAAATTTCAAATGCAAACTGGAATTTAGCCAGTATTTAGCTCGTTTCGCACACATGCTAAATCTCATCTAAAAGTGGAAGAAAAAGAATTTTAGCATGCATAAACTTGTACTAGAGGAAAAAGGCAAGCAAAATGACAAGCAAAACTATTTTTGCAAGAAAAAGAAAGCTAATGACATTTTGTTCCACTTCCCATGTCATTTGGCTTGGTATAGAAGTGTCAAACTATCACAAACATTATTACAGCCAGTTTGCATCCCATTGGAATGAAAACCCTGCTCTTCTGAATGGAGCACAATTTAAGCGCTCGCCTAAACTTTATTTGGCAGCTCTTTAGAAGAATATTCCAGAAAAATAAGCAAAGACGCAAGTAAATAATACCGCAGACAGACTTGCGCTTTCAATATTGTGGTTTGCACTAAACCGCAAGTGTGTCTATATATACTGAGAAACAACTCAGTATGTAGAAGATTGGAACTCTATATTGAAATTGCGAAAAATTTCGCGGTATAGAGCATTAATTGCAATCTGACTCTAGTTATAAGCCATAATCATTTAACACGAAACTTTTAGACCCGAATTTTATACTGCAATGTTGGCTGCAACTTTTCTGACATTTAATATTTGACACTTTTCAAGTTGTAGTGTCTATTTCGTTCTTATTCTCTATATAGACAAGTAATTTCACAATAGTTTCTCGCACTTTGTAAGTCAAATGACAAATTAAATGACAAATCAAATGTAAGCTATCTAATTAATTTTCAGTATCGCGTAAACCGTAAATGTGTCTCTGAAATTCTATTATTGCAATATGACATAATTGCAATATCGATATCTCAATTTGAAACCGCAAATCTGTCCCCAGTATGACATTCTTGAAAGCTCTCTAACAAAAGCTCAAAGCTTTTAAATTGTAGGGCTTTAAATCTACCCAAGTAAATATATGAGTATCGTACCATCCTTATCTCTAACAGTCGTAGGTTTAAGAACTTTCCGCTATTTCACTCAACTTTATTCCGTTCTGCTTGCAAGCTCAGTGTAGAATTTGATCTGGAGAGATATTAAACTAAGCTGTAGTAGCATTGCCAGATGACAGTGAATTGAATATTTCATATTAAGCTTAAAAAATTCACCATTTTAAGTAGTACCTAAATATTCTCAAAAGTTTTCACTTTCATCTGGCAACGCTGAACTTAGCTTATAACCATCCAATGTAAGTTGCCTTCTACGTTCTTTTAATAGTTTTTAATGAAATCAAAAATAAAAACAAAATTAAAATCACCAGCGATGTTGTTGTTGTTGTAATTATCACCACATTTGCATTCATAAGAGCACCGAAAAGCTTCAGACGAGCACGAGAGTTATGAATGAATAAATCATCACTCGCAAATTAATTCAATTCTAGCCAACAATTAAGCCAGTTTTGATAACTTCACTTACCTAACTATATACAAATATGTATGTGTGTATACATAATGAAAATACTCATAACGAGATTATTTTATCATTATTCTTCAATGGTGGTAGTAGCCTTTCGTATTTGAAAACAAACTTTGAAAACTTTAACAAAACCGCAAAGCTTAACATTTCCTCCACGAAAGTCCTTTTCTGAGTACCTAGTACACTTAAATTTTGCTGACCACACGAAGAGTTGTGTGAGTTTCTCAAAAGGCTTAAAAAAAAATGTTAAAAAATAAAACGAAAATCTCCTCCTAGATTTTTTTGGTTGTCGTAATTTGCGGTGAATTTAATTTTTTTTATTTTTTTTTTATTTGTGTCTCTTACACACAGGCAGGACTTTTAAGGAAATGAGAGCTAGTTGGCGTCTTCCATAATTTAGTGATGGTGGTGGCTGGGCTGGCGTCTCTAGAGAAGCAAATTCTCTTTATAGTCGTTAGGTTTAATTAATGTTACTAGCAGCAGTATGAAATGAACGAAATTACTAAAAAATAAATAAAAATCCTCTTTTGAGTGTAATTTATGAAATTTGCAAAGAGAATTTGAATAAATTACGGGACCTGAATTGGATTGGTTCGCATTTGTGGCAGGAATAGGAAAAATTAAAGCACGCTGTTGTGCAGCGGCAGATAGGTATATAAAGTCAATAAAATACATTTTCGGAAAGTGTGCAAATGATTACATGCCCTGGGAGTGTGCTAGTCTTAAGGCCGATATATACCTGGCACATGACAAATTGTAAACAAAATCGGATGTTAACATTTGCCACATGTATATTCATACACAATAGAACTGCTTAGAACAAAAGAAATTCTTAGAAACTTAATTAGAAAAAAAAAACTCAAAATTTCTCCCATAACTATTATACCGAGGACAGACTTGCGGTTTCAAATTGAGATATCGATATTGCAATTATGTCATATTGCAATACTAGAATTTCAGAGACACACTTGCGGTTTACGATATTGAGAATTAATTAGATAACTTACATTTGATTTGTCATTTAATTTGTCATTTGACTTAAGGAAGATTCGCGCACGTACAAAATGCGAGAAAATATTGTTAAATTACTTGTCTATATCCCTTTCCCTCCTGAGAAAAAAAAAGTTCTCCGATTTACATGGCATTTCATTTACTGCCTCCTTAGATCAACAGTATTAAGAGAAAAAAATCGAAAAATTTCTCACCGGCCTCCTTTCTCGAGAAAAGGACCCTCACGATTGTGAGGGTTAGGAATTGGAGACACACGAAGGTAAAAAACGAAAAGAAAATTTTTCTCATACAAATTTTCCATAAGCTTTTATTTATGCGTCCAGAGTTTTAAAAGTTTTACTTTAGAACAGTAATATAAAATTATATAACAGTGAATATTTTGATTAAAATAGCTTAATATAAAAAAATTATACCTGCGAACATAAACAAAAATAAATTTCGTTTCATTTTAGAAAAATCATCAAAAAAGTTCATTGAACGAAATAAAAAAAAAATTAATTTATGTCAAAATGAACAAAATAAAAACTAAAAAATATATAATAAAAAATCATAATTAACACTCTTAATTTTTAAGCTCTTTTTCTAAGTGAATGTCTTGAAACAATGCTTGTCCTTGGAAATACATAAATATTACGTTGCATTTATCACAGCGATTCCGTGTACGGCTATTGCAGGATGGCAGGCGACACATCTTAGGAGCTTTTAAGTCATCAGTGATTGGCCAGTGATTAAAGTGGTCTAGTCTTATATCATCAGGGGGAAGCGGAGCATATCGGTTCGTGGTTGGACTTTCAGTAGATTCGAATCCTGCGAGACTCTTCTCTACTTGTGGGGAAGCTGCCACTAGAAACACTTCTGCAAGCTCTAGCCGAAACTGCAGAAAATCTTTATATTTTTCTGTCTTATCTTTTCTATACTCCATCCAGGAATTAACAACCGCTAAATCGAAGAAGTGAAGTGACATTTTCAAAGTCCATTTCTTAGATTTTAACCATGTCCGGTATCATTCCCATATGTTTATTATACTGTCTAATTATTATTTATGGACATGGTATGTTCACAAATGCTTTGTCTTTCTTTGACCATCTCCGAACGTTTTCTATCGACTCTTTTCCAAACGCAGTGGATGAAAGAAGAATGTCCTTTGTATCTTTCCATTTAATAATAGCAACTTCACCATCATTCCCCACGAACTCTTGCATTTCTCCCCTATCCATTGTTGAATCCTTGGAGAAGGGTGAGTTCTTAATGCGGTTGGCCATAATAGTTCCGGTCTCGTAATAATCAAGGGTTAAAAGTTTCAGCAATAGAGGTATACTTGTAAAATACCTATCAAAATACAGAAAACTCTTTGGAGGGATGGTTTTCACAAGATGTAATACGACATTCGAACCAAAGCCCTAATCCAGTATCTGCAATTTTGGTCTTCTTACCTTGATAAAGCTCGTAGCTTCTTGCAGGACATTTTCCAGTAAAAGGAATAATTTGCTCATCGATTGAATAATGTCCAACATTACGATCAATCTGGTGACATCTATTCCTTACATGATCAATGATTGGTTGTAGTTTCCAAAATACATTTCCCTTGTCTGGATCACAGTTAATATCCAAATAATGCAGACAAGTTTGCAAAAGGTATATCCTGTCCCTTGTAAAAAGCATTAGTTACCTTATCTACCGATATCCCTTTCTTAAAATACATTGATAACCTCGGATATTTTAGGCATCCAAATAGAAGATGTGCACCATAAAATTTCTTTAATTCAGTGACAGTTGTTTTAAGCTCAATACCCTTGACAGATAAAGCATACATGTTTGTATACATAGCCGGCTTTTTTAAAATGTGCATTACTAAAATATTTCTGGAAATAATACAGTGGGGTTCCCACAAAATGCGTCGATTCTATGAGCTACAGGAGCAATTTCACGTGAAACAAAATTCCTTTGACACCACAAAATGCACCGGCGTCCTTGATTTTCATCGCGTACCTGTGCTGAAACAGTATCATCTGTAATTTAATAATTTTCGCATAGTTAAATGAATTTATAACTTTGCAATTAAATGCAATTTCTAAGAACCATACCCGCGCCAGTATCACATTCCTGCTCTTCTGCACCTTGTTCATTCAACTCCTCTCGATTTTCAACATCACGTGGAATCCATTCTTCATCAGAATCGGCATCGAAATCACTTAATTCTGATGGACATTCATCAAGAAGATCCAACAATTGATCATCACTAATACATTGTCGTCCTACCAAAATTGTTTAATTTCAAATTCAACTACATGTGTAACAAAAAGGATGAAAGAACTCAAGTCATAAACCAATTTCCATGATGGGGTTCGATCCGGAACTAAACTGGTTTTTGTGTATATGCGTGTGAAAAACTGAAATCTAAATTTGAAATTTTTACACTTGTATACGCAAAATACCGTTTTAATATAAATTGAATTCCATCATAGGTATGTACATCACAAATCGAGATAAATCGTCGATTTCGTCTTCTTCATGAGTACTACTGGAAAAGTACAATCAATTCCTAAACCTCACGTTTGTGATAGCAAAATATAATACGTAATTTCGCAGAATGGTTGATAATGACGAACACAAAAACATTTGTATTTCGAAATATAATATTCCAACTAACACTTCGCATGTTTGCACTTGAAAGTTCAACGGAAGTATTTAAAATAATATTACTTACTTTTTCGGTTTCGTGGTTCCATGTTCGCTGTTGCTTTTCCTCTGTTCTGTGCAGCTCTAAACTAGTGACTGAGAAAAACTTTCCATACAATTTACAAAAACACTATTCTCAGAAACGGTTGCAATGAAAATTATCGGGAAATATGAATAAGCAAAGCAGCGGGAATTTTTTTTTCTTATCCATACGTTTGTGAGGGCAGGGACGGAAAGGGGGAGAATAAGAACGAAATAGACACTTCGACTTAAAAAGTGTCAAATATTAAATGTCGGAAAAGTTGCAGCCAACATCGCAGTATAACATTCGGGTCTAAAAGTTTCGTGTTAAATGATTATGGCTTATAACTAGAGTCAGATTGCAATAAACGCTCTATACCGCGAAATTTTTCGCAATTTCAATATAGAGTTCCAATCTTCTACATACTGAGTGTACACCAAATGTATACCGAGTTGTTTCTAAGTATATAGAGACACACTTGCGGTTTAGTGCAAACTGCAATATTGAAACCGAAGGTATGTCTCCGGTATGACAGCTTACAAGAAAAACTTAGACCTTTTAAATTCTTCAAGAATATATACGATACATACCTATATAATATATGAATGTAAGTAGCAACATAATCACCTTTTTTATAGATTACCAAAGCATTAGATTAGAGCGCAACAGGTTTTCGATCCGGGACTGTGGGCTTGACTTGCGACCTGGAGTTCCTTCACGACGGCTTGACCCTATGCGGTATAACGCCAAAAAGTGTGCCATGTCCGGCTAAATGTTGATTGCCATGACCAGCTGGAGTAACAACGTAACTATGTTTGCTACTGGATAGGGCTGGTAATCGTGTGTTGCCACTTTCGGTGATTAAAAATTATGATGACTTCTGGCCAAGCAGTGATGGACAGAACATATAAGACATTTATGATGGAAAATATGTATGAGACATCTACAAATATATACACAAAACATACAAGGATTAACAACCACTACACTGGGAAAGGAGTAGGAAGGTATATGAGCAATGCGCCATTAAAATGGAATAAAAAATGTGTGTTGAATGAATAGCTCAGTTACACCTGCAGCAGTTCTAAGGCTGCAGCAAAGCATGTTAGCTGTTTGAGTTTGCAGAACTTATAGGGTTGCAGCAAGCTCTGCAACGAACTGGCGCCTAAAATATGGGATAACTACTTCTGGTTGAACTGAACCTCGGGCAGGTTAGTATGCTGTACTCTATGCCATTCGGTATGTTGCATGGGTTGCAGTTGACTAGGTCAAATTTTCATATTGTTTGAAAAAGCTTGGCGTCATACCTGTGGCCAGTATAGAGCCTCTTGATAAGCCTGGCTCGTTGCGAGAGAAGTCCCAGTAGAACCAGCGGATTTGCGGGATAGAGAGAAGAAGTTCTTGAAGAATGAACCTGATTTGGATGACATGCGGGTAAATTCATCGTCCCAGTCTATGTGGATGGAGCAGTTTATAGCCAGAAGGCCATTTTCAAGAGAAAGGGAGGTCTCAGAGACCTAGTCTGACGCTACAGCCTGTATGCCTAGAGCTCCCCTGACGGGGACGATTTGAGCACATTATATCTATTTGTGACGGAGTTCAGATATGGGAATTCGACTGCACAAACACCTGTATCTAGTGGTTGAGCTAAGCATCAGTGGCATAGACAGCCCAGTCGTTGGAATAGTGAGCGTTGACAGCACCGAGATAGATTTGTGATAGGTCCTCAACTGAGATGGTGCACTTGGTCTTACTAGCCCTTGACGGCCTGCCATCTATCCTACATCGAATTCGCTGCGAAAACAAACAAAACATAAAAGACCAGAAAATGTCAGAAGGTTAAAGGTAGAGATTGTAGGAAGTCAAGTATTAATAAATTGTGGAGGATTAGTATACGCCAATTTAAGCTACACTGAAGTGCAGAGAAAAAATTTTCGAAGTCAAGGATAACAAATCGTAGACAATAGAAGTTTACAAAAATGCATAGAATGATTGAACAATGATTTAAGGTTTTTAGCACAGTAGACCGTTTTAGCCTCCATGCTTGAGATCACCCCCTGACTTAAAAAAAACCAAGGCACAACATAAACGTAAAACTGTTGCTTATCTCTCCGTGCAACTAGATAAAGCTTAGCTACCTTTATCCAAATGGAAAGTGCTTTATAATTGGAAAATTTAACCTTTTGCTTCCTTATACCTCTGTGCTTATACTTAGCTTATCTCTCATTCCTTTCTAGCAAAAGTAGTGCATGTTATCTATCATAGAATTACCCCTAAGCTGACACTTAAAAGTCAAATCTATGTAGAGTACCTATACACATGCATGCTATATTATCCCAACTCCACATTTTCCAAGAAATTTTAATTTGATTGAAATTTAAATCCAACAAAGCAAAAAAAAAACACTACTCATGCCATGCATGCATGCATTCATTGTGCAATGGACGAAAAATTGATGCTTTCTAGTCTCATTCCCATACGAACTACCTACATAGCTGCTAGCAGCATTCTGCTGAATCCTTGATTTTCTCTCGTATTCAATTAGACCACAGAAACACATGTACAAATTGCACTGCCTGATTGTGGTTATCATGAACAAGGACAATGTCCCGAAATTTCGAATCTTCATGTTGAAGAAACCGCACAGGATTTATTTCCCGGTCAGTATAGTCTGTACAGACCGCAAAGACCGTTGCGCCTAAGGTTTTTGTCTCATGCTTGCATATAAGAAAATTTCCTAACCTCCTGCTTGGCTGCATTCCATTTTGCTATATGGCAGGCAAGGATTCATTCACACATATGTACCTACCTACATATATATGTGGCTCACTCCCGTTGTGTTCAAGGATGATAATCTATGACTATTTCCTAAGCCAGAAAATCTCAGACTGGAAATTTATTCAAATTGTTTACATCCCCTTTCTATCTATGGAAGAGGAGGGAGAGATTATGGAGGCGCACACAGCCTTATGAGGACTAGGAAACGTTATTATTAATTTATGGCGAACGATTTGTTGTTAGACGATAGAAATGAGCACGTTCAGTAAATTATCTACATTGTACCTACCTATAGGAAGTATATGAGTGTGAGTATGTGCGGTGATATATTACATTTGTGGGAGTAAGGAGATCTTAAAGGTGTCTGAAGATATATATTCGATCAGGCTAGGAGTGAAGAAGAGCAATGAGATTTTAGCTGAAATTGAACTACAGCCAAAGATTTATGGGAGTGCATTCGAATAGAAGTGAGTAAAAGGTTCAAGGAGTGACTTGAACCATTTTTCTATGTCAGGCCATGAATTTCCTAATTTCAATGCAGAAATCCATGTGATGAATGACTAACAGGAGTTAACAGTCCTCAGGTTTTGTTGAAATCCATATGAGATATACATAGCTACAGTTACCGCGTAGAATTTAGAGATGCAAGAGTATGCCTGAATAACTTTCTTGCAGAACGGATTGGTTTGAGAAAAGAAAGGACCAACTCAAGCCAGAATAATTTTATGGGTTAAGGGAGTGAGGCAATACTACACCCTTATACCCCCGCCGTACCACCATCCATTGGATTCATTGTCATTGGAAGTGTGTGAAAGGCTGAAATTCCTGAAGTTTGAAAATGTCCCACTCCAATGAAAAATATACGAACATCACCTTTGTTTACAGATTTCACACGTGAAAAATACGCTCGCACTTTCCCGAATCATCAGATACCAACAGTACGGGCATTTTATGTAGCTTTAAATTGGAGAAAATGGTTCGTGACGTCCTCAACGCAGTGATGAACACGCGCGTAATCGAAAAATCCTGAATGATGAACAATTTATTTTTAGGATTGTTGCAAATAATAGCAACATCAACATGAAAGGACTTGAGAGACACCACACAGGAATCAGCATATTTTGGAGGACCAAACTCTCTTGAAACGGGTTTTTATGGATAGATGCGTCTACCCTTGGTATAAATATTTGATACTTGGATTAGGACATCCTGTATGTACTTATTTTCTGTGTCATCCCTATCATCTACTCTCTTATAAAGATCTTTTCTCCCCTAAAAACAAAGCTAGGGCTGAAACACACCGATGTGGTGTCGGTGACGGTACCGGTAGCGGCACATACTTATGTTTTTTGTAAATAAATGGGTTGTTGCAAAAACGAAATGTTTGCTTTTGCTGCCGGAACGTGACACCGAGATCATCCGGGGACATGTAATAATCATGTCAAAAAGCTGTTAACTCCGAAGTGCCAGGTTCTTGATTTTGCGGAAAGCAAGCAGCAAACGTCAAAATTACCAATTGCAAACTTTGACTAGGCGTACTCGCTGCACTTGGTACCAATGAGAGGTATTCGAGGGAGGAAAAATTCGAAAATGCCAAGTTTCGAACTGCTGCACTAGCAGCATACCAATATTACTGCAAGCAAATAGCTTCGGCCATTTTGAAATTCTGAAATATCTGATGATCGGAGGGCTGTGTAGCTCTTTACCTGCGATTTGAGATGATAATATAAGAATTCAATTCATTACGCGCTGTGAGTTTGTGATACAGTTATTATTTATACTATAAAATATACTCTTCATTGAACACGCACACAATGAAACTCGGTAATCATATAAGCAACTACCGCGGAGAAAAATTATTGATAGCAAGTCTAGACACAAAAGTCTAGAAAAATGCGCGTGCAGTATGCGGCAACGTGTACGACTTTTTTTCTAACCTCTAACGAACCTGTACATAGATAGATATTTAGAAGTTTTATATAGAAAATTTTCCTGCATGTAATTCACAATAGCTTTTTGAATTGATGTTATAAGTAGAGCAGTATAGATTCACTAGAGACCTTGATATCTGCCTACCCGAATATCCAACCAAACATTTCTAGCAAGTTGAACTGGCCTGTCCGGGAGACCTAGAAAATTCTACTCCTGTGACCAGTACGTGAGCAACGGAAACCACTAGTTAGTACGTGTACAACGGAAGTCTCTCCTGGCCCACACTCAAATTAGATTTAGAAGTATTGACAAGAATTTCACTAATATAAATTATTTTACATTTATAATAGGGACGCAAGAAGAATAAATAATTAATTTGAACTCAACCCAACTGTTGTCATTTGGACCCCTCTCTCCACTGAAGCTACCCAGAGTCAAGCTCTGACGTACCGACCGAACTATTGGTGCCCGAGCTATCCCGACCGACAGAGTAAACGACGTCACTCCTTTTTTTCTTTCTTTGACATTTCAAAACAGGACCCGCGGTGCTCCTGGTCAAGAACAAGAGCAGCGAGAGGGTTAACCCGGGGTTAACCCAAGTAGCAAACAAAAACAGAAAGTGACAGCTTCGGGAGTCACGAGTGCCATGACTCTGGCAAATCGTACACAAAATGGACTTGAGGGTTAACACCGAAGCAAAACAAAAGCAACTTTTGAAAATTTCATTTTCGGATTTTATTATGATTATTATGTTTTGAAAGCTTTGACAGATCATCAGCAAAAAATGATTATCTTTATTTTTATCCATGCAATTAAAAAAAAAAACATTTCATCAAAAAATATAATTTACATTCGGCCTATATATGCCGAAGCCTACTCTATCTTCTATCTTAGATGCATTATTATTTGAATGATCGAATGACACTGTTTACGATACTCTAAAATCAGTTTGAATTGTGTTTCAAAACTATAATGGTTCGACATAATATTTAAGAGTAATTGGTGTTCTGCAAAGATGTTCGACCTCAGCCCAAGAAACTAAACAGGACTTTCCTTCAACTGCATCTGCATGTAAAGTTTTGGGCCACTCTCAGTGGAATAAGACTGGAAAAGCAAGTCCTCTCAAGCCAGGCAATCTGACTGGCTATTTGAAAGTCTTTCACGAATTTCTAGGAAGATCTAATGGGCGATTCTATTTTAAACATACAAGCTGTTGCTGTTTTTACTAAGCTCTCTATAAGTATATGACTACAGGGTCATTTTTGGTTTGACTCTAAAGTTGCAGTAGCGTTTTCCAAAACTTTTTATGACTGGAAATTTGTATCTAAGCTAATACTTTGACATTTGACCTCCATTGAGAATTCCACTACTATTTCCTCTGCAGAATACTAAGTCCTATATCAACTACTGAAGTTTTGACGACCATCGATTGTGGAGCACCCTGTATTTTAATTAACTTAATTTTTTGTGGATATTACTGCAGCATGCAGAATCTAAAAAAAAGTTTGCTACTTGGGGACCTCAAACTCCTACACCCAGCCCTAATCTCCAATTTTGATTGAATCTCTTTGAATCAGTGTTGGGCGTAATCTGATTGCAGTGTAATTTAATTAATAATTCCATTACAGTTTAGTCAAATTACAAAGTAATCTAATTAAATTGTATTCGATTACATATCAATCAGATTACTTATGAGAGAATATGTTATCTATCAAATGTGTAATCTGTTACAATATAATTAGATTATTTTGTAATCTAATTACATTGTAACAGATTACTTTGTAGATTACTTGAAAGTAATTAATAATATAATGAAATGAATTGAAAGAAAATAATATTGTTCTCATACGAAATTAGTTTTAGGGAGTTTTATGAAGAATTAGAATACAAATATCTTAAATATCTTAAATGTCTTAAATGTAATCACATTAATTAGATTAACATGTAGTGGGATTAACTTGTAATCGATTAATGTGTAATCAGATTAACTTGTAATCACATTACACGTTAATCGATTACATTATGTAATTATGGAAATGGATTACATTAGTAATCTGATTACAGATTACGTCGTTAATTGTAATTGTTAATCAATAATCAGATTACATTTTGCCCAACACTGCTTTGAATGCACCAGCGCTTTCAGGCATGGTATAGTCCCCATCTTATAAATCTAAAATTTTATCCCATTCACCTCCAGTCTAGGAGGCGAACTAGTCTTTTAAGTACTCTGACAAATACATATATGGAGAAGAATACTCTGAGATCTGCCAGACTTCCTTGGTGTGTCTTCATCTTTAGAATTCATCCTGAGACTGTCCGCAGTTTCTATCGCATCTCATATGGTCACTAGACCCCTTCTCCCCAGCATTTTTCAAGGTTCTTGTTGTTAATGTCTTATTTAAGGAGTTTGTTTTCCCTTCATTCCTTATGTGTTGGCCAAACCCGAAAGAGAGGCTCTGAACTGCTTGAGATAGAGTTAACTAATTAGATTGAGTGCCCTATATCCATCGGCATAATAAGGGATCATTTAGGTAAATGTCCTACTCTAGTTGCAGGAATCTCCTCCATGAATTAACATTCCATTAATCCCTGAAACATCTCTCCTATTTGAATGTTCAAATTAAAAGTACTCACAACAACTGAAAAATCAGCTGACCCCACCGAGACTGGAACTAGCGACCTCTATGTTTGAAAATTACTACCAGAAATAGTAAGAACAATTATTGTTATTTTTTTTTTCTTAACTACTTTTATTGTGTGGTTATGGAATTTCAATATCCTTGCAGCCTTGATTTAAATACTTCAGAGGTCAATAGATTTTTACATGCTTCAAAAGCAAGCGCTTTTGTCCCATACACCAAATCACTCCGTTAAAGGGTTCTCTCCACGTATCTATTGTTTTTTTTCACTTTGCCATCTTTTTGGAAGGATTTTAAACGATATATTGATGACAAAGAGGAAATTGCAGCATTTGATTATGTCTAAAAGGAGTTGAGCTCTTTGAACGTGGTAATAAGTAACCTCGGATCTATCTACGTCAAACTGCTATATAAACACACATACATGCATATACATGCATATACATAGTATTACATAATATAAGAACTAACGGATTCTTTTTCTCTGTATGTCCATCAACCGCCAAGGAAAAGGACACTTAAGAAACTCTATCAAGTTCTTATCGTGTTACCGATTCAATGGTTTTACGAGGACTATCGATTGTTACCACCATTGCATCACCCACTCGGGGTAGTACCCACTTATCTCTAAATGGAGGAAAACTTCTTCCAGATCAGTGGCAGTGATTGCTGTGACCCCTGTGTGACTGTATGAAAACCCACACCCTCCCCCCTCCTCTCCACAAAGTAGAAACAATTCTGCGGCCTCCTCCTGATAGTGAGGCACAAAAGAACGTCGTCGAAGCAAGTATTGAACTGAATCCTTTCGATATCGAAGAGGATTTATGATGGCGGGCTCATGCAGTATATATACGGAGAGCACTGGAAATGATAAACTGTATCACTTTGCCAGGGCAATGTATTCCACCCATCCAGGAATATAAATCTGTCCAGATCCAAAGTGTTTTATATTGTGCAACTGTCTCTTTAGCCCTAGCCTGGTTATGGTGCTCTGCTCAGATTCTGTATGTTTCGGTTTATGTTTCAGGAGGTGATGGTTCATGTTTGCACATGGTACAGAGCCGCCCACGCACGTTCTGATAAAACCATGCTTCTCTGCATATACCCGTGCATACATATAATAACGGGATACCCAAACTAACCGGACAGATTTGCCTTATTGAAACCATTATCCTGTGATATATAAGCAGATATGTATGTATCGAGGGCGTTGAACGGGCTTTTGTTCCCAAGGCGGAGGGATATTTTCCTATGGATGTGTGTGTGTGTATAAGGCATTATTGCAAACAACTGTGCAGTGGCGGAATAATGTGCTTTTCGAATACTCATTAAGGTAATTGGATTTTACAAGTTTCGTTTCAGTGAGCTTTTGTAGATTCTCAGTATCTTTGCAACTTCATTATGACTTTGAGGCGCTATAATTTTTGATGTGAACCGTAACATTACAAAACGACTTTGCATTACTGCTGCTTTAAGTACAGCTTAACTGTGCTTTTAAAGTGTAAGCTGCAATGATACATATAATCGCAGGTACTTAGTTTTGGTTAGAGTACAGGATTCTAATTATCCGCGAAATTAAAGTAATCCCCTTGATAGTTTTTTTAAAGACAGAAGATGGGAAAAGGTTATTTCGGAAACTGTATAGAGGAAACTGAATGCCAAGCATGTGGTCATAAGCGACGAATTGTGTTATGCTGCTTTAGTGATTCTAGTTTCTCACGGGATTTTCAAGTATACTTCACTTCGAAATGTAAGCATCTTGTCTCTACTATTCTTTCTTATTTTTTTTTAAAGCCGTGTGGCTAGGACCCGCCGTTGCGCCTTTCGCAGGGTCTTGCCCTGAAGCCTACGGTAATCCAGTCAACACTTTCCACCAAGAACTATATTATACTACTAACTACGGCAAGATGTTGCTGTATCACTTCCGATACGAAGTGCTGTCAACTGTCGCATCGAAAATTTCCATTGGCAGTATTTTTTAGCATTTTCGTTCGACGAGCGTTTTCGAATACGTAAATGACATTTTCGGAAATCTTGATAGTGTGTCTAAAAAATATTTTATTATTATTTTATATATTATCTACAGTGATATCACAATTATAATCGCCAACATTATCGGTACTTGTGATAGATTCTTCAATGCCAAAATCGTTCCCTGGAAGACCAACAACTGCAGTTACCATACCCACCAAAGCAATGAACCGCTCTTTAAACGCACTGAATTCGACTACTTTTCCCACATTTCCTGTCTTGCTGCGCTCCAATTTATCTGTTCGCATCTTCCTTTTAAATAACTTTTATCAACTCACAAACCCCTGACTAAAAACCTTTGTGTTTAAGCGCCTGTACGTCTGAGCGCCTGCACGCCTGAGAGTGCCGTTCGTGACCACAGAGTTTTAGAGTAGTAAACGTGGATGGATTTACATGGGATTTTTTGATTTAGAATGAGTGAATGGGACTTTTCTGATGGGGTGAAATGTTCTTACGTTTTGGGAGTTTTGGGGTGGGGGTGGTAACTAACACCCGTGGGGGTTGTCCAATTTGGGCCGTGTGTGATATGAGTCGAGAGTGGTGAGTCGAGAATCCAGAGTTGGGATTCGAGAGTCGAGATTCAAGAGTCGAGATAAAAAAAGTTAAAAAAAGTTACAAAAGTGAAAAAAGTTAAAAAAGGTTAAAAAAAGTTAAAAAAAAAAGTTAAATCGTGACTCGAGAGTCGAGAGTGGGGAGAGTGTATAGAATTTATAAATTAAAAAGTTGAAAATTAAGTTGAAAATAAAATTTATGAAAAAAACTTTTAAAATAAAAAACTGATGAATAAATTACACTAAAAAGTAAAAAATATTTTTTCCTTTTTCAGTGATATACATAAGAAAAGTTTCATTGCAAAATTAAAAAATGAGATTAAATCTTAAAAGTTTAAGCATTTACAGTTAGACAATTGTGATTATATGTAGTTATGGATGCCCAAATTTTTTAAGATTTAATCTGGAATTCTATTTTGAAATGAAACTTTTCTAGTTATATATCACTGAGAAAAGAAAAATTATTTATTACTTTTTAGTGCAATTTATTTAATTTAGAAGCTTTTTTCATTTATTTTTTTATTTATTTTTTTAATCGGCACACACCTGCGAATAATTAAGAACATGTTAATAAGGTAACGAAAACTTCAATAAAAATTTCCACTTTTTACCTCCATCCATCTTCCTATCTTCCATCTTCTTAATAAATGCGCTAGTAATCATTTCGTGATGAATCTCCATAAAACCCTTTTCTATAGAACAATCTAGTGACTGCGAAAATGCCTCGTTTTACAATGTCAAATGGCTCCACTTGTACCATTTTGGATAGTTTCGCTCACGCTCAGTTCCTAAAGGTTCTGGACCCGGTAAAGAGAATACAAGGTATTCTCATTACGAACGACGTTCCACCGTTGGTGGACAAAATGTCGTGTAATGTTTAGGAAACCACAGTACAAAAAACTCAATACTCTTTCTCCTCTCTCTATCTTTTCAATAGAAATGTATATACATACATTAATGAGAATACCTTATATTTTTGCTTTTTCAGTGGGCTCTGCAACTGAAGTATAGACAATGGGTTCAAGGGATAAGCCCTAAGAGCATAACAAACTAATAACATAAAAAGGGAAGTAGAACAACCAGTAACGCCTTGCTAAAATATAAAATCAACGATGCCTCGACCTGATGTAGGGAAGGCCGCTATTTTTTCCTTAGAAATTTACTTGAAATTTTTATGCATTATTTGAGGCCGACAACGGATGTTCGGACCACTAGCAATTTTTATGAGCATAGACACGTAGATGAGCAATAAGCATTCATTTCTTCTACAACTGTCGGTCCAACGGCTGTTGTACAACCGTTGGACAAACAATTGTATGGTAATCCACAGACGATACAACTGTTGGACCGATTTCTTTAATCGCATATACAACAGCGGTGTGCCTGTATGCACTTCCAACCATCCAACCGAGTTTGCGATCATTGCATGCTTCATACAATTAGCCCACACACCATACAAGACAACGATTGTACGCCAACATGAATTAGTACAACAGTTGGACCGACAATTGTATCGTGTGTGGGGCGCTTTATTTTCAGATACAAAATGTGCTGTTGTTGGCCTCCAAAAATGCATATAAATTCTAAAGAAAAAATTTCAGTATATTTCTATAAAAAAAAAGTGAGGGCTTCCCTCCATCAGGTCGAGGCATCGTTGATTTTATATTGGTTACGTCTGTAGTAGTAGCGCCTCTACAATACAACAACTAACTAAGTCAAACTTCATTTCGCAATCATTAGATAGTTCTATAAAACTTAGCATTATGTTGAACTGCTGCACTGTTGTGACTTTCTAAAAGTGAGGTTATATAAAGATGTTATGTGATTATATGTTATTGAATAATTCACACAGAAAATGGGTCTTTTTTACCTAGCAGCTATTTTGTACAGATTGGTTTATTTAGAACTTTGTTTGCCAAAATATACAGTGAAAATTTATCAAAATTTCGACAGTCAATTTATGACAAAACATACTGCCGTGCCGTGCCGTGTTGACATTTTCAATAAATTATCGAATATCGAAATTTTCGACAGATACAACATGGTTATTTTCCTTGCTTCAAAGGACTCCCTGTCACAACAGCGGGCAAACACTAAGGTTGATTGGCAGACACTTAAGTTACGTACATAGAGATTTTTCATATACTTGTTTACAACCAGCAGCTGATTTAAATGTAGTGAAATTCAGAAACTGGGGAAATTTCAAGACATTGAACAGATTTGATAAATAAATAAAATAAAAATGTCGCAAGTAAAGTTGATTAGTTTGGTGTAAGATGCGGAATTAATTAATAACTTAAAATGCCGGGATTATAGAAATCTAGAAAAAATTTATGAATTCTTCCAATTATTTAAATTGACAACATATAAAAGTGAGAAAATAAAAGTACCAAGCAGTAAACCAAAGAACTTCTAAGAGAAGTTAAGTTAAGTTACATGTTCTTTGGTTAAAACGAAAGATCACTACGCCGAAGTTATCAAACGCCCCGGCGGCTGAGTCGAAGTCATGTACGCTTGCACTGTGTTTCAGCCTTTATCGTTTTTGAGCAGAGTCTGGCATTGTCTTGTCTCACGTAGGTTTGAAACGAGTGCGAAGACATGAAGATATTTGCACAAAGATGGTTGAAAAGGAAGAAGCCAGAGCCAAAATTGATTAAGACAAAATTCGTGCTATCAATTTTCATTAGAATACAATGGCAATCACTCCTTCAGTAATGTCCAAAAACTGCCTCTACTTTTTATTTTTACCACTCCTATTCAATTCTTCTCATATATATCACTCGTAAGAAATGCTTGAGAAAACATCACATTTACAAAGTTGCATAAGTAACGACAAATAACTTCTAAAAGTATGGACACAACAAGGCGAAACGAGGCTAGGCAGTTGAGCGAGGCGAGGTGAAGATACATCTCGAGGTACAGTGCTCACAACAAGGCGTTCAGTTTCTTGGTAAATCGTGAACATAAATTATGTCATCAGATTCTGAAGAAAAATCTATCAAGAGTATAAGAAATGAAATGATTGCACGCTGTACTATGAGAATGTCATAACGACGCTGCGGAAGCGCGCGATGTAGCGAGACACCTCGAGTTATCTTGCTCGAGAATGAAATTTTTCTTATTTTCGCGAGGTGCGGTCCGCTAATTTTGATAGCTGTCATATTCTTATAGATTTTTCCTTTGATATAATCGAAGGATTCTTTACTAATTCTCATATACTGGAAGAATCTATGAAGATCAGTCTGTAAATCGTCAAATAGATGATGAAATTCGTCAAACCCATTCAAAAATCCGTTTTATAAATATGAAAAATAACAATGGACTGAAGACTGAACCTTGTGGAAATCCACTTCATTTTTCGCAGAACGTCTGAGGTCTAATAATGGAAGGCGAGATAAAAACGTGTAGGACTGATTTAGACTTGAAGCAGAATAGACAACTTAGTTTCGGGGTTTAAACTAAGGACCCTGAAATCCTTCTAACAATTTAAAACTATTCATATTGCGATTGCTAATTTTACCTATGAGTATTTCTATATTGAATCAGACACTTTATATAGGGATGAACCCACATACCCCTTTGAACGTTAACCATTATTTGGATACATTCTTCAATCAGATTTTTATGCATCCGGTATGGGTTTCTAATTTCTATTAGCTGTGAATTCTTTGCTTGGATTTTTATATTTAAAGCATTTATCATAAAAGATAAAAAAAAAGGAATTCTAGTGAATTTTGTTGTTGTTTATTGTGATAAGATACGCTAAGATATGTAGCGAAATATTACAAAAATATTTAACCAGCAACTCCCCCAGTGGGAGCTTCTTTCTCAGAATGTCTATATCACCTATAGTCTGCTACAAAGATTCACCTGTTTCAACATCACTAAATAGTATAAAAAACAAACGTCGCACCACGTAAAGTGAGCTTCAAACTGGCACACAGCAGCACATGAATAAAATAATTCTACATTCAAAACATTTTCAAATTGCTACGAATCAGTGCCGATACCTTACCCTACCCTCAACCAACCTCGACTTACACGTCTTGGGGTTTCTTATCAGAAAATAGAGTGCAAAGGTTTCCGGGGACCTTCAACGACATCCACATTAACAACTCAGTCATCTCAGGACTACCAATACTTACAAGCATCTCACGTTAGAGGAAACTTAACATGCAAAACCAAACAGCTATATAGTATCATCCCGAAAGGCATTTTTCTTACCCCCACCCCTCATGTGAAAACATCAATATCCGATACATGTAAATGGGTGAATTCAGATTTGTACGTGTTCCAAATATCGGAGATGGGTTGCTTTGCTGGGGTTGCTCCCAGAAAGAGAGAGAGAGAGAGTAATCGTTGCAATCATCATCGTGTAATCTTTTCTGGTCTGGCCAAGATGTAATTTCGGGTCCAGCTCCAGCCAGGGATCAGGATTTGCTTTCCCCAAGGCAGATCACGCACAGCTAGGTCATATATTACGAGGGCAAGAAGAACATTCTGTCGATGGTGATGGTAGTGGTCATGGCGGTACGAGGTGAGAAGTTTCATTGTCCGTTGAAAACTAATAATGGCCTAAAGTAGCTTTGGATAAAACTCATGACCTTATATGAATGTGCCACAACGAAGATCCAGCGTTTCACCCCGAGGGCGGAAGTATTGAGTGGCGATTGGTTTCACCACCCAACCACCCACACTCTAACTAAATGTAATCAGCATGTTATTGGGCTCACTCAGGCAAAGCGTTCCCTGAATACACATGAAAGGAGTCCCCCGATAACAGCTCACTGCAAAAAGAGCCAGGATATATGGTCCCTTTTATCGCTATTAAGACTTTATCTTTGGCTTTTTGGCTCTTTCACATCGTCTCAATGGAGTCAATGCGCATTCAGTCAAATGCTAGTGCAAATCGGATTTTAAAGAGAATCCAATGAATTTTCACGGGATATGGTTAGGGAAAATTGTTCCATGTGGAATATTATGGATTGGTTTATTGCTATAGCGCTTAACAACATTTAAAAGCGCAACGCGTATTGCATTTGAATGTCATTTGTTCCTATAAGTAACTGCGACTTGTCATGATTTTGGGCTTACGTAGTACGGTAGTACCCACTTATAAACTGAGAAATATAGATAAGGGTAATCGGCTTGGCACCCTAGTTGGTTAGTATGCAATATCGTTCAGGAAGTGGTCCGAAGTGGCTCAGACGTTTACATGTGTGACATTCACTGCACCAGTAAGTTAGCCACACTTAAACTTTCGATTATCCGTTGAAATGTTACCTCATCCACACCCAACCTGGTGATGATTTTTTAAGCCACTAAGCTAGCAGAACCTGACTAGGTACCTCAAATCTTTGTCTGCTATTTCCCCCGATTCGCGGTAGGTAAGTACCTACCTATCTAGAAGTAACATATACGTTTGGCAAGCTTTGCATTGGATTTTGAATGCTTTCTACCTCAAGCTTGTCCAAACAACCTCTACGAAGTTATTGAATTGAACTCGAATATGTTTCGCAGTACCATGATAAATCTTGGGCTATACCTGTCTGCGATTAGCTAGTTTAGGGGACTGTAAATTTAGTATCCTTTTCACTGATCTTAGGCGGCTTCCTATGGATTTTTATACTTTACATATATTCACAGCTTGGCCAGCAGGTTCCAAAACATGTAATTCGATACTTGAGTTTCGTCAGACCGAAATATTAAAACGATTTTGTTGGCTCGATAGCAAAATATTGTGTCACGTAAAACGATGTGACGACTATCGTTTTTAATGCCGTAAAATCACTGTAGACAAACAATTATTCAAAAACATCTGTTAGTTGTACTAGACTTTAAATGTTCAGGTTCGGGCTGTTTCTAATTGAGTCATAATCTCTTCCATTTCCTGCGTGTTTGTGGTGAGGTTGACCGCGTTATAACATGAGGTTCTATGTTTTCGTTTAGCTAAGTAGAATACCCAAGATTGTTAAGGTAGCAAGGTTGAGTGAATGCTACTGGACGTGAAGTCCTGACTATCAGCCAAAACTAATAGCTCACTCCGTGATAGCGTTGATGATGCAAGGCGGCAAGCTAGCACCTCGGGCTAATTGCAGAGAGGGTGGTGTGAGATCACCAAAAACCTGCCGCTGCCACATACCATATCAAAAAAATCGAGCCTTAAGAAAAAAACAACGAACAAGAAGAAGGATGCATACATCTAGTCCTGAAGGGACCTTTCACAGCACTGATGTGTGGTTGTGATGTCTCTATTGAACCTGAAAGAGTGGAGGGCCGGACCTATGCAACTTTCATCTCAAGAGGGCTCCTGGAGAGAAAAGGTAAAGGGAGAAGTTCAGCGCATCATTACGTTATAATCATATATTTGTTTTTTCGTCTGAACAAATTTCCTGCACCAAGTGCAGCAATAACCTAGACTAGTAGGCTTTGTTTAAGTAATATGATAATAAAAATTCTAATTAAGTTATTTAATTGGGTGACAGCAACTTACATAGACTTTGTTGATGAGAATTTATCGCCGAGGCGCCTTCGAGAGGTTCTGCTATGCCACTGATTCCTAGCTATGTAGATGTAATTTAGTTTTAGTTAACAAAAAAATTTGAGCTTATAGTACGTGTGATTAAACTACTTGACTACAAAATGTTGCTCGCAGGGATGAAGTCCAAAGCGAAGAGAGATGCTGTGGAGACGTGCTACTCCCTCATGGTAGTACTAATGATGTCCAGAATTTTCGAACCACATCTTGAATATAGATGATAATAGAGTTGAGCACCAACTCGACGGAGTCGGAGTGGACTACGCTCATATGAGATAGTGGTTAGGGCTTCAGAGCCGGGATCAGCTGATCTATGTTTATTGGCGACACTCTTATACAATGTAGGCACGTTACATTCAATTATAAAATTTTAACGGATTTGGGTACACCACGCGCATATAACGCCATGATTGGAATTAAGCCTTCATCGTCGTCAAAGCATGCTCAGGTGGTATATGTTGATTATATTTGTTCGTGGCCCAGCAGGACATTCATGTAATTTCCAGCGCCTGACTTTGATTTATGATGCCGGAACGATATGACTCTAGGAAGTACAGAAATATTGCTTTCTTCATTAAGTTTTATAGTATATAAAAAGCTTCGTGGCTTCCGCTTTTCCAAATATATTTTTGTAATCCTGGCACGGGTTTAGTTCTTTCTACCTTTTCCCGCTGGTTCCAGTTGATACCTTGGCTAGTTTTTATCAATTTTCTAATTTCGAACTCTATACCGAGCTAATGTTTCAAATTTTCGTTTCTTATTTTCGACTGCCACCCTCACTTTAAATGACAGCAATTATCCCGCCTTTTTTAAACAAAAAAAAATCGTCGAGCAGTCTCTCTTCTTCTTCTGTCATCGTTCAGTGTCGCATTTCTACACTTCACTGGTAGTAGGAAGTAGCTCTTGTTCTTTCCTCTAAATTAGAAATTGGAATGACTTCATATGGACCACTGTTATTTTTACACGTCTTACACATAATCTTTTTATTTTCTTTCAGTTTTATTTTTCTGTTGTACTTGTAGTGTGTCCATATCTGAAAATCATACGCTAAACTTTATTCACTTATGCTTCCATAATAGCGTATAAGTCTTCTGTCACGCCTTTACAGGTTTTTACTTTTAAGCACATCAATCAATTTTATTCAAAGTTTCTGTTTTTTTTTCTCTCGTAGCTCATAGCTCCATAGTTAATGCAAAATTCTTTTCCAGTAATTCCACTCGAAGGCTTATCTGCGTCTGATTTGTTTGCTGAGCTCTGCAACTCTTTTTCATATGACTATCAATACCGCCCAATATTTATAACATCATTCACTACACCATTGAATATATGGTATAATGAAAAATTTAACAATTTATGAACTTACATATTTACTATCACTCGGATACGTACAACTAGATAGCTAAAGTGGTGTTGCCGTACTGTCATTATCGAGGATTCGATCAGAGTTGTTTGATATATCCAGTTAAATGAAGCAAGAATGATATTCCAGCGATAAATTTCATTCGATAGCGAGTTAGGTGATTTGGGCCGCTCACTTGTAAAAATGTTTTTACAGTAACTGCCTTATACGTTTGCAAAATGAAGTACAATGTAGCTTAAAAGGTGGCTTGAATCCTACGAATAAGAAACTAAAGAGAGGCCATTGCGTGTATATACAGGGTGTCCCGTAAGTCGACGTCAAGCCGGAATCACGTATTTTTCAAATTATAGATATTTCTTTTGTTTTCGAGAAAATGTACACCCTGTGATGGTTTTTTAGCTCCTGTAACTACAAATCTTTACTTTTTTCAATTTTATTTTTCTTATATAATCCCGAATAGTGCTTATGTAACCTGTTGCTTTAAATTCTAAGCCAACTGTTCCAGCTTGAAAGAACATGTCACATTTTGCCGAACCAAGAATAGAAAATTATTATTTCACCCAACTTTAACTGACCTGGGCGAAGAGTGCACATCAGTTTCAAATTATGCCGCCTTTTCCATTTTTCCCTTGACAAACTTCTGACAATTGTCGATTTCAAATTTTAATTTGTTTTACGGTTTTTACACAGTTATCCCGAGTTTTTCCTTGGGTGGATTTGGGCTAAAACCTTAAAACAAAGGAAGCGCAATAAGCCCGAAAAATTGCGACATTTCGCACTATGTGATAGATTGTGTTTAAGTATTCGTTACGCTAATGGAAGTAGTATATCTGAAATATTTTTCAAAGGAGGTTAGGCGTAATTGTTTAAAATAAACCAAAATTATGAACTGCCACTGACACATAGACCCAAAAAAAAAGTTCGCAACACAAAAACGTAAACAAAGAAATATTTTTAACACTTACCTAGCTCGATATTTTCGATTCCCTTTGCTTTTTTCACTTCTTTTGCACGTATTTGCGGAAAGGGAACATTCTAGTTTAATTTCAGCTTTTCACCTTACCTGAAAAACGTCTTTTCGGATTATTTCGGCGTTTATTTTTACAGAACCGCACAGCACAATTAATTGTTAAAATATTCACAAGTTTATGAACTTAAGTCCAAGATTTAATCACTATATATTTTCATTTCAAATGTTTTTATATAAAATTAACACAATTTGCGAAACAATTTAAAGTTTTTTAAATAAAAAAAGCACAAAAACACTTAAATTCATACAAAATTATCTATTTTCATAGTTTAATAGAAATTACGAACGTTGCTGACGTTTACCAAAAAAAAAAACAAATTGTAAACGAACGCGGTTAAAATTTTCAAATCTAAACACCTTATCTACCGCTGTATTTAAGTGCGCGAAAAAACTCCGGAATTAGTCCGAATGAGGGCGCCACTGTACCTTACTATCGAAACTCCGCCGAACTTAGATGGCGCCAGCGTACTTTGCTATCGAACTAAAATTGGTGGCGCTAGTGTCGGATCCCGTTTCGCTTTATCCTCCTTTTTACCCAACCCTACGTTGCAATGCCACATACACAAACGTGTAAGAAAATTGACGTGCCGCGTAGGCCACTAATTTTGCCGATTTATAGACGTCAGTCGTCAACGTTACAACAAAAATTCTTGTTTTTAGTGGATTAAGGTGGACGGAGGGCCGGTTGCTGCCGTTTTAAAACTTCTTATTATTTAAAAAAATAAATAACTAAATAAAAGCAACAAATAAAGTGAAAAATATTATGAACTTAATTTATGTGAAATTTTAGTGGTGGTGAAGATATCGAAAAGTTACCTTGCTTGGAACAAAAACAACAAGTCGTGTAGGAAGGAGGATAAAAAAAGCAAAGTTTTTTGTTTTTCTTATTGTTATCACATAAAAATTTCTATTTTAATACAAAGGGTGCAAAATGGCAATAAAACCGGGAATGGGACGAAAGTCCTCAAGTAAAAATCCTCCAATTTTTAGTCATGAATTTGTGATACAAAATCATGCAGACATCATTTCTTGTGTTGCCATGGTATTCGTTGTGGGGCTTATGATTCAGGTAAGGATATTAAAAGAAATCGTGTGGGCAATTACTGCTCCTTTCTGTGCGCACAATAAATCGATTCAATTTTACATGACACTTAGGAATATAAATAAAAAAGAAAGTTCTAATTAAAAGGAGTAATTTGCCACGTACTCTTGACATAACCTCAATGTGCATCTCAAGTACAACTAAATTAGAAACTAGAAAGTTTGTTTGCCCTAAATAATTTTGTATTTTTCTTTTGCTTTACAGGCAACTAATTCTATTGCAAGTATATTCATATCACTACATCATAATGTATCTGGTGAAGAACCAAATCAAGAGAATCCAAGGTAAGTAAAAATAATACCTTTTTTTCATGTAAAAAACTTGATTGCAATTATAAAATCTTTCTAATTTTCATTTTGGATCAGAGAAAATATGTTCCTATATGAATCTGGAGTTAAGGACTATTGTGCTATATTCTTCTACACACTTATTTGCATCATAATGCATGCGATTTTACAGGAATATGTACTTGATGTAAGTGACCACAATATTATCTTCCTGACCATATTTTCACTTGGTTTTTTTTTACTTTAATTTTAGAAAATTTCTAAGAAACTGCATTTATCCAAGTTTAAATTGTCTTTGTTTAATGAATCTGGACAACTGGTTGTGTTCTATCTGATGTCATTCCTTTGGGGTGTTGATGTGATCGTCCGTGAAAGATATTTCACTCAATTCTCACAGCTATGGGAAGGTTTTCCCAATCATCCAATGGTGTTTTTACATAAGCTCTACTTTATTGTTCAGCTATCATACTACTTGCATATGCTACCAGAATTATATTTCCAAAAAATCAAAAAGGAGGATCAGCAGCCAAAGATTGTACATGCAGTTTGTGGATTTTCTATCATTGCACTTGCATATTTCTTAAAGTAAGCTAAAAAATCACTGATTCCTCTCTATAGCAACCTAGGTACAAAAATACTAAGCTACTTGTTCTTTATTTCTAGTTTCCAGAGAATTGCTCTAGTACTACTAACACTACACTATCAAAGTGAACTTATAAACCATACATTCCAGCTTATTGATGTTTTTGATCGAGATGAAAAATATGCCGGACTCCGTTTTATCAACAGCACTATCTTCGTGATCAGTCGTTTCGCCACAATGGTGATTTCAGTTCTAACACTATTCTATGGTGTTGGAGGTACATCTGAGGCTAGTCGAGGTCTTCTTGCATTGGCTGCAGTTACCCTTTTCCAGGGATATCTGATTTTCTCGTTCATAACAGAGCAATTGCGTGCTAAACGTGAACGTCTAAGAGAAGCGAAATTAGCTAGCAAGAAGGCTAAAGCAAGTAAAATTGAAAAAATTAAGAGGAAGAAGGAAAGTGATTTGCCTGAAGCTGACCAATCCCCGAGTAGACCAGTTCATCAAGGCAAAGTCAAGACAAAATAAATATCATTATGTGTCCCCCGTAAGAATGTTTTTTTTTTTTTAAAGTGTTACTATTTTAAGGAAAACGTTATTGAATCACTTTAAAAAATTTCGTTCGTTTTTTTCTATCTTCGTTCATTGAATGGACGCGAGAATTTTGTATTGTGACGAAAAAGTTGAAAAACTGATTTTTATTTTATGCTATTATTTTTTTGTTTCATTTCTGTTTACGATTTTGTGAGGACGAGTTTTGTTTTCTTTTTTCTTTAAACAACACTTTTATGTCAAAGCAAATTTTTGAGATAAATTTCACAAATTTTTTGTACAAACGAGAGCTTTTTTTTATATCTAATGAAGAATAAAATTTAAATTTTTTTTAAATATGCGTTTTTGATGTTGGTTGATGATTTAGTAGAACAAGAAAGTAAATTACTTTAATTTTAAGGCATTGCTTCCCTATGGCTAGATGTTGGTCGCCGAAACAGCTTCAGACTTACGCCAACGAGTTACACACAACGAAGGAGAGGCTCATAAAGTCCCTATTTACTAGACACTGCCTACTTAGATATGATCTTAAAAAGATGGGTAAGGTCGATGATGAGACCTGCCGTTTCTGTATGAAAGACGAGTAAGCCGCTGAACATGTCCTGTATGACTACAAAGCTCGGTGCCATATAAGGCTAAGACATCTAAGACTTTAAGTTCCAATGGGCGCCTAAGGCATTTAGAGGTAATGTCACAAAAGATCTTACAGGTCGCGGTGACTGGATGAGAGGTGGAGCTCTGCCCGCATCCCCACAAATAATAATTACTCCAACGAATATAAATCGTGTAAAGCTAAGAAGTTTTCTGTATACGCGCCCTAGTGGTTGGATAATAATGCGTCGATGAATACTTAGCTTGTCCATTGTGTTGTGATTATGTCGCAAGCGCCGTTTTATGTCTGGGTTTTGGCTTAATAGATAATAGACTATGAGCGATGGTTGTCTCAAAACTCGTCTGAACTCGTTGTGGCGCCTCTACGTGATTTATACTCTTTACTACACTTCAGAATAGTTGTTAGTAGTCAACCATCTCATTGAAACCTACCCGAAAGTTGGTAAAACTGCGGGACACTAGAACCACCCTCCAGGGTCCAGTAATTTTCTAGTGAGGTTTGCAAGATTGGGGTATTGTTCCCCTACAATCAGGATGGGAAAGCCCTAAATGCCGTTAATGTTGCCTCGATGTTTATGTAATGGCAATCGTAAAATACACGATGACTTTGGTTAATAGGTCTACAAAAACCTGATAATTTTTAATCAGGTCTCTCTGGTATAAGTAGAATAGCCTGGAATAATACGGATTCTTTGGAATCCATTTGTATCGGAGAGCTGTGAATAATAATAATTATTCTGTTGAGTTGAATAACAATTTATTTATCGCAGTTGAAGTTGTGCTAGCGCATTGTATCCTTTGGATCCATTTGCATTTCTCCCTCGATGAATATTCGTGTCATCTGCGTCTTTAGGGATTTTTTTTCCTCAGCTCTGTGATGTCATAGTTTCCTCCCTGGTTGATTGTTGCCTCTTAATTTGGCAGCTTTTCGTTTCGTTGGCTTCTATTTTATGGCTGTTGCACTACGTCAGCCATTGCTTTTGACCTTACTAGGTTAGTTGAATTAGTTGGGGAGGGAATAAAAGTGGGAATAGGAAGGTTGGGAACAATTTATTTATCAATTTTCATCACTCAATGACTTGGAAAATAATTTCCATGTAAGAGATGCAAGCCTGCATTTTCCAAGTGTTCAGGCAGGCAGTCAGTCATAATATAATTTGTTCAATTTCTTGCATTCTTGCATTTCTTCAATTTGAAGTTTCATAATAATTTTGTATATTCAGCAATTATAAAAATTTCCATTAATTGTAAATAAGTTCAATTCACTCGCTTTGGAAATATCAGAATTTTTTTTGCACAAATAAATTTTTAGCAGTATTAAATTTCGTCTGGAAATTCTTTCCGGCGCGACTAGAAATGTACAATCAATAGCTTATTTGTAATAATCAGCAAATTGATCATATAAAAAGCCGATAATGGAAAATAAAGCATTCATTAAGTTTTGATTTTCAATAGAAAATTGTGGTGTTACCATACTTCGTCTCTATTTCATACACCGCGCTAATTATAGGGACTGCAATCAGCAGTTTCAACAGTGTAACGGTCCAAGAACATTTGCACAATTCCTCATGGTACTGGTCCATGAACCAGTGCCATATCTAAACTACGACAAGAGTCTAATTGTAAGTACAAGAACTTGTAATCTAGCGGGTGATTGTTTTATGGACAAGTCTGGCCCGAGTAGCTGTTAATTATTATCGCTTTTTTAAGGGTTATTAATTGAGTTCAACATATCATGTTAAATCATCAAGGATAATAGTATCATTTTAACTCGGTATTAAGAATAACGTCTTTGTGGGCTTATTTTCTGAGAAATGATGACAAGAAATTGAGCTGCGTCAGTCGGTTTAGATAGTTGCTGCTTTTTCACGCCACCAATGAAGCAAGTTATTCATATTACAAAAAGTGATATGGTCTTCAGTGGTGTCCAATTTAAGAGTTCTAAGGAGTATAACCATGCTCCGGAGATTTATTTAGCTGTTTGAGTTAGAATTGAATCAACCGAAATTGGTTTCGCTGGCTTACAGTTTTTGGGGGACTAGGTAAGATATTTCTTTGGAACAGTATCCATAGAAATTAGAAATAATATCTATAGAAGAGCTAAAGTAATCTAATATAAAACCAGGGATTGCAATAGCAGAAGCTATTAACTGAAGCCTTTTTTTGGACGTTATTTAACGCAACTAGGAGGATGAGCTTAAGATGGGTATCGGTACTTTAACAATCAAAATAGACTGAATAAAGTTTTGGCAATACACTAAGGTAACTAATTTTTTTTTTACCTAATTGAACATGAGCAGTTTCGATGGAGTAAGATAAATAGTTTACACAAAGGTTTAGCAAGAGCACGATGCCGTTAGATCTTGCAGACTCAAAGACTTCGACCGCCCTAAGCATTTTAAAAGCTCCCAACCTATAAAAATAAATCGGTTCCAATGAGAAATACTGTGAGAAGAAGTTTGGAGGTACCTTTAATGTAGATGGTAGTTACGAGTTAGTAGGACTAGGAAGAAGATATCATTATGAATCTAACTGGGTGCAGCATGTCCACGGCGGCACTGGAGGTCATGCTTGATTTATTGCCGCTAGTTCTCTACTGCAGCAGTGTAACGGCAATTAGCGTTGTCAGGCTTTGAGCGGGGGTTGGTGAATAGAGAGGGTTGTGGGCATAACAATATACTCCAGAAGATAGATTGCAGTGATTGCAGGGAAGAAACAGATTGCAGTACCTGTCATAACTTTTGGAGGGGTGTCAAGTTAATGCAATGATGCCACCCGGGGTAATTGGGATGAGAAGGAGGTGGTTGTAAAATCCGATATTTCTATCTTTACGGATGGATCCAAGACGAGCGCTAGCACAGGAGATGGAGTGTATTCCAGAGACTGCTGGTGACACGAATCTTATAGACTGCCGGACAAATGTAGTGTATTTGGCTCGCAGTGACTTTTTTTTTTTTTTAACAGGGGGAACAGGAGAAACCCATCCCAAGCATGGAGGCCATAGCGACCCATTGTACTATCCTGAATCCCATTCACCAAAACCTTCCTGTCCTCTTAATGAAGCGCATTAGGTCTCGGTGAGGAAGGTTTTTCAGCTCATCCACAGATAGAAGGGGAGACCCTAGAGTATTCAGTATGTTCCGGGCGAAGGCCGGACACTCACACAAAAAGTGTTCGGTTGTCCATGCAGCACAGACACTCAGGGCTGTCAACAACTCCCATCCTTGTTAGATGAGCGTGAAGTGAGCTGTGGCCGGTGATGATGCCAACCACGGTTCTACATTGTTTCCTTCCGAGCCCCATGAGAAAATCGGAGATATTCCCATTGGGCCCATCAAGAAACAGTTTTGTACACCTACAAGCACTCAGGTTCTCCCATCTCTGCTGATGTTTCCTATGAACATCCGCTTTGATGAGAGACCCGACACTCGAGGTGGCAACGCTTTCGGGGGGTCCGGTCCGAGGAAGGGAGAATCGCAGCCAGCCCTAGCTAAAAGGTCAGCCCTTTCATTCCCCATGATCCCCATGTGACCAGGAACCCACAGGAGGGACACTTTGTTGTGAAACACAACTTATCTACTGACGACCTGCAGTCCCCCAGTAACTTAGACGTCATCCGAGGACCATTCAGAGCCATCAAGGCTGCCTGACTATCCGAAAGGTTAGCGATATCTTTCCCCTTGATTTACACATCAAGGGCTAACTTCGCTGCCATTGAGATGGCGAAGACTTCAGCCTGGAAGACAGTGGTGTGTTTTCCAAGTGAGTACTCCTGCCCCAGCTCCCTCATTAGTGAGAGAGCCGTCGATGAAGATTTTTAGAGCAGATAGGGGAAGGCACGATAAGGCACCTCCCTCAGTCCACGATTCCCTTGCAGGAAAGCTTACAGAGAAGCGACGTCCGAAACGAAGCTCAGGTACCATCGCATCCCGTGGCATACCGGCCAGAGGGTTTTCCAAGTACAGCCGATACGCCATAGAGCAATGAGAAGAGCCAGTCCAGCCGTCCTAGGTCACATTGAAGAGGAGAGTCTACAGTTTACAGTTTTTATAAAATAAAGTTATGTTAACGACCTTGTTGCAAAAATAATAGAGCTCAAATTAAAACAAAGGTAAGAAAATCTGAAATTTTTAGAGAGGGATTGAACTCTTAACTGTGACCGTATGCCATGTAGTTTTTAAGATACAGGGTATTTTGTGAAAAACTAGCTTTTTTCTTAATCAGCCTGTAACTCTTAAACGGTTGACATGCCCCCCCCCCCCCTGCCATATAATTTTTGGTTCGTCTAGGTGAGTTCTATCACCCTGTATACACTGTGTGACAGTTAGGTAACCACTAAAGCGCTGGATGCTGTGTTGGTTAAATCTCTTTAAATCAAAATTGCTGAAGTTATGCAATACCAGCCTTGAGGAATTGATTACGCAGCACGAGATGACCCTGTGCTGGGTACCTGGCCACAGGGATATCCCGAGATGGCTGACGAGTTTGTCAAAAAGGATTCTAAAATGGATAGCTCTGCAGCGAGAACTTTGTGAGGATCCCGATCGGAGCTTTAAAAGAGGAGACTATCAGGGGCGCCTATCCAAGGGCAAGCCTCCAATGGATCAATAGGGAAACGTCCTGTATTGCGAGGAAATTGTGGCCTGCATATGACAGGAAGAAGACAAAAGAACTACTTAATGGCAGTAGAACAAATACCAATCTAGTAGGAATTTCTACATGAGCTGTGAGGATTCAGACGAAATCGAATCCGTCCAACACGTACCTTGCGAGTGCCCCGCTCTGATGAATAAAAGAGGTAGGCTATTACGTAGCTACTTCTTTTCAAGTCTGAGGGAGCTGCAAAGCAAAGTGCTCAGATGTATTTTGAGATTCCTAAGGGAAGTAGGATGAGTCTAGGGAGATTTTAAAGGTTACCCCATGAGGTAACGAGCACGATGGACCTACTGGTGAAGCAGGCTATGCATTTCCAGCGGCATCCCTCTTACCCTAACCTATAATAAAGAATCAAAGGAAGTATAGAAGAATATATGGAATTGTTCTATACAGCTCTCCAAGACCTGAAAACGTGAGACTAGCCTTCTGCCGGCTTTTTTCTTATATTTATTTAATGGTGTTAGCTTCTCGTATTTTAAAAAGGGTTGTCATTTATAAACCCGAAATGTCTATTCTGCTTTTATCGGTTTGTTGCGCGGTGTAGGATGGTAAGTTTTTGATTACGCTCTTTGTAAAAGGAAACCATAGTTAGGGCTGTAGATAAGAAATAAGAGAAAGATGTAGGCATTTGTAATGTCGTTAAAAACAAAACGGGTGAGCTCTCAGGAAATTTAGCTTAATAACGTGATGGTGCGCCAAAATTTTTGACTCTTCCTCCTCTCTACCGGAGCCCCTTTCATTGATTATGAAAGTTGACTAGGTTCGCTCTACCTCGAATTTCACGTAATAGGGGCAACAGAATCCACTGTCAGCTGATGACGAGGGTGGTTGGGGCACGATACGTGGAGGATCATTAACATTGGATCCTCGCTACAATCTCAAAATGGAAGTACTGTATAGTCCCTTCAGGACTGGAAGTGTGTAGTTCTCTCGATTTCTTTTATTTATGGTGTGGGGTAGTTAATTTTTTTTTACCCATTCCACACTATCCGCAAAGCTACCCTAGGGAGTGAGCTGTCAGCCTCGGTTGATAGATAGGACTTCACGTCCACTCCATCATCTCTCACTCTCGTTTACAAACCATTGCATATTCTGAGGTTAGAAGATCAATTAAAATCACAACATGCTCTGCGCATCATCAAGGAGACAGAAATATTCTTGGGTATTAATATTATTGGACGTTTTTGAGATACAGATATTGAGGGCCTTCAATCTCGATCTGATAGGATTATTCTATCCGCTCTGGCCGAAACAGATACATAACGTACTTATGCCAGATAAAATTTCACTTTCTTTCGTAATTAATAAAAGGTTATTAATCTTAAGCTCAGAGCTAAGATTTGTCATTTCATTCAAGCTTATTCTACTGCCAAAATTTATATTTCAAGATTAACTATAATTTCGCAAAAACAGTTTATGTTTCATTACGAAGGAGCATTCTTGCTAGGGGGCAAACCTATAATAACTAAATTTTTTTCTTCCAATTTCATTCTAATAAAAAACTTGTCGAAAGTTTTCTTTTATATTCGCCCGGCCCTGACCATTTATAATAACCGCGTGACAAGTAAGAGGCCGCCGGACCGTAGTTATGCAAAATTAGGAGAAGAAAAAAATTGTTAAATCACAACCAACTCGGTCTTCTCTAATCAAGCAAGTGTAACGTACCTACAACTACTACTATTACTAACTACTATGACTACACTACAGAATTAATAAAATCCGCATTTTTTTGCCATCACATCAATAATTACAATTCGAGCAACAATTCCAATTTCTCCGTTGTAAAGAGAAGAAATCTTTTCCCTTTCTTCATTAACTTCCCTCGAGAGTAGCACCTTTCAGAAGTCTTAAGAATTTCTTGCGTTTCTGGTGGTGGACGACCGGTGAATTCTTCTTCATTCTCGAGGTGAGATAATCTTCTTCTGTCTTGATGACGCGTTATGTTTATATGGAGCTAAGAATATTATTTTATATACCTCTACCTGGGAAGATATCTATGTATCTGCTGAGGCCATCGAACGAGTTGTGTTGTGTATCTAGCTGTAATTTGTATATAAAAGACAAAAGTCTTCTGCGCATGAACATTCGATTACAGGATTTCGGTGAAATCAAGTGATTTAAGAGTGCTCTCAGTGCGAGTGTTGTTTTTGTGACGCATTTTTTCTTAATAGACTTCCGGTTTTGAAAATCTCGAATTTAATTGAACGTGTTGTGTGGTCGGTAATTATAAATTGTTCTTTGACAAAATGAAATTAACTTTCGCAGTAATCTTCTTATCGGCTGCTATCGTGATGGTCTCCGCAGGTAGGATTGAAGAATTTGATAAGAATTTTTTTCTTCTTTTGCTTTCAAACAGGATTTTATATAATATTCGAAAGAGTTGGGGTAAATCCCATAGTTTTTGCTGGGATTATTTGGGATTTTGAACTAGTTTTGTCGTTTTTTCTTTTTCTTCTCCAAAAGAACATGTTTTGTTATAGGTAGTTTAGTTCTGTCGTAATTATGTTAATTTCAAAAGAGCTGTTGAATATTATTTATGAAAAGTGATTGCATAATAATGAAATAAATTCAAAAGAGCAAAGACCTCAGAAATGTTCGCCTATTTTTTTCCAGATAAGAACAAAAAAAAAAACTAACGTTTTACAATTAGTGAATAGAAACTTAGAGCTTTTCTTGTATGACCACCCGCTTAGATTACAAAATGATCTGATCTTAATGTACCGTTTCGATCCACATGATAGCCCTCTCATTAAAAGTAGATGGTAAGAAAAATGTTTGGATATGGGAATAGAGGTATAGCTACCTACCTAGCTTTGTGTGAAATTATGTTATGCTATTCCTACTATGGTTCATGCAAGAATTTTCTGTCTAACTATGATGGGTTTACCTCTGTTCATCAAGACGCAATGGAAGAATGAAGACAGACAAACCTGTTTCGAGATGGGGCATATGAGCACACATAGTTTCCTTGGCAATATCATGGTCAAAGTCTTTTTGAAACTAACTTGATAGTTGTGGAATTGCATAGTATGCGCACGGTCATTCTTAAGTCGTTGAAAAAATTATGTAAATTCTAGACGCGATATAATTTTAGAATGACGTGTGAAATTTGGTGAACCTTCCAATAAGTAGGCATTACGGTGTGGTAGAAGATCTTATCTTATAAGAAAAGATGATTTATTCGATGAATTTTAATGATGATTGAGTCTCGAACCTGACGAAATTCTAAATTTTATGAGATAGAGGGGAACATTCTCTGATCGATTGCGGAAAGTTTTATTCATTTATCATGCCGCGCTTTCATTCCCATGAGTGGATCTATTAAAACTTTCGGGGAATTAAACTAAGTGAATTCAAATTTGTGATCGGTTTTGGATAGATCTCTTGAGATTTGAGTAATTTAAGAAAGTTCGGAGGAGCATGGGTACAGTTAAGTTGGCTTGCTTTCACATTCTTTAGGGAGTTCGCCATAGAACGGCTATCGATCACCAACAAATATAAGAGTTTTTAAATTAGTGTCATTCAGTATCCACGGAGCGCTTCCTTTCTCTATCCCATTTCATTGCTATTTTACATAGGTATGTGCGCAGAGGTAAGCGCTTCAATTCTTCAATGTTTTTTGAAGGTTTCCTTTCAAAAACTTTAATGAGATTTTTGTATAATCATCGCAGTTCTTCTTTCCTAATCTTATAAGAGGCCTTCAGAGGCCTGCGAATTTCACACAATAGTAGAACAATCCGCAGATTCGTGGAAAATTAGATGAAACCAGCCCTTGTTGCACTTCTGCTGGAGCTCATCAAATAATCTTCTATAGAGCTTGCTTCCAAGTGATGGCTATAGAAGCTCTTAAGTAACTTACTTGCGCCTTTGCTTATTACTCTAGGTAGATCAGTGAATATTCTTCTAAAGCGCTTCCAAATGAGGTCTAGGGAAGTGGTTCGATTGTGCTTCAGAAGCGCTGGTTTTGGATATCTTCTCACCTATACAGTATTCAAATTTATAATAGACCGGCATTATCCTTAGACCATGATTTACTTCTCACATTGCTTATTCTCAATGGAAATGCTACAGCCTTCAAGCCTTATGGGACAAATAGGTTAGAAAAGTTTCTTTTTTAGCTTAGGTCTCATTCTCCAAGGTCTACCAAACATATCAAACAATCGATTGTAATCAATATCATAGGAAATAACCGACAGTCTGTCAGATGTTTGACCGACAAATAGGCGGCCGCTGCACACGTGACCTACAAATCGTTAGTTTATCACTTTTTGAGTATCTTCTACTTGGAATAAAGAGAGAACAGGAAGTCCGATAAGTCAAATTTAACGTAGTCAAATTCTGGTTGGGTTAGAATCGGTTGCCGTTTTGGTGAAATCTCAGTATTAGACGTGTAGTAGAATAAACACAAAGATCGGGGCAACAAGATATATATTTGAAAATCTTGTGCTTACTCCCACCGAAAATACATTTAGTCGCTGTCACTACGCCAATCACCTCAAGAGTTTCTCAGCTCTTTCAGATGTAAACAAATCAAGCAGCTGAACATACATTTTTCATAAGGTATCTCTTTCTTCAATATATTCTGCCCTACTTCAAGCATTTTCATAATAATTTTCACAATATGAAAAGTTCACCATTGATGCATTTTGAAAAACTGATCCACATTCTAATCTGTATCGAGTCGATGGAAAAATTTTGAATGTCGCGCATTTCTTTTTGTCGGATTGGTATTTTCAGTTGGTGTGCGGAGTTTTAGTCCGTTCATCTTTTAAGGCTGTGTGACATATTAAGGCGTATTCACACTAACCATCAGGCTTCCGATAGTCAACCATCCATCAAGTCAAGATATTCTGCGATACATTTGAATCGAACTATTCACACTATCCATCACCGACACATCACATCACGACACTCGCCATCAGGAAAACGTTTGGAGAATATCTTGATGACGTCAAATTGTCGGTGATGAGATGTGATGGTTCAGTCAGTTCAATATTACTCTGAGATTTGCATGAGATGGAGGAAAAATGATAGATAGATGGTGGTCTAGTGTGAATGCAATGAAAATCGACGGATAGCTGATGAACGGTTGACTGTCAAAAGCTTGATGGAATGTGTGAATAGGGCTTTAAAAGTAGAAAGCAGTGACAAAAGCAGACTTTTCTTCTTATAGTGGAAATAGAGATAAAAACAGAAGCACAACTTGAAAGTTGATTGATTCTCAAAAATTCTGCTTCTGCTTAGTATACTGCCAATTTAATAAAAGCTAAGAATTTTATTTTATTGGTGCTATCAGTTGGTTTTATGGAGTTTCAAAATAATTTTGATGTGTAAAAATATGGAAGAGAATATGAATGATAAATTGTGTCAGTCACTCCTTCCGCTACAAGAGAAGGAGAAATACGGTATTGCATTCAGATCTTTATACATGTCCTGTCTGAATTGATAATAAATTGAATTGAATTAAAATTGAATTGATGGAGAGCCTATATGGATGACCTAATATGTATGTTATCAAAACCTATTGCCGTGTACCTACCAACGAAGCTAATACATACCCAAATCACCACCAGAAAGTCATTTTGGAACTAGGAAAGAAATGAAATAAGTAGTTTTGCAGGAATAACAAAAAAGCGATCAAACTTGAAATTCACAAATAGGTACATAAATACAATAAAATCCTTTCAATTTGGGCATCCTATGTCATTTTCTTAGTTTACTTCAATGCTTATATTAAGAAACCTTTTGAAACTTGGCAACATTATTATAAATAGACATGGGTGTCCCTTATGTGGTGTTACACCCGAAAGCCATGGATAGGTCATACTTAGGCAAACAAAAGGGGATCCAATCGGTTTCCGAGATAACTTAAGATATTTAGGTATATTTTTATAAATCAATTTGTAACTCTAAACATTACACCCTATGATGATGATGAGTTAAAATTTGTTAGATTGATTGGAACCTTGGATCATTGGCCCTTTCCAATACTCCCCTCCACTTCTCCGGTTTAGCTGAATAAAAGTTTGGCTCAATAAAGTTGAAATTTCGGAATATTAAATCGGTTTTTTTATTTAACTACTATTTTTATCAAAAAACAAGTCATCAACACCAATTTTTCATATTGGATTTAAGAAACGAAAAAGCTTCGCTTCCAAATGACCTATCACACTCATTACCCAAAATGTAACACTTTCTGCGTTTTTTTCATTTTTTCTTAAGCAAATCTAGGGTAGGTGCTCCTAAAGTCGGCCGGCTCCAAAAGTCGGCCACCCCTGACAAAACTGTCTGTAAAACGATTTTGAAAGCAAATACGCACAAAACGAAAATTGAAGAGAATAATATTATTTGTTTTTAAATCGTATAACAAAAAATCATTTCTCTTATATGTATGACGGTTTTACTATAAGCGATTTATTCTGTGCACATATGTCAGAGTTGGTAAATGTGTGCTCCGTGAATTTCTTGGAAATGAGATTGAGGTAATTGCGAAATCGTTTAGTTTACCTAAATACTTAGTATTGTATTTTCTACTTTAGTATTTCATTCATTGAAGTGCAGTGAAGTGAAGAAAATACCAAAACTTTACTTTTTCTAAAATATATATGTTGGGGGGGGGGGGGGGAATAGGGAATGTACTTTTCGAACATTTCATAATGTCGGCCACAAATGACCGACATTAGGCTGATTCCAAACGTTAAGTCGGCATATATCCGTTCAAAGATATCTTAAAGATTTATAATACTTTAAAGTCGGTCACAAATGTAATCCTAACAAAAGAAAAAGTTATAATTGGTCTAAGACCAATAATATTATACCCTAGATGAAAATAAAAGTTAAATATACTGAAAAACCAAAGTTTTATATGGCGACACCAGAAGAGGTTGCCCGATTTTGCTCATTTATGAAAGTTTATTTACTATTTTTATGAAAACGCTGCGTACAAATTTACAGCTCTCTCCATCAATGCGTTTTCAGACCGTGACCAAATATATAGTGAAAGCCCAAAATTTTGTATGGCAACACCAAGAAGGGGTTGCCCTGTTTTGTCCATTTTGGAACTTATACTTGCAATTTTTATGAAACCGCCGTGTACAAAACTTGACCTCAACATGTCGCGTTTTCAGGCAGTTTCCAAATATATTATAGTACATAGGTACTTGAGCTTGAACTTTTGACTTCATACCTAGTTTAATATATTGAAAATACCCTTTGTTACTCATTATTTTTATACCCTACATGAAATCTATACTAAGGTTGTCATTCCGTTTGTAACGCACAGAAATAATGATGGTAGAGCAAAGTAGATTGGACTCCCGCGGCTAATATTAAAAGTTATTTGGATTTTTGCATGTCCCTCCGTCTGTGCGCACGATAACTCAAGAGCGCGTTCGCGTAGAAAGCTTAAATTTTGTACACGGAAAGTTCGAAAATGAGATAGTCGGGGTTGCCATACAAAAATTTCGTTTTTCACTATATATTTGGACACTGCCTGAGAACGCTTCGACATAGAAAGAGCTGAAATTTGGGTCATGGTGTTTTGATAGTAATAAAAAATTAAATTTCAATAATGGATTAAATCGCGGAACCCCTTCTTGGTGTTGCCATATAAAAATTTAGGTTTTTTACATATACTGTGAAAACGAGCAGTCCTAGACATTTTTATTGTACTAAAATCTTCTTCGGAATACAAAATCCTATAAAATTGGTTAGAATCATTTTTTCTGTAGACGAACCGTTCTAGAAATATATGCGAAAAACCACTTCAAAAATCAAACTTGCATCGGTGATCATACGAAATTTTATACGTGTATTCATCTAGTCTAGGGTATCATAAGAATTGGTCTTAGACCAATTCTAGCTTTCTTATTTGTTATATTTGTTGTTTGTTTTTGCTAAACACAAAAAGTTGCCGTGAATATTAATATATTTGTATCTGAACTTCGCTTAGTACTGTTTTCTTTCTCTTTGGCCGATATTAGGTAACATTATGGCCGGATTTAGGATTTTGTTGGCCGACTATAGGATAAAAGTGTACTTTTTGAAACTTATATTTTTTATTAAAAATGTGGGTATTGTTATGCTAAACATATGTTAAACGCTTTAAATTCTCACTTACGTTCAGAAGTTACAGGTTGATCTATAAAAATATACCCAGATATTTTAATGTCTCGTTATCTCGGAGACCACCATACAATGTTTGGCCTAAACCAAGCCTATGTAAAAAAATGGCGTGGAATACCATGCAGAATTTTTCATGCCAAATTTCGCAAATGAATGTTGGTTGCGCACGGAAAATGAAAGTTTAAATATTATGTTGATGATGGGATTTGCAAAATTTGGGTACATTTTTTATACCTGCCTGGAATTGTTGTGGAACTTTTAGAGATAATTTTTTTTTTCTTGATATTTTCTTTATTTTATTCTAAGCCTCTATACATAACTACCTACTTTTCGCAACCATTTATGACTGCTATCTTTTCGCACGAAAAGCATACATATATGGATCACTTGCTTAATTCTTATATTGTTATATTAGATTTCCAAATAAACAATAACAATATTGGCATAAAGGAAACTCACAACCGCAGGTTGCCAAGTTTCAAAGTATAGGTATTTGAAAAAGTATGGAGAATTTTAGAATTTGAGAATTTATCTTTGAATATAGCCTCTACTTTCGCTCGTTTAAATGTCTTTTAACATATTTCCCGAATATTTTATAGTAATATTATATAAATATAAAAATTTACTCATAATTAATGATGATGGCATCTTAATTACATTTCTACATAATATCGTTAAAAGCACGCACGCATCATCCATTGTTCTTAAACGGGGGGAAAAAGACAGACGTAAAAATAAGGTATGCAAAAAACTTGATTGCTTTAAGTCGTCGCGTCGTGTCAACACTGAGGTCATCGCTGTTATGTTTAGATAAAATTAATAAAAGAATTGAAAAGAAAAAAAAACATTTTTCACTTCTTTTCCTAATGGAATTAGTCAGAAACAGCTTCTTAAAAATTTTTGTTTTTCTTTACAATTTTTATAGAAGCCGGTCAGTACGTTCCAAAAGGTTTTTATACAATCGATGAAGAAGGCAATGAGTCGCCAATGTCATACCTCAAAGAGGCTCACGTAAGTTTTAATTTTATTCTTGAAATTAATTATAAAATATTGAAAGTTGTAAATTTTCCATACAGGAAGATAAAATACTGCACAGATTGAAAAGATCACCGGCATATGTTAGTAGCTCTTCGAGTAGCAGCTCTTTTAACAGTGCTAATGGAGGCCCTGTATTTTTCCAGCAAAGTGGTTCATTCGTTCAAGCTCCTGGGTAAACATTTTGATTATTATTATTTTTTTTATATAACGGAATAAGTTATGAAATCGCACATTATTTAGTTGCGCGCGCATATCCAAATATAATTTTGAATTTCATTTTCATTTTCAGATTTGGTAGAAGACCAAAAGGATCTTATGTAGCATCATCTGGTTACATTGATAAATACGGACGGCCACATTATAATAAGCGTTATGGCGCTGTTTAATTACTTTTAAGTAAATAATAAATAATTTTCTGACTCTGATTTAGGATTGTATTGAAATTTGTAATAAAAAATAAAATTTGAATTGGCTCTGAATTCTATTCGTAGTTTTTAATTCTTATTTGAAGTTTTTTTTTCTGTTTTTTGTTGTTTTGGTATGTTAGCAAATAAAATAGAACTGTTCCAAGTGAAAGATGTTTCTTCCCACTATATTAAATCCATGTAATCGTAGTAGATCTGATCGGGAATACTGAAAGGAGCCACCTATCTAAATCCCACCCCATTGGAAGAAAGTATTCGCATTACCTGCTGGTAGAGCTGGTAATAAACAAAAATTACTTAAATAGCTCATTGGGTCCTCTTATCAGCGGTGGTAAAGTGGTTTCTTTATCGTTGCATTTTAATCTCTCTCAAAATAAAATGTAGGTATATACGGAACAGTGCTGTAAAAAAACCAATTTCAATTATTGTAATTATAAATATTTACATGTAATTGTAGAATTGATAATTACAATTATTGGAATTACTGAAAAAGATTAATTCGTATGTCTAAAGTTAAATTCAATTACATTTTGTTAGTCAAGATTTAAAAGCTACTACTCTTGTTTATGAGAGATTTATCATTCTTTCAATTTTCACAGTATTTGGATCGCACAGCATTGCTGCCAATTTTCTGGTTTTATTCGCCATTCTAACAATTTTTGCATTCAGGGAGGATTTGATAACAGGAAGGGATAAAATGTATTTTTTTTTTAAATTGTATGATTGCAAAATAATTGCCTGTCTTATGTAAATTATGATTAACAATCAGAAAAATATTTACCCTCAGTGTTGCCAAATTTCTTACGATTTTAATAGAAATTGAATATTTGTCATAGAGGCGATTAGGTACGTTTTCTAAACCACTTGGAGTAGTTCTATATACAAACGCGATTTATTCGAATATTTTTAAGCGTATATCTAGCCAGAGGACTTTTAACTATTGTCATAATATTAGTGATTCTAGTTGAATGTAGTTGAATCTCATGCAGGCATATCAAATCAAAATTCTCCGAAACATATGACAGCAACCATTCAATTGTTTCGTTGCTGATTTTCTATGTGGATCATTGTAGGTATGGTAAAATAGAAGAATTGTACGCAAGTTATATAACAAAGTCAGAAGATCAAATGACGCAAACGAGTGGATGGCTTACCGAAACGCTCTACGTCATTACAAATACTCGATCCGTGGATCTAAAACAAACTCGTGGCATCTCCTTTGTGCGAATGTTGATGGGGTAAATGAGATGTCAAGGCTGAAAAGATTTCTATCTAAGATACCCAACCACCCAAGCTCCGCCTTTGGGGAATCTTTGCAAATATTGTTAGACGAATACTAGCCTGACAGTCCGGATCACATTTCTTCGTCTTTGCAATCAGGAGCCTTTTCGAGTTGAAACCGTTTCCGGGAACACAGATTTCATCACGGAGGAATCTGTAAATTGGGCAGTCGATTCATTTCAGTCCCCGGGCAAGGATGGCACTTTCCAGCCCTTCTTCAAAATTCGGGTGACTTTTTGATCTGCAATCTAACCCTTTTTTTCAGGGCATGTATCAAAATGGGATACACACCGAAGCTGTGGCAAGAAGTACGCCTTGTGTTTGATTATTTCCAAGGCAATCTGGGTAAACTACTAAACTGCCAATACGTATAGGCCAATAAGCTTGACTTCTTTCCAGTCAAAACACTAGAACGCATCTGCGACTGGGAATTGAGGGGCTCCATTCAGCGGAAGATCAGTTGAGACGGCCATCCACGAAGTTATCCACTCAATTGGAAAGGGCTGCCTCTTTAAACAATCTACCCTAGCAGTTTTCATCAATGTAGAAGGTGCCTTCATTGATGTTCTTCTACATAAGTTCACTGAAATACTAACAAAACAAGGAGTGAACCAGTCCCTAAAATACTAGATGGCACAAATGTTGAACAATAGAACTGTCTTTGACGTACTAGGCGGAGAAAGAAGAGTGAAAAGAGTCCAGAGTGGGACATCTCAGGGCGGTATTCTATCACCTTTATTGTGTGTACTCATTATGAATGATCTTTTGCTTACACTCAACCGGATGGGATACAAAGCGGCATGTTATGCAGACGACATGTTGATCTTGGTCACCGGTAGCTACGAATCTGTACTCTGAGGACTGTTGCAGAACGAAATCCTACTAGTCACAGACTGGGCTACGGATTTTGGACTTTGCGTCAACCCATTGAAAAGAAATCTATGCCTCTTCACCTACAAAAGGCGCATTCCCAGATTGAACCTGCCCCATATGGGACTCCACATGCTTGGAACTGAAGGACAGGATAAAATATCTAGGTATCATATTAGACAGAAAATTAAGCTAGAAACCACACTTTACGACAGAGTGAATAAAGCTCTTAGAGCCTTCGCGATGTGCCACAGATCTGTAGGGGATAACTGGGAACTTAGCCGCGGATGATCCTATGGATCTACATTAGAGTTATCCCATGTTAACTTATGGTTCTGTGGTGTGGTGGAAGTCAATGATGTTCGCCAACCATCGTAAGATATTGGAGAAGATTCAAAGATTGTGCCACCTTAGTGCTCTCAAATCAACCAGCTCTGGGGCACTTGAGGTTATCCTCAACATATAACCTATGCATATACATACATGTCAAGTAGAGGGCGTCATCGCTGCGCTAAGGCTGCATCTCAATCAAAGCTGGATTCACATACTGATACACATGAATACATCTTTGAATTCGTGTAGTCCATCGTACCTGATATAGACAGGAACAGCGATCACCTCATCGAGACTATGCAACTTTAAAACAAAAATTCCAGAAAGGGCAAAATGGGAATCATATTCCGTGCTTCAGATATTAACAAACTCTATCATATATACAGACGGCTCCAAAACACAAGAAAACACCGGAGCATTCGTTTTTTGCGAAGAGCCTCATGTGCAAATCACCATACACCTTGAAAGCCATGTCACGGTTTCCAAGCGGAAGCCAAGGCCATCCTGGAAGCGGGAAGGCATATCCTTAACTCAGATACTGAGGTCAAGGATATTGCATTCTGCTCGTACAGACAGGCAGCTGTCAAGGCCTTGTCTAAACCCTTTACAAACTACAAACTTGTATTGAAATGTAAATCCACCCTGAATTCCCATTTTCGGAAAAACAGGGTACTAGTACTTTGGGTGCCAAGTCACAGTGGCATTGGCGGAAATCAAAAGGCGGACGAACTAGCACAGCTTACTCCACAATTGGGGTCGCACCAAAACACCTTATTTCTAATGTCTCGGCTTGCGACGACTGCCAACACAATCGCCTTTGGTTAGATGATCCTTCAAGTAGCACTACAAAGGAGCTGTAGGCAGACTTAACCCAAAAGAAACGAAAAAGCTACTGGGGCTAAACAAGCCAATCCTGAGAACCCTGATGTCAGTTCTCACTGGGCGAGAGGAACCCGAGACAGTGAGTCACTTTCTTTGTCACTGTCCTGCTCTCTCGGGAAAGCGTTGCAAATTCTTTGGTAGAAAATTTATCCAATAAATCGAGTTTTTTGTAAAAAGAAGAATAATAATGCTAAGAAATATTATCATCTTCGATATTTTGCGCTTTAGCTTATTTATTAATTAATTAAACAATTTTTATTGACTAAATATATAAAAAAAATTTTTTGAGTAAATAGAAGTTTTCTTACAGTAGTGTACCCAGTTCAAATAAATGACCACCAGTGCATACTTTTAGGCTATCAACAATAAAAACTTTTCTGTTCTCTTACTTTAATTTTTCACATTAAACGGGGGGAAAAAAATTATTAACAATAAATTATTTCACTAAAATACTCCTTGCTGATGCTTCCGGGAATGTTTGATCTGTGGTTGTTGGCGGCGGATAAGTCATTGGAATTGCTGGTCTCGGGTAATTATAACCACCAAATTCTTCTATATGCTCTCCCGGCTGCTGCTTAAAATGCTGTTCTGGTTCAAATGGGATTTCCGGTTTTTCATAAACGTATCCATCTCCATTGTAATTTGTGTTAATATAATTCGGTTGATTATCAGCATCTTCATTGTAATCTATATGCGGATCTTCTGGCAATTCTCTAGCAATTCCAGATATAAGAGAAAATCTTGTAGCCGAATTAGTTCGTCCATCTTCCTCCTCGCTACTGCTACTACTACTACTGCTACTATGATGAATCAAGTCAGGCTGATATCCTTTGGTAGTGTCTTCCTTTCTACTTCCGCTGCTATCGAAATTAAGTTCAGAAACATCACAAAAAACTGAAAGAACAAAAACAATTTCTTTTTAATGAGATGATAATTATTGTGTGGTCTAATAGAATTTATATAACTCACCTTCTAGCAAAAGGCTGCTAATAGTTAAATGAAAAATTGTTAACACTTTCTCCTTCCTCATGATCGCAACTACTATCACGATCGGTAATTTCAGCTCAGTAATAAGATGGTGAGTGGGTGGGTATGGGTAAAGGTACTACTTGCTTTCTTCGGCTGGTTAAAACTCAAAGAAGACAAGATCCAAATCTCGTGATTTTATATATAAAAGAGATGATGGCGCACGCAATCCTTATATCGCATTTCGTAAAAGGAGCGGAGGGGATAGACAAATTCGCATGCCCAAAACTCGACAAACGACGATGTGATCTTGTGCGCCACTAGAGAGGCTACAGAAAAAAAACAACTCTTCCGCGATTATTTGTGTTTGGTTAAAAATTTTATACAATGTTTGTTCCTCTTCGAGGTAGGTAGGTAAGGTAAGGTAAGGTACTTGTGCATGCGCTCATCTGCTAAAATATCATTGTCTGGTAAATATTGTGAGAAGTTTTATGTAATCGAAATGAAGGAAAGGTAAATGATGGAAAGAAAAAATGATTTTTTTACTCTTGGGTTCTCAGCACATTATCTAGGTTGGTTGTGTTGTTTCTTTGGGAACATTAGAGATGATTTCCGATCAAAACGAATGGTTTATGAGTCACGCGCGCATAATTAGGAATATTACCGGGGTAGTCGATGACCATGGGAAAATACTCAGGAAATTTCATATGTAAAACGCTGTGCTTGTTCTTGTTGTGATTTTAAAGGGCATCCACATATAAGGCAAAATTGTGTAATATAAAACTCCGTTGAAATAGGCATAACGTAGTTTTGAACCATTCCCTGATGTCAATAACTGGTTCATTCGATTCTATATCTAGTTTTGAATGTTTCTATGTACATAGTTTGTGGTAACTGTGGATTGTTTGTTTGTCCCTTATGTCCCCCCCCCCCCCCCCCCCCAATCAATTGATATCTGACTATTGTAGGTGAAGAGATGGTTTTAATTATATTAATAATAGAGGCATATTTCCCTAAACTTCCATATATGTTAGCCTTGAGCTTTATATTACACCGTAAATTGCTGAGATATGTTTTATTGATGCTCTTCTTCTGGCTCGAATAATCAGTGTGGCTCATCAAACATGTTTTTTAATTTTTATCCTGTTCGAAACAAAGGAGATTAGGCTGGATTGTGAAGAAATGATTGGACATTGGATCTCCTTTCTATATATGTCACCATCAGTTTCTTCAATTCTCGAGGTTTGTATCTGGAATAGTTTGGACTAAAAAATTTAATTAGAATGGACAAAATTCAACCACATCTTCCGAATTCGATGAAACTGAAATAAATTAATCAACTATGTTGCGTTTTTTTTTTTGGTAATGTAAAAAGATTGGCACCAGTTTTTCAGGCTAAAACGTCTCGATCTCTTCATAAGTGGAGCAGTTTTATGACAAATGCAACGCAAGAATTTTGTCTCGTTTGGCAACGAAATGTCAGTTACTGAGGAGCATATTTTACAGCTCCTCGAATTAAACTATTCAGAATCAAAGATGTTCAATAGGAGAAAAATCTTAGTTGACTAGAGAGAAAACGACTTTATGTGAAAAAAATATGTCAAACCGGTCAAAAATTCATGAATTCTCATCTAGCATAAACATTTCCATTACGAAGTAAGAAAACTGGCGGAAATCAATACCGTATACATTTCTTGACCATAAGAGATATTATGAAATGCGCATGCGCACAATACTTCATAATATTCATAACTCTAAATTGATTTGTCGACTTGCTGTTACGTGACGGTAGATATGAAACGAGATGTTAACAAAATGTTCAACTTTCATCTTTGAATCTGACGAAAATAACCAGAACTAATTTTTTTTTATCATTTAAGGCCTGGGTTTTATTCTACACCAGACTAGCAAGCAGAACAAAAATAATTTTATCATTCTTTTAATTCCTTTCACTTCATGCTAAAAGTGAAGACCTAGAGACCCGTGTATACCCTTCGGAGATGCAAAAATCTCTAAAGAGACCTATTCTCTAGAGACTTCTTTTGTCTCCGATTTCCGGTCGTGTATTTAAAAACAAACAGGTCTCCACATTCGGTTTGTCATCTCCAGGTATCCAAAGACTATTTTGTGTACTCTGGTTAGTTAACTGCAGGTCTACCCGGAAAAGAAAAAGAAAAAAGTGGAGTGAGGTTGACAAATTGTTAGGAAGAAATTAGTAAATAAATTAATAATTAACATAATGAATTTAGGGCAGACAATTTGTTTCATTAATAGAGTTCTCGTTATTTTTGAAAAAATAAAAAAAAATAAAAATAAATCACACAAATTTGTTGTGAGTATCCCGTAAAAATTGTAAACCAAGGATATAATTTTTTTAAGCTTTTTCGCTTTTCCCATAATATAAAAATATTAATAACTTTTGAGATAAATCTTTCTAACAATCTCTTGCTTGACAGTTAACAAAGATCTCTGTAGATCTCTAGAGACCAAACTTCAAATTTCGTGAGTACCCTTCTGCCGTGTAAATATTTCGGAGATATTAGTCTGTAAACCGAAGACTGTAGACCAAAAGTCTCCCACCGTGTATCATTACCTTAAGGGTGTATAATGCCTGGTATTCCAATGGGCGTCGTTTGAAAAAATAATAATGATGCTGAAATTTGAAAAAAAAGCCTACTTATGATAATAATAATGAATGAGAATAAAACGAGGAAAAAACGCCGAAAAATCACGTTCCTTGTATTGGGCCCCCCTTTAATTTTTAATTTAATTTAATTTCTATAATTTTTTGTTATATCGCCGATAGAAATACATAATCTGTGAAAATTTGAACTGTCTACCTATTACGGTTCATGGTAACCTGGTAACGGACGAACGGACAGCTAAGTCTTACGCAACGATTACACGAGTCAATAGAGCTGACGGACAGTCCTGATTTCGTCTGTCAAATTTACTGACAAAAAACGATTTGCGTTCTATCAATTGACCAGTCTGTTCATAATAAAATGTCGTCTTAGTAATAGGGTTCCCGTTGTTACCCTTTGGGTACGGAACCCTAAAAAGCAACAAAAACTAAAATCAGCTAAGATATATAACAAACCCGTCGAACAGAAAGACCGAGAGCACTTCAAGAAGAACTATTTGACGAAACTTGATTTCTATCATATAAAAACATGAAGATTTGAGGAAGCTTGAAGGTTCACTCACGGAACATTGTGACAGTTTTTACAATTTATTAAAAAATGAAAAACTTAGGGCTAAGCTTAGCCCAATTTCAAGCCTACGTCTTCATTTTCATCTGATTTTAAAAACTAGTGACATCACACAACGAGAACTCAGCTTATAAAGTTAGAAGACGAACACGAAGCTAACCGATCCAGTTTCATTTGTTTAACTTTATGGACAACAAACATAACCTCACAATCTGTTATGTCTATTTGAACAAGTCAACTCGCTGCTATTAAGTTATCCAGATTGTTTTAACTATATCAAGGATAGAACTAGATTCGATGTAACGTCAGTAGCTGTTGCCATAGATAACGCAAGAACTAGATATTTAATCCTATACCAGAGTAGAGTAGTGAAATGGGTGGTTCATTTAGGAATGGACCACAACACGTTTTAGAGCGTACCAAGATTAAAGGTTGCCTTCATTTGATTGACTTCCTCAATCCGGCAGATGCGAGGAAATATGAATCACTCGACGTATCCATCATTTCAACTGTTGTGGTCCATTCCGAAATGTCGTCCCACAAGCCATATAAAATTTGCTCGCTGCTCTGGTATCGCATGCGACAACTAGTTATTGTGTCATCATCTGTGCTGTTACTATTAGTATATGGACGCACCCCTTAGGCTAAATTAATACTGCAGTGCAAAAATTTTCCACACTTGAACGCAGTGTCACTTTCAAGAAGGGATCGAACAGTCTCTCCTGCTACCTCCACTTCTTGATAATTTTAAATCGTAATAAATTCCACAAAAAATTTACTTAAGTTCTCTGACTGTACTGCATTTAGATTTAAATGTTAGGCATTTCTGGCATTCCTAATAACTATGATTATTACTGGAAGAACAGGTTAGTCAAAAACTGGTCGAAATGCCCTAAAACCTAAGAGATATGCAACTAAGTACCTACTTAACTTATGTACAAAATTCCATAAATATTTCTACGTAGGTATATAGATACAGACATCCAAATTTTTCTTTCGTATAAATTTCGATTCTTGTTATGCTTATTTTCACATCATAAAATAGTTTCCAGTGCTTAACATCAAAACATAAAGTCTCTTAATTTTTTGTTTATAGTTCTAGTAATAAAAAATGTTTCGTGTATTAATTTTAATAACAATTTCAGGATTGGCAACCGCAGCCATTCCTCGTCCACCACCAGTGAAATATTTCAGAGTGAGTTTTAAAAAAAAGGGGAAATTTTTTATTTATTTATTTTCTTACGTTTTTTAAATAATCGGGAAATTTAGTACAAATATTTTATAAAGAAAATACAGAGTTTAAAAAATTAATAATAATACAAAAAAAACAAAAACAAAAACCAACTAAGCTCGAACACATTTTGGTCGACTTGTTGCACGATCATTATCACATTTTTCATGAGGGCCGCATTTTACATTTCCACAATATGTTCCAGATCCACCTCCACCACCTCCAAGGCTTGCTATAAATATAAAAGTTTTTTGTTTAAAGTTTGAAAAATGTTTAGAATTCTTTCAAATGTGTAATATTAGTTGATTGTTGTAAATAAGTCTAAGTCATCTTCATATAATTATGGCAGTCAGTTTATAAAGCCACATCTAACAAAGTTCTATATCAGTATAACAGTTAATTGTGAACTTGATAGCACCACAGTCAACGATATATAATTCATGAGAAAATCAAAATTTCTTATTTTTTGTGCTTTGTTTAGCTCAAAAATTTAAAATTTAACATTTATAGATGTATTTCTAATGTTACTAACTGTTATAACAAGACAAAGGCCACTAAAAATTTTTATATAAACTTACACTACTATTGTTCTACATAAATACCCTGTATAACAAAACTTACATGCTTTATTTCCTGTATTTGATAGCTGATTTTTGATAACACAGGATTTGTAATTGCACAAATTTGGACAACATTTCCCACCAATTCCACTACATTCCCTGTCATCAATGCATTTTGGTGAACAACTAGTTACTTTTGAAGATACGGGGCATTCTAAAAAATCGAAAGTTTATAAATGATAGTAAATCTGTGTGAAAAAAATAAAATTATTCATTTCGTTACCATCTGCCAGAGAAACGCTTACAATAAAAATTGCAGCGATTATTAGAAATGTTAGGTTGCCTGAAATGTGGAAAAAAAATATTAGGTAATGCATTTTGAGATTTTTACATAAATGATTAGGCATAAAACTGAATCAATCAGACTTTATCTAAGATCAATACTAGTATAACAGTTTACAATTTCGTTTCTCTAGATTATTATTCTTAGGTTTTTTGTGAAGATGGTTAGTAAAAGAAACGAATTAAATCAAATAGTTGTATGTGTTGTTGATAACTGTTATAATAGTTAAGATCAAAAGTTAGAACTAGTTTATTTTTAACAGCTCTTCAGTATTGCACAAAATTGAACAAAGACAAATATTATTAAAAAACGATAACTGAATTTTCGTCTATGCCCGTTTGTATTTTACAGAATACTTTTTGTCTGGCCTTTGCGAGTACCTATTTACTACTAATATTATTATTATAAAGGGGTAGGCGGATAGTCGACCTTTAAGCACTGCGATCTAATAGATTTTTTATGCTATGCCACTGCCGTATTAAGTCCCGTTTGGCCTTTAAAAGAAGGTCCAACAGAGTCAGTTTTCTGGACGTCTGCTGGTATTGCAAAATCCTTGCCTAGACTTTGGAGTTTGTGGCGAGCAAATTCTGTAAATGCGTGCTCTACAGATTCTACCACTTAATTGCAGTTGTCGGCTGTGATTTTGCCCATTTTCTTAAGTATATACCGAAGTGGGCAATGGTCAGTCATTATGCCAATAAATAGGGATATTCCCCTTCAGTGGGTTCCTGGGCACATGGGATTGGGGAATGAAAGGACTGACCTTCAAGCCAGGTCTGGCGATGTCACCTAGGTTATCTCTCATCAAAGCGGATGTTCATATGAAGCATAAGAAACAATGGGCGAACCTGAGCACTTGCAGGTGTACAAAACTTTTTCTTGATGGGCCTAATTGGAATTCTTCTGAGAGCTCGGAAGTATACAACGCAGTACTGTGGTTGGCATCATCACCGGGCACAGCCTGCTTCACGCTCAACTAACAAGGATGGAAGTTATTGACAGCCTTGAGTGTCTTTGCTGCCTAGAAGAAGAGCCTGAGACAACCGAACACTTTCTGTGTGCTTGTCCGGCCTTTGCCCGGAATAGACTGAATACGCTTAGGTCTGCGCTTCATTAAGAGGAAAGGAAGGTTTTGGTGAGAAGGTTTTTAGCAGGTTAGCATAATGGGCTACCTTGGGATCCTCCCTCCCCTCCCTTTTTATAAAAAAAATATATTACCGTTAAAAAATGCAATTATGAGTGAACAAATTAATTTGATGAAACAACCAACAGATTAATTTCGTCGTATTTCATATATTAGTCTTACTTCAGATGCTATAAGGCCTTAGTTATAAAATTCGACAAAGAAGGCAAAACTTGAATAATTTCGAAAATTTCAAACATAACTATTTCGATACGTTATTGGTGCAATTTCGATGCGAGTTAGTAACCTCAAAAATTAACATAAAGACGGTAAACAAATTTGACAAAGTATTTCTGGTTTCGATTTATTTAAAAATAATTTTTGTCGAATTTATGATCAATTTTGAGTTAAGTTTAAAAACAAAAAATATCTCGCAGTCGATAATATTTCAAAAGAACTATTTGGTTTTTTAAATGGAGGTTCCTAACTGTGGAATGAATAGTCTCTCTAAATTATACGCGTTATGAGGCTAATTTTGATGACACAAAAGAGTTGCTTTTTGTTGTAGGTACCATAAATTGATAGATTGGTCACTTTGTATAAAGATAAGTGAATTTATTAAAATTGCGTCGAAGTGACTCCATCGCTGAACTAGATTTTCAGAAATTCAGAAATACCACATTTTTGACGTACTTTAATTTTAGTTTATTGGAATTACCTGAAATAAATTTTAAAGTTCATCAAATTACTATTGGAGGATACACATCCTAACGGCCGATGTTTGAGAAAGTGTGGGTATTGTCTTAGTGGTGGTAGCCTTTGAGTTAAACTTAGTATTGAGGCCAGATAAGAATAATAATTATTTGATGTATTATTTCCCATAATACATGGTAAGTGGTATTTCATTTCAATTCAAGAAAGAGTAGTAAAATTTTATTTGATGTGCCTACACATGAAACCAAATTAAATTTTACCTTAATTGATTGGAACTTCGTAAAATATTTCAGAACCCAACTTAACTCTTCAATGATGAAACCATTGCCTACTAACTTGTGCCATTGCTATCCGATTGACTTGCACCAATTATTACGATTTATTAGATTTGGCTTTTTGAAGGTAACTACAATAACTGTCTCACAGCTTCACTAATTTAATTTTGTTCTTTTTTTTTACAATCAATCTTCCTCGTTAATATCAACCCAATTGGAGCCAAAAATTGTTTACTCTCTTGTTTTTCAGCTGTATCAAATAATATATTTCCTGTGTTCAAGATGTTGAGGCGCATTATTTTCATAATTGAATAATTTTCCACTCTTCTTAAATTGTTTTTTTGACCTTGAACTTTATGGTTTTCAACAATGATACCAAATAGAGTAAAACTTTGAATTAATATCAACCCGAAATAATCTCTTGAAAGTCTGATAACAAAAAGGCAATTTGAAAAACCAAAAAGGCGCACATCTTCATTATCTCAAATTTTATAACCTTGACTGAATTTAGGTCAAATAATAGAAAAAACAAGTTAATAATTAAATAATTGTTCAGGAAATTAATAAACTTAATTTCTTCTCAAGAAATCTTCAAATCTTTTACAAAGTTGCATTCTAATTAATATGCGCAGTCGTCAACTGATTTGAAAATGTTGCAAAAATTATCAAAACGTGAAATTTAATTTGTTTTTTTTTAAATAATTTTTCTTGGATCACAAATTAAAATGAAATTAGGCACGGTCGGCAGTAAACCGAAATTTATTTCACTTTCACTATACATTTTATGGATGTCACCACCAGAGAGCACAATAATTGCAGTAAAAACCTGTTCCCCAATTCTGATTTATCTCGTAAGTGTGGGAAGATAATGAATTTTTAAAAATTAAAAAAAAAACCAAACTTAATTTACCCATTGTTGTATGAAGAAACTACTTTTTATATTATACCCGTGGTGTTGTGAGCTGTTTGAAATCTTCACGAAGACTAGTAAGATTTGCTTTTGCTTTGCTTTACTTTAATCGCGGCGCGGCGGCGGTCTCCTTCAATGTCTGCTTGCGCGGTTGGATTTAAGTGCGAAGAAAATAAAAACCCCAAGTGATCGCGAGTGAGTCTGACAACAACCGTTTCAAATTGAGCTTAAATGCTAATATTACTAGACTTTCAAGTTTACTGTTGAATTTGCATACATAATTCATGCATTCCCTCTCTCAACATTAATTACATTTTTTTTTTCTATTTAAATTTATTTTTATTTTTTCAGCCAGACACGAAGAATGATGACTCATACAAATTTGAAACAATTGTTGGCGGGGAATCCCAACATATACGTACAGCTCCACAAGATCCAATTATCCATGCTGGCGAGAAATTTGATGATGATGATGATGATGATAACAAACAAGATTTAGGACATTATAGACGTGATGAAGTAGCTACTCCATCGGCTAGATATAATGACTTGGATCAACAACATCAGGCTCAATCTGCTCACTACTCATTTGATGCTTCTGTTAAGGATGATATCAATGATCTTTCCCATATTAGAACAGAAACTAGAGATGGCACTAAAGTTACAGGAATGTATTCGTACAGTGATGGTTTCTATTATAGAACAGTTCATTATGTGGCCGATGAGAACGGTTATCGTATTGTCAAACAGGAACAGAAACGTATTGGTAATGGACCAGTTATTAATCCTGGAGGACAAGCTGATGTTTCTGGATCACTTATTGGTGGTTATTCAATTAAAATTGATGATCAGAAACGTCATCCTAATTATGTTGATATTACGAAAAGAAATTAGTTTTTGTTTTTTTTGTTTTTTTTTTTGTATAAACTATATGTCTTGTGTGATGGTTATATACCTAGCTACAAAGAACAAGGTATGCCACATAGTGAAATATCTTTCGACATTTTTCAATTACGTACGTTGTTTTTGTAATATTTTTGAAAACGAGCCTATATTACGTCAAGCTGTGTGTGATATGCTTTGTTTTCTGTATATATCGTTCGCTTGTGTTTTGAGAAGAAATAGAAATAAATTTTATACTTACATAAATTTTTAATATTATTTTTATTAAATTTTCCATGATGATTTCAAAATTTATAGCATTTGCCATAAATGAAGAAAAAGTAAAAATTCGAATTGTGAAAAAAAATTTTATTAAAATCTGTGTTACAAGGGCCCTTAACATTTGATTGTACAGGCAATACGAGGTCCTGTTTCCCTTAAACTAGTTCAATTCTGAGCCACCATTCCTTCAGCTATTGCTACCATTTTCATTTTATACGACTCCTTCCATCTTCATAACAAATCTTCTTTACAAATATTGCACAGGTGCCAAATCCGGTATCTTCCTAGGAATATAATGAAAATTCTTCTGCGCAATGTTCTTGGACTTCTTTCATTACTACCTCCACCTTCATATATAAATCTCTATTCCTGTCGTCCTGAAAATTTAAATTGTGTAAAGCTTGAAGTTGATAATGATCTCCGATGAAACTATCCAGACGATTGTCCTACGAATTGCTTTCTTATTGCTACATTATTGAATTTTTATTGCTTAGATCGCTGGTACCAGATATGATGAGAGTGAGGTATATATAAACAATTTTTAAAGAAATTTTACCGTTATCGAAAATATTTTAGGAAATTGCCACATTTTCATTTGTTATTTCTTTAAGTGCGGTAGAGTAGAAAAGCAGTAAAAATAGTGAAAATTCCAAACACAAAAATACAAGAATATTATCGCCATAACGATCATAAAATAAATCACTTACACGATGCATATGCGATGCAATATTTACCCCCGTTAAACTAAACATAAGCGATAGATATGCTTATAATTCCGGCAACAAAAAATAACTTTTGTACGATAAAATGGCGATTCGCCTGCGATTGAAAAGTAAGTTGATAAGAATATTTATCGCCCATGGCGATCATCAAATGATTCGCTTACTCTATTCATAAGCGATGCAACATTTACCCCCGTCAGGTTAAACGTAAGCAATAAAAATGCATTATTGCCGGCAATAAAAATGTTCGTTGTGGCAATAAGAAAGAAAGCGATTCGTAGGCCAATCGTAATGTTTGCTAGGCTGTTTCATATTCGTTTCGATGATCCTCTGTTTGGTGCAAAAGTATTAAATGGAGCTCAGCCCTAGTTTAATGCAAGCTTTAAAATGGCTATCGAATCCGTTACCGGCGTATAGTTACTATGTTTCTGAGGTAACAAAATTCTACAGCAATTCAAGATACATAAATTAATTTCAACATATCCTCTGTAAAGTCTAAGCTTATAGCATAGATGGCGCAAGAAGTAGATGTTGCATGCAGTACCAAAAAAGTATACAAAATTTATATGGCTGGATGGTCCATTTCGGAATGGACCACAACATTTGAAATGATGTATACACGTCGAGTGATTCATACTTTTTCGTATCGAAAGTGTTGAGGAAGTCGATCAAATATATACAAAACTGCTATTATAAAAACATTTGCTTTCGGTATGCTCTAAAACATGTTATGGTCCATTCCAGAATGCACTACCCATTTCACAATCCATATTCTCTGCTTTAGTATGCCATGAGAAATCTATTTTTTGTGCCATCTATGCTTATAGCCACCTACATTGATCTAAAGCTCTGCGGATCTCTATTTTCAGAACTTTGCATATCTGAGCTGTATGACTTGAGTTGTAGGATAGAAAACACCCATCATCTTTCATCACTCCACTGACCACCATGAAGTATTTTGACAGGATTATTTATTTCATTAAATTGATTCTAGCCATCACTTTAGAGACTCTGCAGTTAGAAGATAGATGGCGTACCAATTTTTACATTTTATTAATCTGGTCGGTTTTTTGGGAATTTCTTTTATAGACGTCGACTATATATTTTAGTTTATCTTTCAAGCTTTACCGAGGTCTATTAATTGGTTTGCTTCCACCACCTTTATCATGACTGTGTCATATTAAATTGTAGATTAATCAGCGAGTTTACACAGGTTATTAATAAAAATAAATTTGATGGCCCAACTGTATTATATAGAGCTTCGACGAAATCCTCACTCCCTCCTCCTTAATTCATATTCTTTTGTGGGTAGAAAGAATGCGTTTTTCTTTCATGCAGGGTATTGAATTGCGTTTAAGCACGGCGATTTTTCCTTCTTAACTCCTCTTGGCTGTTTACACATAGCTTCTTTACCTGCCTCTATTACTCGAGGCTCTGCTTCAGTTCCTTTGAATCGTGTCACTTATTAGGAGAAACGCATCATATTTGAAGAAGATTTTAGTTGTTTTCATAGATGTTTTTTTGGGTTGACGCCTCTGCTAACGATGAAAGCACATTACGAATATATAACCCTCACCCCCCCCCCCCCACCCAGCCTCACACACAAATGATTCTTCGCATGCGACAAGGTATATAGAAGATATAGGTATTCTTGGTACGAACCACGTTCCGCCATTTTGTCTGTTGACAAAATGTTGATGACGTCCCACTGTTCTGCTTTTGTCATGTGCTCTTTATCTCTGTAGCGTTAGCGTGCCGTGCTCTATAAATATTTTAATATACAATAAGGTAAAAAGGTGAACTTACTATGAAGTCCTCCGTTCTGAAGTGTAAGAATCATTGAAGAAAGGACTCTGTAGAGGAAAATGTAAAATTGCATTCGTTCCCAAAAATCTCGAAAGGATTGTAGAATAGTGGTAGCCAAGGGATACATTTAGTTTATAAAAAAACTGCGATCAAATATCACCCAGCAAGTGAGCGAATACAGAAACGTTAAAGACAGCAGGGAATGTTTAGACTCTTTTCCAAAAATGCCCACCAAAGAAATGCTTGACAGAGTTTGTCAGGAACCATTACTGGTAATGTGTGAGGATGACGGTGAATGTGATGAACATTAATATAAAAATTTTGATTTCAATGAATTAAAGAAAAATGCGGTGGAAAGCCTAGGAGGCTTTTTAATGCACAAATGTGGGCTTAACAATGAATAAATAGAACTAGTACCTGGTGCATCAGCGAAATATACGTGGGTGGATGAGTTTTCCGAAGGTGGTTTGAAAAAACCAAGTACTAATTTCATCAGTCAATTAAGAAAATTAGAATTAGTTTTTCTTAGTTTAAATACAGAGAAATTATTTTTAGAAAAAGAATATTTAACAAATCATTTGCAAAATGCAAGAGATGTCCGTGTGATCATATTTAGTTTATAAATGTTCTTAGACCACAACTTAGCTTCTGGTAAGTGAAATCATCCCCATAGGAGTATTCGTACCTACTGAATTTTATTTTATATCAGGAAAATCTAAAAAGGGCTAAACAAGAATCTATTTCGGATTGTTTACCGGGAGCTGAACATAGTGACGTCACGGCACATCAGCTGTTATGTGTCGAAAATTTAGTGATAATACCTATATCTTCTATATACCTTGGCCTGCTAGTCCAATTCTCTAAAATGTTTTATATTGATTCTTCCACTTTCCCTACCACCTCCAACCTTCCACTAAGGGCTTTGAAATTTTATGATCTTACGATGAATCGTCATTATCAAAAAATCATATCTCGCGAACGAAGTAACCGATTTTTCTGATTTTTATAAAAAGAAATAGCAGCACGGAAAAACTTTTGTTGTTGTTAATAATAATATCTTTTAAAAACAAATTGTATTATTCACTAGGAAAGACATCTAGCACTTTTTTGTTTTCTTTTTTTTTTAAGCCTTGGAAGCCATGCAAGCACTGTACTGAGGACATGTTGTGAAATAAATCAGTAAATCGATCGAAATATCTTATTCGAAGCAATTTAGTTTACCGTTTTTTCGAAAAAAAAAAACAATCTACGATGTGGGTGAAAAAGTGTGATCACAGGTTATGCATCGTTGATTTTATACTGGACCGAGGCATTGCATTGCTCTGGTAAAAGATAGAAACTTGGATGCGTGCCTGAACATTAGGAACATTTTCTGTTAATAACAACATTTCTTGTTACAAATTTTCGTCGTAGCTAACTAACTTGGGTACCAGAAATGTTGATAAAGTTTTCATTTTTCTGATATGCGTTCGTCATCTGTATATTGACTTATTTGTGCTTGTAGTCAATTAAATAAAGCTTTACTTCATTTGAAACAAACTTTAAACCCTTTCGAAAATACAACCATTCCACACGAAACCGATCACCTTGGAGCCAGACCATCTCCGATTTAGATGAAACTTTTACAGTTCGGGGAATACCAAGGCAGCTCGGCCATATATTTTTGCCCCTTCCCCGCTAGCGTTTTCAAATTTTGTGCTTTTATGATGAAGCGTCATTTAAACAAAAAAATTATATCTCGAGAACGGAGCAACCGATTTTTCTGATTTAAATGCCCAATGCAGCTTAATGCTTTATATTTAAAAAAAAAAAAGCAGTAATGAACGAAAGAAATTTTTGTTAATAATAGTAGATATATTTTAAATAAAAATAGTATTATTCACTGACTTCTAGGCCTTTTTTCTATTTTTATTTTAAAGCTAGAGGCCATATACAAAATATTGCGATGGCGTTCGGCGTTCCTTTTTGAAATATGATTTTTTTAAATCACCATTATACGATACCCAAAGTAACGTACTATGGAAGCACTGGACTAAGGGGAAACTTTTTTTTCTACTGAGGACCTCTAGCACTTTTTTTTTTGTATTTTTATATTGCACCTAGAACCTTTCTCGTCCATGTACAAAAAATTTCGAGTTGGCGTTTAGCTTACTTTTTCAGATATGAATTTTTAAAGTCACCATATACGATACCCAAAGTAACGCACTATGGAAGCACTCCACTGAGAGGAATGTATTGCTTTTTTCTACTTGCGACCTCTAGCACTTTTTTTTGTATTTTAATTTTGAGGCTAAAAGTCTTATCTATCTAGGTGCACAAAATTCGAAAGCTTTTCTTTCAATTTCCGAATAATATCTTCAGTGTCTTTACCTGCTTGAACTTCTTGAGATACATTCTAAGGAACTTTGAATATCCTCTTTTATCTGATTGCATATATCAGTACTATTTGATGCAGCTTAGCTGCCTTTCTTATGTCTAGTTCTAGCCACTGGAGAGCTTCCCACTGAAACTAAAGTTCTGTTGAGTGATTCTAAGTCAGGCTGAATAAATCCCTCGAAGCTTCCGGTATGCGTGCTTGTGAAGCCCGCATTTGATAAGCGAAGCAAATAAACGTCAAGATCGGGCAAGCTCTTGCCGGTTGGATATGGCCCTGCAACTTCCTGAAAAATCGGCGGCACCATAGATTACTTTTTGGTTATTTTAAAGTAACAAATACATCACACTTTTTTACCTTAACCCAACACCATATTTAAAAGTTTCGTGAGATTAACTAAATTTGCGTTAACAATCCGAAATATATCACTACTTGTTTTTGTATCGTTCACAAACACTACACTTCTACTTCATTGTACTTTTTCTTCAACACATTATACTATTTTTGTGATCACACAGTGGAAATGTGACTAGACATTGATTTTATATTTGCTATAGAGCCTAAACGCAGGAAAATAGTCTTTAGTAATTTTAAGCTTGCCTCCTCACCTTTCCAAAGGCTACACTTACTATATACCTTACTTAACAATATAAAAAAAATAGTTTTGATTAAATAAGTGACCTTACAATTTTTAGCTCAATAACTCTCAGCTGATTAGTAGTTCCAGTAGTATGTGTGCGGCCGTAGTCCAAATCTGTAGGCAGATTGATTCGAATTTACGAACCACGGTACATTCCCATATGCAATTATTACTCAGTTGAGAGTTTTTGTTTGGGGAATCGTAGTCATTTGGTTAAGATAAATTTTTCAAATAATTTTGTTAGGAAGATAAGAAACTAAGCTTAAGATTATCATAACACAATTTTTCTATATGAATAGTAGTTTAGGACGCAGGAGCTATACAAATCAAACTTTTGTCAGTTTTACATAAGAACACTGCAAATATTTTAGAATGTTAGGACTATTTTGGAGCTCTCATGTAGTAGTGAAGGATACTGTTTCATGGCCTGGGAAGTATTTCTCGAGGGTTTTGCTGGGGTAAATATTATTATTTTTGACCGGTAGGGTTATAGCCGATAGGAGACAAAAGAAGCTTAAAAGGTAGGAGGAAAACCAAAGGATTGTGTCGAAGTGAGATTTGAACCCGCAATTCTTTGGCAGCTGTACAATAACTAAAAATAAGGCCTAAGTTTAAAAAAAGGTATGAAATTGAAGTGAAGTTTTTTTTCTTTTAGATTTAATAACATTCAATAAACATTTGAAACAATTGTTGTAACTTACAGAAATATTCATCCATGGTCTTCCCTTTATTGCAAAATCAAAAAAAAAAATTAAATTCGCGCCAGTTAATAAACAACACTACACACACACACCATCTTACTGTTCAACTATTCCAATTCCATTTCCTTATGCACCGTTACATCACATTCATCATTCGAACTACTCGATGACATAATCAAAGCTTTCTCCGAATCTGTTAGATTTATACATTTATTCTTATTCTTGAGCTCATCCTGAATTGAAGACAACAAATCTGGAGATCCTGATCGGTTTTCCAAAACATTCGCTGGATCATCAGACTTTGAATTCTCACTCTCTTGCAGTTCTTTCTGATATAATTCACTCGAATCTTCAGCAATAGTTTTCTTTTTTCGTCTCTTTGAACCCCTTGTTAATAATAAAACAGCTGGTGATTCTTCTGGAAGTGCTTGTATAACAGTTCTTAACAATTTCGGTGGAGTTCCCGGAGTTTTTGGATTACCAATAACAACATCAGCTGAATTCATTGCACTACGACGAGCCTCTTCACGTTCTCGAGCAGCATTCTTACGCATTAAACTTCTAGCACGTTTCTTCAATATTGCTTGAGCATTTGGATAATATACGATTGCCTCATTTAAATCAGACTTAGATAAAACAAATAAATTTGAGAAACCTTTTGATTTAACATCGGCTGTTCGACGATTACCCTCTACACCGTTTATAGCTAATAAACTGATTTCACCGAAAACTGAGCCTTCCGAAAGAGTAGCTAAAACTTCGTCATTGTTTACACCACCCATTACTTGGACTTGTCCCAATTTTACGATATACATTTCTTTGCCAACTTCACCTTTTCGACAGACATAGTCACTTGGAAGAAATGTCACTGAACGAAGTTTCAATACTAAATCACGTAGTAATGCTTCTTCACAGTCAGCGAATAGTTGAACTTTGGATAAAGTTTGAATATGGACAGATATTGCAATGTCTGTCTTAAGATTAGCAGGAAGTGAATCTAAGATGTGACGTTCATCTATATATGGTAAAAGAGATTTGAAGAGTTATGAATAATAATGACGAACATTATCTATATATGTTTTTTGTTACCAAGTGTTCTTTGTTGATCCCATGTGAACTTAAACCACATTTTAACTCGTCGTTGAACTTCACTTGGCAAATTCAATCTTCTCATATATTCCAATGTTTCATCTTCTAATTGACGATATTCAGATTGTGATCGAGTTGCAGTGCTGATGATGTCTCTTATTTGTCCAATTAATAAGGCAAAAACGAAGACTCCCATTAACCATGCTGCCGTCATGAAGACCAATTCACCTTCTCTTTCAGGTTTCGGGTTTTTTCCTGTTGGATTAAAATTTGAACGTTAATAAATATTTGAGATCTTAGGATTTAGTTTTGTGGTATTTTCTGATTGTAGATTAGTAGAATTTCGTCAGAATTGTACAGAGATTTTATATGAGTATTGTAATTTAAGTATTATGCTCAATGACGGAATAATCGACTATCCAGATTAAACACAAACGAAAGGTGCCATTTTACTCTAGTTAAGACTATTTTTTTGTGAAACTTAAAATATGAAATTTGGAATAACTTATGATACCTGCGGGAGCTAGAAGGAAGAGAAATTAATAAACCCCAAAACCGGTCGAAAGTAAAATCAATTGTAGTCTATTGTTTGGTAACTTTTCGATAGTTTCTAGGGAAAGTAGATTGAGCCTATCGATATGCTTCTGAAGGATCATTCGATCATTCCAACCCGTCCCCTTCTAAATTCGATTGACATAGAAAGAGTCAAAAGGATTCCAGGCAGGAAACGCATACTTTAAAATTAGTCCAGCTAAGGTGGTGGCAGGCAAAATTCGGAATCATAAAATCCCGAGACCTTCATTTCACAAAACTCTGAGTCGTACTAGATCTACTCTCACATCGGAGATAATTATGATTGTCAAAATCAGCGGCGTTGATAAATTCTAAAGATTATATAGGATTAAGATGACTACCCCCCTGTGGAACACTTAAGTGTATTTCAGATTTTGACAGAAAAAGCACCCAAAAAAAACCAAATTCTTTGTGTTTGGTCTGATAAATTGAAACATAACCGCATTTCACAAGAAAAGAGAGATTCAAGATTAACAGTAAAAAACAGGGAATCAAGCTTTGGGTAAATTAGACTGCAATAAGTAAAATGGGGTAACAGAAGTGTCTTAACCAATGACAAACGTGAGTTCGTAGGCAAGATATTAGTAAATAGTAAGCTTGATCACAGCACTTAAGGCGACAGTTGAACTTCACAAAACCAAACACTGTGATTTATTAGGATTAAGAGAAAGCTTATTATCAATTGACTATATGTGAATTGCAAAAACATCATCATTGATTCTACGAATACAATCCTCAATAAACCCAAAGGGTATGCTTAAGTACAATTTAATATCATCGGCATTATGTACGATATCACTAATATCATGTACAGAATAAGGAAGAGCGGTCCTAATACCGATCTTTGCGGTAACCCCTGAAACACAGGTAAGAAGGAGGAAAGAATACCACTAATGTTTACCTGTTAAAAACGGCTTGTGAGGAAACTACTTATTTACTTGACCGCAGAAGAAGAAAATCAATAGTTAACATACAGCAGCATCAAGAGCCAATGGGAGATTAGTAGATACCTTAAGCAAGGCAGTCAGCACAGTTGTGCATTGGATAAAAACCAGATTAATATCTCGTTAGCAGATTATTTTAATTTAGACTCCTGAATTTGGTAACAAATAAGTTTTTCCAAGACCATGTCGAGAGAGCTAAAGGAGGCCATACATGGTCACGCATGTTGGCCAACTCAAGTAGGACAACGATGTTGTCACGCAGATTTGACCGTGTGTCTGCCTGTTTGACGGTGTGACACGTAGTATATTAAGGGGTTGAATGAAAATCACGTTTGTCATGCATTCGTCATTCTCGAGTGAACTCTATTGTTGTTGTTAGTTAATAGTTCTAGCAGTTCTTGATATGTGTTCCTATCCTGATATAGGACAACATGTTTGATACTTGTGCAGAGAAAAAGCTTTCATGTGTGACACACCAAGTTGGACAACATGTTCGCCGTGTATGGGCTGCTTAGGAATGCTAATAGGTCTGAAGTTAGGCAAGCTATCAAGGGAAGCTTTCTGCGATACAGGTATCACCCTCGCAGCTTTCCAAATGTGAGGGAAATACGAGGATGAATAACAAGTATTCATAATGTGCAATATATATGAAGATATGTACGGAAACAAAAGCTATAAAAAGAGAGGATTCACTTCATCAAAACCAACCGCACCAACCAACCACCAACGACCTTAGAAAGGTTTGTAAAGTTCATTATGCTCGACGCACCGGGAAGGAAAACAATTCGTGCTTTGCTCGCGCAAGGGATAAGTCTCAGTGCATGTGAGCTATGAGAGAGAAACAGTAGTACCTGAACATGTAGTAAAGTGCATCTTAAAGGCCTGTGGGATTAGCCAAATTTATGTCAGGATTTTTTTTTATGTTGTTATAGATCTGTGAAGTTTACCTAAATTCAATTTAAAGAGTACAGAAGGAAACTTAAATGGAAATAAACTGTGGTCCACTCCCAACTAAATACTGATCTTCCCCGAACAGGACTTTTATAGAAGATTTCAATTCATATTTGCTCTAGACTCTAGTTATAAGTAGTATTCAAATTGTCCAACTATTTTGGAGGTATTGATCGTAAATTTCAAATGTACTCGTACTGTATCTTGCGGCTGAGTGACGATTTTTCTAGCTAATCTTTTTATATTCAACGCCTACCTACAAGAATTGTAGATTTGTGTTTCAACCAAAGATAAGAAAAATATTTATTTGCAAAATTCTTATCGCAATCATAAAAAATTTATCAACTCATTTGACTTATTATGAAATCCGAAATTCGAAATTTTACAAACTCTCATAAATTATTATTTTCTAAATATAACAGGAAAAAAGTCGAAATCGAAAACAAGAGCTTAAATAGTGATAAAATATGAAATTTATCGCTTTTAATATAATACGCGAAGGTCGCGAAATATGTGAGCGATAAAAGCAAACGAATGTTTGTAAATAAATGGAAAATAGTGATAAATAGTGCCATAGTTCACAAGTAAGTGAGAAATATAAAAGATTTCTGGCAGAATTGTTTTTACATCGGACTTTAGTTTTGTTTACATCCCTCGTTCACTTTTAACCTATATTCTAGAAGAGCCCTTAAATTTTATCTTGCGCTATTGAAAGTGAACTGCGGGTGGGTTTTTTCTAACCATGCTATTTGTATTATGCCTCTTTATAGAGAGGTTAAGAGGGAACTGATGGTGATTTACGGATTACGGAAGATGGAAATTCTTTGTATCTGCATATAATATGAACCCCTGGTATGTACCAGAACTGTAACCTCTTCGAACGACCCTCAGTCAATACTGTTGATTTTAATGAGTGGCTACCTCATAAATAGAAGGGCGAGTAATGCTGCAAATTATGTTTTCTTTCTTGAGCCTGAATTAAGTTGACATATTTGCTTGGAATTGACGCCAATAATATCGAAGGTAACTCAAAGTATGTATATCAAGGAGGAACATAGATAACATTTATCTGAGGACTCTAAGAGGTAAGTTCCTGTTTTTCATAATTTGCCTTTGTACTGGGTAGCAAGTTTCAAATACACCTACATATGCCAACTTAGGCTAAAGTTTACAATCCCTTTTCAATAGTTCGCCAATATTATCGTCTTTCAACGAGTATAAATATACAAGACATCGTTTGATCAAAATTTTACGTTAATGATCTCTTGATATCGGCTAGTGGTCAATGTTGGTTTGCAAACCTAATTTAAGAGGATCAGATCTTTTAAAGTAATGAACCTCAACAGTTTTTCATTTCAGTGAGTAAATCTGTAAGACAATGAGAGCTACATACTTTTATCTTTAGTCACATAAAACCAAAAACTCTATTTGTTCACTTATGAAATTTTATGTTATTTATACAAACAATTAATGCGATAGTAATTCACTGAACTAAACGATAATTTCTGTAGTTTAATACACTATACTACGCCGGTATATCTATCATTTTATCAATGGCGTTCCACAAGGTTCATTACTTGGTCCACTTCTGTTTGATCTGCATATATATATAACTCTCATATTCATATACATACCAACCACGTGTAAGTCTTTATAACTAGACCTGTCGGCCTGGTAGAAGACTGTACCTATAAGCTGAATTAAGATTTTTATTTAATCTACCATAGATTCTAAAGATAATGACCTTAGCCTAAATACCTGAAAATCATGCTAAATGATCATTACTAACTCTGAGTTTGATTCAGCTAACTTTCCTCCCATTGTAATAGATAATAATCTGATTGAAGTGACAATATCAAGGATGAAACTATTTAATTTCATCTCTAGTTTCAGAGTATTGTAGACATGTTTGTGTATAATTTTTGCAGAGTTATTAAAAAAAAAACATTTCTCCTCTATCATTAAATAATTTGAAAATTAATTTCTTAAATTTCCAGCTACAAATCTCTTTCTCAACAAAAGTTTGTATTATTGCTGCGATACACAACCGTAGAAAGTTTTTTAAGGTAACGCAAATATTAAATTAACTTAGTAGTAACAAATAAAGTTTACATTTAATCTTTACTTATTAAAACATTAATTAAAACATACTAATTTCCATATTAACTTAAAAATTTTGTATTTTATTGCTACACTTACCAATTGAAGTTGCAGTTTTTGTAGCAAATGCAAAACATCTTACGTAAGGATGACCTTTGCCGCTAAACACCCATCGATTTATACCAAGACCTGTTTAGAAATGAAACAAACAAATTGTAAATAAACAAAAGATTGATAAAATAACAAAAACCAGATTATCATTAGCGACTGTACTATAGTGTTATGCAGGTGTATGCATGTATGCACTCCAATAAAACTAACCTTGATAAGCGCTGTACGCATAGTAAGCGCATGCGGTCAAATGTATCATGTAAAGCATGTAGGTTAAGGTCTTGGCTACACGAACCTGAAATTTCAATAAATATTACTTTTAAGAATTTTATTTTATTTTTATTTACTATTTATTATTTTGTTTCTCCAACACACTTGAAAATAAAATACACAGACAAATGGACATGATTGAGCAAGTTTCTCCGAAACAGTTCTAAATTAAATCTACACACGAACGTTATTGACTTCTGGGGTTTTCCTGTTAATTGTTATTAAGGAAAGTAAATTTAATGGGGGTTTTTAGTGAAATAGTCACATACAAGTTACTAAAATTAGTAACTATTAAATGTTATCTAATTTCAGTTGAAGTGGTATATGCAAAAGAAACTAACATCTGTATACGAACATTGAAGCTGCAATCTTGTAACTATTCATGGAAATATAAAAATACTGCATTAAGCGGTAAAATATAATATTAGGGACCTAATGTAATTAGAAATTATTTGTCTTACTATGCATTCATTGAATATTGTGTGGTTCCATTTTTATATGCCCAGATTGGTTCGATTTTCTATTTTATGAAAAAGGTACGTACCTAAGTGGATATGATGTTTTTTTTTGCTAATAATTTAATTTAATTAAAATTTACATGTATGTATATACCAAGCTTACTAGCGATTACGTAGGTATAATAGAATGCTAAATAAAAAACATAAATAAAAGTAAAAGAAAAAGAACATCTTTAAATGGCTGTGTTGTCTAAAAGTGACAGCACTACCACCGGTTTAGGAAACTTAAGCCACCTAACACCAGAATTTTGGAAATTTAAATTTAATCCATAATAATTTTTGAAATCTTTTTAAAAATTTCAGTTACTTTGATGCTCATGCGTATTAATTAGCTTAGGTTAAAATGGCGGCCATCGTGAAAGCATGTACGATCAGCCACACCTAGATCATCTCTGGTTCATTGTGATCCCATCTTCTTGGAACCCTACCTGGAAAAGATTCCTCAGATTTAGCAAGGTTGGGGCATTTGCACAGTATGCGCTGAATGCTCTCAACCTCTTCCTCGTCCATACAGCTTCTGCAGATTTCATTGTATGGAGTTTGCATGTGCTCTGCATGTTTGCCAAATGGGCAATGTCCCGTGATAACTGCAATAAGATTGCTCACATAACTTCGGTTCCTCCTTAGCAGAGATTCAGTCTTCCCAGGACATTTCTCGTACATAGCTGTCTTGTAATCGCAGTTCTCCCGATTTGTGATTGACTAACTTACAGGCCTGTATACATCTAGTATCCTCTTCACTGATTCTAAGGACCGACCTATGGAATTCTCCGCTAGACATATTTTCATAACGGAGTCCATCCTGGCCAGAGCATCAGCTACCTCGTTTCCGGGTATGTCACTGTGACCAGGCAGAGAATAACTCTATGATTAGGACCTAGTTTTCTAAGCTTATAGCGACACCGTTGCACTAGGGGTAATGGTGCTCGATTCCACAGCTTTGATTTCAGGTTGAATATCAATACAAATCCTTATAACTCGATTGCTAGGTACTTCATAAGTTGTGTCCAGCAGCCTTGTTGCTTTGCTGCTTTGCGATTACCCAAAACTTCCGCTTGGAATACACTACAGTAGTTGGGTGGGCAGTAGGATTCCTGTATTATTTAAAGGAATCCTGAATACACCCCGCCTCTCATTTTCGAACCGTCTATGAAGACACACATATATCAGAGTCTTTTGCCACGTGATTATCATCCAATTCTTCTCTACTAGGCGTGCTAGTTGAGAATGTTTTCTCATAATCTAGCTTAGGGACGATCTAATCTGTAGCTGCCCGTATACAGTCCTCAGGACAGATCTTTAATATTGTACTGTGACCAAGATCTGCTGTTATCCAGCAGCCCGCCTCTCTAAGTCTGTCACTAATGTCATTTGAAAATCAAATGATGATTTTCGAAAATTGTAAGATTTGTTAAATAAATTTTCAAAATTCAAAGTTTTCCGAACGCAGTTATACATAGTTATGCAATAAGAAACTCTATTTGTGGTGAGAAAATTTGCAAGTCTCTACAGAAGCAACAGACCAAATAGCGAAATTTATAAAGGAAAACTTTTCAACAATGTAAAAATTTTACTCTTGTCGATAATGAAATAGAAAACTCGTTTGAAATTAGTTCTTATATTTAGATTGATTAGTTAATATATATCGAGCCATTGCCATCTTTATGTTGCAGGCCATGACACAAAGCGATTTTGCTTTTTTTTTTACTTCCAATAGTACGAAATCGTACTTCTCTCATATTTTCAAAGAATTTTATGTCACGACCTGGAACATAAAGACGGCAATGATCGAGCTCATATATTTTCGAAGATTTTCGAAATTCATATTTTATTCATACTTTTTTTATTACATTTCGAACCAGCCTTTCAATAGTCTCGGAGAAAATATATTTCTATAAAAATCAAAACTTATAAGTATACTTATATTTGTATAAGATATACGTAAAAAATTTAAGGAAATAACAAGCAGATTTGCGAAAGAGAATGCCCATTTTGGGCTTGACATGAACAGATATTGGAGATGTCTTAAACGATGCATTATGATACTCTGAACATATTTTATTAACAATGATTATTTCAATAAGCAGGGGAAGCTTGGGGGTCAAAGTTTGATCTAGTACATTTTGGAAATCTATTAGAGAATCGAATTCCTTGGGCTCTGAGAAGAAGTTTGAGTACCCACATTCCTATACTCGGAGACGTAAATAGCCATCCCCATACCATTCCCTCTTTTTTTTCGAACTGAGGTACTAGATTTTTCGAACTTTAGATTGGTTCTAACTCAGTAGAGTTCTGTCTGATCGCAAAACAGGTTTCATTGTACGGTTTAGCTCATTACCAGCTACAATTCGTAGGAGAAAAGTTTTCTCTACATACTTTTAGGGTGGGAGTAGGAACCGTGGCGGAGGGTAGTTCCAACACGACATGTAGTATATAAAATTAAAGGGCTCACCGAGTACTATCGGGTAGTGTACTTTTATCCCGATTCAGAGACGGTTTTGCCGCCGGAAAACTCATTTTCATGCACTTGGGCCACATACACATTTCACATATATTTTTGCACTTTTTTCTTCCATGGCCATAAGTGCTCTGTTGTTGACATTTTTCTTATAGGAAGTCATATTCCAGGGCTAATTAACCGTACAATCACGAGAAGTAGAAAACTCCACTTTTTCACCCAAAAAAGTCCCTCAAGCTATACTCGAAATAAACATTATTAATAAAATATGTTCACAGTATCATACATAATGCATCGTTTAAGACATCTCACATGTATGTTCATGTCGATCCTAAAGTTTTATGAAAAGTGGGCATTCCCCTTTGAGATGAAAGAATTTGTACCAAAACGGATTCTAAGAGTACTAAAGCTAAAGCCTGTTTCACACGACTTGCGAAAATCACCAAATATCAACAATATTCGCTTGAAATTTTCATTGATATTCGCGAGTAATGTGGGACCGACCGGTGTAGAAGGAAGCACCGACTAAGCAACCAACAATTAAGGCAGACCGTTCGTATACACAATCGTGGATAATTTTATATGAAAGAAATCGCACACGACTTTCAGACGACGAGGGCATACTACAAGAGAAATTTCTTGAGCAGCTGTTCAATACACCCTTATTCACCAGTGTGTAAAAAACAACGTGCCTGGTTATTGAAAAATGTAAACATTTCTACTTCACATAAAACAAGTATATTTCTCTTTGTCACACACATGCTCAATTTCCTTAAAGCTACATGCAATTCTTTCTTTCAAATGTTATAATCATTTTTTTATTTTATTTTTTCAAATGATGTCCTATTCTCGTGGGTAATCTCTTTCTATCGATCAGCTGTTCAAGAAATTTCTCTTGTAGTATGCCCTCGTCGCTTTCAGACAGTTCTAACATAAAATTAGACCAACAACTAGGCGGCCGAGCAAGCAATCGTCAGTTGTCAACTTATCGCTAATTGGTGTAGTATTTCAATGCCTGCTCTATGGAAAATTTTGCATTGATTGAAGTATTTTTTAAAAGTGAGATGTTTGGCAACATTACAAGCAAATCGCAAAAAACAGGGAGTGTTTAGATGTTTATTTGATAAAAATTTACTCTCAACCTTACTACATGGAATACGGAATACCATTTCTATACTCAATAACGGTAAAGCAAATGGATGGTAAGTAAGATGGAAAGACTGCCGGTTCAAAAACCAGCAACAAAATTCTCAGAAAATTTTGGAAGCTCCAAACCAAAAGTAAACAGATAATGGTAAAATTCATCAGAGTATAAATCTACTTCATAAAATCTAGTAGTATCTGCTTTGGACATTGTCTTTTTAGAAGAGTCCTGAATAATACAAGGCACGGTAAAACTATCAAACTAAACAGATTAGATGATCTACAGCCAATGCAGAAGTCCGCCCAGATCTAGCACATTTAGCAAAAAAAGACATTTCTTCTAAATTTCAAATATGTGCTAACCTAGTTCGATTTTGAGCCAACCATTTGGAGGGGGTTGGATTCAATTGAGAACGCATATTCAAATTATTGAAAAAAGAAGACATAAACAATTCGGTGAGGAAACAGAACCTTGAGGCACGCCGGATTTAATAAATCGAATCTGTTGTAATGCCAATTAAAAAGTTCGGCAAATTGCAAATTATATTGTCAACGACCGCATTCTTATTCTTCATAAGATGTAAAATAGAAGAAGTAAAAACTCTTCTTTCAAAATTTTAAAATTAAAATTTTACAATGAAATTTACTCTAAAAAAAAAAAATTTCCATACTTACAAAATGAGGAGAAGAAATGACACGATCGAGCAATTTAAATACTTCCCAAAAACTTTGAATCTTAAGAAAACGTGGAAATCTTAAATAAACCGCAACAGTTCCATATTTAAAATAAAATAAATCCAATGGCGTCAGCGACAAAAGATCCAACTGTAAAAGAATTTCAAAAATCATTTTACATAATAAAAATGGAAATTCATCAGAACACACCTTAAATTGTAATTTCCTCATATAATTCTTCCTGGTTAGATTCTTATCCTTAACCCAAAATCCTTCAAATAAATACATGACACGATGCTTGAAGAAGACCACATCCAAAAGATAAATAACATCTGCACAGAAATCAATCGCTAGCCAAGTGTTAGTGTTCTCAGGAGTTTGAAATGGGAATGCTGAACGCAATGGAATAACCCAAGCATTGTAAAGAAACGTTAAAGAAACCACACATAGCCAGGAAATATAGATTTTTCCTTGTGGATCAAGGACTCCACTTCCCTTGCTGCTGCCACCACAAAATCCATTACAAATTAAAGTGCCGTCATTGATGGTGCTGCTTTGATCTGCGACAAATAAATTTCGAGTTCTAGATTCATCATCAGCTGGAACTATTTTGATATTTCGATGTATTGATAGTGGTGCCGGTGGTGGTAGTGGTGGTGGTGGTAGCTGAGTAGGTGCTCCTATCGAAGAAGATGGAGGTGATGATGGTTGGGGTACTGGTGGCGGTGGTGGAGGAGGTGATGATGGTGAGCTGCCAGCACTACTAGATGGTGTTGGTGGCATATCTAAACGAGATCGCATTTTTCTAGTGCGATTTGTAAAACGTCGAACTAAATGGCGAACTTGTTCACGAACAAATTGTTGATCGTCAGCATCGAGGCTGAAAATACATGAATTTTTTTTTTTGTTAATTTAAATAAAATTTAAGAAGATCATCGATACTATCGCAATTACCTTGTTGGCTCAGATTTATTCAATTGATTTAATGTTTCTGGCAGATTTACTTGTTCAGAACAAATAGCTTCATCTTTTTCGACAACTTCTGCTGCTGCTTCACTATATTCAATACTAGCAACCTTTTCCTCTACATCCGAAGACTTTGAAGCACAGGTATCAATTGAACTTTCCGTAACAACACTGCAACAGCCTTCTTTAAGAACTTCTTTTTGACTTTCAATCGCTGCTACATCACATTCAGACTGATTTTCAAGATCTTCCAATAAAATTTTTTCGGTGTTTTCTTTTTGATTCAAAATTTTCTCAACATTTTCACGACTTACCAACGGCTTCTCATTTTCATACTTCAAAATGTGCTTCACTAGTGCATGAGTACTTTCAATGTTCGACAAATTCTGATCAGCTTCAACACATCCGATTTTTCCATTGCGGAAGTAAAGCTTGGAATTATAGAATTTCGGGCTACCAACTTTTGGTTTTTTAATTTTAAACGAATTTATCTTGAACGTCGGTGATTTCTGTGAGTTTCTTCTCAATCCAGTCGGTGAACTTTTCTTTAATGGCAATGGACTTTTATTTTCTTTATTCGGATATTCAATAGATTTTTTTTTCTTTTCATCAACTTTACGTCTTCGTTCACGAGCATAGAACTCTTTATCTCTTTCACGTTCACGTTTTATTATATTTTCGGTAACAGTTAGGAAATCTTCGATTTCTCTAATGTCTTTGGAAATTTCTTCTAAACTTCGTCGTACTGACATCTCTTTATCCTTCGAAAGATTACTACTTTTTCCTGCCGTCTTGATGACATTCTGCATAAATAGATTTTTCTCAATAGTTTCAGAAAATTGTGGTGATTTGGAGCGTGGACATCTAAATGCGGATGTGGATGTGGATGCCATCAGTTCAAACCGTTTAAAATCGTCATAAGAGAGATTTTCATGGATATTCGGTGATGATTTCAAGAGTGACTCCTTTTCACAAGATGGCTTTAGAAATAAAAGGTTTTTTGTTTTTATTTTTTTATTATCTTTATTATTTTTATTAATTAGTTCGTCACTGTTTTTTTATCGATATAAACGCGAACAAAGGTCGGCTGTTACTGAGGACTGAGGAGACGTGTTGTTTGCGCGTTCCAGATCGATTCTGATGTCAATGAATTTTTGTTGTTGCCAATAAACTTTACTCTATTGGAAGTAATTATAGATTATGGGTAACGAAGACGAAGACGGTATGAAATGCAGTTTAATAACGAAATCGTGACTTTAATATTAATTTTTTTCGGAATTTTATAAGTTATGATTCGTTTCACAAGAGTTTTTTACTTGAACACGCAATGTGTGTACAGTGGGTAACCTATGTGCATAGTACGTGCGAACCTCATAGTGAGAAAACAATTTGAGATACATAAAAGATGCGTGTACAAATATTGAATTCATTTTTTTGTATTATTTTTGTACTTTTTTTTTTAATCGAGTCATAAACATGAAAGAACAAATACTGAACTTACCTTTCGCAGTATCCCAATTCTCTCCATATATGTGCGTGTGTTTGTTAGCTGAGGATTTCAATAAAACAAAAAGTTATGAAATTAACATAAAAGCTTAAAATTTATATGTAACAAAAATTTTAATATAATTTATTAACATTTAATTTTTTTCGCAGACTATTGGTTTTCTTAAATTGTGTGGAAATAATGTGGCAAAAATGTGGCAAAAATGCAAATATTACAACCATCTGATGATTTGAGAATAAAAATCATAAAAAGAATCATAGAAGAATAGCATACACATTGAAGGCAAAAAAGCTTCAGATAAAAATAACATTAAAAGCAAAGTAAATTAAGATAAAATAAAAAATATACTCAGGTAAGCAAATGGGGAAAAAATGAAAAACAGTAAAATTAAAATAAAAGAAGATAAATGTAAAAATTTTTGAGATTTAAGCTCATCGCATTTACAAAAATAAGCGGGTTGCTACATTTATTTACAGGCATTCATCTATCTCCCTCGATCTCTAATGGCAGTGTAGATACAGATCTTATGGGTTGGCCAGATGCAACTTTTACTATACATATATAACTCAATTACCATTTTTACCAAGTTTAAGTACTTAAATTTACTCTGGGTTCTAAGTTCCTTATGAATAAAGTAAAAAAAAATAAGACAAAAAGTTACAATTGGTCTAACAATAAGACCAATAATAAAAGTTAAATAAAAAAATGAGAACCCAACGTTTTGTATGGCAAAACCAAAAAGAGTTTTTTTTATATAGGCAGGGGAATGATATATTACAAGCACGGAGACCAGGACAGCCCCTTGTGGGTGAGAAGAGGTTGCCCGATTTAGTCATTTTTGAAATTTTATTTACTATTTTTATGAAAACGCTGTGTACAAAATGTCAGCTTTCTACGTTGACGCGTTCTCAGGCAGTATCCAATTATATAGTGAAAAAACCAAATTTTTGTATGGCAACAACAAGAAAGAGTTGCCCGATTTATTCTAATTTTAAACTTATATTGTGTAATTTTGATGAAAATGCCATATACAAAATTTGAGCACTCCACGTCAACGCGTTCTCGGGCAGTGTCCCAATATATAGTGAAAAACCAAAGCATTACACATGGCAATACGAAAAAAAGATTGCCTGATTTACTCTATTTTTGAAATTTTATTTACTAACTATTGCTATGTATAAAAAAAACCATGTATGAAATTTCAGCTCTATATGTCAACGCGCTCTCGAGTAGTGCCCAAATATATAGTGAAAAATGAAATTTTTGTATGGCACCTCTACGAAGGATTGGTCCGAATTGTCCCATGTCCCCAACGTATGCAAAATTGGAAAAAAGTCACAAGTTGTCAAATCTGGACAAGAAAGTAAATGGGTGAGCTGTTCGTCATACGTATATTCGGCAAATTTGGGCATTGTAATTTCAGTCATCTGAGATGATGCCTGTTGTGGTGTGATAGATGATATTATTTTTGTTTTGTTCAACAAGTGTTGGGTTCGCCTTATAAATTCAGCGTGAAATCGATCCAACAAAAATTAACAATATTGTCCTGTATTGTGGTATTTCCTTTTTCCAGTAGTCGACGAAGATTATTGGATGTCATATGAATTCCAGAAAATTGTGGCAATTAAATTTTCGGAGGAATCGTTTTTGCTTTCTTTGACAGGAGAAATGCACTATTTTAGCCACCTCCTTTTGTAATTTAATGATGCTTGACACATTTCTCATAAACGGTTATATAACGCCGCAAACCTGGTTAACTATGACTGCGGCATCCATTTTATCTACATATTATAGACTTCTCACCTCATGCCGTAAATGTTTATGTGGACTATGAAAAACACATTCGTCTGAAATGTTTATCATCTTATAGTCGTACAATAAAATTTTTTACCATAGTTTTTTCTTCAATTGCGACCCCATTCGAATGTGCCGCGAGTTCAGCATTATTCGTGCTTAGTAAATGGTTTTCCAATAAGAGGTGTTATTTTAATTAGCCCGCTATTTCGGTAGATGTCACTTTTGGAGCTGTCATTTTTTGACATTTGACAAGTAGAAACTACGCCATTACTAAAAATGCATTCCACAAACGTCATTACACCGTATTTTGCATAAAGATTTGGGTATTAAGGCCTATAAAGTTCAGTTAGCACAAGAATTCAAGCCGGCCGATCATCAACAACGTCGAGTCTTTGCTGATTGGGTCCTTGAAATGCATGAAAATGATCCGGAATTCCATCGAAAACTCATCTTGAGTAATGAGGCCCATTTCCACCTCGATGACTTCGTCAACAAGCAAAATTGTCGCATCTGGGGCTCGGAAAACCCAAGAGCTATTGTTGAAAAGCCTCTCTATCCTCAACGTGTGACTGTTTGGTGCGGTTTATGATCCCGCGGGGTCATTGGACCTTACTTTTTCGAAATTGAGGCTGGAGCAACAGTTACGGTGAATGGATTGCGCTATCGACAGATGATTAATGATTTTTTATGGCCGGAATTGGATGGTATTGATCTGGATAACGTTTACTTTCAACAAGACGGCGCTACGTGCCATACAAGCAACGAAACCATTGATCTCTGACGGGAAAAGTTTCCGAACCGTGTTATCTCTCGAAGAGGTGGCCACCGAGATCTTGTGACTTAACACCTTGCGACTTCTTCCTTTGGGGCCACGTGAAAGAGAAGGTCTACGCCAACAGCCCAGCGTCGATTCTCCTCCTCAAAGATGGAATTCGTGAGGCTATCGAGGACATAGGGCAGCCACTTTGCGATTTGGTTATGGAAAATTTCATGAAAAGGATATGGTCCTGTAGGCGTGGTCGTGGTGGTCATTTGGCTGATGTTATTTTCCATTATTAACGGCATACCTTCCTCTTTATAATGAAATAAAGATCCGATCATTTATCTCAAAAAATGGCATTTTTCTTTGAATATCAAAATAACACCTCTTATTGGAAAACCCTTTATTTAGCATGATCACAAAATGGACCACTTGTGTGTGAACAATTTCATGCGATAAAACAGATTCCCCATTCGCATAATATTTGCATAGCTCAGTTCTTCACTTCCAAAAAACTTTTATTCATTTTCGAACACTGTCAAAATTTTCCTACTTGATAGATTTACTTGTAACTTTGTCAAAAAAAAAAATTTGCTGTCAGAGCATTAAATGTAGTGTGTACTACTGGTACTGCATAAATTTTCAAATTACTGTAATTTCAGCAAGAATATTTAAAGGCATTAATACCAACGTCAAAAAGTTTTGAATAGTGTGGAAGTGAATTACCTTAAATGTGTAAAATTACAAACGCTGAATAAAATAAAAAATAAATAACACTGATAGTATACCCAAATAAACCACGCGTGTGTCATTGAATACTAATATTATACTAGCTGAGCACACTGGTATGAAAGTTAGTATCAATACTAGCTTTTTTTTCTATGATGTATAAAAATTTGTAAATGATTTCAGTGCCATTTTTTGGTAGTGACAAAATTATCTAGTTTATGACATATACGTCAAGTTGACATTTTTGCATTTTGATTTGATTTTCCGAAAATGCTAAAGTTCGGTACCTTGTATATATTAGTGCTAATCGTAGAAAAATCTTTGTTTTTCTATTTAAATATTGAATTTTAAAATTATTAGAATAACTGAACTATACCCATGTATACATTGTTATGATTCGATCTCCATCTATTTTTAAAGTCACTGATTTATTAAACAGCCCACGTACATTTTTGAATGCATCCATGGCTCTATTTATATTTCAATCTGCAGCGCATGAAAATGCATATGTGTGAAAGAAGTGCGGTTGAGTAATTTGCTACCATTGCGACTTATGAGAAAAGAACACTTCCTAACTTTGAAGTCTTATAACTCTCAAACCACACAATTTACAATAAAAATAATTTATACTTTTTTCTAGCTACATTTGTTATATTTTTACGCATATAAAACTTTTATAGGCCATAAAATAAAATCTTGGAGTTATGTGATATTTTAAAATAATGGCATATTAACATGGAGGGGGTTGGCATAAAATATATGTACATAGGTTCAATAAATATTTCAGCATTTACTCGTAATATAAAACAACAAAAATATTATAATCAACAGCAAAGCAAGGCAGACTTTGATCCTGTATTGACCTGTCTATTGATTTGGTTTTAATTATACTTATACACCCCAAATCCCAGGCCTCCCTCAGATGTTATACCTAAATACGTCACTGCTGGAAACTTTAAGTGATTTCGTAGCTTCCTAAGCTAAGAGCGTGAAGGGTATGGTTTGAAATATAAATAAGGTGTATAATAATTAACAAGCTAACATTAATATTAAAACACTTTATCCAATACTCAAACCTATACTATGCTTTGTTTAAACCAAATTGGTTATTAAATTGAAATTTAAGCTTTATTTAAAAATAATATAATTAATTAGTGTTACATAAAAATTATATTAAATTTTCATTAAAAACTTCCATACAATATTTAGCCCAACTTATTGTATAATTGTCATCATCATTTTAACGCCTTTTCATATTGAACTAACATGATAAAATTAACAACCGTCGAAGATATTAGAAGAAACATAAATTCATGGTTGAGTACAAACATTCCACATATATCAAATTTCAATTCCTCTTGAATACACTGCAGTAGAAATAGTTCAATCTAAAAAATAAATATAAAAATTTAAATTATTTTTCAAATAAAAAACACTAACACTCCTTTGAAGTCTTTCATCCATTTGTGCTACCCATAATTGTGATTCGACAGTTTTTCGTGATTTTTCTAAAATCTTCATAGTCATATCTATGACATAAATAATAAGCAGCGAATCAAAAAGTATTATAATCAAGGTGGCGAATATAATAATCTGATACCATTCAACTTCCGTTATATTCGTATACTGTAGAAATGTATAAAATAGGAGCGCCAAATTATTTATATACGTCGAAGTGATTATTGCCAAATTTTGTGTTTGAAAAATTCGATTTAATCTATTGGCGAGCTTGAACACCCCGTTAAAGCCCATAGTTATCTTGTCTAAACGTTCACTTAAATCGCAATCATGTTGCATATTTTCGAAACTTCGTTCGAATCTTCTTGGAATGTCATTAGCTATTTTTACAATTTCACCATCCAAAAGTCGACAAAATTGCGAAATAAATAAAATCAACACGTAAAAATGAAATGCTGTGAAGAATAGGACCAATTGCAAATGAAGTTCATACAACCAAATACACCAAAATGCCCAACTTGCAGTTGGATTAATTAGCTTAATTATAAAAACACTGAGCAAAGAAAATGTGCAAATATTGATTATTTTCATTGTGACTAGCACGAAAATTTGGACATTGTCTTGTCCTAAAACTTCATACATTTTACACACTGCCAAAAGTTCATTTGTTATTTTAAATAATTCTTTACGTTGCCTCCAGCTAACTTGAAATGTTGTTGTGATTGCAGCAACTCGTATAAAACTGTTATAATTATTTACAGTTATAACTACCACATCATGATGTAGTAGAGTTTTATCTAGAATCACTTTATCACCGGATAAACCCATGAATAGGATTGTTAGCGCTCTCATTATGATACTGTAAACTACAGATATTTTTGAAGGAACAATTTGAAATTGACTGAAGTCGAGATTGAATGTTATTAGACCTATGATTTTAGCCCAATAGAATGAAAGGGCTAAAATATATTTTAATAATTTCTGTAATAGTAGACCCATGTTGATGAATAATGGTTAAAAACTGTCCAAGATTTTTCCACTATTCTTACTGTAGAGGTATGCAACTTGAGCAATTTATAGCTAATCAACAAATTGCATTGTCAGAGGAGTTTTATTATTTTAACGATATTATTGGTAAATAGACAGAAATTGCGGTAATAAGAAGTCATAAAATAATACTTAAAAACAAACATTTTAATGGAATTACAGAAGTTTCACTTGTGGGGAAGTAAATTAAATTGTTTTTTGTTATTTCTACACACAGAAGTTTTCAAGGTTATTAAGCGAAATTTTTACAATTTTTAAGAAAATTTCTATTTAAATTCTATATTCCAATATTCATTCATTTATTGATTCTTATAAAACGAGACAAATAAACTCGAGTGAGTAATACTTTAGATATATTAGCGGCTGGTTAAGCAGGCAGAAGTCAGAAAGACTGAACCCTGTATAAACCAGGGAGGAACTACTGTGAATCTATAGAGAACACAAGTGAATCCACTAGACTAAGGAAGATCTTAGTCATCAAGGACTCCAGTGTTCCCCCTTCCTGAAAAGGGAGGATGCTACCTGGACCGAGACTGGCGAATAAACTCTAGAGGGGGTTATGAGTACCCATTTTCCTGGGAACATCGAGGCAAAAAATATCAACAACAATAGCGAGTACGTATAAATACTCCTCTATACGGGACATAGATATCAAGGAGAACATAGAGTGGGGAATTCAATTTTTTGCACCCAGGAATCGATGGCATCATTCCTATCATACTGCAGAAACTACAAGAAATTGTCGTAATTCCGGTGCTAATGGTAATCTATAGGAGTTGCCTATTTCACTCCTAGATCCCATTCCCAAGGCAGGCCGCAGCGGGCACATGACTCCTAAGAACTTCAGATCTATCTTACATCTTTTCTTCGGAACACTTTTGAAAGGCTGGTAGAGAAGTCCATGAACAGCCTGCTCAAGAAAAGTGAGATTTCTAGATTACAGAACGCACTCCATGCCATAATAGAAATCATTGAAAAATCAATCAAGAAAAAAGAATGCACTATAGGCGCATTTCTTGATATCAAGGGAGACTTTAATATTGTATGATTAGAGGCTATTCAGCATGCTCTGACTGATCGAGGAGCCGAATTCTATATATGCAGATGAATTAACTCAATGCTCAGTAACCGTCTAATAAACGCAGAGCTTGGTAGCAATAAGGATAGCAAGAATGTCTCTAGAGGTACTCCACAAGGAGGAGTATTTTCACTCGACTGTGGTTATTGGTGGCTAATGGAATGCTTATTTCTTTACAAAGGGAGGGAATAAGAATGGTGGCATATGCTGATGATTCAGTCATCAGCGAACTAACCCAATGAGCTTTGAAAAAGCATCATAAATCACTTATAACTTGCAGTCTGGAGTTTAACTGCACAAAGACTAAACTAGTCCTCTTAACACAGAGGAGAGTTTTTTCGACTTTCACTCACCTCAAAACTGAATAGCACACAGCTGTGCTGTGGTCCAATATAAAGACTTGGGTATACTGAATATCTGCTGAGGAGAAACTGGAATGATGTGGGTAATCATATTGCAGTTATCACAGGACACTTCCTCTTTGGCAAAAATGCAGATCGCATGCAAGCTCCTTACAATCATTTCTGCAGAGGCTGTATGCACGAGAAAGAGGTTGAAAGCGTTCAGTACCTGCTGTGCGGATGCGTTAATCTTACTCAGCGTAAGAGGAATACGACTGGTAGCTACTTTTTCTGCGAATTGGGGGAATTAGAAGACAAGGAGCTAAGGGACCTGGTACAGTTTATTAACTCCTATGGCTGGTCAGCGCATACCCCTAAATCGGAGGAATCTTTTCCAGGAAATCCCAATAAGGTGGCATCACAATGGACCATTGATGGCCTAAGTGTGGCTGAGCTTTTACGATGACCGCCATTCTAACCTAACCTGGCGGATGGCAAATAGGAAAAAAAATTAACACATGGAAGTTTCTCTGCAGGACTTCATCATATGTTGAGCTAAATGTTAAAGGTTCTTTTGGTCAACTAATTTCAGAAGGTACATGGATCCCCTAACAAAATTGAAGTTAAAACATTTGTAAGTGTAGGTGCTTTATATTCATATTTGATATATGTATAGCTGCGAAAAGTGCACTAAGATTAAAACAGATATGCCACTAAATTAAACGCAGACCAAAATCATGGAAGACTCAAAGAATTTCTCCTTAAGTCTGTATACAGGAAGTTACACGATTTCTATCGTTCCAAAGATTACTTTAAAAATTTTGAATTTGTATTTTTGTCCAGTCCTGGCAATAAATGCATTCGAAGGGGTATCTTGTGAACGGGAGCTATTTAAGGGACTGTTCAGTTAAACAATGCACTATGATTGATCCGGATTAGCCACTAGATCAAAATTAAGCCATGATTCAAACAAGAAACAATGAGTTTAATCTGTATGCTAAAATACAATTGGATATCGTCCATATCCGCATACATGTGCATTTCATAATAAAAGAATCGTATCAGGTAAATCAATCAAAAATAAATTTAATTAAACAACAACGGACGGATTCTTGAGGTATACCAGCAGATAAAGGTAGAATTCTAGAATATTTCACATTCAATCGAATGGACTGCTTTTAATGGATAAGAACATTACTTGTATCACTATAGGTAGGCTCCAAGTATCAAAAAAAATTATGCCTGAGAACACTTAACTCGAAAATATTAAGGAGGATTATGAAAAGATTTCTTTTCCACTAGCAAAATTTTTGAAATCCTCTAGCTTTGGCAGGGAAAGTAGGTATGAGATCACTTTGATTAAAAATTTCATTTATTGTTATACAGGGTCTCCCCTTTGTGCAGGATCAAAGTTCAAGGTTAGAAATTAGATCAAATTTTACAGAGACATCCCGAAAAGTTCCGGGTTTCCCGTCTACCTTTTTTCGCTTGTCACTTAAAACCTTTTGAATTTTTGAGCTACTAATCTGTGCCTGCACACACAAGATTACGAATATTGTACGTGTGGCTTCAGAGAAAAACATACTGTTATAACTCTAAAGCTATTGGATTTCTACTAATAGTAACAAGAAAACCCAAAAAGATAACAAAGTATTTTTAAAAAAAATCACGAAGAAATATGAAGTCAGGATTTTCCCAATTTTCGGTCTAGTTCTCGGAAGGTAGGTCGTTAGGATCGTATTTTCTTTGCAATTTCTGAAACTATTACTATTCCTATAAATAACTGTAGCTTTGTAAGCCCCCTAGGTAATTTTTTTGATGTATTAAGAATTTCCCTTAAGTATCTCTTGCCGACAGTTGTAACTCACAAACGAAAAAAGGTAGACCCCAAATTTTTCAGTTTTTTCTCTATAAGATTTGATCTAGTTTCTAACACTCTGAAGGATGATCCTGCACGAATGGGACACCCTGAATAAAAATAAAAACAAAAACAAAATCCACTTGTAAACACAATGAAAAGTAAATAAACAAATTCAACAAGTCACTGAACTTGAATGACATCATAAAGCTTTTATGGAGGAGTTCTGTTGTTCTTGGAATGGAGGCCAAGGAACAAATAGAAATGTCATTACAATGGAAAGTTCAAGAAAGCACTATGACAGCACCTCGTGCAACATAACCTTTAAATAGAAATTATTACGAAAAGACTTTTTTAAAAGATCATAAAACTATTCTACAGTTAAACTATTTACGTATCTGCATATGGGGCGGGCGTAGTTAGTAGGTAACTTACATTTATTTTCGTTAAATTTTCACACCTAAGTAGGATTCAATAGAAAAAATGTATCCTTCTATCCTGTGGTTATGATAAAAAAAATGCGGACAATTCGAAATTAAAACTTTTATCCTTTTTTTCCTCAAATTCTATAACAACTTAATTCACTTCGCGTAGGTAAAATAATTAATTATCCAGAAATTCACAATAAAAAAAAATAAGAGTAAATCCTCCGTCTTTTATCACTTGAAAGCCATTTCCTTTTTCAAATGTCTGTCGCTATGCGCATATTCGTATATGAAAAAGCTGTGGAAGAAATTTTCCATTTTGGGGAATGTCAACAAGCTGGGAAATGGAAACACATGTTCTGTGGAATTTAGGCATGTAAACAAAACACAGATGATTCTATTTTGTAAACAACAAAACAAAAATATAATGAAAAGCGAAAGGAGAGAAATGAAATTGTATGCAAGTCAAACAAAAGATTACGGAAATCTTTCATCAGAATCAAGTAAAGCGAATAAAAAATATGTAAAAAAATTAGAGTTGGTCTTATGAATGCATGTTTGATCGTTGAAGTGGTTTTTCGTATATATTTCTGGAATGGTTTGTCGAAAAGTAAAAATTATTATAAGCAATTTTATAGGATTTCATATTCTGAAGAACTTTTCAGTCCAATAAAAACGTCTAAGACTGATCATTTTCACAGTATATGTAAAAAACCTAAATTTAATTTTTATATGGCAACACTAAGAAGGGGTTGCCCACTTTAGCCCGTTTTTAAAGCTTCATTTATTATTACTTTGAACGACAGGTACTCTCAAAATATATAGCAAAAACGAAATTTTTGTATGGCAACTCCACGAAGGAGTTACCCGACTTGTCCCATTTTTATACCCTAGATGAAATCATAGGCTATACTAAGTTTGTCATTCCGTTTGTAAAGCACAAAAATAATGATGGTAGAGCAAAATGGATTGGACACCCACGCATAATATTAAACGTTATTTGAGTGTGCGCACTATAACTCGAGAACGCATATATGTACTTAGAGAGCTGAAATTTTGTACACGGACTTTAAAAAAAAGTAAAATTAAGTTCGAAAATGAGACAAATCAGGCAACTCCTTCGTGGGGTTGCCATACAAAAATTTCGTTTTCCACTATATATTTGGACACTGCCTGAGAATGCGTCGACATAGCAAGCTGAAATTAGGTACATGGTGATTTTATAGTAATAGCAAATAAAATTTTAAAAATGGACTAAAGCGGGCAACCCCTTCTTAGTGGTGCCATATAAAAATTACATTTAGGTTTTTTACATATACTGTGAAAACGATCAGTCCTAGACATTTTTATTGTACTAAAAACTTCTTCAGAATACGAAATCCTATAAAATTGGTTATAATCATTTTTTCTGTCCGACGAACTGTTCTAGAAATATATTCGAAAAACCACTTTAAAAATCTAATTTGTATTGGTAACTATACGAAATTTCATACGGGCATTCATCATATTATAAGAATTCCAGCTTTTTTACTTGCCGAATATAAATTAATTTTTTAATTTTTTTTTTAAAAGCTCGTGTTCAAAACTTCAACTTTCTAATTTCAGCGTTCTCGAGTTATCGTGATGACGGACGGACGGACAAACGGACGGACAAACGGACAGACAATCGCACGGACAAACGGACAGAGAATCGGACAGACAAACGGACAGACGAACATGTAAAACACAAAATAAGTTTTAATATTATGCATGGGTGTCCAGTCCATTTCGCTCTACCATCATTATTTCTAGTTGTTACAATTGGAATGACACACTTATAGTATAATCTATGATTTCATCTAGGGTGTAATGAGTGGAATTAAGAAAAAAAAATGCGAACTTGTTATGGTATGACTGTAGCATTTTAGCATTCTAATAGCCAGTAGCTGTCAGACGAATGCAGCACCATGTGCGGGAACTCTCTTTGAAAGAGATATAGCTGATAAATTAAACAATTTCTGAGAAGAACGCGATATCATACCCAACAATCGTGGAGTGAAACTTTCTGAATCCAAACAGAAAGTCTCACTCTACGGTCCATTCGGTGCTTACTCTGGTTAATAGAATCACCCACAATTTAAGAAATAAAAAGTTGACAATAGCCCTGGATATAGATATCGAAAAAGCATTTGATAAAATATAGCGCAAGGGCCTAATACACAAGTTAATAGATATGAACTGTCCAACAAACCTCACTAGGCTACTGCTCAGCTTTCTAAGCAACAGACAGACTTCAATTGCTATTTGGGACGTATCCTCCGAATGCATCCCAGTGAAGTCTGGAGTACCGCAAGGATCAATCCTGGGCCCGAAATTAGTCAACATTTACTTACATGATTTCCCTGTAGCAGAATCTGATGAAAGCAACAAGGGGGCAATCGTAATGGATTAACATGTTCTATGTTAAATTGCTTACATTGTAGCTAAACATACCTGTAAGTCAGCTAAGTTGAAATACTGTATACCAAGTCTTAAGAAAGAAGAAGAAAATTTTATATTAGCAAGTCTCAATAAATATACTTTGCTGGAAGTGGCTGACAGCAAGAAGGTCCGACATTTTTTAATTAATTAAGTGTAGAACCACGAAACGGGTCAAACGAGAGTTGGGTAGCTCGTGATATTGACTATCGTTATTTTGTTGAGGAATTTGCACGAAAGGTAAATATACCGAATTTAGTATTATATAAGTACTCTCGAGCGACTGGCTGAATTTATAATTGAAATTTTGTACAGTTTATTCTGGCACTATTTGCAGTATTTAACGTTTTATTGAAAATATTTGTAAAATTCTTCAGAAGTATTTGTTTGCACAAACGTAACGTCAAATAAGTCCTGTGAGAATGTACCGCAACCCAACGGGAGTATCTAATTTTGTCGCGTATCATTTCAGGTGCAGTAGCAGCCTGAGTCTATGCTCCGGAAGGCCCTTCAACAGAACTCATTTACTGAACAGTGAAACGGATATTTTTCACCTTTGCCAAAGGCAACGTCCCATTGGGTTGACGTAATTTTGGTCGGCATTTTGTATTATTTAGGTCCTTAATGCTTTGGGGATGAATTTAAGAAAAAAGAGTTTGTTTTTGTATCCTATTAACAATGAAAAATAAATAATGTCTATCATGAATTCGTAAGTGAAGAGTTTCTTTCTTCCTCTCCCTGAGTCTGTCCTCTATTTTCTACAGGTGATCACATAAGGGACATCCTAAACAGATGCCAGCGGTGCTATGGGAGGCCGGGGACGGCAACGAGGATCTTAACTTCTGATCCTTCGAAAATCTTCAGGTGAGTGGTGTTGTGGTGCCTTCAGGACCAGTGTGTGGTGTTTTCTTCTTTTGTTCTCCGTTTAGATGGACAAGCATGATTTTTTGTTAATGGTAACGTGATAGCGGCCAATATTTCATGGAACCCATCTCACATCCTCTGCCAATAGTCGAGGCGAACTAGCGTGCCGCACTGCAATAACAACGTCAGCTTATGCTGGCAGTATGGACTTCACGTCCTCTATATCTCACTCAACCTTATACCATAACAAACTGGTCAGAGTATTCCGGATGATTAAAAATTTGGAAATTTGGAAATTTTGAAATTTTCTTCTATGCTCCAGTCTCTTATCTTGTGCATGAGGTGCACAAAAAAACTCAAAATATTTTTTCTCATTTTCCTCATAAAATAGCAGACAGATCTAATAAATTTGACAACTGTCAAAGCTTTAATGCGATTGAACTAAACGGCAACCAGATTAGTACTACGTAGCTCAACGTACGTAAAACAATGTAGTCCTAAATAGTTCCGGTCTAAACGTACTCAATGACACGATTTTAAATTAATACGAATTTCTGTGCTAATTGAAGATCTATATCGCATGATGATATTTCGGCAAACTTACTTGCTTTTACTGTTCATTTAAATTAACGGTAGGCGGGGGAGACATTGGTCGGAAAGAAGCATGTTTCGTTTGACAACATTTTAGTCATGTCATAATTACCTAGATGTGAATTCTGTTATTATTATTCTCTTTCAAGTAATTCGGAGTCACCCTGAATGATGCAATGAGTCCTTCTAAAGCATGCTTTATGATTTTGAAGTTATCCCGTCCAAATGTATATGTAAAATTTCTATGTCCAACCTGTCTTGATCTTAATACAATCGTCTTCGAAGTTATTCATGATTTGACACTAGATCACTCCACAAAAGACCAATTTACAAAAGTCTGCAATTGGCGAATGACTAATAATTAGAAGTAAGTGGAATCGGGTACAAAGTATTTGACGAACTTCCAAATTTACATGAAAACTAGTGTTTTATAGGAGACAACATCCATAAAATTTTCTCTTCATCGCTAGTTCTATTTCAGCTTAAAACTAACTCTAACTTTTTGTCGCATAAATCTAAAATCCAAAATTATTCTCTTAACTTGACGGAAATAATTTTCTCTCTTTTTATTTTGTACCAATATTAATTTCCATATATAATTTCAATGTTTGTATTTGTCATTATCTGTAATTTGTGTTTATATTTCATCGAGATCTGAAGACGATTAAAATTCCCCATCCGCCCCATTCCCGCTTATAAAGCGTATGTCAATGCCCCCGCAGGTAACTTTGAATTCTTCCGTGGCAAGACTCTTCTCTTGATCGACCATTTGCCTGACCATAAAAGTAAGGTAAGTATGTAGATAATCTATTTAAACACGATCCGATATCAAAATGAAAGAACTTACACTCTCGATGATTAGTAATCAGAAAAAGTGGGCCATAAAATCCTGATGAAATTTTCCAATTACCTTTAGACTAAAAAGACTTCTATAGAGCCGCAGGTAAGAAATAAAAGAATAGGAAATACATGTATAACGTGCTCCTATGATGGTCAATGGTCAGTCGAAGTTTCAAGTAGGTAGCATGCATGATGGCTTAAAGAGTGCTTCTGAAGTGTCTTATCGTGTCTGGGCGCCTTGAGTAGATTAACATTTGTTTTTTAAGGTTTTGCGCACTTCACTTACCAATCACCGATCACCATTTATACATGTACCTTGCGGAGCACTGGACAGTCTTACATTCTTCGTTAGAGGTCAGTCTAAGCCTTGCCGTGAGACTGCGAATATCAGAAATAATATAATTTAAGTGTCGCGTGATGGGGTTCGTACAATTAAATTTCGTGCTGTTTATTATTACAATAATTTCCGCTGTGATTGTGAATGGTCAACTACTCACCGGATTTAATCTTCCTAAATGGGATCTACAGGATACATTAAAGACAAAAATTGATCCGTTAATACTAACACCAATTCTTGAGGCAGGAGAAGATGATCTAGCAAGAAAATTAGCAAAAGTTGATAGTAAACATTTTTTAAATGTTACAAGTTATTCCGGTAATTAAACACACCTGGATCACATGGATCTTCAGATGTGGTATCCATGGTGTTGTGATCCTATTTATAATAAATCTTCCATTCATATATACATATTAGGATACATCACCGTTGACAAAAAACATAATTCGAACTTGTTCTTCTGGTTCTTTCCTGCTGAGGGTACTGAACAACTTTACGAAGACGACTATGATGGAGAGGATGAGGATACCGACTATGATAATCCATTCCTTAAGAAGCTAGTAAAACGGCCCAAAGTCAATGACATGACACGATTGAATGAAGACAAACCACTTGTATTGTGGCTACAAGGTGGTCCAGGAGTTTCGTCACTTTTTGGATTATTCACTGAGAATGGACCGTTTTTTGTCAATGACGAGGATTTAAAATCGATAAAGGGTAGGTAATTTCTCGTCAATTGTTTACCTCTGATAATAACATAAATATTTTGTGCAAATTTGTAGTTTGTCAAATATGGATTACCAATGCGCATGTGTGTATAGATTGTGTAGAATAATAGTATAGTCCTATGCGTTACAGACATAATATATAAAATAAAGTGGTGGCATGCATGGTTTCCTGCTAAAAGTTGGTAATTTGTAGCAACTAAGTTGCAAAGTGGATAGCATTCTTTTTAAATTGATAGCAGTGTTACTATTCGGCGGCAGATAATGGGGAAAGAACAACTACAATTGCACAATGTTATTGTTTTCTTCTTTAATCAGTTCCAATACTTTGTGTTCGTATTGATAAAAGTTTTATATTCTTATATTCAGGTATACTTAAAATGATACCAAAATAGACACATGGTTTCAATATTCGACACAGCCCTGTATAAAGGCAACTTTCCCTGTCAATAATTATGGGAAAGTTGCGTGTTTTGATTTGTTTTAAAAACAACATGTAAAACTATAAGCTGGTAACATTGTGGCACTTTGAAGCAGACCTGTAAAATTCCAAGTACAAGTACCAGTACAGTCCCAGTACCTGGACTTGAAATATTTTAAGTACAAGTACAAGTCCCGGTACTGGTACTTTAAAATTTTTCAAGTAAAAGTCCAGGTACTGGTACTGTTACTAGTACTTAAGTACCAATGTACTTAAGTACTTTACGGGTCTGCTTTGAAGATGCTATTTGTGTCTATTGTAACTGAAAAAAAAAATTGCTTCAATCACAATATTTCAAGTATGCTGTCAGTTAGTTAACGATAACGTATCTAGCGCCGAAATTCATATAAGAAAGTGTTATAGACATAAGGCGTTGTTTATTTTCTTTCGTTGTACATTTGGATCTCACATTTATGTACACAATTTGGTAACAAAGTGTGTATTATTGTTGAAACCAGTAGATATGATATTATGATGAGTATAGCTAGTCGGACACAAAGTAGTAACACGTGTAGCCACAAAAAAATCGTTACACATTACGTCACAACCATGTAAATTGAATCGTAGACGCATGACTTACTACTAGACTAGCATTAGGTGTCTCTCATCATACAACAATTTTTTGCAGAAGCCTAGGCAAAGTAATCTAGTACGAAACAAGGCAGTAGATAAATTTGCTAGAAAATATTCAGCTATGGATCTTGTTCTAGCAGAAAAATCTAATAGACGATTTCTAGTATATGTAATAATATTATAGATGTTGTATACATATATCTATATGTTCGGTCACCATGTAGTAATTAATGATGTAAATTGTATGTATGGAATTTGTATAATCGATCGCATTTATTGTGATTGATTAATTGAGCGATGGGTTTTCGGTCAATTGAATAATGCAAGAATTCAGAATGTGCATTCTTGTATTTTCAATTGATTAGGAAATTGTTGTGCAAATTCACATCACATATAAGTACAAATTAAGCCTCCGAGTTTAGGGTCCGAAGATTTGAATGTTTCAGAATAATGAAAACTACATACCTATATCGTGTTATTGCGTAGCTGTTCTGAATCGTGTATACAATTTACAATCTGCCGGAAGATCTGAACCAGGCTGTTTTCAATTTTCTGATTAATCATAAGTGAATTAGGCGAAGAGCTATCAGCAACCAGCTGCATTTGTTCTGTAAGCATTTTATTGTTGCACTCACATCGGCATTTTAGTACCTGCACATTTCATCTGTCCTATTCGACAGGAGTCTTTCCTTCGGTATGCAAACTTGCAGATGCTCAGCTAATACTCAAAACAGGAGAGGCACGCGATCCATAAAGCTATAGACCAGTTGCCCATACTTCTAATCTTTCCAAGGTTTTCGAAACACTCATCAACACCCAATTGACGAAATATCTAAAGACTAATCACCTTATTAGCGATCGCCAATATGCTTTTGTACTATCCGCTCTACTGAAGACTTGCTAACATTCCTTACCGAGCGTTAGAAGTAATTTCTCCATAATTTTGGTGAATCTGAAATCATCGCCTTCGATAGAGTCTGGCATCCTACAATTTTAGCTAAACTTCAGGCATTAGGTCTAGACCATCATTTCTTAAAATGGATTGAAAATTTTCTCTTTGAATTGAACGAGATTCAAGTTATATTGTACGGAGCTACTTCTTCCTTTTTTATAATCAATGCCGACGTACCGCAAAGCTCTGTGCTCTCTCCTACTCTATTCCTCAATTTTATTATTGATCTGCTGGCTCTCATTTTCAATCCCGTTCATAATTTTCCAGATGACAGCACTCTAGGTTTCATGTACTCGTTCGACTATATATGTAGCTGACTCCCATGGTAATGTTATAGTTGACAAACAAAGACACATGTTTAGTTCACTAAACTATGACCTAACAAAAATACTAGCTTGGGGCAGAGCGAATTGGACCTTGTTTAATGCTTTCAAAACGCAATGTTATCAGTTATCACTGAAACTTACTCCAAAACCCGCTCAACCCACTTCGTCGGATGCCTATCTCTCTTCCTATCCGAACCACATAAGCTGTAACACGAGCTTACCCTCACGTCCTTAAAGTCAAATTCGGCCGTACTGTGAAATTCCTCGGATACTTCATAAGCAGAATAGTACGAATGTGGAACAGTTTGCCATCCTCTGTTTTTCCCTCAGGTATAAACCGTAAAGATTCAAGCCTAATGCACACCGTCACTTCCTTGGCTCAACCCAATAATCCTCAATTCTCTACCGCTTTTTCCTTTCCTGTCAAGGCAGTGTTCCAGCATCATAGGAAATGCCCTGAGCTTTGGCAATATCATAGTAAAAAACATATGAACAATTACCGAACTGAATTTAATTCTTTCAGTTTTCTATTCTATGTAAGCAGCAATTAGTATTTCTATATTTCCTTTTGTAACTGAGAGCACTACTGTTAGAGAATGATATCAGCAGTTTTCGATCCTGCAAGGAATCTGTCTTCTTATTTCACATCCTTCTTCCTTTTCTGATTTCAAGAGCATAACATCTCCAATTTGTCTCATTTTCCCACTCTTTTAGAAGAGATTTTAGATTATATTTGGCTATGCCAAAAAACGGCTCTTGTGCTATGAGTCATCTTGCTTCAATTCGTGCACTAATTTGGACATTGTATGGAAATAAGTATAAATTAGTTATTAAAATTCGTTTTAATACTGTTCTTGGAATACTTAGTTGGTACTCAACTTCCTCGTTTCTAAGTAGATTTTCCTGTACGCGCGATTGATATTTTCATATGAACGTCCTGTACTTCGTTTTGGGTGAACAATGATTCCTTCTCTTCAAAATTTCCACACTAAACGTAAAATTGTGAATTACGTTGGTGAATTTTGGATATTGAAATGTTTACGAAATTTTCTTTGATCAAGGATATCTGAGAAATTAAATATCACTTCACAATAAAAAGACGAAAAGAATGTCCAAAAGTCTAAAGTTTCATTCTATCTGTGAAGAGAAAAGAAAACGAAAAAATTATGAACAAATCAAATGGTCCTAGGAATTGTGATTAAAAATTGAGGGTAGGCCACAAGGACTTTGAAGTGCGGCAATAGATGGGGTCACTCAGATCATTGTTAGGGTGAATGAGGTGTACTCGGGTGAAATGTCTCTATTATTTGGAGTTCCGCAAGGATCCATTCTTGGCCCTTTGTTATTCTGGCTCTACTTGAATATCATTATTGAAGTAATATCAGATTTTTTCCATTCATCTATACGCTGACGACGTACAAATGTATCTAAGCAGATCAATAGAAGGACTCCGTATGCCGATTCAATGATGACCTGCAGCGTGCACATAATTGGCCACTGGTAAATAGCCTCATACCTATTTGAAAAGCTTATTTTCCTGCATTCCTACGTTTTCCAATGTGCCCGTAAATGGAATCTATTGGAACATGATATTCAGTGCACGAGAAGCAGTAGAACTTTTGTAGGACTTATTAAACCATTGACCCTTGTTCTAAATATTTATTATTTTTACTAATTTTCCTATTGAGGCCAGTACACTTTGTGCACTTTAAGATTGCAATATGATCTTTGTACGGTAAATAAAAACATTGTTATTGTTTCTGTTATGGATCAGTCTGTATACCATAAAATTGATGCCTAGTATACACCACTACTTTCATTTTGGTCTCGAGTTGAAATTGCTGGTATTACACTGACGAATGTTGCATCCACCTGTACCATAGCTATATGCGTTGGTAGATATGTATATGTAAATGCTGTCTATGCACCATACTTCCTTGAATAACTTTATTGCCAGTACCCAAGTTAGCAAGAGAATCTAAAAAGTCCACGTCCCTCTGCAATAGTTGACTATAATTTTTCTAACATTTTTTTTTAAATCTCTTTCAGCTAATCCATGGTCATGGCACAAGAACTACTCACTTCTGTTCATAGATAATCCAGTTGGAACTGGATTTAGTTTTACCGACAAAGATGGTTACTGTACTAACATCACTCAAGTAGCGAAACACTTATACAAGGGACTGGTGCAATTCTTCCAAATGTTTCCACATCTTCAAGCTAACGACTTCTTTATCACAGGAGAATCTTTTGCAGGGAAGTATATTCCTGCAATTGGATATGAAATCCATGAACAAAACCAGCAGAATGATTTCAAAATAAATCTTCAGGTATTTAATCAGTATTCAAATTTAATCTCAATATACTAAAATGTAACCTTATCAAAAAGGGTCTAGCATTAGGAAACGCTCTATCAGATCCTTACAATATGTTCGACTATTCAGATTTTGCCTATCAATTGGGTTTGATTGGTCTTACAGGATACAGAGAAATGCAAGTGCTGGAAACATTACTAAAGACGAATATAGATAACCCAATAAAAGCGAAATCCGTAAGCTGGTGCTTCCCAAATTGTCGTCGTAGATCATCATGTTCTTGTTGATTAACTTTTGTTTCTTTTTTTTATGTCGTAAAGTATTGGGATGCAACTCTGTTCTCCTTTCTGAAGCATAGCAAATACGACAACACTTATAACATTCAACAGCCGGAATCAATGAATTTAAGCATCTTTCTGGATTTTGTTACTCAGCCAGTGGTATCTATACGTCAGAATATAACTTAATCAATCTTATCAGTTACAAACAAATATTTTCCTTAGATTCGTAGAGCTCTACATGTGGGATCGATGGCATTCAATGATCCGACTGCAGTTTATGTTAACCTCATTCCAGATTTCTTAACAACAGCTATCCATTGGACGGAACGACTTCTCAATAGTGGGATGCGTATTATGTACTACAATGGAAATTGGGATTTCATAGTGGCTTATCCTCTATCTGAAAATGCTTTCCAGAAGATGAAATGGCATGGTGCCCAAAAGTATAGAAATGCTGAGCGAAAGCCTTTCTATGTTCATGGAAAACTTAAAGGATACGTAACGAAAGCTGATAATTTTGCAGAAGTTGCAATGTTAAACTCTGGTCATATGGTACCAACTGATCAGCCTGAAGCTTGTTTGAAACTTATTGATGATTTTTTCAAAAACAATTTGTAAACATTTGCAGTGTAATTTTTTTTTGTTTTTTTTTTGTAGCTTTGAACATTAATAAAAAATAAAATTTTTATGACATGGATTTCTGTTCGAACAATAATTCTGACCAAGTCTACCCCATGTCGATGGTAGTCCCAGAAACAGCAAAAGTAATGCTGGAGTTGTATAGGGAAGTTCCCACAGCGGATCGACTGCCCGTTGTGAGAGGTCTGAGAAAATGTGGACTATCTGTATTATTAAATAAACATCGGCTCTTCTGTTACAGGTGATTTTTCTTTATTGAACGTTACTAGAAACCTGATTTTTTTTTTCGTACAAATTCTTTTGAACTGTGAATCAGTTTCAGTTCAAAATGACATTACCCATCTCGATCTGGGCAAGTTTTATTTTTGAAGTGGTTCTTCGCATATATTTCTAGAACGGTTCTTCGGACAGAAAAACTGATTATAATCAATTTTATAGGATTTCTTATTCTGAAGATGTTTTTAGAACAATAAAAATGTCTAGGACTGATCGTTTTCACAGTATACGTAAAAGTCCTAAATTTTTATATGGCAACACCATTACTATTTTTATGTGCAAAATTTCAGCTCTCTACGTCGACGCTTCTCAGGTAGTATCCAAATATGTATTGAAAAACGAAATTTTTGTACGGCAACCCTACGAAGAAGTTACCTGATTTCTCTGATTTTCGAATTCAATTTTTCTTTTTTTTAAAAGACCATGTGCAAAAGTTCAACTCTCTAAGTACACGCGCTCTCGAGTTGTCGTGAGGACAGACGGACGGACAGACATACAAAAATCAACCCCAATGATTTCATCGCCATACAAAAATTTCGTTTTTCACTACATATTTGAACACTACCTGAAAAGCGTCGACGTAGAGAGCTGAAATTTTCCACAGCGTTTTCATAAAAAAAGTAAATAAAATTTCAAAAATGTACTAATTCAGCCAACCCCTTCTTGGTGTTGCCATATAAAAATTTATGACTTTTACGTATCTGTGAAAACGATCAGTCCTAGACATTTTTATTGTACTGAAAACTTCTTCAGAATATGAAATCCTATAAAATTGATTATAATCATTTTTTCGGTCCGAAGAACCGTTTTTAAAATTAAGAAATTCGTCGATGGATTTTCCACTCAGCCACATTCCATGGTTTTCTTCATTGGAAACAGGGATGTAACATCAAATGAGCAAAGGATTTAATCGTCTTCGAGAGTTATATTCTTAATCTCTTCCATAAACTCCATAGAGTTTTTAACAGACATACCTGGATCAGGGACAAGCTTTTTAAATTCAGACACCACACCAACCACTTCGCCAATTTTTCAGATGGAGCATTGATGTTAGAAACAATTGGTTGGTCTCATATGTACATTTACCTGGTTTGTATTTTGGGGAAAGTAAGTCTTCTTTGTGTGGGTGAATCCAAGTAGGTACATCTCGACAGTCAATGAGTGCTCCTCCAGATGTTTCTATAAACATTTTAGCTATTGGGTTCTCTTAACTTCCTTCGGTAATTATCTTGTTCATTATACGAAGCTAATATGCATTGATATTTGGTTTTCCTGTTATGTGAATTTTGAATATTTGATTTTTAATTTTAAAACAATCAATTTTTTTGTGTTATGAATTAGATTACTTTTATTTTTTCTAATATCTACTAAATTCTTGCAATATTTTACAATTAAAAATATATCTATAATAGTTATTTCAAAAAAGGTTATTTTTTTGTAGTCTCAAGTTCTAGTCATTTACCTATATCATTTAGGTTTTCAGTAATTTAACTAATTCAGCCAAAAGATTAATGGTCGAACAATGAAGGACTCCTGGACGTACATAGGATGAGTCTGGTAGACTACGGGCAAAAGTGGATTTGTTAAAACTGTATTATATCACAAACACCAAATTATAGGCTTTATAGTTTTGTTAGTTAAGTTAAAGTAACTTTAATGGGAACCAATTTATATCGATAATGAACTAAAACTTTTCGCTAAGTGGTTGATCACTGAGGAAACAATGATTTTTGTACTCTACTTACTATGCGATTGCTTTCAAACTCTGGTTTGTCACACACATAGTGGAATGATTCTAATATATCCCATATGGTCTAGTGGCTAGGATATCTGGCTTTCACCCAGAAGGCCCGGGTTCGATTCCCGGTATGGGAAATTTTTTTTTCTTCAGACTTCTTTTTTGCAACCATCCCAGCAGGTGGTCCGTCTCAAAATTCAACAAAAACCTGAAGAAAACCCAACGATAATTAAATTAAACCCAAAAAACAGTTATAATAAAAAAAAAACAAGAAGAAAATTTATTAAATAATTTCTCTCAAGTACACACACAAATGCTCTTTCTTAAATGCTCGAATTACTTTTTAGATTTCTCCTCCTTTCCTTTATCCGATTTTTCGTCCTTCTTGTTCTCTTTATCATCCTTTTTCGAATCCTTATCCTTAATTTCTTTGTTATCCTTATCCTTCTTCTCCTTATCCTCTTTCTTGCCCTCCTCTGACTCACGATTTGTTAATTTATTATTTATTAAATTGTGCAAAGCAATTATGGATCGAATCATGGAGGCCAAGTAAACGACAAGCATCTGATCGTTGGTCTTCACGAACATTGTGTCTATGAATGTGTCCGATGTAATATCCGGTAGCAAATTGAATATATCTTGAAGTTGATAGACGATTTGATGATTCAATGGTAGCTGACCATTACCCACTTTGGCAAGGTAATTCTGAATATCTCTCAATTGTGCATTCAATCCCTTTAAACCTTGGAGTTTATTTGTGATTTTTTGTGAAAGACTACCCACAGTTGTGTCCTTTATGTCACGCAATAAATGCTCAACACCAACTTCTTCAGCTTCTTCAGCACCAATTTCGCTGGATACATGTTCAAATGTTTTTGCTGTTGGTGTCCCATCATCATGGACCTCTTCAACAGAATAATACGCCTCTGTTGGTAGACCTAAATCTTTTGGTTTAGCATCAATGATGACAAGAACAGAATTTGGACAATAGCGACGTACTAATTCATTGATAGCAATATCATTTTGATGTAATTTTGGACCAGTATGATACCAGCCAACGACACGTTCCCGAGCATTTACTTTTTTGAACATTCCATACATATTCTCTAGGTAATCATGATCAAGGAACCATACAGATTTTTCTTTGTCATCTTCATCAAATGGAACTGCAAAGGAGAAATAAGAATTGATAATTATTTTCTATTATTATTATTATTATTGCTAAAGCACAGTAATTTTGTTTTAAATACTGTTGATAAATTACCTGCAAAACTATTTGACACATCCAAAACACCTTTTGCACGCCAGCAACCGAGTAAAACTCCTACAACTCTCTTTTGATTGCCAATTTTTCCCATGCGATTGAAATGATCTACAACGCTTAGGAGCACTAGAGGATGCACAACTACCTTCTGGACTACAACTTCTCCGAGAGTCATTTTTATAAATAAATTATTGAAACCTTTTTAATAATAGAAATCAGCAAAAATTATGGAGCAAACTTTTCCAAAAGCGGCACTTTACTTGTGACGAAAATGACAGGACACAATTTGGATGAAATGAGATTTTTTATTTGTCATGTTGGCTGAATTGATTGGAATTGGGAAATTTATTGAACCCCGACACTAGCGCGGCCATCTAAGTTCGTCGGAGTTTTAATACTACAGTACGGTGGCGCCCTCATTCGGCCCAATTCCGGAGCCAACAACCTTTTGGTAAATTTCCCAGTATTTGTCCTTTCAATTTATATACCTCCAAAACTGGGATATTTATTTCAATGGGAAATTTGTCATCTTTTATTATGAAATGTCAGACAGTTTTTTTTCTTCGGTGAAGAAATGTCAAATTTTGTAGTGAATTTATGAGTTTCGCATTTTAGATAGAATTTTAGTATCTACAACAAATATATTATGGCAAATGATGTAAGCCATTCAATAGAATTAATAGTTTTATGTTTTAGTTTTAATAAGGTTTTATTTAACTAATTACAGGTATCCAGTACAGATGAGCGAAGATTATGGATTGGCAATTTGGACACTCGATTAACTGAGTAAGTAAACAAATATCGATTTTTTTTTGTTTGGCATTATTAAATTTAAAAAGTTCTTGGCTACGCGTTATAATTGTAATTAAGTTTGTAAAAAACTAATTGACTTATTTTCATTCTTTTATTGGTATCACCTCCTGAAAATTCTGCAAAAATGCGGTAATATCGAGAAGTTCGATATGCTCTTCCATAAAAGCGGACCACAAATTGGACAGCCAAGAGGATATGCTTTTGTAACATATAAAAGTGTGAGTAAACTTTATTTATTTTTATACAGTTTAAATGGAAAGATTTAATTAACTTGTGGATATTCTCGTGTGTGTGCGTAGAATAATATTGACCTTGCTCGGTATAAAGCTATTAAGTACTTCAAGACAAGCTCCTCCCCCCGTCGATTGTGCAAGTTTTATTTCAATTAGTTTACCATGCAGTTGGGGCTGACTTGGAATTATATTTGCTTTATTTTAGTTTTTGTGTTTAAGCTTAACCTAGCTTGGAATTTTACTTTCGATCTTGTTTTTATTTTTATTTACACTTGTTCTAGTCAGTTTAGCATCTAGGATCCAGTTTAGACGGATCAGTGTGCTGCCACTGCCGCACGGAATCTATAGGTGGGATGGGTCTTACCCCCTAGTTTTCGTGTGGCAGAAGTTGCAAGGGCTCGTAAGATCAAGTGCACCATCTCAGATGAGGAACTATCAAAAATCTATTTTGGTGCTGTCAATGCTCACTATTTCAAGACTAGGCTGTCTATGTCACTGATGCTTCACTCTACCACCCAGATACAGGTGTGTGTGCAGTCGAATTCCCATATCTCAATTCTGTCACAAATAGATATAATGTGCTCAAATCCTCCACGTCAGGTGAGCTACTGACAATTGAGCTGGAAGTATCACATACTCGAATGAAATTCCTCATCATCACGGACTAAAAAATACTGCGTGCCTAGCCCTATTTAAAGAAAATTCAAACCTCTCTATGAGCTCTATTTTCAATCTAATAACTCAAAACCACTCCCGTACCTTTCGCATTCTCTGTCTTCCGGGTCATAGAGGCTTAGCCCGTAGCAAGCTGGCTGACAAGAAGGCAAAACAAGCTGCACCGTCAGACCAAGTCTCTGAGACCTCCCTTTCTCTTGAAGACGCCCTACTGGCTATAAACTGCTGCATCCGAAAATATTGGGGTGATGAATTCACTCGCATGTCATCCACCTCAGGTTAATTCTTCAAGAACTTCTTCCCTCCACTCCGTAAGCCCCCTTGGTTCGACTGGGACTTTTCTACCAAGTTCATCAATAGGCTCTATGCTGGCCACAGGTATGACGCCAAGGTTTTCCAAACAATAATTAACCTGCCCCCAGTTCAGTTCAACGAGAAGTAGCTATCCTATCATTCCAGGCGCCTGTTCGCTGAGAAGCTTACTGAAGCCATGTGAGTTAAGCAGACTCAAAGAGCTCCTTAATTCTGGTACAGAGAGCATGAAAACTATCATACGTTCTGATAAAAACGTTAAAAGCCTTATCTCCTTCATGTCTAAGAGCCATTGAAGCAGAGGTAGCTAAGTCAGCTTTGAATCGCTGCAATATCCGCAAACGGATCTGATACAATCAGGGTGCAATATTAGTCCTGTTAGAGAAGCCAGGCTCTGCCAATTTTTATCAGTTCCTTGTTTTTCCCAACACCGCATGTATTGCGGTCTCACCGCGGAATATGGCAAAATGCGACCAGTAGAGTTTCAGAACCTAATCACTGATTCTATATTACCGCAGCAGTAGAGCATCACACCGATGCAAGGTATCTAATTAGCTTTAATTTGGTGCACAATGATCATCCAAACAAATTAAGTTGAAATGGATTTCATTAATGAGATCGAAAAAAGAACCAGAGCACTTTCCACTTTAGAGTAATCTAGAGCAACTCTTTTTAGTAAAAAAAAAACTCTTTCGTTCATTTCTAGGCAAAGGAATCTGCAATAGCATTGGACAAGCTCAATGGCAAACAAGTAGGAAGTAAACATGTTGTCGTCAGACTAGCAAAAAATATCAATTACGTAATTAACATGTGATTTACCAATGAAAAACACTATTTTAAAACATAAACTTTCTTCTTATATCCCAAATAGGACGATCTGGAAAAACCTAAACCAAAAATTGAAATTCCTGTTTTAGCCGCTGGAACATCAAAAGCTAGAAAAATTAGCAAAGAGCATGCAATTCAAGCGATTGAAGCAAAATTAAAAATGCTGGAAAATAAAAGCGATGATCTGGAGATAAATAAAACCATGTCGAATGAAACGCCTCTCATACATAAATATCAATTCAATAAGAGCTCCTCAGATACCAGTAAAACACTGGCGAATTCCCGACATCACTACATAAAACATCATCACCGCCATACCACAAGTGGTCCGTATAACAAGGGCCAAAGACAACATAATCGGCGATAATCGCCGCCGCGACCACTACCATCGTCAACAACACCACGACCGACGTCCACCCCCTTGTGATAAAAATTAAGTTAAATCGTGTAGAGATGAATTTCATATTGTAATTATTAATATTCACTATTTAAGCGACACTCATCACCCCGCCCTCACCACTCTTGTCATTTAGTGCTCTAAAAAGGAAAGAAAAACAAATTTTAATCTTAGCAAAAACAAAACCATTAATTAAATCTGAGACTTTTTCTATTTTCTAACGAGAGGATTTTTTAAGATTTTTAATTATTAAGTAGGCGATATAAAGTTGGTTGTATCTGAACTGAAGATAGGTCCAAGTCCAATGTACTTTTGTTATTGTGTGTGTGTACGTCCCACCCACGGCCCACTTTCGAACAAATAAAAAAAAATCATAATTGTGTAAAGAAAATGTTTATTTTATTTGAGATACATATGCGCATCCTACTTAGATCTAGCTAATGCAGATTTACCACGCATCTCTAATGGTAGCGGTACTGTTCCAGGACATGGAACTTGGCACGAAATCTCACAAATACAATGTCGGTCACAGTTGTATCCAAAATTTGCTGGATTGTCTTTTTTCTCGGCTAGTAATGATTCAGCTTTAAGTTGTTCTCTGTGGAAGTGAAATAAAAATAAATTTTTCAGTAAATTTCTGTCTGATATTTGCATCCATGTCAGAATAAAGGTACTAAAGAAAAGGTTAAGCGAACCATGCAAGGAATTGAAAGCAAAACACATACTGGAGATACCAAGGAGATTAGCTTGAGCCTATCAGGACAAGAAGACAAATACAGAAAGTAACTCGAGAAACTGGAAAAGCCTAGAAAGTTTTATATTTGATATTGGCGAATTTGGCCTTCACAATGCACGCTGGGAAGAAAACTTTGAAGAAACAACGCGAGTTTGCAAAGATGAACTAAGAACTGGCAACCAAAATACTCTCCTAACATCGTTGACGCAGAGTCCTCTACCACTGAAAGCCACTGGTGGAGGGATCTCTGCAAGACTGCAACGAAACGGTTAGGTTTTGTGATTTCATAAAGGCTGATTTTCGGTGTGGCAGCAGAGAATTATATTTCATGATCAATGGTAAAAATGGCAGACAATTTAGTTGCTGGGAAAGTGGTGGCAGACGGCAATAAAGACGAGGAAAAATGCGTATAATTTACGTCATATCACGATAACTCGAGAACGCTTTCATTTAGAGTACAGAAATCGTGCTCACGGGCTTTTCTAGAAAAAAGTTAATTTAGTTTCGAAAATAGGACCAATCGGGCAACTCCTTCGGACGGTTTCCATATAAAAATTTAGTTTTTCGCTATGTATATTAGCGTACTGCTTAAGAAATATAGGACAAGGTATTCTCATAGCAATAACAAATATATGTTCAAAAATATGTTAATCGGGAAACCCTTACTTGAAGCTATCATAAAAAACTGGCTCTTCACTAGACATTTGACCACTGCCTCAGAACGCATCGAAGTAAAGCGCTGAAATTTTGCATAACATATTTTCTAAAAAAAAAGCAGCCCGTTTCTGCACTCGTGAAAGCGTTCTCGAGAGTTATCGTGGTATGACGTAGTTGTACGCACTTTCCTGGGTTTTTGTTGCCGTCTGCCACCACTTTCCCATCATCCAGTGTGTCTGCCATTTTTACCATTGATCACGAAATATAATTAAATCACGTAACTTAACCGAAGTTAGGCAGACTTCTGCAAGTTATAAAGGATGTTAAGATGGAAAATTTTGCTTATGAAATGACGTAGCATTTTGGTCGTCAGCTCTCCGTCTACAAAATTCAGCCTCCGTCGAACGAAACTTGTTGGTAGGATGTTGTTTGGGGGCTAGAATGAAGTGCAACTTAAAATTCACTGGCAGCACAGATAACTCTTGAGGCAGCACGTATTTTTATTGGCTATTAAATACGAGTCACATGATCATTCCAGTTTCAAGCGTTGCCGTGTGCTGTAGATGTTTACATAATTTGTCGAGGTATTTGTTCCACCAACTGAAGGTAGGAAGAGTAGCAAGTTGACTGATGTAACCATGAAGGGCATTTTGAGGCACCTCAAAGCGAATCTTATATTGACCAGTCTAAGCAGGTTCAATGGGTTTACATGTCGAGCATGCCACTCATTAACTCAAAATTTAAAGAAATATATTTTCTGCCCTTCTGAGCAGTTTCTTTTTTTTTCGTTCGTTGGAGCTTAGCTATTTTGACCCCCTTTAGACGGGTCAGTATGAGGTGCCCTTTGGGGTAATTCAAAATGACATTCGTGATTACATCAGTCAACTTACAGTTGGTGAAATAAATTCATCGACAAATTATGTAATCACGTTACTTATAATAGCCATTAAAAATACGTGCTGCCTGTTGCACTTCATTCCTGCCTCGAACCATCATCCTACCAGAAAGTTTCGTGCGGCAGAGGCAGCTTACCGACCCATCTAAACAGGGCCCATTTCAAAGAATAAAGAGAAGTCTCCAAAACACTAAAATTAGACGCATGCAATACAAGCGATGGGAGTAGGTGCTTAAAAAATAAATTTCCGTTACGGCATAAGACTTAAATTGCTCAACATACCTTGATTTCCCCACAACCTGAATGACATGTTCTAGGATTTCATCTCTATTTCTGCTGTCGACATCAATAAGCATTTGCTTACCGTCATCAAAGTAGCACCTTATAAAAGGAGATGGTGTCATATTCTTAAACGTAACAACTTGTACAGATTGATTTTTGTATTGAATTTGTGCTAGATTCCAAAATACAAATTCCCTTTAATGAAAATAATAATTAATAAATTGAGGTACAAAAACAAAAAAACAAAAATCAAAGAAAAAGTTTACCTTGCTCCTTGGTGGTGATCCCCGAATGTGTTGTAATTTACACTGAATATTTTAACACGATCTTTTAGCACTAATTTACCGCCATTTAAGTATTCAATCGTTCTCCTTATAGGAGCTCTTCCTTTCATGAAAGGCATTTCTATAAATTTTCTTCTTTAGTTTTTCTGGTAAACGTTCGCTCAACCAACATTGGAGGTCTATCGTGTGCTGCTGAGAAAACAGCTGTTTGTTAGTAGAAGAAAGAAATGTCAATAGTCAATATGTGATGTAATTTATCGATACTCCGCTATCTGGACTTCTCAAGTACGAAATACTCTTTTTCAATCAAATGGTTGTAGTCACTGAAAAAGTTAGCACTCGGAATTGCCGAATGAGGGCGCCAGCGCCGCCGAACATAGATGGCGCCAGCGTACTGTAATGATAATTTTTCAAAATCATCTGAATCGAGATATAACACCTGTAGCCTGTGTCCTGTGTCGTATTTTCTTAATTAATTTAATTATTTTTTCAGTATCGAATTGTTAACTTTACATGAGAAAAGGATTCATCTTTCCAGGTAATTTGTTTTTGTCTTAATATCATCCTTAAGTTTTTTTTTAAATAGTAATTGTTTTTGAAAAATAACTACTGAAAATGTATTTATAAACAACAGTTTTATCTTTTTCTTTTAGAAATGTATTAAATAAAGATTTCCTGAGGAAGAAACCAAAGATCGGACTGTAGATCATATTGATATAGCATTCGATGATCTTTCTAGTCCGAAACATTACAAACAAGAGGAGGATCCAAAATTCTTCAAGTCAATTAAAAGAGGTTTTTATTGAATAAATCCCATTATTTTCATTTCCGTAAGGCTAAATACTAATTATTTACAGAGAGAGGGCCTCTGTTCCAAATGAAAAGAGATCATGCCCGGCGGTCATGAGCACGGGAGTCCCACAGGGAGCTGTTATGGCACCCGTTCTCTTCTTTATGTTCATCAATGATGTGGCCGCGGTTCTAACGAACCCATCAGATGTGGCTGGTCCTCGCTTCCACATATACGCTGATGATCTGCAAATCTACGAGGCGTCATCAATCAACAATCTACTAACACTAGTAGAGTCGCTCAATATGAAACTTGATAGTATCTCCGTGTGGTGTGCAGATAATATGCTTAGCATGAACCCAAGCAAGTCACAGGCGAAGCTGTACTCTTCCTGCAGCAGAACACTTGCTCCACTACATTTGGTCCCCCCCTTGATCTTGCTGGACTCTGTCATTCCCATCCCAACGCAGCACGTTAAGAACTTGGGTCTGCTGATGGACACGCATCTGAAATGGGGACCACAGGTGAAAGCTATATGTGCCAGAGTTTACGGTGGACTTCGTTCATTGCATGCGGTGGCGCTCAAACTGCCACCTGCTATTAGAATGAAACTGATCAATGCACTAATAATCCCTCATTTTACTTACGCAGACGTAGTCATGTATCCACTGCAGAGCAATGCAATGGATAAACTTATGCGAGCATTCAAGGCATGTGTCCGATTCGTGTTTGGACTCCGACGCTCAGAGCATGTCTCACCATTCATGAATCTTCTTCTACCATGTTCATTGCCTGATCTTTACACCATGAGAATGCTCACATATATCATGCGATCCAAGCTCAAGCTGCTTCCAGATTATATCAACTCCAAGATCAATTGGAGTAGGAGATGCATCAGTCGCATCACGCAATCACAAACTAGGACCCAATATGCATCCAACAGTGTATATGGATAGGGGGTCTCGCGCTGGAATGCGCTGCCATCACTCATTAGGGAATCTACCAGCCGGGGTGGCTTCAAGACTAGTGTCCTGAGCCACATGAACTCGTCGCAATAGTGAACGGTGATCAAACCCCACTCATACATAACATATGGGACAATATCCGGACTATGTGAATGTCTAAAATGTTCACACACATAGACATTTGTGGTCACTGCTCAAGTCATCTAATCAGTTAATCACTCAGTCCTATCATATGCAGTATTTCTTCTAAATTCTGCATGGTAATAACCTGCCACTGTTAACACTGCTCAAACTAACTAGTCACTTTTGGTTTCATATTCAATAATAATATTAAATGTTGCATTGCATTAAGTTTGTTGTGGGCACTGATGCCGAGACTGGTAATCATTGATCGCAGCCAACTTCCCATCAATATGTGATATTAAATTAATAAAAACATAAATAAGTATAAAACTCACTAATCATATCTATCCAGGAGCTGTATCTAGCTCGTACATATCTCATAAGTGCACCAGAGTGCTACACGCGTCCAGTGATAGAATTAATAATTCTCAAACAATGCTCAGATATGTAATACTTCTCTAATTTGCAATAATAATTAATAAATATAGAAATATATAAATATAAGTATTATATATTCCCCTAATATAGATGATAGTAAATATGAATACAAGTATAGATGAATAAGACATCAGTCGTAACTAGTCATGGGCTGTGCTTAGCCTATAGACATGTAGATAACTCATAAGGGCACCCAAGTGCCAGCAGATAGCTGCAAACCAGTAAACACTCGATGAGTGAATAGCTTTAGTTTTTAGATCTGGCAGTAGCTGACAAGTAGTCTTAATCTTAACTAGAATAACTAATCACTAAGAATATATTTGCAATACCCAGTACCTGACTCTATGGCTTCATAGAATTGTATTCATAAACGAAGCTTGCCTACTAGACATGTACCTGAAATGTGTTAGTATTGTATTAATGTATGATTGAACTTTAAAAATTTGTTGCATAATTAAAACTTAATAGTGATACTTACTATCTAACCAGTAGTGGTGCTGTATACTATGTTTAATGGCTATACCATTAACGGCTAAATGATTTGATTTTATTTTATTTTATTAATTTAAATTGGACTCTACCTACTTGAAATCTAACCTAAGTCGTGAATCCTAAGTGGATGTAAACTTTGAACCATTTAACTACTGCTGACTTACCTTCTTTATATCACTCTGTACCTAATTAACATTCTGTAACAAACTATGTACTCTATGTTATTATACTCTTATCGCTTTACCCAACGTCAGTGACGTGGCGCTTATGCCGGGGAATGTAATAAACAAACTTTGAATTTGAATTTGAATTTGATAGAAGGATGGCGCGATGCAGACAAGCCGGTTATGTGTTCCTATAAGGTAGTAAATGCGTCCTTTGAAGTTTGGAGATTCCAAAATCGTGTAGAGGACTACATTCAGAAAGCCATTTGAGATGTATTGCTCTTAGGACATCGTCAGGTATTTACTTGCATCGATGGGTGGTACGATATGACTATAAATGACGTTAGAGAATATGAAAGGCAGAACCAGGCAGAAACTAATGAAAAATTACAAGTAAACGTCAATGATGTGGAGATTATCAAGGACTCAAGTCAAACAATACTGGCAAAAGAAGTTGCCTCTGTATAAGCTCAATTATTAAGATATCTCTTATTTTCCCGAATAGATGAAATTGTAGAAATGTAGGAATATGTAAAAAAACAAAAAAACAGGTACCGATCCACACGTTGCTTGGAAAATAAAATGTGTATTAGGGGTAATCTGATCTCGAATTCATGCGCTCCCTCAGGTATAATGGTATTTTAAGGAATTAATTTGCGCATAATGTTTACCGCACTTACTTTCCGTGATGACAGATTAGGAAATTTGTGTTTAGAGCTTCTCTTTTAGGATTTTACATACAAATGAATAAAGTAAAAATTAACAGTAAAGCAAATTTAATAGATCTAAAATGCAAGTTTGTCTGCTATCCCCATATATTGCTATCTGCATACCGACCGGTGAAGCGAAGCTCTCATTTTCTTCTTGCTGTATGCGTACACACTACACACTACATGATACACGCTAGACGTTAAATGCTTCATGCAGTAAATAAATTTTTTTCATCCAGTTGTTCACACACACAGTGTCATTATTTTCTACACTTTTAACTTTTAATTTCTTGTTCATTCCGAAGAATATTTTCCGAGGAACAGACAAGTTTTCGTAGCCATTTAGTAGCGATTAGCGATTTCATTTTTGATAATTAATTTGTTAAATTTTGTTATTTGAGCGAACTGCTTCAAACAAATTTGACTTTAAATTTATTTTCGAACATGGCGTTTTGTTGTTCATATAAAAACTGCTATGAAGTATATAGGAAGGGATCTTCGTCATCGTTTTTATCGTTCCGAACGATTATTGGCGGCATGTTTGGTTACAACATAGTGGCAATTTGCAATGTCAGAGTCAGACGAAAAAGCTGTGTGAACAGCATTTTTACGAAAAGGACATTGCAAAATACAATGGTAGAAGTGCTCTGAATAAATCAGCAATACCAAAGCCATTTAATTCAGAAGTGTGTTCTTGCTCAGAGTTCAGTACGGATGAAGTATGCTAAGCAATGCTGGGTACTTCACATAGCAGCACACACCTAGTTGTGAATACCCTAGTTGTCAATAAAACTGGGATTCATAAGGCATATGCAAGAAAAAATAAAATGCGGCCAGAAAATTTAGAATCTCAGTTGCGTTTTCCTGAGGCGACAAGTTCTATTTATAATTCGCCAGGTAATTTAGATTTGGACAGACTGCTGGAAGGAAAAGGCGAGGATGTCAAGGCGTTCATACGTGGCGCTATACATTAATTATAAATCTCCAAAGCTGTATGCAGAAATGCTGAAATCGGGATTTTTAATGCCTGCCATAAATACCATCCGTTAGTGGCATTCAATGGTGTCATTTGAAACGAGTGTTCTCATTATCTTATTAAATATGATGAAACGGAAAATTTCTGAGTATTCAGATGATGATAGACGTAAGACGTTGTGTCTTAGTCTTTGATGAAATGATAACTAAACCTGAGCACAAATATAATGTAATGGATGACATTATATACGGATAACGGGTTTAGGCTCTTTAGGCCGCAAAAGAGCCTGGCTTCCAGTATACTCGTGCTAATGGTATGAGGCTTGAGAAAGGACTGGAGTCAAGCTGTTGGATACGTGGCGGGATACGTTTCTGGAAATGAATTATATCTCATTTTAAAAGAAAAAAATTCCTAAATTATTTAATATCGGTTTGGATATTAAAGTAATAACTTGCGATCAGGGGCCTAGCAATAGATTATGTGACAGGCTGTTAGGTTGCACACGTGAACGTCCTTACTTTTTTGTTGATCGCAAAAAAATATATGCGTGTTACGATATTCCACATATTTTTAAAAGTGTTAGGAATAATTTGTATCATAAAAATATTACTTCTAACGGTGGCGAAACATCTTGGAATAGTATTCGTAAAGTGTATAACATTGACAATAAAAACATTAAAGTTATGCATCGGCTAACCGATAAGCATATTGACCCCAAATATTTTGACAAAATACCAGTGGATCTTACTTCCGCGATTTCGGCATTGGTTAATTTGGATTGTTTCGCAGAAGCTCAAGAAAAATGAATAGCAATTAACACAGCAGAGTTTATTGCAAAAATGAATACACTATTCGACCAATTAAATAGTGTTTCACAATTTAGTCAAAATCCTGACAGAAATGCAATATCTCAGAGGAACATAAGTGTGATTGAAAAACTTTCTGTAGCGAAGTTATGGATCGACACATGGGTTCATACAGGAAGAATGAAGCGTTCATTCTGCTTTTGATGGACTAACAATAAATGTTATAGAGTCTGGTTCAGATTGTTCCATGTCGTACCCATATACCACTTTATGGAGAGAGGGAAAGTCGTGCACCATCTCACCACATCAATTATCATATATGCTATCTAAACAATAACATAGCATGTGATTTAGAATCCTGCACCCACTCCACTACGTGTAGAAATACATAATGTGAAAAGAATAGACACCCAAAAATAAAAAAAAACAAAAAATGGATATCGGACACAAGATCCAAGAACTAATTCATACTTAAGGAAATACAACAGCATAAATACAAAATTACATACATAATTACATAATTACAAAATGAGAAATGGAGATTATACTTCAAAAACTCACCTTGCATAGTATTATATATGGTCATGTGATTTAGCCTGAGCCTTTAGCCTAGCAATATCTATTGCAATAAACAGTAAGAGCGATCTATTGCAAAAACAATAATTGAACACACTCACCCTACTTCTGAAATAGAAAAACCGCTCAGATCTCAGACATATAAATTTAAATAACAATAATTTCAATTCAGAATATAATATTATCACGCAAATACCTAATGTGAACTCCCAAACCTCTAGCAATCATTATCAACAATACTCCTCTTTGCTAGCTAGTCTAACCAAACTTTGGGTTGCAATTTCTAGTTAATTTTTTTTTAATTTTCTTTATTCCATTGTTTACAGGGATATTTTCAATTTAACACAGCACCAACCTGCCAGAGAATTGGTGGATGGTTCTCATACCTCGCTATTTTATTAAAAATAATTTTTTCATGTATCCTTTACGATAAGATGCATTCATGGTTCTTGCGTGGCAAGAAAGCCGCAAGGATTTCATATTATTTTTCAGGGGCTGCGCTACTTGTATTTATTTTGTTGTATCATTTTAAATACGCAATTAGTATTAGACTTAGAAATTTTTAATTTTCTTTTCTAGCTGCTCGCTTTAGCCCAGTTGAACTAAGTTAGCTGAAAGAATTAGGTACTATCCAAAAGGAGAATAAAATAGTAAACTCTTCCCTCCACCCACTAGAAGCATAGAGCTTGAAGGCATTTGGCTTCAATTTTATTTAGTTTTCTATTGTCAGTAGTACGTTCCAATTATCGAAGGGCGCGGGTAGAATTCTTATTTAGACCCGGTAAAAGTGTAGTTAAACTAGATTAGAGTGACAGTCAATGAGTTTTATTACACTCAACTGCACTAAGTCCTTCGAATGATATAATATGTATCATTTGGTCCCCTCTTTCCATAATCACTTAACAAACTCCATAATGTACGATTACGTGCGTAATGCGCCCAAGCTGCTCCAAATTCATGTGGAGTAGGAGATGCGCCACTTGTATAACGTAATCCCTCACTAGCACCCGATATGGATCCGATAGTGTCTACGGGCAAGGGGTCTCGTGCTGGAATGCGCTGTCTTCTCTCATTAGAGGGCTGACTAATGGCTAAAACACAATGTGAGCGACACGACAAAAACGCTGTCAATTTGGTTCTATTAACATGGCAGTGTATGGGATAAAATACAATGCTGACGACATCGTTCGACGTTGTCGTCGAACTTAAATGAAAATTGAAATTTGTCGCACGTTTAGGGTGCGTTTGGCAAAATTATGATTTTGTATTGCGTTCATATTTATTATTATACGTTCATTGCAATCTTATTTATGACTTGATAGATTAAAAATATCAGTTAATAACAATGCCGTGGAAAATATCAAAATTGGTTGAATAAAAAATGGAAGAAAAGTTTATTGAGGTGGTAAAATGTCACCGTATTATACAAAAAAAAAAAAAACGCATCCGCATAGAAACCCAATTTCGGCTGAGTTTTATATAGCTCTTGGACACACTTCTTCTTCTATGTGGGTTCTGTTTTTTATCTTCATTAGCCAAAACGGCCACACATGCAACTTTAATAATCTTTTTTTATTTATTCGTTGAAATTTTTTCTATTTTTATTTTACAACTCGAACGTTGACTCGATGATCATGCTAACCAGATGTTTAAACTGTTTTACAAAGTAGCAAAGCTTGGTGGATATGGATTCGAATAGAGTTTGACGCGATGCTATATCACCAGATGTAATAACAAGACAAAGGCGAAGACTTCGATTCGTACCAGAGTTGCCATTTTAGACGAAAATCGGCTTTTTAAGGGAAAAATATTGACAACAGAGCACTAATGTCCCTGAAGGAAAGAACGGAAAAAATATATGCGAAATTACACCACTCGATATTACTCCCGGCGTAGCGAAGCCATTTTCCGCTCGTGATTGTGCGTAATTGGTGCGTCGTGGAAAATGACTTTCTATGAGAAAATTGTTCACAATAAAGCACTTATGTCCCTGAAAGAAAGAACGGAAAAAATATATGCGAAATGTAGTAACTGGGAAGAGTACACCACTCGATAGTACTCCCGGCGAGACCTCTTTTCCGCTCGTGATTGTGCGTAATTGGCGCGTCGTGGAAAATGACTTTCTACGAGAAAATTGTTCACAATAAAGCACTTATGTTCCTGAAAGAAAGAACGGAAAAAATATATGCGAAATTACACCACTAGATTCCCGGCGAAGCCACTTTCCCCTCGTGCTTGTGCGAAATTGGTGCTTCGTGGAAAATGACTTTCTATGAGAAAATTGTTCACAATAGAGAACTTATGTCCCTGAAAGAAAGAACGGAAGAAATATATGCGAAATGTAGTAACTGGGAAGACCAAACCACTCGATAGTACTCTCGGCTAGATCACTACTTTCCGCTCGTGATTGTGCGAAATTGATGCGTCGTGGAAAATGACTATGAGAAAATTATTGACAACAGAACAGAGAACTAAAGAAAGAACGGAAGAAATATATGTGAAATGTAGTAACTGGGGTGACAAAAACGTCCCGAGAAAGTTTTCTGAATCAGGAAATGAGTACACCACTCGATAGTACTCTCGGCGAGACCTTTTTTGCTGGTTTTGCATTTACATATATTCATTCAAGGAGTTTGCATTATTTTGTATAGAATGGAATTTGGAATTTGCCGATTTTTAGCCGAATTTTAAAACTTGTATAGCCGATTTTAGCAGCTTTTAGAAAAAATTTTTTGGCTTGCAGGTTACCAGTTACTCATGTTATCTTTATCTACCTATCCTGTACTAAGACATAATCTAGCTAAATTATGCACTTGGAATGTTAATATTTAAATCGCTGCACCCAACGTTTATGTATGTGGCGCTCATGTTTGTAATAAATAAACTTGCTAAAAAGAAGTCAATACCTGAGCCATTTCTAGCATGTTTATTTTCTGTCTCAAGTACCTGGCGAGAATAACGTACATTCCAGAGATTATTGATGCATCTCTAGACCAGGGACGATTTTATAGTGATCGAATTCAGTGCTTTGATTGCAGATTGACTACATATAAATATCTACAAAAATCGTATATAATGCATACGTGGTGTATTTGAAAGTTTTCCGTAGCAGCATAGCAGTATGATTTATAGTTAAAAATAGTAGTGGAAAATAATGAAATAGTTTGGTAGGCGGCTAGATTCTTGGATGTTAAGGTAGACCGATTATACTCCAGTTTTCAACCTCTAGTAGTTACGCTAGTGGAGTAGTTTTGTTTTGAGAATTAAGTCGTGGAATAATGTAATCCGTAGCCTTCAGTATAACTCACTGACTTATAACAATGGACTGAGCGTATTGGTATTTTCCTATAGGAAAGCATGGCACAAGTTTTATAGTTCTCTCTTTCGCCCTATGGCAGAGTTGGAGCTACCAACACAAAATATAGCATTCTGGAACGTTTGCTTATACCATTTGATGTTTTTATGTTGGCTACAGATGCAATCACCTCAGAAGGAATAAGGTAAATATAGTGTTTACCATGCTCCGTCTCTCTTGCCCATAAGCAGGATTCAGTTTAGAATAACTTTTGAAAATTATAGTCGGAATGAGTTTAATTCCTTATAAGCGATTAAAATACCACTTGGGCACAAGAAAATATATTTTTTACATTAAATTCGATTTACGGGTGTAAAATTTCATCTGATTGATTGAGTTTTACATGTTTTTTATGTAATCGTTTTAAAGGGTGCTCTAACGGTGATATATAGAAACACAATATTTTTTGTGCCACATGAAATAGCAAATCGCTCAGTCCATTGTTATAAGTCAGTGGTATAACTACTTTGGCTTAGATAGACTGTATCCTTTTGAAAGCAAGTCGCTAAATTTGCCTATTTATGGTTGACCAGTTGAATAACCTCTAAGTGGATTTCCTTTTCAGCATTCTCATTCGCGAAAACTGAGAGCTCAGACTCACCCAATGTCTTTCTGCAAAGCTCCTCTGGCGACTTTTTAGTATTAACCTAATCCAGTCGCTGTTATAGGTTTATATGTGTATGAACTTCAGATGATACAGTAATACCCCGGGGCTTTAATATAGTTCTTCTACATAATTAACAAAACATGAAGGTGACTGATGCAAAACGCATTCCGACTAGTCTTGCACTGGGCTATGGATTTCGGACTATGAATCAATCCACAGATAACTGGTTTATGCCTTTTTACTAGGAAATGGAACAACCCTAAATTAAACCTGCCCTCTATTTTTTTCAGACGTTTGGTGCTACAGGACAGAGTAAAATATCTAGGTATCATACTAGATAAAAATCTAAGCTGGATACCACATCTTGAGGACAGAACGAATAAAGTTCTTAGAACCTTCGCAATGTGCCGTAGAGCTATAGGAAAAAAGTGGGGACTCAAGCCACGGGTGAACCTATGGATATACACTACCGTCATCCGACCGATGTTAATCTACGATTATGTGGTGGAAAGCAATGGATTTCACCAATAATCGTAAGATATTGGAAAATATTCAAAGATTGTGCCTCTGCAATGGAAGTGGCGCTCTCAAGTCTACTAGTACTCAGGCTCTTGAGGTTATCCTAAACATACATCCTGTGCAAACACATATCAAGGGGGTGTCTCGAGACGATGGTGAAAAGCAAATTTAAATCCGGAATTCCATCCAGGGCAGAATGGGAATCACATTCTGTACTTCACCCATTGGCAAATGCTGTTATTATGTACACTGGAAATTGTCATACATCTCCAGAGCTATGTCACGTTTTTCCAGGCGGAAGACAAGACCATCCTTGAAGTGGGATGGTATCTCCTGTGCTAAAACACTGAGAACAAGGAGACTGTTATCTGCTCAGATAGCCAAGAAGCTGTCAGGGCTTTATCTAAACCCTTTACATCCTCCAAACTAGTATTGAAATATAAAACAACCATGAATTTTTCGAAATACGAGAGTACTCGTTCTGTGGGTGCCATAGCACAGCAATATCAGCGGGAACGAAAGGGTAGCCAAGCTTGCTCGTCTTAGTGCATCCTCAGAGGAGTCCGCTTCCATAATATTCATCTGTAGCAAATCTGTAGAATTGTAGAGATTCGTATAACCACACCTCTTTGTAAGCTTAACATTGGCTTCATATGGGCCTAGCTACCTTCTGAATTTACTATGAAATTACTTAATCTCTACCAAGCTGTTAACAAAAAACACAAAGTTCCTTTAAACATTTTCAATTAATTTATTTTTCCTATTTAAATAATTGATCTCAACCAATATTTGTTCTATATACAAAAAATCGCTTAAAACACAGTCACAACGTTACTCATTTATACTACAAGATCAAAAAATTCGCTACTACTTAAGTCTTTTATGGATAGTCGATCGAATCGATGACGATGCTTAACTTATGAGAACTCTTCACCTAATTACGTAGAAAATATAATTTTATACATAAATAACTTCTTACGAACTAAAATTAAAATAAAAAAAAAACAAAATAAAGAGCGAAGGAAGCACTTTGTTCTGCTTAACGGCAATAATAAGAATGCTTTACAACGAGAGTCTATAATATAAGAAGTTTATCTTTAGCCCATCGGAAATTTATTGTGATCTTGTCGACGAATTTCGGTAAGGCAAAGAAATACAATTTATTTAAAAGTGTGATTTATATCTAAAATCTAATTTCATTTCGGAAGATTTGCTGATAAATATCTGGTGTTAAAGGTTCATATTTACCCTTTTGGGTAAGATAATACAAACTGTCTTGAATTGCATTTGGATTGAATCCGTCCTTCTGTAGGTCGACCTTTCTCAGTTTGAATGTACCTGTCAAATCGATTTTCGTCAAAAGTCTCAAGAATAATGGCCTAGCATAAGCTGGAAGAAGTTTTTTGATATTCTCAGCGAAATCATTTAGATCGATAGTTCTATCAGGATCATGGATAGCAGCCATTCCAGCACGTCCTTCTGTATTTGGAATTTCCACACCATAAACAATGGAATCACGATATCCAGCGACATTACTAACTTGAGCCTCAATTTCGCTTGTTGACACATTTTCACCTTTCCATCTAAACGTATCTCCAGTTCGATCTTTAAAATATAAATAACCTCGCTCGTCGGCGACCAGCAAATCTCCGGACAGGAATGCCATGTCACCTTTTTTGAAAACATCTCGAACAATTTTCTTTTCTGACGCCTTTTTATCTACATACCCAAGAAATTCTCGAGATGGATTACCTTGGATAATTTTTCCAATAAATACACCAGGCTCGTCGGGTTTACACAGTTGACACAAACCTTTTTCATTACGAATTGGTTCACCGGTATCTTGATTTGCTCGGATAATTGATATTGGATAGACAGTTGGAATGATTCTTGAGATGAAACCAATAGCACCGACAGTATTGTCATTGTTCACAATGTTTGCATTTCCTTCGGTCGCTCCATAGAATTCACCAACTTTTGGTATGTTAAAACGTTCCACAAACTGTGGCCAGATTTGTGGTCGTAGACCATTGCCGAAAATAACTCGAACTCTGTGTGTTTTGTCATTGGGCGATTCTGGGGTTGCTAATATATACCGACACATTTCGCCAATGTATTGTGCGACCTAGAAGAGATGAAAAGAGATCGATTAAAAAAATTATATTTTCAAAATTAATTTAAATTATAATAAAAAAATAAAAGCAGCTAATGTCCCTTGATCAGGGGACCTGTATCGATTTCATGTGGTTATTTTTAGGTGACTGTAAAACATGTTGCTTGACTTCATATTATTATCAAAATAATAATATAGGAAGGAAGGAAATGAAGGTGTATTCGTGCGATAGTTCTAATATGTGAGCTATATGAATTAGCAGTTAAGCTGAGTGTGTTGACTAAACCCATGGTTGCTACATATCCAGGGTTAATGGTGAAACAGGCTGGCTTCTGAATATAATTTACACCTCAGGCTTCAGGTTGGAACAATGCATACACTTGAGTCGTAAACTTTTAGAGTTCTATGCTAAGACGAAATCTTAACTGCCTTCGGAAGGAGCAATTAAGGCTGGACATATATAGGTATATTTCTGCGATATCTGGAGGGTTTGTATCGCGAAGGACATGTTTCTACCTGCTTTAGCGTGAAGATTGGTAAGGCTTGATCTTATTACGTGGCCTTGCGGGACGTCATGATCATGATGTGCTTACATACCATAAGTTTCATCTACTCTTTTTGAAAAATCTTGAGAGGTTAAATTCCCCCCAGTCAGCTAAGGTTTTCACAGATTCAACATTCATGTGATTTTTTCTTGAGTCGGCGGCATTGGAATAGCGTATACCGTTGGATGGTAGCTATATTGTCCATAAATATCTCTCAGATAACCTCTTAATTATACTGTGTATAGTCCAATTACTAAGAGGCAATTTGCTAAACGAGGCGTTAGGTAGTCAACACCCACTTATTTAGGAGTGATGATGAAGAGTTGTAGGTAAGACGGCAGGTTTTTTCCTATATTTTGGCGCATGCTTTTATTCCTCTATATGGTGTCTTAAAAATGGAAGATTCTCATATGAACCTAAGGCGGATGAAGCCACTTTGCTTATTACTAGGTCCAGCTGCAGTATATGCATGGCCTTAAGGTTTTAAGAACTGCAGTGAAAGGAGAGCATTTCATTGCATTTTTGGACACGCTCTGCAAATGCTCTGACATTTTTCTGCTCGAAGTTCTGCAACTATCTACCAACAATATATCTTTAGTAAACTTGAAGCTTACACGGAAGATGTATGGATGAAAATATGAATGGTGCTATTCAGATTTTAGAGGTACGATCGCTGTAAAGAGCATGCTCACAGGAAAACTAAAGATTATATATGTGTACAAATGTGTACAAAAGTGTACACCGGAGCAGGCGTTTTCTGGGAGGAGCTCCACATTGAAATTGTCATACGTCTTGAAAGCTATGTCACGGTTTTCCGGGCGGAAGGTAAAGCCATCCTTGAAGCGGGAAGGTATCTCTTTAACTCAAACACTGAGAACAAGTAGATTGCCATCTGCTCGGACAGTCAAGCAGCTGTCAAGGCTTTATCAAAAGCCTCGCAGGAATCTTCCTCCACAATCGGGATTGCACCAAAACACCTTGCCTGTAATATTTCGGTTTAGACCGACCACCTTTGGTGAGATGACTCTTCGGGTAGAACTACAAAAGAACTGTGGGGTAAACCCAGTTCAAGTCTAATGAATAAGCTTTTTGGATTAAACAAGCCATCCCTGATAACCCTAGTGCTAATTCTCACTGGGCACTCTTTTCTCAGAGGTCACCTTTACAGGATGAGACTTGTTCATCTTATATGCAGGGGTTGCGGAGAGGAACGGTGACTTACTATCTTTGCTACTGTTCGGCTCTATCAAGAAAACATTACAGATTCCTTGGCTCACACTTCTTGAATGAACTGCATGAAGCCGGCAAACGAGGGTTGGAGGCCAATGCTGAGTCTTATAAGAGCATCGGGTTGGGACCTATGAGTAAATGCTTATAAGTCTGCAGGGTGAAAAATGGGCCTTGTTGTGGACTACGTTCCAGCGACCCTTTTTTGGTCTCAACCTATTTTAAATCCAATTCAATTTTACAAATCTCTACGATGAGATGTCACAGAGACAGTTCAGCGAAGGTTTTTTTCGATCTAAGGAGCAGACAATAAAAAAACCATTTTTGGATTTGTAAGTCGAGATTTGTCCGCTTTGCCTGGATATAATGGCCTTATTGAATGAAAATTTTTTGTGACTTTTATCCGCTTTTGCCAGGTACAGGAGGATGGATATATTTTGTCCAAATTTCCAAAAACAATAGTTGAAAAGTACATATACGCTTTACAGACCCACTGAGCTTCATAAGGAGAATCCAGTGAGTGCAAGGCAGTACTTACGGCCACCTTGCCTCTACTTCTTTTATATAAAAAAGGAAATGTATAGTATATTGAGAATCTTCTTGTTATAGTCTTGTTGATGGGTACTTTTGGATTTTCCCTGCATGCCTTGTTGCTGTTTTTAATCATACAAGCTCTCAGTATGCTTGTTTTCGACTAACATATGTCTGATATTGTCCACAGAATATTCTTTCCTTTACAAATATCTAAACATGAAGTAATGAGTCATAGGGTCAAGACAATGCGGGTTTGGTTTTTTCTTCGTTCTTTCAATAAACAGCAATCTGTCTGTGTGGGATTCACTTCAGTCGTGTTCAATCTTTACATTCACAGTCACGTACGGAATAATAATTTAATGAGTGGCAAAAGCTTTCACAAAAACCGGCCCTGCAATACAACAAAAAGGCTCACTCCATAAATTAAAAGTAATTAAAGAAAATTAATGTCTGCCACCAAGCGATTCTTTGAATTTAGAAATACTCTCTAAGAGTCTATGGGGTCGTCGCATGTGTATATATCTAGTTAAGTCATATACGACGAACAAGAAATACACCTGTATGAACAACAAATATATATTGAAGATATTGACGTCGCTGCGCATGTACTTACCGTGCAATTAAATTTTTTGCAATCAGCGAAAAACCCTGAAGCGGAGAATTTCTTGCGTGTTGCGACTGTAGCACCAAAAATAACAGCTTGTCCCATGCTCATAACTCCGCCGGCAGTATGATAGAGAGGTAGCGGCGTATAGAAAATATCGCTCGATTTGAACCTCAACGTACAGTGAATGGCAGCAGCAATAAATAGGTACCTAAAATAAAAAGAAAAAAAAATAAGCTTCTTAAGTAGGTTCCGAAAGACGAACTCTAATTGTAGTGTGTGAAAATATAGGTACCTTGAATGTGATATAACCGCAGCCTTGGGAAGTCCCGTAGTACCCGATGTATAAATGTATAACAGCCTATCGTGATGATCCGCTTTATCTGCATTCGAAGGTAATTTATCCTTTGACACTGATTGTAGCAACAATGCTAGATCCTTTGCGAGTCCCTGGATAGGTGTATTTAATTCATTATTGAATTGGTACATGGCAAGAGATGATGGCAGTTCTTTGATTATTTCATTCATAGCTTCACAGAAACTTTCACCGTAAACTATTGCAGAACTTTCGGCAACTGTGATACTATGTAGAAGTGATGGTCCTCGAAGATTTGTATTTATTAAAGGAGTTATGATACCAATTTTAGATAGTCCCAGCCAAACACCAACAAACTCTGGCCGATTCTCGAGTAGAAGACATACAACATCTCCACGTTTATATCCATGAGAATGAAAGAGATTTGCAATTCGATTAGAGAATTCATTGACTTCCCGGAATGTCCATTCTTTGTCCTCGTAAATGATGCATGCTTTGTCAGGATGTTTGGCGACATGCATTTGAAATATATCTCCAATTGTGACATTCTTCTTTTCGTATCGTTTGATGAGAAATAGAAGTTTTACGTATGCATAGAGAGCACTGAAATTATTGAATTAATTAATTTATTTTTTTATTAAAATATTTTCCGGGATTATTTTTTATATTTAATAAAAAACTAATTTCGCTCATGTGCGCACTCAGTCATTCACCTCACGTTGAATAATTACATATCTGAAAAACTTTTATAGATTGAGTAATAAAATGGACAGTGATAAGTAAACGGGTATAGCTTGAATAACTTGCTAACTGCGAGTCATATTTCGAATGACGTCAAAATATTTATAAAACGACCACTGGTGGGACTGGAGAGTCTCATCAAGGTTCAGGCCTCGAATATAAATCGGATTTCGCAGAAAGTACGTTGCAATCTGAATATTCTTTTATTAGAAAAAAAAGGGAAAGCACCAAGAACGATATAAATTATTATTGTTTACAAAATTTTGTATAAAGAATTTATGTCTCTCAGCTGCCACATTATTCCGGCTTTGGACGGTAGGAAAAAAACCAAAGGGGTCAGCAGTTGTGAATTTGATTATTTTGTGACGACTCTTTAGATAATGGAAAAATTTCCAAACAATCTCTTTAGTTTGTTTAAGTAGTATAAAAATTTAGTAAAAAAAAAAAGACTTTTTTATTTATGTATTTAAGCCTGAGGAGCACTCGACCTTTGCGCTGAACGTCTTGCAATGACTTGAAATTATCTCAGTTTTTTAATGTTGTTTTAAGATACAACAACGAGCATTTTTTAAGCTTAAGAAATACATAGAAATATTAAAATGCCTTATCTCATGATAGAAGTTCTGTTAAAATTATTTAGACTTTGTGTTATTGTACTCTTAATAAAATTGGATCATTTATTCTATATGTTGTGCTTTCTTTTTTCTTTTACATATATATAGGCCGGCGATAAGAGATTTGAAGCACGGGGATCAGGGCGGCCCATTGTGCTAACCTGCTAGAAACCCTCTCACCAAAACCTTCCTGTCCTTTTAATGAAGCGCATCAGGTCTTGGTGAGATAAGTTTTCAGCTTTTCCACAGATATGTAGGAGGGCGGACCCAAGCGTATCGAACCTGCTCCGAGCAAAGGCCGGACAAGGACACAGAAAGTGATCGGTTGTCTCAGGCTGTCCTTCCAGATAGGACAGACACTCAGGGCTGTCGATAACTCCCATCCTTATAAGATGAGCGTGAAGCGGGCTGTGGACGGTGATGATGCCAACCACAGTTCTGTATTGTTTTCTTCCGGGTCCCAAGAGAAAATCAGAGAATTTCTTATTAGGCCCATAAAGAACAAGTTTTGGATACCTGCAAGTGATCGGGTTTGTCCATCTATGCTTACGCTTCATATGGCCAATTTTATTGCTCGGACCATTTTCCAGACTTCTTATGGAATATTTGGATTTTTACGAAAGTCTTCACATCTTGACTTTTATCATAAGGAAATTTTTTTAAAAACTTTTGCTTCGTTAACAAATGAAGTTTTCGCGGGTCTTTTGAGTAAAGCTTATTTGTCATATACTATATAGGGGAAGGTGCTGTACCTTGGTACCTTTTTTGAAATAGTCGTTTTTTTGACAAAACTAATGGGACAAATCGTAAAATATTAAGCAACCGATTATTATAGTTTGTCTAACCCATAACCTTTCCAATAGTAGTCGAATATGCAGTTAAAAATTTATATTTCAGGATATCTGAAAGGAAATATGAAGGTACTCCTTTTGGTCCAAGGTACAACATGCAGCTGTACCATGGACAGTGGGGTATTTTACCTTGGACATTTGAAATTTATTAAGAAGAAATGATGGTATATCAACAGAGTTAAATAACACTCTTTATTCAACCAAGAATAACAATATTCGCAAAGCAGGTTACTAAACAAAAAATTGCTATAGATATACATTTTTAATTTATTTTTTAACTAAAGGCCGATCTATGGCCTTTTTTTACATGCCCGTGGTGAAAATGTTTGAAGAGTCCAAGGTACATACCCCTTGCAAAAGAAATAAAACTGCCTGTGAAATATTTTAAGACGCGCAATTAACCACATGATGGTCGATTTATAATAGTCCATATAAACAAGTTTAACCTTAGTTGGAGTCCAAAGATATAGAAAGAATAGAACTCTAACACTTTCAATTCTTTATCACTGGAAAATATTTACTTTTTTCACGACTTTTCATTTGTCGGACAAACTAATTCCCAGAATAGCTTAGGTGTCAGACTTTCGTGATCAAATTAAATTGAGAGAGCGGGTATGGAGCTCAGGCTCAAAGTAAAAAATTATGAATTTTAGCTCCATTTAGAATTGTTCAGAACTGCGCCTGTGTGGCCAGATTTGCCTGACTGACTGACATCTCTTAAGCGTATATTATTTCTTCGGGAGTCGAAAATGGTGTGGATGGAAAATATATTCAAATATGTAGGGGTTTTTTCAGGCTATTGATGATGAAAATCTGCTTCACTTTAGTGGTGTACTGCTTTATGAACATATGAAATTGAATCATTCTGATACCCATCATTATTGGAGGCATTCTAATGACAGATAGTCCATTTGGTTTTACGTGCGCACCCATGAAGTATGGCTTAGTCCCACGGCATTCTTCATACACGGATTAGTTATAATGCGACAAACAGCGCCCTCATGAAACATTTCTGCCTATACGAGTTCGAGAAGGCCAGTGCAGGCTTGGTTTTCTAACTGATAGAAGCGAGGCCTATCTTACATTTCTACATTCTACACCAAGAGCAGAGTATCTGAGCATGCAATACACGCTAGATTCCCCGTGATATGTACCACCAAGAGCCAGGGTAGAAAACCTAAGTTTTCTATGGACACCAAACTCCGTGGCACCAAATTAGACATACATGCCTACATAATTGATACGGCCTTGGAATCTAGGTCATAGGGCCACGGTTAATTCCAGTGGATTCTTCATGCAGATATCCTTTTTAAGAATGCGAGCTTAAGAGCTTATTTGCACTGCCTATAAGACAGTTCCAGCGGGGACCATCGTATAGGTTAAGATACGCCCTTCGAGTCTGGAAAGGCTTGAGATTATAGCCTGCTTTTTTATAGCTGATCATGATAACTAGAGATATAAGAACTACTATCATACATACCTAACTTTCAAATCAACCAACCGTCCAACACTCTTCTTATTTATATTCGCACATATCTTCCTAATACATGACCTTCATGCCATGTACCGTATTACAGTACCCACTAAATCAAAAATGTTATTTTTGTCTCGCAGGGGATCGCGTATTTGAGCACATAACTTCCACGTCGGCACCACAGTCTATTTATACAGTAGCCCAGCTTAGAACAAACTACTGAAAAGTGAATTTTAGAATTTTAGTTACAAAAAAAAACCCTCAAAATTTCTCCCATAAGAGGGAACTATTAAGTATGATACGGATGTAAATGAACGAACAGTAGCTAGTTGCATAATGGTTGGGAGAAGTATTAGTTTTATGTAAGTACACATCTCAGCACCAGTCTGCAAATGTATTGTTCCATTACCAAACAGCTGTTTGATTGCAAAGTGGTATTCGTTCCATGGACAGTGTAACAGGCAAAATGGCTGTAATAATGTTTGTGACAGTTTGATAGTTCTACCTGAGGCAACTTATAACTAGATGTGCAAAACTCCATATAAACCCGGAACACTTTTTGAAAGCTCTTTCACTTTTTATTCAACCAAAGAAAGCTATCATTGCGAAGAATTTATGTGACATAATACAGCAAGAGAGAGAGAGAATGTGTAGAGCTTTCTATTAGAGGGCCATTAGCTCGTTTTAGTTGGACCATGTTTTTGTGAGGTTTTGCACATCTACATGTAAGTTGTCTCATGTTCTACCAAGCCGAAATGCATGGAAAGTGGAACAAATTGTTTTAAGTTTTTTTTTCTTTGCAGAAATAGTTTTGATTGTCATTTTGTCCCTCTTCCTCTGGTACAAGTTTGTGCATGCTGTAAGCTCTGTTTCTTCCACTTTAGATTTACATAGGAACCTTTGTATTAGAAATTGACTGTGTGTTAGTTAAAACTGTTGAAAGAGAAAATATAGTCTCTTTATAGAAGCATCCTACTCGCTTGACAGTTTTGACAGAGCTGGGCTACTGTATGAATATACTGTGTAGGTACTATACAGTGTTCAAAAATGTTTCCAACATACTCGTAGTACAACAATTATTGTCGTTATGCATGCATGATTTCCTCTTACATATCTTTCACCATGGCAGTATTGCGCGTCAGACTCCTCTTCCGACGCCAGGCATTCTAATGACAGTTGTATTCTTACATAAGTCATTTGAGATTTTGTAATGTACTATAGTGATAGTTAATCATATAACGCTTATAAAGTATGGGGGTATGGGTAGTAGGCCAACAATAGCCATGTTACTCTGGTGGAATAGACTAAAAGCTATAGAATTATATACAACTCTGCGGATGTATACAGAATATTCATAACCATTCTCAATGCTAAAAGAATCGTGTAAAATGTGGAAGAACTTTTGTCAAGGCGTAAGACCGCTTACACATCGAAAAACGAAAACGAACGAATAAACGGTTCCACACTGAAAATTCGTTTATGCTTAAATATCAAAAACGAACGAATAAAAGTTGGGTTGGGTTTGTATCAAATGTAAATAAACGGAAATGAGGTTATGTAAGACCGAAAAGAATATTCGTTCGTGTGTGGAACGTAGTATGGAACGAAAATATACTTGATAGTTCGGAATGAAAATTTGTTTCTCGTACGAATAAACATAAAAATGTATTTTAATTGAAATAAAGCTTTAAATATGGATATTTTTTTTATTGAAACTGTAATTAGAATAAATACGCAATATTTTATTACATGTATTGCGGCGTTAGTTTATGACAAAATTTGTGTTTTTCGTTTTAGCGTTTTCGTTTTCGTTTTTCGATGTGTAAGCGGCCTAAATATACACGAAAATCAGAAAGGTGACATGTTTACAGCTGTCGAGGATGCAGATAATAGCGATGTATTCGGTTAGGCTGCTTCTGTATTCATGCATAAAGCAATTCACTTATTTCAAACTTTTGTATATTCGGATACTGATGGAGGCTTTCCTTGATTTTTACGTACAAGGCAGCAGTGCATTTGCAGTTTTTTAAGACATTCTTTCCATTGGGAGATTTTTTTTTCATCCTTTGCTTGGACGACCGTAAAAATTGCCTTTACACTGACTAAATTTTGCTTAATAATAATAGTTAGAGCCTAATATCTTAGGAATAACAGTAATCAGGCGAAATGTCTGAAGGTAACGATAAAGTTTTATTGAAATTTGCACATAGATATTGTCGTGGAGAAGGCCCAAAAGAACAAAGCATAGACTACATGTCATCGCTATACTTGGTGTTTATTGATTATTTGTTAAGATGGATGGATCGCTTATTCCAATGAGTTTCATATTTTTTTAGCCTACAATGACCTGTATAATGAGAATTATTGTTAACCTTAAGGACATTATTTTAGAAGTCGGGACGAGTCAAAGTTCATAGAGTAAAATTTGGACTGGGATACGAAATATGTTCGGATGGAGAGTGGAGAGCTATCGCTTTTGTTCTAGGTTAATAGAAAGTTTAAAGTGCAGAAGTAACTAACTTAAATTTTAACAAACAAGAAAATTCCATACACAGCTTTATAAATAGTCCATTAGGATCCCACCAGGTGACTGGCTCTTGCTAGACAAAATTTCCGGTACATACCTACCTACTATTACTAAGTTGCGTTGTATTTTTTAAGCTTTTCCATCGCGCATTCATAATAAGGCCATAACTTAAAGTCAATAATAAATTCAGCACTCTAAGCTAATTATTTCCTAGTTATTCTCATATTCCCCATTTTAAAATTATTTTCTTCTTAAAAATCAAAAACTTAATGGAGCAACAAGAACTGTAATCAGTCAAGTGATGAGAAAAAATCTTACTTAAGGAAACAGTTTAGTTTGATACCCCGTTATCATAGCCACCGAAACCGAAATTCAATTCACTTCCGAGATCTTAAATTTCTGTTTTAACATAAATTCAATGAAAATCCTAAGAAAATACAAACAAAATCTTGGAAAATATTCGAAACCGGAAGACTTATATGTACTTAAAAAAAAAAAAACTTTCAATACGCGAAACAATTCGCTGACCTTCTGAGAAAAGATTATCACCATCACTTCGATAATCTAACAAATCGCTCAGAAGAAGTAAAAACATGTTTCTTTTAAGTTCCTTGACCTTTTTATTGGCCAACTGAAAATTTCGTAGTGCATGAAATGAAAGAATCGAAAATTGCTTCTCTTCTAGAGTGGAGAAAAGTAGCAGTTGTTCAAAAATTCAAGGTCAAGCTCTGGTAGACCTATATAATATGTAATATGAAGTAAACCACGTTTCGGACGTTTATTTAGACTAGTTACATGGCCATAAAATTCAGCAATATTTTTTCTCTGTCCTTCAGTTTTACTCGAAGTTATAAATGCAAATTTTTTCGACTCTGTATTGGTGCATAATTAAAATAACAAATTTCTCTGAATGGCGCAAAAATACTTTGCACAAAATAAGGAAGTTGAGTTGTCATTGTAGCAAGGGTTGCCATATGCGTTTTTTACAGAAAATAACATCCAAGTTCTGATCATAGGGAAAGCTAAAAGAGGATACAAATCTCTCGGGAAGTACAACCGCAGATAACACAGTCACAATCACAATCACACACGTGTACATATATAGTCCGCCAATTTTATCGAACACTTTACTAATTTTTTTAAAATTATTATTCTTAATTTATAGTTTAATTCATTGTAAAAAAAATCAATAAATAAATAAACACTCACGTTACATCCCTAGGTGTTGTTACTGCAGCAATATAAAACCATCGCCACCCGACTTTGCTAATAACGATGGCTGCAACTGCCACAAGAAGTGCTGGAATCCCGTACATCCAGCCCATGTAGTACCACAAGAGAGCAACAGCGGCGAGAAGTAGCGCTATACTAACCGATATTATAGCCACACGGCACACAACTGCTGCCTTCCGGAGAACTGTCTTCTTCCTATGCTGATGATCGTGCACTGCTTCTCCTTTGCCCGATTGTGCTGCTGAACAACACGAAGAGAGTACAGCCCCTCCACAACTTTTGATCGGTTTTCCATTACTCCACGATCGCCCGTTTAAACCATTGACGGTATCGTGGCAGCTGAAATCATGTTGTTGAGGATGGTAACCCTTTTCTATGTCGATATTTGTGGGTAATGGACACGCCGGAACTGGATTTGCACTGGGCGCAGACGCTGCCGCCACCGGTGTATTAGAATGATCGTGATCGTGCGGTGAATGATCGCTTCTTGGATGATTTGATGATGGAGGAGGAGGTGTCTGTCGGGGGTAAGTGTTAAATATTCGATTTTTATATTTTGAATAGCGTCTTGCAAGCAAATGACGTCATAATATGAAGGAAGGTGATCTCATTGGCAAATGGCTGCTTGATCGAAATAGAAAGTTTCTTATTAGCATACTTTTAGGCGATATCTATATCAAAATTTTTATTTTATTAATTTTTTTCGTATTTCTGGATTTTTTGCACTGTATTTAATTAGCAAAGGTTTTTGAACTTTATAAGGGTTGAAGGTTTTGAGTAAAATCCTAGGAATTGTGATGAGGAATAATAAGAAAGAAAATCACTGAGAAAACACTTAACTTAAATTGAGAACTAGAAGAGTCTATTCAAAACAATTTTTTTTTACTGTTCGAGTAATAAGGTGGAGTAGAGCCCCAATTTCACAAAAGTTCTTTATATATTTTTATCACCTGCAGTTTTCTGTCAATTTGTCCTGACGTTTTTCATTTGTTTCCTTTTAAAGCATTTTATGTGCCATCTGTTGGAGAGTAGTTATGCTAACAGTGTTCTGCTTGAAACAGGGTGTTAATTTCTTACTATTGATTTTTTGCAGTTTTCTGTAATGTCGCTTACAAAATTCATTTTATTAGTTTAGCAGTTTTAAAAATAAGTATGTAAGTACTTTTACATTTTAGATTTATCATTTCTTCTAATAAGGTTTCAACCTGCCACTTATTGCTTTGCCAAGCAAAATCACCGATGCAGTGACATTAGTATCTATACTCGTTGACATTTACCGAAAATGCTGAGCTAAAATTAATCCCATATGGGAAAACATAATTTATATTTTTTGTCTTTTTTAATTTTTTAAAATTTAAAAATTATTTTCGTAGTTCAATGATCGAAAATCTACTTAACAATTTTGGCTTCCCTAAATATTTATATGGAAATGAAAGTGATACCAGAAAAAAGTCTCTTTACAATAAGGCAGTACCTACATATATATTAAGGTAAATATAAAGGCTTTCTTAGTCTTTTCCATTCAAAATTTCAATGATTTCCTCTAATGTGAGATAATTGAGTTTAATTACTGAAATACGAAATTCCGATATTATCGGACAAACGGCAAGAAAATGGTGTTATATTCTCATCTTTCTTCAACATCATCTTCTTTCTATACAGAGCCCACAACACAAGCAGCTTTCTTCGAATCTCCAAGGACTCGCACTTAAATTAAAAGGACTTTCTCTGAATTTAAGAATTAGACGATTGCTTTCTCAACTTTTTGTTCCAGCGGAAAATTTAATTCACACTCACCCAGTCTATCATAAAATGTTATATTGTTTTTGTTCGCAAGTTCTTCCCAGACACATATATCAGTCATTTGTCATACGATTATCATTGCACTCCTCTCTAATAGGAAGGCTAGTTGAGAATCAGAGCTGGGCACAAGACGGTTAATCGTTAATTAACGAAGTTAACTTTTAAAAATATTAACGGACTCTTTAACTTCCTTTTACTTTCCATAAGTCCGTTAACCGTTAATTAGGTACCTACTATTTATGACGAAAATGACGCCACGCAGTGGAGATCATGATCTGACTAGTTCAGGTCGAATATGTGAGTGTCTTCGCGTATAGCTTTCGTGCATAGAAGCCATAACGCATAGAAGACATCACGCTTCAAGGAGAAGCTCAAGCGTATCTCGGATCACTCCTACCAAGACTAACAAGACTAGGGATGCCAATGCCTTATTAAAGGGCATAGATAAAAGGTTTGGAACTTTTCTGGACGATGAACAATGCCAATTTGCTGCGGTTTTTCACCAATGATCTCCAGTATTATGATTCTCCCGTAATTTTAATTTGATTCCGAAATATTTATTATAACAAATTAAGATTTTATACTGTTTTTTTTATCTATCGTTCATGTCCTATCTAAGCTTTTCCAACCAAAACATTTTTTTTATAAGCAAAGCGATTATACCCTAGGCACATTACGCACTAGAATGATCAATGATCCAATTACGTTTATTGATCGAATGATCATTGTGGTTTGGCAAGAACACGATATCTTGGCGGAAATTCGATTTGACAGATAACAGTTCTCAATTTTGTAAACTAAAAACTGTAAATTGTTAAGTAATTTGTGAAAAATTAAATCGAGCCTTGTATTAGATATATAATGTGAGAATTGTTTTGAATTAGCTTTGGGAAATATTCAAAATTTACCTTGAAGAATGTATCCGCAAATTTCACAATTGACATCTGACAGTAATGGCTGGAAAATGAGCTTTCCAATAACGTGCAGTTCCTCTCCACTGAAAGCGCACTTATCGACAAAAGGAATGAGAAGTAATCCATAATTACAAACGAATGAGCTTGTGGAGGCGTGATTGGTACAATGACGAAATGAATGACCATTGCGCCAATGATACAATAAAACACGAGCTATGCAATGATCATTTCTCCGCCAATGATCATTGATATGTTTCGTGTGTCTAGGGTAAAATACGTTTGATATATTTGCTCATTTCACTAATCCAATAACATAAAGATTACAATTACTATTAGGAGTTAGCGATAAATGATTAATGTTAACTTCCGTTAAATCCTCCGTATAGTAACGATTTAACGGTTAACGAAGTTAATTTTTTTATTAACGGTCTCCTGTTGAGAATGCATGAGAGATTTCAATTCATGTATATGGCTTTTTAAAGTTTGTATGTGGACGTCTTGTAAACAGAGTTCCAAGCCTATCATGTAGTTAGAAGTTTATAACAAGTGACAAAAATATCTGAACATCCTTCTTTCTCTGGTTGAACATTATTTTAGCAGCCTCAAACTTCCGATGCATAGCACATAATTAATCGAGACACCGTAGTAAATTCCTTATACTTGCATGAGATAGATACGCCTTTTCTGAATAACAAGTTGTTCTATGCAACGTTCAAGCTGGATTTTGTTAGAGTTAACCGTTCATTAAGATAGAGCTAAAAATTCTTGTACGATTTAACAATCTCAATATCTTTACATTGCTCCTGTGGCAATCTTCTACCGCGCTCTCTGCCGATTATATTGTTACGTGCATTAGAAAGAGACAACTGGTGCTATCTACTGGCAATGGAGAGTAAACGACTTCAGGTTCGGAGAATCGATGATGGAATCTTCGGGAAGGTTCAGGAATAGAATGAATAGAATAGTCAAGAAATAGAACACTCCAGAATAATTTGGGGAGTTTCTAGGGTATAAATATTACAATTGTCACCGCCAGAAAAAGAGTGAGCGAAAGTAATAAAGAAGCGAAAGTGTTGTAATTGGATTGCGATAATTAAAGTTGAGTTGATTAATTGAATGATGCTGAATTTTATATGATCAGAATTGAAATAAGGAACTTGTATATTAAATATTTAATATTGTGTTTTAAATAACGAATCAAAGGCCACGCTCGCAACAATATATAATTATTTTCGACTTTTAAAGATTAACTATCAGATTCAAAAAATTGCAGTAATTTTGTAGATAACATACAATTGTACCCAGTATATTCGAGTACTCTCCAAGTCCTAGTACGTCGTCCATTAAAAATCTAACGGTTAAATTATCAAAGAAAATGGTGGATGGTCAGGCTGTCGTGCAGGTCGCTCAGAGCGAGCTGGCTACGCAAACGTCTTTATCATTAGTCGTTTTGATTACATAATTTAAGCTATTTTGTAAGAATGATCTGAATGTAAATTTTGAAAAATGTAAACTTATCAGTAAATGTTCTAGTGAATTGTTAAATTAAAAATGTTTAGCATTCCTCTTCTTTACCCTTTTTTTTTATAAAACCATCTTCATGAAAAAGTCCTGCCACCGGCATCTAGGCATTATCAATGGTGACAGTTTGATTTGAATCGTTTCATATGGCTTAGAGCATATAAATATCGTGTAAAAGCCCTTTCGGTGTTAGAAAATCCCGTTTTTTTTTGCGGCGAAGGGGTGGAAAGCCAAGAAAACTTGCTAATGTCAATTAGAAGTAAACGTCAGATGGTTTTTTTGTAGGTTTTTGTATTTTGTGAGTTTTTTTTTAAATAAAAATCTTTGAATTGTTCAGTTATTTAATTTAATATTTAAATTTAAATTTATTTAAAAACATTTGAACTGACAATTTTGTGGGTAAGCCTTGGACTTAAATCAATAAATGAGTGAAAATTTTAACCCCCTTCAAAAATATTTCAGATTTACTACTTCTATGAGCATAACGAATACATAAAGACAATTCTACCACATAGTGGGAAATACCACAATTTTTGGGAGTTATTGCGTTTCCTTTAGTTATAATATTATAATAACTTTCAAAATTCGCTGACTTACCGGAACTCTGACATGTTTACTTTCAGAAATGTCAAAATAAGACAAATTAAGTTCAATCCAAGTGGCTTATTCAATTACGTTTGTATTCAAAGATAAAGTCGCTTCCTGTTTAGTTATTTATTCAATGTTTCAGGTAATGTTAATAAAAAAAGAAATAGATATTGTAAATTGTACTTCATATAGTCAGGCTCCTATTCTATATATGCCAATTCGTACACATATTTTGTATGAGAATCTATAATTTTATTGAGACAAAAAATGTTAGAACATTAAACTTAACCGGTTTGGATTTAAATATTAGTGCGCATGTGTGTGAGTATATAATTGACTAACTACATAGATTTAGATTTATGTAGATGTTTTCTCGGTAGCAACAACTTTAGTCACTTTTTGTAGAACGATTATGTTTTCATTATTTATGCTGTTTTTTGCTGTGTAATTTTTTGTGCATTGCGGGCTAAGACATAACGAATTTGTATTTCAGAAGTTATTAAAAATGTTTAAAGTTAAGCAAAAGCACCAACATCATTACGTTTTTGTTAAACATTGAGGGGTACCTATAGGTACATATGGCCACACATATTTGTTATTTTGTTAATCTGTTTTTATACCATTACATGGATTAGCAGTTTTTTTTTAGGTAAATATTTCGCTAAAATAAATTTTTATATCCCCCGTAGTTTTTGTCGATTTGTTTTTAAACAGCTCTAGACCGATGGAGCAGAGCTTTACGTGCTTTTGTTGCTGTATTACAAGATCAACAACATGTAAAGTTCCACTGCGCCGGTGTTAGAGCTCGTTGAAAAGAATTCGACGTTAGAGCTGCTGTAGTATGTAGGTAGATGAATAATTTTGAAAGCTAATGCAAATAGAAATTCAACTCTTCACCTTCATATTATCACTATTATTATAGTGCATTTATATAATTAGTAGAATAAATTTAGTAATTAAGGTAACCTGTTTTAATTTGTGTTCTCATCTTTCTATTTATCTTTCGGCTTACGTTTGAAGTATTTACATACTTTTCTTTAGGGAATCTATTGAAATTTTTTCTCTCAGCTTAAGATTAAAAAAAAAAAAAAAAACTCAAGAGAAATCACTATACTAATTAATCGAATGGAGTTTAAATTCTTCGGAATCTGTTTTGGATTGGAAATTAGTTGGGCACTAAAGAGGTGTTTGTTTGAATGAAAGAAAAAGTGTGAAATTTGGTAAATTTACAAAGCGCGCTGCTTTTAGACTTTCTTAGCTTATACCGATTAAAAAGTTCAAATGGAAGCGTCTGTCTCTAAGTATATTTCAAGCATTGCTGATAGCTTTTGAAGCTGATCGGATTGTGTTTCTTCCACGCTCATAAAACTTTGTGGTACGTATCACTGACTTATAACAATAGACTGAGCGATTTGCTATTTCATGTGGCACAAATATTGTGTTTCTGTATATCATTGTTAGAGCATCCTTTAAAACGTTTACTACATATAAAATATGTAAAATTTCATCAATCAGATGAAATTTTACACCCGAAAATCGAATTAAATTAAAAAAAAATATTTTCTTGTGCCCAAGTGATATTTTAATCGCTTATAAGAAATTAAACTCATTCCGACTTTAATTTTCAAAAGTTATTCTCACCTGGGTATGGGCAAGTGAGACGTAGCATGGTAAACACTATCTTTACCTTATTCTTTCTGCGGCGATTGCATCTGTAGGCAACATAAAAACATCAAATGGCATAAGAAAACGTTCAGAAAGCAATATTTTGTGTTGGTAGTTCCAACTCTGACATAGGGCGAAAAAAAAACTATAAAACTTGTGCCATTCTGTCCTATAGGAAAATGGCAATACGCTCAGTCCATTGTTATAAGTCAGTGGGTACGTATATCGTTTTTGTTTTATGTTCTTTATTTAATCTATCTTTTCCGAAACCGTGAAAGCTTTCTTTGATTATTCCTTTGCACAAGAAAGGCAACAAGTGCGGCTTTTCCAACCAAACAGCTGTCGCTAATTTAATGTTAAATTCTTTTCAATGAGCTCTACACCGGTGCAGTGCAACTTTACGTGTTTTTGTTGTTGCATTACAAAAACAAAAACACGTAAAGCTGCACTGCACCGATGTAGAACTCGTTGAACAGAATTCAACATATTGTTACCAGCGTGGCCTTCGTTTGTTATTTAAAACACAATATTTCAGATATAACTCAAAAGTTCTTTCTTTATTTAACTTTACTGTTTACTCTCACAATTCACGAACAATTATCAAATCAACTCTTTAGTTATCGCTAGTACTGTACTTCTAATAATCACAATCAAAATAGTTTACTTCGTTCACTTTATTGTCTGAAATAAGACTCCGCCTCCTCGATGTGAGTAGTGCCGTACTTATACTCTACAAATTATCCTTCCTGAATATTCCGTTCTCCGAACCCATAGTTTACTGGGATGTCACTAACCTAAAGTTGTTTCCATTTCAAATAGATGTCACTTGTATCACTTTGTGGCGCGTAACAATATGTTGTATTTGTAAGATATTTGAGGCCCTGGTTTTCGATTTTTTGTACTTCCACTGCAAGCCTTTCATGCGATCTTTTCAGCATGGTTTTATGAAAGGTAAAACTACTATGACTAATTTGTTAGAGTTTACTAATTTCTGCATTTCTGCTATTGAAAGCGGTAAGCAAGCCAATTGCATTTTTATGGATTTCAGTAAAGCTTTTGACCGAATCAATTACAAGAACTTAATTAATAAGTTGACTGTTCTTGGTCTTCTTACTATCATTTTGTCAATTGGCTTCATTTCTTCTATTTATCGATCGCTCGCAGCGAGTTAAATTTATTTCACACAGCTCTTCCTAAACGAAATATATAATACTTCTGGCGTTCTTTAAGGCAGCCATCTTGGACCAATACTTTTTATAATTTATATTAATAATGCATCTCTGATTTTAACTAATTCAAGAATACTTTACGATGCCAAAATATTCCGCATTGTTTCTAATGAAAACTGGTGTGGAGTTGTAAACTTGGACTTATAGACACCTTTCATAACTGGTGTGCTATTAACTGTCTTCCTCTCAATCAATATCAGCAAATGTTCTGCTATGTCCTTTTCTCGTAAAATGAGGCCTTTGAACTTCATACTCTAGATGGATGCTTATTAACTAGATTTGAAAAAAACGAAAGATTTGGGCGTCTTCCTTAATACTCATCTTTCCTTCGAGGATCATCTTAACGTAATCATTGCCAGGGCTAACGGTACTCTGGGTTTTGTAAAGAGATGTCAAATGAGTTTAATAATCCATTCATAACGAAGGTCTTTTATTGTACATTCGACATAGACCCATTTTGGAGTATGCCAGTCCGGTCTGGTCTCCCTTCTATGCTGTACACATAAATTGCATCGAGGCTGTGCACCGGAGATTCGTTCGATTTACTCTGCGTGGACAACCCTGTTGTTCTTTTTTCATATGTAGACAAGCTTAAACTCTTTCCATTGGATTCTCTTGAGAATACATGAAAAACTTCCAAAGGTTTTTTGTATTTTACTGTATACAAGGATTGATCAATTCCCCTGAGTTCTTAAATACTTTCAACATATCTGTTCCTGAGGAGCCATGACTTCTTCATTGTTCCTCAGCATAGAACAAACTATGGCATGCACGAGCGGACTTCATCTTCTTCTTTCGTCTCTTTAACCATCAGTTTGATTACATTGACTTTAATCTTTCAAAAAATTACTTTTCTTACTCATTATTATTGATATTTATAGGTAGTTTTTGTTAACTCAGTAATTAGATCTTTGATGAAGTTCTACATAAATAAAGTAATGATCTAACTTTGTGCTCTGTAAGACCAACTCTAGAAGGATTAATTATTAAAATGTCCCCACGTACCAAAATCTCAGGCTATTGTAAAAATTGCAATTTTCAAATCATCCAACTCGACTGCAATTTACCGCCTTTACTTCCGAACTATAAGACTGAGCTACTTATACCTTTTAATACCTTACATATCGTTAAGTATGTATTTAAAATGCTCTCGCCGTTGTTAATTATCCTTACCTTAATGTACTCCACTCTAGCTAGACTACAGATAAGAGTCGCCATATACAACCTGTCATATAATCTGTAACCTATCCTTCATCTACCCTTAATGTATTTCTTGAGAATTTCTGATTATTCTAAACTGTCGGTTTATTACTCGAGCGGTCAGTCTAAAAGGTTTTTTAGACCTTGAATTTAATTAACTGTTCACAACATTCTCGCCGGATGGAATTTGTTTAGCGACGATCGTTACACTATGAATATTTATTCGAGTATGAATACCTGAAATTTAATTTTTTCTTTTTTTTTTTCATAACACAGCTTGTGGCTTCAATTGGTAATTGATCTGCCGAATGTACATTTCGATGATTACGCTTCATTAAGGATTAAGTTTACTGGGAAGAGACAGTTTGAATCGATGGAAGATCTGAATTTGGAATACATATAAGTATTCAACCCCATAATTACAGTCCCTGAAAGCAATTATAAGTTTTCTCTAAACATGCTAGAAATTAATAAAATTAGTACAAAATAATAAAAACCCAGTCGAATTACTTATTAATACCACTAGATTTATAGCAGCATAACTTGAATTCATCAAGACTTCAACTAGTAATTATTCATATTACAAGTATCCAGTAAAATACCACACTACGCTTGCGTAAACTATAATTTTCTCAGCGCATAGGTACTTATAGTAAAAGAATTGGATTAGAATAATTATGTATGTATGAGAGCGTTACATTCACTGCAATTACGCTCTCAAAAACTGTTGCCTTAATAATTTCGGAAAAAAAAAACTGAACACGATAGACTGAGTACATCAGTGTCTACCTTGGCTTGTAGTGAGTTTTCGTGGTAATCTTTTGAATGAATGGAGTCAGTTTGATTGCAATCACAGTAAATTACTTAAGATCTTGTTGCACATGCTACATAAATAAATTTAACTAACCATGTTACATTAATGTACAGAAAAGTTATGTAATCAAGTGAGATATTAATGAAATCTCCTAAATTATGCATTTTTTACTGAAATCAAATTGCATCAGTTTTAGATGCAATGCATTGTGTTTTATATGTATGTGAGAGAGGAGAATCTTAAAAATTGTTTTTATTTTATTACTCATTAACTAAGTAATGGCTCTTAAATAAAATACAGGTTTTTTTTCCAGCTAGTTTGCACTATATATAGAATCTAAAGTGCGGACTTTAGGCCAAGGTTTGAATTGTCTTGGTCTTATAATCTGTAACCAGGTCTAGATTGGAACTATAAAACCAGTTTTCAGGCATTTTAGTAGGTATATAGCATAAACATTGAGTAATGTGTGTAATATGTTACATTTTTTGCGGATGGAATTTTTTCAACATAAATCAGTTGCATACCAATCCTTATAGAGAACTGCACCATTTCATTAAAAAGTCAAGATCTCCTTTTGATTACCCTGCGAACAAGATATACTCATAGATTCCGGTACTTGTCGGAAAAAGTGCATTGTTTATGATATATACACTAGAAAAATTTTTGCATTAAGATCAATTTGGTGGAATAACTTTGCCCATGCCAAATGTTATACAATAAAGATATCAATTCACTTACTTTGGTCCGTTTTATCATTAAGGAAGTGGAGCACGATTATCTTATATCAAAATAAATGTCCAGAAATCTGTGTTGAATTGCGTTCAAAGGTCTTGCACTGGACGAAACCGCCAAGCTACAAAATCCAAGTCCATTCAGGTCATATACAACAGGTGAAAAATAAAGCACACACACACAAAGTGTGAAATATCTGGGTATCAAATTCCATGAACTTCTAAGATTAAATGACCACGCTAAAGCGAAGCCAATTTCGCATATAGCTTGCTCAGTCCAATAATAAACTTCAGGGATGGACTCGCAACTCAGACCAAACTTCTGTTGTACAAACAGCTCACAAGACCTGTCATCACCTGCTGCTTCCTTATTATGTGTCAAACAATATTTTCAACTAATCTTTTTATTGGACTTAGTATTAACATTTTTTGTTTGTTATATAGATAGAATGTCTTAGTTAGGTAATTGCTCCTATTGTGTGTCAAATTTCTCCCACCTATGTGGAAAGACTCATCAAGCTTGAAACAAAGATTCTTAGAGCTTGCACGGGATTCAATAAATGAGCTAGCAGAAAAATACTTTTCCAACAAAGTAGTTTACGAGGCAGTGCGCATCACTCCAATTCGGGAGTATATCTTCTATTCGAACTTGTGAAAAAGCAAATTAAAAAAATACTACACCACCCAAACCAATTGATAAACAACCTAACGGACCTTCTTATACCGGAAAACTTTAAATACCTTTCACTCCTGCTCTTAACAAGGCCCAAGACTAGAAACAGCTACCATCTACATGATGGTGGAATAAGTTTCTACAACCACAAAGGTGCTTACTACCGTGGCGCAGGTAATCACATTTTAGACACGATTACTCAGAGAGTGTGTCTGAAGGACACCAATGCTTTGGGAACCATTGATTGCTAAAACTCTCCCAACAACTCATCCTATCCTCCCCTATCTCGTTCCCCCGTCCACCCGCCAACAGCTAACTCCAAAAGGAAACGATATGCAGTACGGCTGATATGGTGCATTAGCTCTAAAGGAAAAAACAAAGTGAAACGGAAAGTTTCAACAAGGATCAAGGGACAATTGTCAACAAGAGGACAAGAGATGACATAGAATCGAATTGAGGACTAAAGACGAGCCCCAACGTTCAAAGTGAGCCACAAAAGATGAAGAAAACATCGAGGAAAACTAGGACAACAGTAATGGTACCCATTCACTTACCGCTGGAACAGAATGAACGGATTAATGTCGGATGAAAATGTCACGCAAAAGTTGAATGCATTTGAAATACAATAATGCGCACACAGTGAACGCAGTTACCGCATTGCCGCAAGAAAGTTGGCCAACTTTCAACTTTTACGCAAATGCCGGATTGAAAATTTTTGACAGCTGAAGGAAACGTTTGTTTTGAATGAAATTTGTAATATGAAAATATTGAAAATATGAAAATTGCATTGAATTGTCATTGAACGCAGTCGCAGCAATTTCGTACTGGGCAGCACTTTATTTCTTGTGTTTTTTGACAGTTAGCTGCGTGTTTACTACGGCATTGATCCGTTCATTCTGTTCCAGCCATTACAGTCCGCAGGTGAGAACTGATGCAGAACACGCACATTATTCAGTTTAACTGACAGTCCAAACCTGCAGGACATGTCTGTCCGGCCGTGGCCTGCAGGCAAGCTGCTGTTTCGTCACACACTATCAGTTCGCCTGACAGTCCAAGTTCATATTTCAAAGTGATAAAATAGCAGTTGCAAGGAAAAAGTTGTGCTTTTTGTATATCATATTGATTTTATTAAACAACAATATTTGAAATACATACTTGCTCTTAGTTCCTCTTGATCAGCAGTAAACATTAAAATGTCGTAGAACCACAAAGTAGGCTGATAAATTTCTTCAGTAGAGCTTCCTGATCTTTCCGATTTATTTACTTTTTTTAACTACTTTCGAAATGATGACCTTAGGTTATTTAACTTTTTTTCACTGTTGCATGATTTGCACGAGGGTCTACAGGTTTGTATAATTCCAGAAGGTTATTGTATCCCTTTTCGCGTAGTTTTCTGTCGGCATAAGATTTTGATTTTATTTGCCATAGCGCTTTATTATTATGGTAAATAATTATGAAGTCGGTAATAAAATCCTCCTTGTTGGCCATTTTTAATTTTGTGTACGGTGGATTACGGCTAAAATATTTACGGAATCAAAATTTCCATACGACGGCCGTGGAGGAGATATTGCAACACAACCTGTCAGTTACTTATCAGTTTCGTTGGACTACAGCCCTCGATATGCAGGTGGTCTGTAATTGTGTGGTGGAAATCAGCCGGCAGGCCTCTGGCCTGCAGTCCACGGGCTGCAGGTGGACTGTAAGTGAATGGGTACCATAAGGGGAAAATGGCGCAAACGTACTTGATTTGACTTGACGATTATCTTGAAAAGGGTCTTTACACAATAACCTTCCATTCTACTTATTTCTATTCCTCAATCTTCTAGTACATTTTTTTATACTATCATCCGTTCTGAAATTATGAAATTTATTTATTAGCTATTACTTAGAAAAAACTGGTGCAACCCCTTGCAACGCTTATGGACGAGATTTAACCGAACACGAATATTTCATAGGCTATGCATGCGCGATCTCCTTATAAAGGGTGTTTCCGCCTAGGAGGTTAATAGAGCAGGAGGTGATAGTACTCACCTAGACAAACAAAAAATTGTACTGCAAGGAGCGGGGGGAGGGCATATCAACCGCTTAGGAGTTACCGGGTGATAAAGAAAAAAAAACACCCTGTATATTATTATTATATTATTGTCACAGTTAAGAGCTTTTTGTATGCAGAACTTCATGACCTCTCCAACGACTGCTCAACCAGCTCCGTTCCCCTTACGGGGGTCTAAACAAAAGATTTCGGATTTTTTTTATTTTGACCTCTATTGTTTTTGCAAAACGGTCGTTAACATAACTTTTTTTTTATAAAAACTATAAACTGCAGATTCTGCTCTTTAATTTGACGAGGCTGGTTGAACAGTCGTTGGAGAGGCCATGAAGCTTTGCATACAATGAACTCTTAACTGTGACCGTACGCCCTGTACTTTTTAAGATACAAGGTGTTTTGTGAAAATAGTTTTTTTTCTTAATCACCCTGTAATTCCTAAACTGTTGATATGCCCCCCCCCCCCTAGATGAATACAATCACCTCCTGCTCTATTGATCTCCTGCGTGGAAACCCCCTGTATAGACAAAACACCGTAGCATCCCTACAATTCGGTTACCAGGGATATAATCGTAGTATAGAAGAGCCCTGCTAATATCTATAGACTAGAGGTATTTAGTGCTGTACAATCTTTAAAGAGACTTGAACATGAAAAATAAAAATAAAATTTTTAATTGATTAAAAATTAGTCATTAGTAGTACGAGTAAGTTGATAATTAGCAGAACTGAAAACAAATTTATACGACATAAGTATTTATAAAAAGTCCAGTCACGTAGTAAAAGTATTGATTACATCGGTGCCATGAAAAAAGTTCATTACCGTCAATTTACCAAGTTCGAAGTTGATGTAATATTTTTAGGTTAAATTGAATGGTGAATGGAAAATGGATTTGGTTACAATGAACGTGGGATATCGGCTGTAATTCCTCTGTAAAATGGTTATAACCTTGAAATGTAATGCGTAATCGCTTCAATAACTGAAAGGTATTGACGCAAACACCATGTAACTAACTATAGGTATGGAAATTTGTAGTAAACTTTAAACACAAAAAAAAATCATTCGTATAATAATTTTGCTGAGTAGAAATTCAGACTTTTTTTGTATCTGCATACTACTTCTATTGATTAAAGGAAAAAGTGCAATAAAGCTGTTCCCTGGTTGTTTAATGATTGATAATTTGTTTTTATGACGAAACCATGATTTCTTCATAGCATTCAATTCACTTAGGTTTATTAAGTAAGTAGAATAAAAAACTTGTTTATTTATCTCATTGTGTTGTAATTGTCAAGAAACAAATGAAGCTCGTCCTTCATCTGTCTCTAAGTACTTTCAAGGCAGGCAATGAGGAGAGAAAAAGGCATGTCGATTTATTTCTAATCTGTATGTTCTATTTAAAAGCCATCTAGTCATGGTTTACTTAACTCTGACTGGAACTATTTTTTGTTGAAAAAAAAAACGTTGCCTTTGACGCTACCTCGAATGCCAATTTTGCCTATGAATTCGGTCAATTTCTGACCTGAGTACAAAATATCAGAAGAATTTAGCCAAAATATCGAACGAAAATACTCCGGAGGAGAAAATTAAATTTTGTAAGTTGAAAATATTTTCTGCATTTCGGAAGTCTGGCATTTCCCAGGATATTTATTATCTTTAAATTATTCAGGACGTTAGACTTTATGGACATTTCCATAAGCTGTTCTTCGAGTGAATCCAAGTTTTTTTAGTCGAGATCATTTTCACGTAAGTATTTGTCCACAATATCCAGCACAAGAATTGCATTCCGGCTTGGTAACTTATTGATAGAAGCATCAGTTTCATTAACGTCCAATATGTCTTCGTGATTGCCTGGATGATCTGCTTCAAGGATATCGTCCACTATCTACTGGTCTGTTTAGTTTCCAAAACATTACAAGTTGTTGTCATATTTTTGATACACGTTAAACTCCTTTATCTTCTATAGGCAATTCTATAACGGTATCTGTTTCCTGGTATCTTCTTCATCTGTTAAAAATCCTGCGTTTTTGATACCATTTTGAGCCGTTTTCGGAGCGACCAGCCACCAAGCACGTTTTACAATATTCAAAGCATCCAAAACATTTATTGACTCAGCAAATTCGGATGAAGTAACACCTTTCTCAAGTGCAAATAACTGTTTCCATACGAGAATTTGTCTAAAATATACTTTGAAGCAATGAATAATACCTTGGTCCAGTAGCTGTGCACTGCAACGTTCTTAACCCGGGGGTTACACATGCAAGTACAGCTTGCATGCAACTTGCACTGCCATACTTCTTGCACGTATAGCCTCTACTGCCATGCTGGCAGTACAGCTTTCAGCGAACTTGCATATGAAAAACCATGGCAGCTGGGAGATAGTAATTTGACATTTATACAGTTTTCAAAATGGAGGAAAAGAAATTTGAGAGAATTTGATAAATTTATTCTAGGAAAATGAAATTTTCTGGGATCATTTTCATTACATCATTTACCAACACCTTCCTCTTAATTTTTTCTTGGGTTTTTATCATTCTGCTACTTCCTTTATTGCTATAATTTTCCAATAAACTCAAGACTTTACGTCTCGATGCCATTTTTTACATGAACTTGCATGCAAGCTGATAAGACATCAACCGAGCTGCCTTCTGCTGTCAAGCTTAAAATCGCGTTGGAAGGGAGGCTTGCAATGCAAGCTGTACTTGCAGGTGTAACCCTCGGGTAAGACTGGTAGCCGGTATCAATTTATGTCAAGCTGCGTTGTGCAAAGAGAATTGAGGCTCTTTTAGCCCTTTTCATTTTCTCATCAAATTTTAGTGAGGAAAATGTAGGAAAATGATATAGCAGGACATCGGAAAGGGTCAATCTATATTGGTCCTGGCGCATCGTTCCTTTAACAAAAAATATTGGACCAGGGCCATCTCCGCTGATGCAAGTATGCAAGTCCAAATCATTATCCCTGGTGGATGTTTGACAGTTTTTGCTATGCAATCGTCTTTAGATTTCTTTCATGGTCTTCTTCTCACAAATTTGGAAATTGGAACATTGCATGCATCTAAGCGGAATTCATCACTGAATATCATCTATGGGTTTAAAAATATTCGTTTATTTCTAAAGTTTTAAGAAAACTACGGGGAAATAAAGTGTAATAAGAAAAAAATATTTAACATTTTTCCAGTCATCAACTGTAAGAGGCCCGTGAAGTTGAGCCCATAACAATAACCTCTTCTTTATACGTTTCGTCAGCTTAGGTTTTTTGGCGAGACGTCTACATTTTTAATTTGCCCGTACAATCTTCGCCGGAATGTCATGACGGATATATCCCCTCCTTGCTGATTTAGGTACCTTATGAGAACACGAGCGGATGCTCTACATTCTAGTACAGCTGTATGGATAATTTACCTATCCGTTCTCCCGTCGTTTTCCTATTTCTACGGCAATTTTTCCGCTTATTTCCTAGCGGTGAGACCTCTGACCGAAAATCTTTTGCCACTCTATCGACTGTGGATGCCGAAATTTTTTCTTTCTTCGCTATATCCTGGTAAGAAAACATCTCAGTTTCCAATAAGGCCAAAATCACATGGCATTTTTCACGGCTAATATCTTTTACAAAAAATTGTTTTCAGATGTTGTCTGTTTTCAACACAGTATAAACCTTAACAATTACAATACGATTCGCATACGCGCATATATCCCTCTTTTCAGGTAAATTCGCTTATTTTCCCGACCAACATAAATCTTGGGAAGGTGTTGAGTTTACTTTTCGCAATGTAAAATTAATACCTTTCAAGGGAAAAAGGTAACATTTCTTTCAAATTTGAGAATTTTCACATGTGCGTCTAATTCATTGAACACGTACTGTAGTTATAGTAAGGAAATGGTAATATATGAGTTTAACTTTTAATTAGGGTATACTATACATATGCATTTACATATGTACATATTCAAGTGAATGCGCTGAACAGAAAAATTAAAATCTGACTGTGACAATATGCGGGGAAATTTACATTGGAAATAGAAAAGTTAAGATGCTTTATTAATGGCTATAAAAGAGGTATTGTTAATACGCGGGTTGCTATTAACAGAGTAAAAGTGTTCGAAATTAATAGGAAAATGTTGCGGGCTTCGACAATTATGATAATAACACGGTTTTGGTAATAAGCGGGTTGTTATTATCCGGGGATTACTGTATATGTCATTTCGACGGGTCAGCTGAGTATTCACAAATTCAAATCACGAATAGAAGATCATCAATGAAAATTGCAAACAAATAGGGTGTTCAAGGATTGATTCTTCCGAAGCAACACCATAGAACATGATAATGTAATCGAAAATTTAATTTGGCAGAAGACAACATAATATCACATAAGTTGACGAGCACATCTGATGAACTGAAACTTCCAAGAAATTGATTCATATATTAGATAACACTTGATAACATTAAAAAAAAACACTTGTTTCTAGTTCCACAACAAACTTTTTTTTATTATTAGTTTGTTACTACAAACAATGCTCACACGTTTCGCCTTCTTAGGGCATCCTCAGAGCTGCTAACTAAATTATACTGCGTGCAAACTTTAAAAGAGAAATATCAACTGCATATTGAAACTACTGTAACTATTTAACAAATATACAATATAAAAATAAACAAATAAATAAATAAAGAATAAAATTATAGGCAGAATAACAATTTCATCAAATTTGGCTCAAGAAATGGAATTTTTTTTGATAAAATCCATCTGATTGGTCAGCAAGTTCCCGCCATCAACTTTGGATTTTTTAATTTCGTACATTTCGCATTCAATGCATTATTTCTAAATTTTCTACACTGTCAATTAAATGTTTTGCTAAGCCAGAGGTAGGTTTTTAATTTTGCAGAATTCATATGCTCTCCAAAACATTGTTTCAATGAACGCTTAGTATTCCCCCGAGTATATACTCGAAAAGTTATGACAGCTTATCTTATAAACTCTAACTGATTTTATATCCTACTTACCCCAATTTTATTATTAGATTAGGTTAGGTTTGAGTAGCGGCATATACGACCGTTCACACTTAGACCATTTATGGTCCATTTTGATTCCATCTTCTTGAGATCCTACCTGGAAAAGATTCCTCATATTTAGGGGATGCTAGCCACAAAAGTTAATGAACCTTACCAGGTACTCTCAACTCTTTGTCTGCTTATTCCTCCAATTCACAGAAAAAGTAGCTACCAAACGTATTCTTTCTACGCTTAGTGAGATTAGGGTTAGTTAAGTTTTTCTACTTCTCGTGATTGCGCGGAATTGGTGCGTGTGGGAACTGACTTCTCACGAAAAAAATGTTCACAATAGAGCACTAATGGCTATGGAAGAAAGAACTGCAATATATGAGAAATGTAGTAGCTGGGGTGTATGTGACCCAAGTGTATGAAAATGGTTTTTCCGGCTGCAAAAATGGCTCGGGAAAGTTTTCTGAATTGGGAAAAAAGTACACCACCCGACAGAAAGCTGTCATGGTTTTACGTGAGCACCTGCCATTATGGCTTAATCTCACGGCACTCTAAATGCAAGGATTAGTAGACAAGCGACAATCAACGCCCTCAAGAGGCAGAATATATTATATTCTGTTTCAGGAGTACCAGTTTATGTCTGTGCATGCTTGACATTTGACTTACTGGTCGAAGCGAGACCTACCTAAAATCTCTTCCGATCTGTGGGTCACGGCACCCGGTTGATTTAGCGCAACTCCACACCGAGAGCCAATCCTCTAAGCATGCAATTATAAGCGAATATCCTTCAAATCCTCAGGACGCAGTATGCAATTATACAAAAGAACAAACTACCCTGTTTAGAGAAGAACCACCACAACCACTACGATGCTCCCACAAGAGTTCCTTCCCATGTTGAGGCGAATATTACTCAAAGAGCTCTATTCGGGGCTCCTCAACCCAGTAGTACCAAGTTAGCAATGTCGGCTACCCAATTGGTATGGCTTCGTATCGCATGATCATACGATCATGGTACTCCCAGTGAATCTTACATGCAGACTCTTATACGTGACTGGTAACTCCGTTCGGGATTAATCATATTGGCATTTAAAAAGTGATAGTAGTGGACCGCGAGAAGGTTATGATCCGCCCTTTAGGCTAGGAGAGGCTTGAGACTAACGCCAGTAGTATTATAGCATACCAAGTTACAAATACCAGGCAGCATACTAGGTCATATACGCGCTAGGCTTCACTAGGTACACGCACAATCATCAGAAATCAACCAACGAAGCACCGTGCACATATATAGCTTTTCACAACCAGTTATCCTCCCTTGGCAGCTCTGCGCTTCACTTGCCCTTTGCACCACCAATATCACCACCACCCGACAGTACGCGGAGAGACCTTTAATGTGATATGCAACATGCTGTATTGGAACCACCCCCCCCCCCCCCCCCCCCCCACCACCGCCGTGGGTTCTTCTATCCGCCAACCTAAAAGTATGTAAGGAAAATTTTTCTTCTAGGTAATAACCTGAGGAGAACAGTGACACCCGTTTCCAAACGGACATAACCCTAAGAAGGTAGAGCCGATCTAAGGTTCGAAAAACCTAGTACCTCAGTTGGAATAAAAAAGAGGGAAATACTAAAAAGTGAGTAAGGGAATGGCTATTTAAGCCTCCGAGTATAGAAGTGTGGGTACTCGAACCTCTTCTCAGAACCTAAGGAACTCAATTATGTACTAGATTTTCCAAAATGTACTAGATGAAATTTTGATCCCCACCCCCCAAGTCTTCTCCCGCTTAATTGAAATAAACATTGTTAATAAAATATGTTCAGAGTATCATAATGCATCGTTTAAGACATCTCTCATGTCTGTTGATGTCGCACTTAAAATAGGCATTCCCCTTTAATATATACAAAAACCATTTTTCAAAATTTTTGTGGTTATCGAAAAGTAAAGTTTTGTTTTTTTTTTATATTATTAAGTCAAGCACAGGGGAATCCTATTATTCAAAGCACAGCATGGCAGGAAGGAGATAGGGAAAGGATAAGGGGATATGAGGAGAGTGGCAGAGGAAAGTTCTAAACTTAACTTACCTATAGACTTTTGATAATTTCAATAATTCTATTCTTCATGTAAATTGCCATATTTTGAGTAATAAAATTAATCTTTGTTTAATTTTGAAATTTTATACATGCCCAAGAATTTATTAAGAGCGGAGAATTATATACGAAGAAATTTTGTGTTTCATTTTCTTTTAAGCTCTATGACAAATGATTAAAAAAATTAACTAATCTAAATTAATGGATTTCTGTTAAATAAAAAATACTGAGAAGTAAGAGGTTTGAATGTATAAATTCCTGTTATTATTTAGGATTCATTGGGAGCTTACCTTACATCCTTTCTTAGTTATTTCCTTCTAGCTTTTTATTTAACAAACTAATGAAAAAAAATTAAAGCTTCATGGAACTAAAACAATTCGAAAGATTATAATCGTTCTACCGCATTTCCCTTTAATTGTAAAAAATCGTATTAATTTAGAAAAAAAGAAAACATCATTTAATCACTACTATACGGGGAAAGTCGTTACCAAGTAAATAAAAACAGAAAATTTTTTTTTTCCAACTTCAATTGCAGTTTGTTGCATTAGAGAAACTCAGTAAAAAGAAAACATTAAACGGGTGACGTTGACGGCAATTTTCCCTATTTTCAATAAATTTTCTTGTCTTGCGGTGTACTAAGCGACTTTCACGTAACTCTGCACGGAGAGAGTGCATTCAACTCTGATTAAATGCGGTTGACTTGCCGGCCATTCTGTGTATGAATATGTACCGAGTACATATATGGCTACAATCTATACAAAACGTGTTGTAGGAACTTTCAGTATAAAAAGGCACTAACCTCTGCATTCCTGGGGACAACAAGTATACACCTAATAATAATGAACTAAGTGCCGCCATTCTAGACCTTAGACTATGAGTCCCATAAATGGAGAGTTGATTGCAAAAATAATCTCGTCATGCAACATGCGCATGCGCGAATAGATTAACTTTGCGAAATGCTTACATGCTCTGTGCTTTGTAAGTATTTTTCATGTATCGAATCTACTGCTGCTACATAGTTATCAAGAATCGTGGTGACGCGATATCAATAAATTCATATTCATAATTGGTAGTGTAGTACATAGTTGGCAGCATGCATCGATAATGGCCTGCAAGCAAGGTTTTAGCTTAATTACTTACATTCTTTTCACCATATTGAGAGCAATTATAAGTACTTTTGGTTGTACAGTTATACTAGAACTGTATAGTTATACCTATCGAATGTGTTGATTTTAAATAGAATTTAGATAGTCAGTAGTTCTAGGGTCTAAGAAGATATTGTACTACGCATTGCGTTGGAAGAATGTAATTCTTCTGTTGTATACCTTGACATTTGCGATTGCAATGTGCGGGCGTACATAAAAAACTATTTTGCGCATGACTAATTAGTTTATATATTATTATCTACATATCTATTTACATATATATATACAATGTTGTATTTAATTCCAATGACTTTTGTTTCTATTTCTCATGCTCATGTAATATAATCGTTGACTCTTCAAGCACCTTACGATTAAAATTGAATAATACTAGTAGCAACGTATAATTAAATTTAATTTCACAATAAAATTTTAATAGAAAAAAAAGAAATTTACGCGATTCGAAGTTATGCACATTTATGTATATGCGACACTTACTGGCTCATGCTCACTTAGAATTTCCTTCAGAGAAAGTTTTTTAAAAGCACGTAGCGCATTTAATGCTCCATTTAGAGATAAGAAACGAATAAAAAATACATTTCAAAATTTATTCTAGCAGTCAAAAATGTCTTTGGAACGTTTTGGGGCTATTTTCATATGAAATCTCATTGGGTATACCTGTTATGTTTGTTATTCCGTTTGTAACGCATAGGAATAATGATGGTAGAGCAAAATGGATTGGACACCTGCGGATAATGTTAAAACTGAACACCCACAGCTGAAATTTTGTACACTTAAAAATTTTTTTAGATATAAGTTCGAAAATGGGACAAATCGGGTAACTCCTTCATAGGGTTGCCATACAAAAATTTCGTATTTTACTATATATCATATTAGCACATTGCTTTTCTATAAAAATTATAAATATAATTTCAAAAATGGACTAAATCGGGTACCCAGCAATGTCTTTTAAAGATGTTGAAAATTGGTTTCAACATGGACACTGTTCTTTGGTTCCTGTCCTACCCGGAGGGAAGAAATAGTGTCGTGGTTTTTAATGGCTCCAAATTTAACCTTATTGAACAAACCTCTGGCGTCTCTCAGGGTACAATACTTGGTCCTTTCATCTTTCTTATTTACATAAATGACTTGCCTATTGATATTACCTCGCCTTCCTTACTTTATGCTGACGACGCTAAATTTTTTAGGGTAATTCATGATGCAAACGATTGTAGATGCTTGCAAGATGATATTGTTAAGCTTGAAGGTTGGAGTAAAGTAAACTATCTTGATCTTAATATAGATAAATATAAAAGTATATAGAATGCGGAAAACAATCTTCTTTAACTATAAAATTAATAATACTTCAATTTCACGTGTTAATGAAATAAAGGATTTAGGAGTCACTTTTGATCACAAACTATTTTTCGCTTCTCATGTAAATCTTATTACTACTAAAGCTTATCGAATGGTAGGTTTCATCTTTCGGGTGTGTAAAACTTTCAAGAGCAGTGCTGCTTTCATTTGTCTTTTTACCTCATTGGTGAGAAGCATTCTGGAATATACTTGGTAAATTTGGAGCCCTTTCTACTCATGTTATAACAAACAAGTTGAATCTGTCCAGAGAAAGTTCACCAGGATTCTTTTGTTCAAACTAGGCATTAATGAGATGGAGTACACTCAAAGATTATCTCTTTTTAACTTGCCATTTCTAGAACACCGTCGCATGCATCTCGAATGCTTATTTTTATATAAACTTCTAAATGGGTTCGTGCTTTGTCCAGATTTGCTCTCTCTCCAAAATATGCATAAATATTACTACAAGATCCCAAAAACTCCATGCTCCTCCTTTTAGAGTCCCCTTCTGTAGAACCAATATCCGCGTAAAGTCACCATTGGTAAGAATGCAGAAATTATTCCACTGTAAGTTTTGCAATATCGATGTCTTTTGTTCTAACTTCCAGACTGTCAAAAGATCAGTTTTAGCTAAGATTATGCAATTTCCCTTAACTTAATTTATATATAATAGTTTTTCTGTGTTTGGTTTGCCTTTTCCTTGCCTTTATTTTTCATTTTTCAATTTATTTATTTTTTTCTCATTATTAATTAATCTTCATTTTCCTTTCTTTCTTGAAGTATTTTTTCTTGTATTTTTAGAATTTTAGTTTTAGTTTAATTTTTAATTCTATTTTTTGTACTTGGATTCTCTCTTTTGTAGTTTAGTTATATTTTAGTTCATAACTTTAATCTTTATATTATAATTTTATTTTATTTTTTTGGTCTTGGTTTTCATTTTGTAGACTTAGATTTAGATTTTATAATTTTTTCTTTAGTATGACTTATCGTAGTAACTTATAAGGTATTATTTTATTGGAATTTGCTTATATAATATCTTTTAAACTTCTTAAATAAATAAATAAATAAATAAATAAATAAACCCCCTTCTTGGTGTTGCCATACAAAAATTGAGGTTTTTACGTGTACTGTGAATACAATCAGTCCTAGACAATAGCCGTGAAACCACTTTAATAATAATCAAACTTCAATAGAGGGGTGACCCTATGAAATTGCGGGTATTCATCTATTCTAAGGAATCGTGTAAAAATTGGTCTTAGACTAATTCTAGCTTCTTTTCTTGCTATTTGAACAGAATTTGTGGAAGTTGTGGTAGATTAGCGTTAGTACGAATTTAAATTGCGTTGCACAGAAAAGTTAAAAGTATTTAATAATTAGTTCAACAAATACTGTGAATAGGTAAACACAAGTGCAAAGAATTCTTTGATTATGGTAAATTTTAGACAAAACTCCCATTGTTTAAAGGCTAGTACTAAGGTCCGCGCTAAACTAAATTTTACCGGGTCTCCTATATCGGGCCGTTCCTTAGCAGCTAAAATATGACAGTGGAAACTCAGAGAAAAGATATATTAAAAAAAAAGAAGAATTTTGCATAAACACGCGGATATAACATTTCAAAAAACAGGTAGTTAAAATTATTTGGAAATATTAAAAATATTAAAATAATATTGTTACGTGCAATAGAAAGAAACAACTGGTGACATCTACTGGCAATAAACAACTTCAGTTTCGGAGAGTAAATGACTTCAGGTTCAGAGAATCGATTATGAAATCTACAGGAAAGTTCAGGAATAGAACAAATAGAATAATCAAGAAGCTTTTGGAATAGAACACTCCAGAATAAACCGGAGAGTTTCTAGGGTATAAATATAACAGTTGTCATCGCCAGAGGATGAGTCTTGTTTTAGACGTTGCAGGGTTAAGAAGCGAAAGTAATAAAGAAGCGATAGTGTTGGAAGTGTATGTAATTAGATTGCGATAATTGAAAGTACAGTGTTTGCGATAATTAGAGTTGAGTTGATTAAATAAATGTTTGTGAACTTTATATGATTTAAGTGTAATAAAGAACTTATATATTAATTATTTAATATTGTGTTTTAAATAACGAACCAAAGGCCACGCTCGCAACAATATGCATAATGTAGTATACAATGAAAAAAAATAACACTGATATTGAAAATACGTCCACGAAAAGAAATCTAATTCATCCGTACTTACAGCAAAGACGTACAAAACTACGTTAACTACAAAAATGCGGTATTAAATCAAACCTAAAAACTCTGACAATTAATATTTTTAGTGCGCTAAAGAACGGCCCGGGCGGATAAATTAAAGCTAAATTTTTTGGAGATTTACTGGTGGTGCCATCTCTAATCAAAATCCAAAGGCAAATTTAGCGCGTTGACCTTAGTACCGCTTTCGCTAAAAGTCAGGATAAATTTTTGCCAATATCTTTTAGCTTGCTAAATTTTCAACTAGGCTTAAGAGGTAGTTAGTTTGGTTCACGTTGGATTTTATTTCCATTTTCAGATCAATATCGCTAGAATGTTACAGTTATTGACGGTGTGTTAAAATTATCTTCAATGCTGTTTCAAACTATATTCTTTCAAAATGATTATCAAGAAAATTTAAGTGGGGTTTAAAGATTTTGCAGTTTTACATAGATATCATAACCCTTAAGGCATAGAAAAATCTACATAAAGTTACCTACACATGCATTTGCTAAACATCTTTTACATGTGAATGTCTAATGTGAAATGAACCTTCAGAATCGGTTAAGTTGTTAATAAAATATTCATATAATTACTCTAGAAATATCATCAAGTGCAATTTCAATTCACACCTGAAAATCTGAGCCTTATTTTAAGAGCGCATTAGGACAGGAATATGCATGGGCGCTAATATTTTTGAATGCCAAATTGAGCTGATGTTTGTTTACATCGTTTTACATTATTTTTGGCTTTCCTCATTTCGGTTTCCCCATTTCCCCATCAGCAAGTTTTACTGAAAATTTGTTGACTTGTTGCCTTCAAAATAATTTTCAAATGGAAATTTTAAAAAATTTACTGATTTACAATAATCTCTATAGATAAAAATTTGAAATCTAAGCGGCAGCTTTTACAGCGTGAAATTCCTTTTTCTAATTAATGCAACGATAACTGTTTTGCCTGACTAGTATAATACATTTATATTATTTATATTATTATTATTTATATTACATTTTTCCTCAAATATGATAACTCGATCATAGTCCTGACGGGCATAGGAAAAGAAGCCTTCTTTAGGACTATAACGTAATATTTAAAAAATCCTGATATTCAAAAGGCCATTTAGTAACTAATTCACTAGAGTTACCTATAATTAATCAATTGATTTACTGGAACTGTGACCTGCAGAGACATTGTATGACAGCGCAACTAATATATGAATTATTCCATGAATCAGTTAACATACCTAAACGTATGTAGGTATGTATGTAATTTTCTGAAGAAAACAAATTAAATTGAACTCGGCTAGCACCATTAGTCATTTGAATTGTGAACTAATTAGGGCGCTAGACGTCACGAATTCAGTCGGATGCAGTAAAAGAATCAGTCAAACATCTTTAAGTACTTAACCTAAACGACTGAGTCTTAGATGATGCTGTATATAAAGCACTGATAGAATCAAGTCAAACGCAATTGTACTGAAATTGTATTGAAAAAGTTCTCGATTGCATTGAAAGTCATCAACCTTCGCTTCATTGTAGTATTATTCGCAAATCTATCGTGCGTTTTAACATGCAATTCAACAATTGCTTATTTGATTAATCTGAATTATCCAGCGCACTGCAAAAACTGAATTTATTAACGCATCCAGTAGGTATATGTAGCACAGGGATTACATTTTATATTGCATTACTCAAGGTAAAATAAAGAAAAAAATGAAACTTTTAACCAAGAGTTCTTAAAAAACCTTTTTATTAAAAACTTATTTATTATAGAAAAAAAATGGATTATATTTTAAAAAGGTAGAATCGCAATCTTACGATACCATAGTAAATGAATGCCTGTATGTAATTTCGTTTGGGCAATCTCTCTATGCAAGTTTAATTGGTAAAGTGGTTTTCGTATGTATTTCTCGGCTTATCGGAGATTAAAAGTGATTATAACCAATTTCATAGGATTTTATATTTGGACTGTTTGTTTTCACAGTGTACGTAAAAAACCTAAATTTTTATATGGCAACAGGGGTTGCCCGATGTAGTCCATTTTTGAAATTCTATTTACTATTTCTATGAAAACGGCTTGTATAAAATTTATAAGTTGTAATTGATGTAATATAATGGCCAGCCCAATCTCCAGACTTAAACCCGATAGAGAATCTCTGGGATATTACAACACAGCAGGTTAGAAGTTATGGAAAATTCATAAAAAGCTCATACAACTATATGAAGCCGTCAAAAGTGAATAGGATGATTATTAAAAAATAAAAACTGATAAGCTTATTAGTTTTATTAAAAATCATAGTTACTCAACTAAATATTAAGTTTTTTGCAATAAAATGAAGTTACTTTTAAGTTCTCTTACTGTGTTTTGACTTAGCTAAACATGCAGTTGTTATCATATTTTATTTTTGATTTGCTATGGTTTTTTTTGTTTTATGAAAGTTTTGTTTAGCAATAATCACTGAAGTAATCAATAATAATATATTTTTTTTTGTATTAAAGATTTCAAAGTGAGTAATATAACTATACCTATCCTCTTCGGTAAATATCTTGAGAAAACCCTCGATTGAAATAAGAATATCGACCAGACAGTCCAGAAAAGTACACTAACGCTGTGGAACTGTAGAAAACTGGCTAACTGGATGGTTCAACATGGGGATCCACGTCAAACATAATGATTTGGCTATACAAATCAGTAGTCAGACCCATAATCACCTATGCACAACTATTACACAAAAGACAACCATCAGGAAGCTAAACAAGCTCCAAAGGATGGCCTGGTTAAATGTAACTAGTGCCATGCGCACAACATCTGCCAGTATACTCAAGAAGCACTATGGAACCTACCGGCACTCAGCAACGTTGAAAAAGAGGCTAATGGTGTATAGAGCTTGGACAGATGGTTATAGTGAATGGGACTTCAAAAGATACAATACTGGATGTCATAGCAGACAGATTTGACGTTAAACACAACCTCTGTCTGCCTCTTAAGATAACGATATTAAATAGGGAGGAATTAGATATAAATGTTGTAAATGAAGTCCCAATCTGGTACACCGACGGTTCTAAAACCAACAAAGTAGTAGGAGGAGGATTATATGATGTACAACCAAGAGCTTATATTTATCAAAGCCTAGGAATATATGCCTCAATATTCAAAGCAGAGGTATATGCCATCATTAGATGTGCATACGAAAACCTCAGCTGATCCTACACTAATAAAAGTATATATACAGATAGCCAAGCGACACTGAAAGTCATCAAGGGAGGTCAAAACGAAGTTAATGTGGGAATACATTCAAGCATCAACAACCCTGGGCACAAGGAGCTACCTAACACTTCAATGGGTGCCTCGAGACCGAAGCCATTCTGCTATCTCTTACTGTGAAGCTTACCATTCAAAATTGGATCCAGAACCAAGTGGACCAGCGATGAACTTCAATGATAGGCTCCAGAAAAGCCAAAAGATTGATTAAAGGACCTTTAAGAAGAGCTCAGATCTTTTAAGACTATCTAGGAATCAACTAAGAATTATTACAGGAGTCCTGACCGGACACTGCAAACTAAAGAAACATATGCATCGAATAGGCATATCACCCACTGATGAATGTAGGTTATGTCTCAAGGAGGATGAAACATCGGAGCATGATTTATTTGAGTGCGAGGCTATTTCCTTCGGCTCATACTTCTTAATACCTGCCGACCTTGAAGAAACTTCATGCAAAAGAATACTGCCCTTTCTAGGAATAGTGGGATTGTTGGATGAACTGTAAAGAAAGCGGTGGGCAGAAACCTATGAATGGCTGCTGTGCAAAGGCCACTTGCCCCGCTAAATCTTAAACTTAATTTCTAACCATTTGTAATACATACAGGGTCTGTCCGGAAAATAAGTTGAAGAAATCCGTAACAAACAATTTAATGAAAATAAAAGTATAAATATTAAGTATTTTTCAAAATAGCACCCTTGGGCGTCAATACACTTTTTCCAGCTGCCAGCTCTGGTAGGCTTCCTGGAAATCGTTGACGGGAGCCTCCTTCAGACATCTAGTCGCGGCGGCTTTCACGGCATCTACCGCCCCATAACAATGACCCTTTAACCTTTATTTATTCGAGCAAACAAAAATAAGTCTGCTGGTGCCAGATCGGGACTGTACGGTAGCTGGGGCAGCGTTGCCACACCGTGCCTAACCCATAAACTCGCTAACAATGAAGACGGTATGAGATGGCGCGTTGTTGTGATGGATTCGCTAATTTCCATTGATCTCCTTCCTGACTCGAAGAACCCTATTTCGGAGCCTTCAAGGGCTTCAAGTAAAATTGGCTGTTGGTAGTCTGTCCCTGTGGCACACTTCCGTGTGCGGGATTTTCCATCAATACGAGACGTGGATGGGTGTCTAGGACGTTGTTCATCGTCGACGTCCTCTCTCCCCTCCAGGAATATCTTGTGTCACCGATAAATCATGTTATGGGTTATCACATCATCCCCATAAGTTTGCTTAAGCATTGTGACTGTCTCGGAGCCTGATTTCCTTATCTTAACATAAAATTTAATTGCATGTCGACGTTAAGTGATTCGTGGCATTTTGATCTTCCCAAGACCCCCCCAATTTTCCCCCACCAATCACAACACTGCAACCTTCCGGGATGGCAGGAAAAAATCATTCAACTTATTTTCCGGACAGACCCTGTATATAGAGTAAGGTTTTATTGCTTTCAGTTCCCTTGTTTTGATCGGTAGTGTACATTCGAGTATATTTACTTCTACGTGAAAAATCCGCGATTTTTAATCCTCTGTAGGTCAGCTATATGAGTATAGTAGACCGCCTTATTACTGAAAATTTCCACGGCTCATTATCGGATACAAGTGGCCAATTACTGGTACTTAAAGACCTTTTTAACATTAATTATTGCATTAAAAATTTATATCCGAATAATAAAATCTTCAAAGTGAATATATACTCAAAGATGCTTTCACTATTTGTATGATTGTGGCAATTTTTCACCGGGTGATCAATTTTTACGAGGTAGTTCAAAGATTCATTTTGGGATTCTCCGGTATGAACTACCTCGTAAAAACTATTTATATGAAAACTAAATGTGAATGAAATAATAAACTAAAATTTGTCTTACTGGGTAATTTACTCCATTTCAAATTTCTTACCCGGGGATTACACGAGTCAGTAGAACTGACACTGACAGTGTCTGACACTTACACAGGCTCGTGTAAACCCCTACTGACTATTCGTTTTTACTGACCAGTCTGTACTGACAAGATTTCTGACAAGTCAGTACAGACTAGTCAATAAACTGTCAAACGTACAATTAAGATGGCGGAAATTGAAAATAAAAGGTAGATGCTAGTGGACATTTGTGTTTATATATCTAATCTTCTCTCTTTTGAGTGGGAAATGACTAAAAAGTGTTTAACATACATTTTATTATTTATTTTGTAGAGAATAAAGACAGATTAATGAAGAAATCGTTAGATATGCATATAGAAGAGGAATGTCTGCACCGCTTGACGACATTTTATTATGAACTGACTGGTCAATTGATCGAACGCAAATCGTTTTTGTCAGTAAATTTGACAGACTGTCCGTCAGCTCTATTGACTTGTGTAATCGTTGCGTTAGTTATGTGAATATGTAAATCCCTAAAACTCGACACGGAACTTGATTGTTATGTTTTTACCTTAAGAATACAAATGTACTACATATATTGATCCATTTTACCACATTTACACTAAACTCAAAAGCATGTATGTACATAAAAAACAAAACCAAAGTAAAATGTTAAAAACCTTCAATTTCCATCTGATGACGTAAATTAAAAAGTTCAAGTTCAAGATTCAATTGGTAAAAAAAAATCACATTAAAAGCTCACTAGTCAATTTCGAAAGTTAGCGAACGTGAAGTAGAGAGATGAAACTGAGTAATTACCTGCATAAGTTAAACCTTAGCCTATGCAATTGAAGTGGAGTTTTTGTTTTTATTATTTATTCATAAAATTGTCACAGTTGAAGGGCACAGATGAAAATAAACAACAAACACCTGAAATGGACCGAGGCAGTTGGAGTCTGCTCTACTAGAATTAATTGTACATGGTCCATGAGCTATTCGTGTAGGTATAAGTTTGCTTAATTGCTTTGAAAAATTACTATGTTCAGTAAAAGATATTCCTATCATTCAGGTCAGGTGAAGTGTTTAAAATAATAAATTGCTAGAAAACGGTTTTTTTTTGTTTTTTAACTCAAGTCGATTATTTACGAGTATTACAAAACTAAATATTGCGGTCAACAACAAATTCGTTTGTAAAAACAAATTTCAGGTTATGTAGCAATTATAATTAAAATTTCATGATAGCACTAAGATTGATATGAAATGTATTAGGGGCTTTACTAGTGGCCATCAATTGTTAAATCAGAATAAGCTAGATAAGCTTTTGAACTTGGGGTGGATGTCGAAATATAATGTTATTTCACTTGCTAGATTGGAGCCGAATTAAAATTTCCGATCCAGTTACCGCATTTGTTAAGATACAGATTGATTTGGACATCTCTGTAGATTACGATAAGCATATTTAATTATTGTGAATATAGTGGAACATGTTTCAAAGCAAAAAAAAAAAAATTATAAATTAAATCGGATTGATTGCAGTATTTCTCGTGATAGCTGTAGATAACTAGATATTGAGCAATAAGCCATATTCTGTTGGTACAATTTTATTTTATGCCTTAAAATAAAACAATTCCCCAAAATCCTATTGTCTCCGAGAAATTTTATTTTATTTTAGACATAGTAAAATAAAATATTTCCTGTTATGGACCATAACATAAAAAATCCTAAGCAGCAAATTTTAAAGCTCTTTTGACATATTTCATGAAAATGGCATAGATGTCAATTTACATTTGTAGTGTGAAAGTAGTTTTATGTAAAAACGAAAATATCCACCGCCGGCCGTAAGAATGACAATTTTGTCAGAAATTGTTGTGAAAATACTCACTCGATATGGTAAAATGAAAATTGTTTATAGTTTTAATTTTGTGCAGACGAGATCGTAGGAGAAATATGCGATATCATCGCGCTTCCAGTGATCCATATAAGTTGCCCAACTATAGGTTTCAAAAGTTGTTTCCTCTAGCTAATGTTGGAGTTACAATACTTATTGATTAAAAACAGAATCCTCATATCAGAAAGACATCCATTTCGTTCACTTTGGGATTCCTAATAACAGACTGTCTCCATAATGCATTAATTTTTAATTAAATCGAGTCAAATGTGCAGTGTGTCACACAAATGAAGTTCATCAAGGAACCATTTGCAACATTTTGCTTCATTTTCAAATGGACCAAATTTCACTCCATTTAGTGAAAGTGCCAACTAGCGCCATTAAAATTAGCTGAATTTATTGGAAAGTGGATAGTTTTTCGAATAAAGTTAGCAGTGACAGCATCAGCTGATCATAAATGATTTCTTCATAGCCTTTCTTCAACAAAATAAATTGTCTTCTGCTAAATGGCGAACTACAGCAAATATTCGTAAATTTTCTTCACAACCAAATGTCAATCTAACATAAAATATTATTTTATGAAAAATTACAAAATACGGCCCTAATGGGTTGTATAAAATTTTGTAAAGGATCCAGGGAATAATTTTGTTAGTGAAAATTTTGCTCATAAGTATTACATCTCCAGATTTCACCCTTATGTAAGCGATGTGATACAAATGTACAGACTTTTTCTATAAACTGAGTTTTATACGAAAGCATCCAATTATGCTGACCATGTTTTATTTTTCCGTCTAACTAGTAAATAGAATAAAATTAAGCGGAAAAAAGTTAACAAGAAATAATTGGATAAATAATGTAGGGGAATGTCATTGCAACCCTTTTGACTTTTTCTCATAACTTCTGTTTAAGGACGAATTTGGTAAATCCAATCATATCTTTAAAAAGGTCTGCGAAAAAGGAACACTTTTGCTGAACATCGCAAATTGATTGGGTGAATGATAAAAAAAAAAGCGAAATGCTATCAAGTTCCGGCCAGTGCTGTTGCTACGAAATATGTGCTGAAATGATTGAACTGGTATTTTATTGGTGGACTTCGCTATGATTGGTGCTGGACGTTTTTTGGGAGTCTTCGATGCACAGAATCACAGTGTGCCAATTCTGACTACATAAATTGGCGAACCTTGACGACAAGCGCCTTTACCCAATGGCGTCACACCACCCACAACCAAACATGTTACAGGATTGAATTTTCCTCTTGATTTGTTTTCAGGCATGAACCACACAACACATTCTCAATGTTTACCTTCATGATTGCGCATATGTTCGCCTCACTTTTTAGCCGTATTCACTGATGGTAAACAGTTTTTTTTTTAAATTTCAAGCCACTGAGTGCACATTACATGCTTTGCGTTTTAGCTCCATGTAAAAAAATCGTATTTGGCCACCTAGACGACATGACATTCCCCTACTATGCATTTGTACCAACATGATTAGAATAAGAATTTAGTTTTAGGTTTCTGTATTATCGAAAACTATAAAATATTGTTTCCTATATATCAAAATAGTAAAACAAACAAATATTACAGTGTGAAAAAAAATAAAACATTTTACATATGAAGTATAATTTTCAGCGCTAACGGTTCGTGTTTTTTCCTATAGTTTTTGTTTGATGAAATAAAATATATTAAAAAACTTTAAAAAAAAAATTTTTGTAAATAAAATGCATCAAAAAGTAAAAAATATTTTTTTTCTTTCTCAGTGATATAAACAAGAAAAGTTTAATGCAAAATAAGCAATGCTACAACTCAGATTAAATCTTAAAAATTTTCCGCATCCATAACTATAATCACAATTGTCTTAACTGCAAATCATGCCTAAACTTTTAAGATTTAATCTAAGCTGTAGCATTTCTTATTTTGCATTAAACTTTTTCTTGTTTATATCACTGAGTAAGAAAAAAAATATTTTTTACTTTTTAGTGCATTTTATTTACAAAAGTTATTTATTTTAAATGTTTTTTTAATATATTTTATTTTCTACTTTTTAGTCATAAGCCAAGTATCGAGTTGGAGTAAAATGTGACATTTCCATATAAATTTTAGCGCTGGTAAAATCTCAAGCAAAAATTTTACTGATGATTTTACTAGTGCAGTACGGAGTTCACTGGTAAAAAGTGAATGTTTCTCTATTTTAAGATAGATGGCGCATTGTATGTGTCCACTTATTTTACTGAACATTTTAATGCGCGGAGCATTAAAATGCTGGTAAAAATATGACATTTTCTGTTTCTATGACAATTTTCAGATTGTTTTTTAAATTTATTGAAGGATTTAATATTAATTGAAAATTTTTAGATTGTTTTGTTAGTTTATTGAAGGATTTAATTTCTCTTAACAATTTTCAGATTAATTAAGTCCATTTTTAATTGTAAATATTTAAAACGTTTATCTAAACTTTATAAACCCTTTGTTTTCTCCAAATTAATCAACGTCAAAATTTTACCAGCGATTTTAATGTGAAAAATTTGGAGACCGCGTTAAATTTTACTTTGCCCGAACTCGATACTAGGCTTTACTCTCATAACTCGACTCTCGAGACTCGATTCTTGAAATTCGAGTCTCGAAACGCGACTTTTGAAATTCGACTCTCGAAATTTGACCTCCGAAACTCGACTCTCGTCTTATATCACACACGACCCAAATTGGACAGCTTCAAGGGTGGTAGTTACAACCCCGACCCCAAAACAACCAATACGTAAGAAAATTTTACCTCATCGTAAAGCTCCCTATTCACTCATTCTAAATCAGAAAACCCCATGCAAATCCGTCCTACTACCCTAAAATTCTCGTTACGAACGGCACTCTCGGGCGCTCAGACTCAAACTTTCTGAGTAATGGGTCTGTAAGTTGATAGATAGTTATTAAAAACATAATAAAATGTATCTGGGAAAACGGTTCTTGTCCTCCACTAATTCCTGGCTCTGTTATACTAAAGTCAATTCTGTACTAACTTATTATGAATTTAGATACCTGATTTAGAAATATTGGCAGATGAGACGATTTTTTGATCGTTCCTCAATAGATGACGTTGCCAACATTTTCCCTAGATCTTGGAGACAAGTCAGTTATCAATATTTTTTGCTTTCACAAGATTTCATTCTTCGAACGTAAGATTGAATTTAATGGTTCCCTTGACGATCGAGTTGCGAGTTGTGGCATCGAGACTTTTACATAAAGATTGAAATTAAGAGGATAATCAACCTAGAACCAAAAATAATATAATATGTTATATTATTTTTGCTAGAACGCTAATGGTGGTATAGTGGTTAGGGCACAGATGTAGATAGTCGACAATATTGCTGCTTAAGTATATACTGTTGTTCTGGTGTGTTATAAGGTTTAATTTTTGGTCCGATGTAATTTATGCTAATTTCTAATAATCTATATCAAAGCTTTAAAAAAAATAAAAAAAAAATCTTCTGAATCCTAAAATAATATTATAAAAAGTTATTATCTAAAAAAAAAAATAATTATTGGCTTCAAAATTAGTTTAAATGGAAAGAACTCTTTAAAAGCTTACTTCAGCTACACCGACAACATGATTAACGACAAAATTATTAAAATTTTGCAAAAATCCTCAACTGTGTAAATTCCGTGTTTTTTTTAAAAACTTTCATATGTACCGACGACGTATGTATGTACATAAATCACTCATTCATTAAACAAATAATTAAAGAGAAAAATATTTACATTCATTGTCCGCTAAGCAAATGCTTATTTTGCCAAAATTTGCTGATGACACAAAAAAATCCACATTAACGTTCACCAAGGTCATCATGTTAATGAAATTCAGGAGGTGCTTTGGTTACCCTCAATTAACACTGATTCAAGAGACATAAACAAATTATTACTAAAGTGATTCTACAGGAAATCAAGATCAAAAAGGTGAAGACTACTGAAAATTTTACTTGCGTTCGAAAGATTCTTTTATGACATAAATAGTATATCTAGCGAGTTACTTAAACAAGATGTTGAAGGTAAGAGCACATGGATTCTTAAGAGCGTGACAATTAAAAAAACAAGACTCAATGACTATAGAAATTATGTTAACACAAAAAATCTATGAAATGTTCTCGCTTGACTAATCTGAACTTTAAATTCAGGGCTTCTAGTTCCATTAGTATCTTAAATTCAGACCTTCTAGGTGTTGTTTGTTTTTTTGATTTTTTTAATTGATCTCCTAATTCCGAAAATTCCAGACTGGCTGGTTCTGTTATAAATGTACGTCAGCAGTAAAATTGATTTATGTTATATTACAGAGAGGTTACTTCGAAATCAGTTAATTAAGCTTCAGATGTCAACAAATTTTAAATTACTGCAATTATAAATTTAATTAATATAGACCAGACGTCAAAGTAAATTTTCCTCTATTTATCGGTCATAGTACATATAGGTACTCACTCTCTAGCTGTAAAAAAAAAAAGAAATGAATTTTTCCATAAAATTGACTAGAGTTAGCCGGTTGTACATATTTCCTACCGGAATACTATTTTTAAAATTTTTTTTTTTTGTATGGAGACATGTTTTGAAAGCCTTGGAATAATTGAAAATATTTTGAGTGGTTAGAATAGTTGCGCGGGAGTTTTGACTAGAGAAAATTTCAGTTTAGTAATTTAACCGCGCTGGAGATAATAGTATAATCTAAAATATTCAGAACAGGATTCAAAAGTATTCTGCTTGATTATATAAGATTATTGAAAAGAATGTGAAAGAGTTCAACAGGAGGGGAAACGGCAGTCTGTATAATTTTAAAGTTTTTGTAATATTAAAACGTGTAATAATTTTTGTGACGCTGAGCTTTTAAAAATAATTTGAGTAGCGATAATTATTTTGCACTTCTCCCAGATTTTCAATGGTATATTAAAGTTAGAATTAGAATTTAGAATTTATTAATGAAAATTCGTACACAAGATATTCCAATCTGTTAGTTTGTAAGTGAACTATAAAAAGTCAGAAAAAAAAGAATTAAAAAGTTCAACTAATATAAAAATAATAAAATACTTAAAATAAAAGTAAAAAACTAACTTAAGGTAGAACAAAGAAGACACACGAAAACTTAAATGTTAAACTATAAATGAGTAAACAAGGAAATAAGATAAAAGAGAAAAATAAAGACACAATAGAATAAATGCAAAGAAAAGAAAGACAGTAACTGAAAACAAGTTAAACATAATAATAACTAAAATAATAATAATAAAAATAATTGTTAAGTTTTTAAGGAAAATATAACAGACTGAAAGAACCAAATATCGAAATTGTTGTCAGCGTTCAGGGAGCTTAGGTCACTGGGCAACAGTCCAGATAGAAAAATGGCACCTTAGTAACCCCTTGAATATGCCGAAGCAACCGGCGTTCTGAATATTAGCTGGTAAGTTATTCCATAAACGAAAGATCTGAACATAGTAAGAATCCTCAGAGATGGCTCTGCGAAACCGTGGCATGACCAAATTTTGATTCCGGGCTGATTGACAGAACTGAATATTATCAACCAAAAATTTGCGGCGCACGTGCATAGTAAATTAAATAAAAAGTAAAGCGCTTTTAGGTTGAGATACGTTGACAGTGAGCAACCAAGAAGCTGCAATTTATAGGGCGACACATGGTCGAACCTGCATAGAGCAAAGATAAGTCTGATGCAGTCATTGAAGGCAACTTCAAGTTTACGTCTACATGGGCTACCAAACATAGGAAATACCATCTACCGAAATTGAAGTGTGAACAAAAAGAAGTATTTTAACAAGCCGTAGTCGTAACATGATCATAGCACTTTAGTTAACAATTGTACCCATATTCCCTAGTAAAAGGGTAGTTCCGTTGAGCTCAGCTGCTGGAAGTTCATCAGTATGAAGATTATTATTGTGGAATATGATAACTTTTGCGATTTGAACGGATTCAACTTTAACTGATTGTATACTGACCATTTGTGTATATTTTTGAGATCGTTATTTTAGCGAGCAAAGCAATCCTCTATTAGCCCAATCGGCCTGTCTAGGTATATCTGAACATCGTCAGCATACATATGGATTTTTACATCCTTTATAATTTCCGGTGGGTCATAAATAAAGATATTAAACAAGGAAGGGCCAAGTACTGATCCCTGAGGAACCCCAAATAGGGCGGTAGAAGATCATATAAACCATTTTCAAGTTAAACTTGCTGCCACCTATCAGTTAGGTAATCCCGGATTAGTTAAACTGCAGAAGAAGAAAAGCCAACATTTGAAGGCAACTTATCCAAAACCTTATGATGAATAATACTGTCGAATGCCTTAGAAAAATCCGAGAGCACAAGAACGCTAATGTGATCCTTAGGAGTGAACATCTTAGATCATTGGTCTCTTTTAGTAAAGCTGATTCACAGTTATGGTGAGAACGGAAACCGGACTGCCATTCAGAGAGAAAGTTTATATCCTCCAAGTACTCTTGTATCTGCGCGGCCATCAACTTTTCTAATACTTTAGAAAAAAAAACACAAAATGCTAATCAGCCGCTGATCGTTCATTCATATATTGATCAACAAATGGCATTAGGAAAGCTATCCATTGAAGTTATGACTCTATTATTCAGTTATTAAAATAATTTTAAGCTTTCTGTTCGATAGGATAATACAACTGATCAGATCTGAAACCAATCATTCGACTATACAAGCTGGTATTAAGAATGGCGTTCCTCAGGGTTCAATCTTGGAGCTACTTTTTCTTATAGCGATTTCCATTTAACACGTTTTCTAGCAGTTCTACACGGAAATCGTTCCATTTACGTTACAAGCTGGTATTAAGAATGGCGTTCCTCAGGGTTCAATCTTGGAGCTACTTTTTCTTATATCGATTTCCATTTAACACGTTTTCTATCAGTTCTACACGAAAATCGTTCCATTTACGTGTAGTACTGCTAGGAAAAGTTTAGGTACATTAAAATGATACTGGTGCTACGCTCGAAAAATCGGCGGTATTACACTGAAAAACGCACACATCTACATGAGAAATGTCACTGTTGAAAGGAATGGAGCATCATATATCCATCTTTAATTAATACACCACCAAAATTTATTCGCATTTACACCGAAATCTTTCAAATTATTAGTTTTATCATTTTTACATTATTCGTAATATCGTTTTTTTTTCTCAGAAAATTTCAATCTGACAAATCACATGGATATGAATTGCTATTACATTCTCATCGCGTTAAAAGTTGTTCCATTGAAATAGTTTTCCATTGATTGACGTAAACTTTTCTTGAAATATCAATGGAAATCGGTATTAGTTTGTACATTAATCATTTACCATATGCTCTAACTTCTAAGAGATGCTAGTATGCATCTTTCTGCTGATTATTGTCAATGCACATGTTGTATGAAAAATTTATAATAACCAACAACTTCAAGGCGCCAAATCTGGATAAGGGAGAAATCTCAGCTCTTGACACATTTCTTACTCTTTACACGTATGAAGAAAACTTCTGAAGCTGGCGTGTTCTTTGATGACCTTGGTTTGAAATTGGCTAAAGACATATCTCGACAGGCATGTTTCGGTTTTTCCGACCGACGTCAAGACTAAAGAAAACTAGAAGATAGCCACCCACTGGGAATGTTTTGGTTCAATAGTAAACCTATGGAATTTTTCATATCAATAAAATACCTTTTCTTTGGGTATGGTGCCGAGTTACAGCAATATTTTTATCACACTCCATCAAATTTGTTGCCTAACTTTTGATTCTTATATTTATGTGTGACGCCAATGAATTGCGGAAGTAATTTTATATTCATATTTCAAATTCCTGTTTGATCTATTCTTATTTTCCAAAAGTTAAAAAATCTTTCCTGCGGAGGAATTTATTGATTTTCTGTCCATTAGTATACTCAGACAGAATTTTTTTTAATTTAAAAATAAAGAATAAATGGCAAGGATTGAGTCGTTAAAATCATCCCAGTTAACAGTATTTTGTACAATCAATGGTCATTGACATCAAAACGTTGATGAGTACGCATACATACAGAAAAGTCGGGAAACCTGGGCCTAATTGGAGGAACGTTGAAAACTTGTTATTTGAAAATATCGTTAACTATAATTAAAAATTAATTGTGTGACATGAATAGGAAAATAATAATTCATTATAATGGTTTCTGAGACATGGTTACATGGGGACATTCCGTCTCGATTGGTGGACATTCCAGGTTATTTATTCCCTACATCGTAACGATAGGAAAGATCGCATTGGTGGTGGTGTGGCAATCTATATTAGAATTAGCTTTAAATCTTCCATTCTATACTCATCAACATGTGAGTCTTTTGAGTTCATATGCGTTGAAATTCAATCTAGCTTTGATAAATATGCTTTAGTAGCAGTTTACTGTCCTCTAAATTGCTTCTGTATAAATAATACGCCTGAGTTCGAAGATAGAATTGCCTCAATCATTCATCGCTATAACAAAGTAATTATCGGTGGTGACTTTAATGTGAACATGTTGCAACAAAACTCGTCATCTGAAAATTTTATTCACCTGATCCAGAGTCTTGATTTGAAACAAGTGAATATGCTTCCCACGTTTTGTGGTGTGGAAAATCCATCATTACTTGATTTGTTTCTTGTTACAGATGAATGTTCTGTTAAGTTCTTTAATCAGCTTAGCCCTCCAAGTATAATGGATCATGACATATTATTCTTGACATATGAGTTCGTAGTAGAGCGAGAGGTTGAAATACCGAATTTATACCGTAATTATAATCGCATCGATATTAATTGTATGTTGGCGGAGTGCACCACTCTGCCCTGGAATGAAATTTATGATTTCATTGATGTAGATGACCAAGTAGAGAAGTTCGATTCCATCATGCAATATCTGCCTGATAAATACGTTCCTCTTCGCTCACGGCGTAGTTTTACACACAGAATTCCATGGTATACGGAAGAAATTAGTATACTTATAGCAGAGCATGAGTTTCTTTATCAGAGGTATAAATACTCGAGAAGTCAGCTTGCCAAGCGACAGTATAAACAAATTAGAAATTTGGTAACTCGTAAAGCGCGGTCCGCAAAGCGTTATTATTTAGGTCACAAGCTTGACCCTAGTCTCACCTCAAAAAAATGTTGGTCTAATTTAAAAAGCTTGGGCATTCATGGCAAACATGCCCCAACCTGTGATTTTGATCCAAATGATCTAAATGAACATTTTACTTCGTCTTCAGCAGTGGTATTCCCAACTGCATCTGACTTTATGCATGCAACTCCTCAATCACCATTAGATGATGGTTTCAGCTTCCGCTGCGTAGATTCGTTAGAGGTTTGCAATGCCATTAATTCGGGCGAAAGCCCTGGAGAACCTCATATCAATCCAAATGTTTGAGTATCTTGAGCAACGTTCGCTGTTGTCTGCTTGTCAATCAGGCTTTCGTCGCAAGCACAGCTGCGAAACAGTTTTACTGAAAGTTACCATCGATATTTGCGAAGCGCTTGATAGGGATGATATGGGGATTTTGGGTGCTATTGGACTTTTCTAAAGCTTTTGACAGTGTCAATCATAGTAAATTATTGCAAAAATTAGCTTCGAATTTTAACTTCGCCTCATCTGCACTTTCAATTATTAACAGCTTTTTGTCTGGACAAACACAGCAAAAGAAAATAAATAATTGCCTTTCTAATGCAATAAATTTGATATGTGGAATCCCCCAATGCTCTATCTTACGACCGCTGCTATTCAGCCTTTATATTAATGACTTACCGGATGTTATACGTCAAGCTAATATACATTTATATGCGGATGACGTGCAGATCTTTATGAGCTGTCCTATTGGCTTGTCTGATGATTGCATTGTCAAGCTCAATAGTGATCTTGTGCGGACTGATGAATGGTCAGCATTAAACGACCATACATTGAATGCTAAAAAGTCTAATTATATGCTAATACACCGAAGAGGTTTGGATCCTTCGAATTTTTCTCCTATTGTTCTTGGAAATACCCCGCTACCCCACATAGAGCGTATAAGGAACCTTGGTATAATACTAAACTCTCGGATGAGCTGCTGTGATTATGTAAATAGCGTGTTGGGAAAAGTGTATGGCGGACTTCGTCGCATTTGGCTCTCAGCACATTTACTTTCTGTAAGTGTTAAAATTAAAATCGTCAGAGCATTATTAGTACCTTTTTTTCACTTATGGAAGTTTCGTCTTCACTGCTCTAGATTCTAGCTGCTCTCGAAAATTAGAGATCGCATTTAATAATTGCGTAAGATTCGTATTTGGACTTCGACGCTTTGATCATATAAGCCAATATAGAAATGTAATTCTGTTCCCTTAAAACATATCTTTTGCTTAAAGCACTAGTTTTCCTTCATAGGATAATTTATACCAATCAGCCTGCTTATTTCTGCAATGGTATCAGATTCTTTCATTCCACTAGACATGTGGGTATTTTGATTCCCCGCTTCCGTACAGTATTGGGCCAACGTTCCTACTTTGTTCATATAACTCGCAAGTGGAAATTCTCTTCCTGTCAATTTGCAACGCATGGGGTTAGCCGGCATATTTAAGAGGCTTGTTTTTCAGTATTTATTAAATGAGAATTAGGCATACGTCCGATGAGCTTGAAAAATCTGTAGTGTATTTAGGTTTATTTGTCAGTATAGCAGTAACAAATATAGGTTAGTATTTACTTTTTATTTTATTGTTTTTAGTTTTCATTTTACTTTCCTAGTTTTGAATTTTTTTTTGTATTTCATTATCATTTAATCTAATTTCTCTTTTTCCTATCTTTCTTTTATTTTATTGTGCTGTTTTGTTTTTCTCTTCTCTTTCTTCATCTTAGGAGCATTTTCTGGTAGAAATTTTAGAATTTACATGCTGAAAAGATTTATGTATCTTGTTGTGCATTATCCTTGAAATAAAATTGAAATTGAAATTGAAAATTGAAATTGAACGCATTGAAGTACCTATCTCCTTTACCAATTAATATTCCTGAGAGGTGTACAAAAACTATGCCATCTAAATTAGTCGCGCTGCCATAAGTAGTTGACTTTGGGATAATTAACTTAAAATGACTTCAAAATTGAAAAAAAAGGAGTAATAAAAATAAATTACAGTAATTTTCCCCAAGTTTTATATCTATCCAAGATCCAAGGCCAAGTGCATACAAATCCAAGCCAATAACAGCCAAGTGACAACATACTCTCTATTAAAAGTAGCGCATGCATTTAGTTTGTCGTTCATAAACTTTTCGCTTTTCATTCTATTTGGATTTTTTTTTCAACCATTTACGTCTGAACTTTGTAACCAGCAAGTAATCCACTCAACACGCATTTCTGTTAATTATAGACGCGTCGCTTTGGCATGTTGCCAAAAGTTCATTAAAATTCCATTCGTCACCCAGATTAAGTTGGGAAAGCTTTCAAATGTCAAAGGTTAATCGGTAAGGTGAAAACAGAAAAAGAAAATGAAAATGCAAACAAACATAACTATGATCTGGAAAATAAATTTCGTTTAATCTATTTGCGCAGCAATTATTCAAGTTTCAGCACTTTTAGTGCTCACTTGAACTTGTAAATTTTTTTTCATTATGCAATCCAAGTTGGTTTTTATGTGTGCACATGGAGTTGATACTTTTTACATTATTTCTTCACTGGAAAATCTAATAAATCTGTTTTGTTTTCCTTAATTTTTGTATTTTTTTGTCATAAAGACTGTTTCAAAGTACAACAGTTGTTGATCATGAAAAATTATTTAAGGTTCTTCAATTGTAATTTTTCAATAAAGTTGGAAAAATGTAGAATCTGTTTTCTAAATATATTTGAATGAATTCTATAAGTTTTGTATGGCAACACCAAGAAGGGGTTGCTCGATTTAGTTGATTTTTGAAATTTTATTTACTACTTTTATGAAAACGCTATGTACAAAATTTCAACTCTCCACGTCGACACGTTCTCAGGCAGTTTCTAAATATATAGTGAAAACCCCAAAGTTTTGTATGGCAACACAAAGAAAGGGTTGCCTGATTTGGTCCGTTTTTGAACTTGTATTTGAAATTTTTATGAAAACGCCGTGCACACAATTTGAGTTCTCAGGCAGTTTTCAAATATAACGTTTTTGTAAGGTAACCTTACGAAGGAGTCCCCCGATTTCTCCCATTTTCGAACTTTCATGGAAGCATCTCTTCTGAGGTTTTTTTTTCCATTGAGTGGATGGTCCGGAAGTTCTTCTGATATTATAGTTATTCCGTGAAGTATATTGCCACTGGTCCTGATACCTTACCATCCCAGTTCGTTAGAGATGAGGTTTTTTTAACAAACGGTTGTTAGTATGACGAGTTTCTTCAATAAAGGTTTTTTAGCGGGATACAACCCAAATTATTTGTAATTGTGCGTCTTCTGATCGTGCTCGAGTCTACTATCAATTTCACAGATTGTACAATTTTATTGGAGGAAATAAACGGGTGTTTTCCGCTGGGAAGGAATTATAGATAGATTCAAGTACAGAAATATACTAGAGTCGGTCATGTTGCCTTACGCTGACGAAGAAATGCCACTTTGATGGATGCTACAACAGGATAATGGCAACCGAACCGAAACACACATCGAAGTTAGTAAAAACTTGATTTGAGCAAAACAGGGTCCAAGTCTTTCCTTCACAGTCGCCGGATTTGAAACCAATTGAAAACCTTTGGGGTATTATTAAGCACAAAATCAGTGGACAGAAGTTTGGTAGCAAACTAGCCCTTATGGAGGCATAAAGACGCACAAACTAATAAGGTCCATGCCAGAGAGGTATGCAGGGGTATAATAAGAAATAAAGGTTATTACACAAAATATTAAACTAATATCGATGTTGCATTTGATTTGCACAGGCGTTCAATACGAGAGTGAATAGAAATTAATATTCTTTTCCATTTTTGTATATATTTTGATGACAAAGAATTTTCTTTAATTTAACTTAGAACTTGTTATGGAAACAAAATAAATATAAATGTATGAAACTGTTTTATAATTTTTAATCATAACGGTTTTTCTATATTTATCATAAACGTATGATGTGTTGCGTTTGTTTTGCGCAATACTGTACATATACTGTTGCTGATAGTCTTAAAATTAATGCTCGACCGTAGTATATTTATCTATTTGCTTATCTCATATTTCTCTAATTGATTGTATGTACCTACGTCTATTAAAATTTTATTGTTTATTTTGCAAAACCGTTAGTCCTGCCATTCGTATAGACTCTTTAAGTTTCGAGGTACATAAATAAAGGTTTTTTATAACAAAATAACAAAGAAGTGGCCCAAATAATTTCCAAGTCGTATATGTAACCCAAGTTACTTTTTAGTCATATTTATAACCAAAAATTTCAGTAAATAACTTTTTAGTAACATTTATAACTGGAACGTTGTTCAGATAATGAACAATTCAGGAAAGTGTTTGATAGTTTATACTTTTGAGTGCCAGTAATTGTTGTGAATAATTCTAACTATAGCAGCAGAATAATCTCAGTGGAATTTTTTTATCTCATTTTCTCTATTCAAATTATTACCTTTTTTTTATATACAGACATTATATTCTTTAATGGTTTATTTAAATAAAACTTTACGTTCTGTAGTTCAATAAAGTTTAAAGATATTACAGAAATCATTAAAAAGTTATAATTATTGAAAGACCAAATTGTTGGTTGATTTGTCTGTGGGAAAAAAGCTCAAATTGAGTATAACAAACAGGTACAAATTTAGGCCCGACATGAACAGACATGAGACATACCTTAAACGATGCATTCTGAAACTCTGAACATATATTGTTAACAATGTTTATTTCAATTAAGTGCGGGAAAGCTTTGGCGATCGAAAGTAACTTGAGCGATTTTCTTGGGTGAAAAAGTGGACTTTTATGTTTCTCGCGATTGTGCGGGGGAATTGGTACGGCCGGCGTGGAGAATGACTTCCTATGACAAAAATGATCATAATAGAGCACTAATGGCTATGGAAGAAAAGATTACAAAAATATATGCGAAATGTAATAACTGGGGTGCATATGACCGAACTACATGAAAATGGGATTTCCGGCAGCAAAAACATCCCGAGAAAGTTTTCTAAATCGGGAAGGAAGTACACCACCCGATATACACGGCGAGACCTTTAATTTGATATGCAACATGCCGTATTGGAAGCACCCCATCTCCCGCCGGGGGTTCTTCTGCCCCCGTCATCCATCTAAAAGTATGCAAAGAAATTTTTTCTTCTATTCCGAATTGTAGCTGCTAATGAGCTGATGTGAACTTTTAAACACATTTTCCGATCGGACATAACCCTACCTCAGTGGGAATAAAATAGAGAGAAATATTAAAAACGTGTGTATGGGGATGGATATTTAAGCCCCCTAGTATGGGAGTATTGAGTACCCATACTTCTTTTTGGGACCTAAGGAATTCGATTCTGTACTAGATTTTCCAACATGTACTAGATCTAACTTTGACACTTTCCAAGCCTTTCCCCGCTTAATTGAAATAAACATTGTTAATAAAATATGCTCAGGGTATCATAATGCATTGTTTTTAATATCTCTCAGGTCTGTTCATGTCGGACCTAAAATAAGCATTCTCCTTTTTAGCTAGAATGTTGCACCAACTTTTTGAATTCAAAAAACTGGAATTGATATATGTACTTACTATCACAAAGTATATTTACTTCTTCGTTCCACGTTGTCGAAGCTGGTTGACCGATACAATAGTATTAATTTGAAAGTTATTTGTTTTTAATTGCGTTGTGAAAATCTTTCAGAATAGAGAATGTAAAGAAAATTTCAAACATAAAATTTGAAGAAAGTTGAAAGTTTCATACGAATATAAAGAAATTTTATTCCAGACTACTAAATTTAGACGAGCATTAAAGTAAAGAGGAAAATTCTTTTGTCTAGCTCAAATACACAGGAATTTTACACAATATTTGCTCTAGTCTCTAGACAATTGACCATCATTACGATTGACAAATTATACATTTTTTTTTCTTTTCCATAAAAGAAATTTTTACTTTAAAACAGTTCAAGGAACATATTGGCCTATAAATACGGCTCAAATTAAACTACGTTTTAAGCTAAATTGATGTATGAGGCAATGGAATTTAATTTAATTTTCTTTGGTTTATACTGAGATCTATTCTAACCTTGAAATTATGATAATAAGGATCGATAGTTATGTACAGACATAAATACATATACATATATATCTTGTACATAATTTAAAATGCAAATAAAATATCTCCAATTACCATAAATTAGTTAAGCACCCTCTTGCAAACCATAAATCAAGAAAAGAAAAATTTATCGGTTTTAAAGCTTGGAAAATAAAACCGGATGCTTACCAGCTACTTAGAGATTACTTCAAGCATCACTTACAAGATTGACAGCTCAACATTCTTTTTATCATTATTTGCACTAGGCACATTGAGTACTTGCATGCGACATGAGTTTCAAATTCTTGTTTAAGGAAGATGATCTCAAGCAAAATGACTGCTGCTTGTAATTTGATCAAAGATCTTTTTTTCTGCGGTGAATTTTGTTTCATAGCTTACGTTTTATGCGTTTCAAAATGAGGAAGAGAAACGAATATCACATTAATATATATACATATATGAATCTACATATTTACATAAGTTAATGGTACTGGGTATATGTTAGCATTGCAAAGTTGAACCAATTCGAAAAGGTTTCGTTTTTAGAAAATTTTATTCATTTACAAAAATACACTACTATTACTAGCGTTATTTTTTTTTTTTTTATTTATAGGAAATATGTAAATTTTCTCAAGCTTATAGCAATGTTTTTGCCAGATTATTTAAAAAATTTTCCGGCTTTGTAATTCTGTTAAATTATAATGTTGATTTCCACATGATTAATTAATACAGTTTGAAGGTATTTGATAAAATTGTTTACAAAGTGCACAGTTCTTGCAATTTTTCTTAATCAGGAAGTATATTCTATTCGTTATATTTGATTAATCGCCGATAATAAGTTTTCAGTAGGGCTGCATTACTTATTTTACTAATTAACAGTCATGTTCCACAAAGGTCAATGTTAGGTCCTTTACCTTTTTTCTATATATCTTTTGAATATTTTCCGCTTCACAGAATTTGATGATAAAACGAAAAAATATTTATATAGATAGATTTTTTTAAAAACTTTTGCAGGCTATCTCACAAGCAATTACAGCTGGTATAGTTTTAATGCCTATATATAATTCAGGCGTAATTTGCCAAACGCATTCACTTTTTCTTGTACAAATTTAATTATTTAGATATTTTGCTTCACTTGTATTTATTTGTCGGCATTTTATATATACATTAAGATGTCAAATTATTGTCAAGGTAATCAATTCGAACTACCATGGTCTTTCTTTCAGTATGCAAGTTTAACAGCAGTACTAGCATTGGAAGGGTTTTGCGACCAAAACTCCCTCGAAATTACTGAGAATTTTTCTCACAGATTATTACGTAAATTAACACATATTTTTCCTAGTTACATAAAAGTATAAGAACTACACGTAACTTTTGAAAACTAATTAGTTTTTATTGATAGGTGAAACCTCTATAAAAATACATTCGCAAATTAAGAGTAAAGCGATCAGTGCTACTACGTATCAGCTATTAAATACATCCTAATCACAGTTCTAGTCATTGAAACTACTTATGTATGCATAAGCAAATTTATTCATTTGTTTTAATCTAATATTCTCGTCAAAGTTCTCAAACCTTTTCTATTTAAAAAATGCTCAATATTTGAGTTTCACGGTCATGCGCAATCAATTTAACATACTTGCGTAGGAAAATTCAATTTTAAGGAAATATTTTCTGATTTTCCCCATAATTTTGTACGGGAAGACAAAATTATTCTCTTCTCCCTTTTTCAATTGTTTCAGGCCAAAAGTTCGCATAGTATGAGAGAATTCAAATGAACTCCGAACACTGAGCAGTATACCTATTTTGACGATATTTGGCCATTGGGGGTGTTAGCTAAGCTAATGACGGTAGATGGCTCTGTTGACCGCTTGTGGTGCCCAAGGTATATAGAAAGAAGGTATGCCCATTAAAATTTTTACACATATCAGCTGATAGTCTGTGACGTACTTCAGTGAATGAGTAAAAAAGGAAAATTAAATCTGACAGTGACAGTACAGAGTATTCTCTGTTAACGTTCTTCTAAAAAAACTATTTCTTTTATGTAATTAAGAGATTTCGAAACTTTCTAGTTTATTTTAAATATCGAGTGCTATCGGTCAGAAATTTAAAAGCGCTCTGAAATTAATTTCGATTTTCAATTATAGAAATTGTTGTAAATATGAAAGAAAGAATTTGGTGAAATTGAAGAAAATTTTTTCGAACATTATTTGCGTTGGACAGCTTTATTATTATTTATTACCTCAATTACCTTCGATTTTGTTTATCGCACAAAGTGAAACCGTAATAATTATTGTTGTTATTTGTATATATATAGGTGTCCTTATCGAGCTTGCACAGGAAGAAATGTGTGATATTAGTTGTGAAAAAGGATTCAAGTATATTGTGGATCCGGGAAAATGTTGCGGAAAATGCGTCCAAGTTATGCATATTTTGGCAGATCAATACTACAAGCCTGGAGATGAATGGTTTAGTGAGGCTAATTGCACCAAATTCACTTGTGCTGATAGAGAAAGTTTCTATTAATTTTTATTTATCCAGAATACAATTTTCAATAATTTTTTTTGTTTAAAGGGAAATCAACTTTCTATTACGACTTATGAGGAAACATGTCCTGATATTAGCGAGTGTCCAGAAAAATACCAGTACATAAAAGGATGCCTGTTCCAGAGTCTCTATGTGTAAAATCTAAGAAAATTAGTGAAATTTTGATTTTTGAAATTTTCTCTTAATTTTAGTGAATTGTCTTCCTAAATCGTTGTCTGAATCTGAAACAAAAGATTTAGTGCAAGTTTATCAACCAATGCATGGATTGTGTATCAATAAGGAACCAATCAGAGCCTTTACCGAATGTCATGGATCTTGTCCGTCAGGCTCGAAATATAATAGATGTAAGAAAATTGAAAATAAATGATAACAGTTTTTTTTTTTTTAGAAAATATTAACTGGATTTCTTATGTGCTTTTTAGTGTCATATGGACAAGACAAAATCTGTGAATGTTGCTCAATTCGTGACTTCCAAGAGATGAAAATTCCTTTGATATGCGCTGATGGTTACAAAGTTTACAAACCGGTAAGAATATGATGTGATATTTTTTTATTTACAAATTCATTTTAATACTGTGGATGCGAACCACGTGATGAGCAAATTACTTCAGCTAGGATGGTTTCTGGTGTAAAAGGTGTTAAGGGTTAGATTAAGGGAGTGACTTTATAAATTGTTGTTGATTGTACATTTTTCGTGCATAGATACATGTGTAAATAAAATAAAATAACATAAAAACTATTGTTAGGTATGATTGAATTTTTTATTATACATTATTGAGTATCCTTTACATAATTCATCGCTGTGGCTACACTAACTCAAAAGTTGGAAAAGGTAGAATGCTACTAATTGCAATGGAATTCCTTGAAAATGAATTCCTCGCAGAAATTATCCAACTCTTAAACATTGTAAGAATTGGAACTATGTGAATAAAATAAAACAACAATTGTACAAATTATAATCAGATACTATCTGCGTCTACGTTGTTGATTCTGATTTAAGTAAGTAAACAGTTTCTAAAGGGCATATATAACCAAAACAGACTATCAAAACCACGGTAGTACAAGCGCAAACAAATTTTGACACATTACAGCTGATGCCCTGTGACGTACTTCAGTGAATGAAGCAAAAAGGAAGAAAAAATTTAACAAAAATGGCGGAACGGTGTTCGAGTCGGGAATACCTTGTCTTTCTATATACGTTGGTCGTGCCTCTTATAGAAATATTATCTGCGTTGTAGTATATTGCAGAGTGAGCCTATTATGATTCTGAAACTTCATACAAATGTTTACTATTTTCTACGATGTACGCTTCAATTATAATGAGAAGTTCTAAAGCCAGATGAAAAATTTATTTAACGACATTTTTAAACTTGTAGTTCTTTATACATACATTAGGAATATGTAAATGGAAAAATATATAAATTAATGGATGTTTTTCACAACGTTTAAGTAATTAATAGTGCATAAACGTAGTCTAGTTTCGAATAACTAATAGTACCTACTTCATTTGCATACCTGTCCTTCTACAATTCTATGAAGACAATTTTTGATTTACTTTCTTTACATATTAAGTATTAAGAAATTATTGGACGTTTCTTTCGTAAATTAGAAAACTGTCCGATGCAAAAATAAATACAGACATAAAATAAACTACTCCGTGTGGGTCTGTCCAGAGCAATAGTCAGGGCAGTGAAAAGCCCCTTGCGGCAAGAGGAGAAGTCTGGAAATGGTCTCAAAATACTCTATATATTTCCTACACTTACATATATATGTGATAGTGCAAATTAAACTTTATCGAACGACATCAATTACACGAAACTAATTTTATTTATGGATTTCAAAGCATGATATAAACTGAAATAGTACATACATCCTACCATCCTGCATTTATTCGGTAAAATCGGGTTCATATTTTGAAATATACGGCACGTCCTTTAAACGATTTTTTCTATTTTTTGTTTTCGAGAAAAACGTCTTCAAAGTGAATTTATATTTTTAAAAATAGGTACACTAACACCCGAAAATTAATTTACTTTGTATGTTTTCAAGAAAGACGCGGACTCATAAAAATAAATGTACTCTACCCAAGGCCGTATAAATAGATCATGAATGGGAGAGGTTTTGCCTAGTAAGCGCTAATACCCTCTAGAAACGAAAGAATAGCTGAGAGTTACTCAATAATCGGAATTTTATGTAAATTTAATATATTAATTTATTAAGCCTTTAATTTATCTGATGACATTCCAATTGAATCGAAAAATTCTATTTATCTATAAGTGCTACTTAGATAAATGAATTCACGGTAATTTTCAAGTAAGACTCGGTGGATCTGCAGAAATTTAAAAAGTTATATTCGAAAACATGTTGTTTAACTATTTTTTTACTACATATATTTATATTAAAAAAAAAACAAAACAAATATAAAGGTCGACTTTTTATACAAAAAAAAAAAACAAAAAAAAACAGTATTAAGTTTAGTCTTATTATCCTTCTTGCCGGGAAGGGACAAAGGTACTTCATTCATTTCAATTTTAACATTTCGATGAACGCTTAGTAGGCGGGGCAAAAAAAGCAATATAAAAAATTTAATAAGAAAACTAATTTTATTTGCATTTATCTAAAATGCCCTAAAAAGTAAACAAATCATTTTTAAGCTATTTATATAAAATCATGGAATGCTCATGGAAAATATTAGTTTAATTATTTATTTATTTCCTGTCTACAGACTAAGCCTTAAGAATAAATTACGAACTAACCATGTACTAGATTTTGCAATTAAAAAATACAACTTTTAAATATCTCTCTAGACAGATCAATATCAGTATAATGTGTATATTTGTTAACTCTTTCAGGCTAGGTGGTTAGTGTTGCTGACCACCTAAAAATCATTCAGATTGGTGTACTTAACGCCATCTACAAGCGATTTACTATATTAAGTTGTCTTTTGTTTGAACATGGAGGAGATTCTGATGAAGATTTAGAGGATATTGCTCACAGCACTGAGGAAGAATATATAGATTTTGATGAAATTCAAGAAGAATTTGAAGATGAGGATGACATCCCTCTAGCCAGGTTATCAACTTATTCTGCGAATTTTCTGCCACTCAACAACGATTCATTCGATGAGTCACAGGTTAATTCTATACCTGATCCTAGCGAAGTGATTTCAAATGGAAAAGATCTTTTCATATTGCAGAACCAGCACTGCGTCTATGGACCTACCTGAACATATTTTGAATTTAACAGAGCCCACGCCACTTCAACTTTTTCAGATGTTTTGGACACGTGAATTACAGGAACAGATTTGTTTTCAGACTAATTTATATGCTACTCAAAAAGGGCTTGTATTTACACCTACAACTGAGGAGGAAATGGACATTTTTATTGGTCTAAATTTGGTAATGGGAATAAAGACGAGTTCTAGCTATAAAGATTATTGGTCTTCTGCTCCTTCTGATTTGAAAGACATTTATATTTCATCATTCATGTCACTAAACAGATTTGGTTGGTTATTAAATAACCTGCACCTCAATGACAATGTCGTTATGCCTTTAGCATCTAATCCTGATTACGATAAACTGTATAAAATAAGACCAATACTAGATCACATGAGAGTGAAATTTTGCGAAAATTATACGAGTACTGCAAAGGTTGCTATAGATGAAAGCATGATAAAGCTTTCAGGAAGATCGTATCTCAAACAATATATGCCAAAAAAACCGATAAAAAGGAGCTATAAAGTATGGATGAAATGTGCGTCAAAAGGGTATTGCTTAGATTTTGAATTATACACGGGAAAAGATGGTGATAAGGTACAGAAGGATTTAGGCGGAAAAGTAGTCAGGAAGTTTTGGAGTAATCTTGAAGGCAAGAATTTTAAAGTTTACTTTGACAACTATTTCAACAGCTACCCATTTCAAATTGAACTACGCAACCTATCTGTTTTGGCTTGTGGTACAGTAAATGCAAATCGAAAATACCTACCATCTTTGAAAGGAGATAAACAACTGAAACGGGGGGAATGTGATTATAAGATAAGCGATACGAACGTGAGCATATTGAAATGGAAGGATAAAAGGTCAGTTCATATTCTGTTTAATTATCATGATCCCAAAAATGTGGGAGTAGTTGTGAGAAGGAAACGCAGTGGCCATCCTGAGAAAGTAACATGCCCGGAAGCGATAATGGACTACAATCAAAATATGAATTTTGTAGACAAATTTGACCAATTGAAAAGATGTTAGTGTATTGACCGGAAATCAAGAAAGTGGTGGCACCGGATATTTTTTTCATTTTTTGGATTGTGCCCTCATAAATTCATTTATAATTTATAAAGATTTGCAAATGCAAGCCCACTCAAATATGGAGAAACTGGTTTTGAAGGATTTTAAACGTAGTGTTTACCAAGGTATGCTGGCTCCTTCCTATGTAAGCCGGTACGAAATACTTCTAGAAGATGTGCCAAATGTAGTACAAAAGCAAAGCCAGTTCGCACCATATATGTTTGTGAAACGTGCAGAGTTCCATTTTGCCTACGTAAGGGACGTAAGACTTGTTTTAATGATTTTCATGATAAGAAGTAGTGTATAACTTTTTTCCGATATAATAAAAATTCTCTAAAAAAATGCTTTTTTATTGACTATACAGTCACGGTGGTCACTGTAGCTAACCACCTCATTCCTCGAAAACCTGAAACTCGAACTAGCTAAAACATATTTTTTCTATTATTTAGAAATCTAGCATTAAATATAAAACAATTTTTTACTTTTTGAAGCAAGGATATAAAAGAGTGGCTGAAAGAGTTAAATTGTACAATGGAATTAGTGATGGGTTCATTATAATCGTCAGTGGTTCTATGAAATGGTACTTGCAGCAAATGACATTGTCTTATAAGCCTTTCTGGTACATATCAATTAATCATTGATAGGAATTCCGGTAATTTTATACGATAACATATAATATCACTAAATAAACGTTACTCAAACAACTTCTTTTCTGAAGTCCAGCTTGATGTCGTTGTTAGGTTTATAACAGCGAACAGCGTATGGCATATGAAGACATGTTATACCTCCAATAAGGGTGTTTACCTGGCCCCAGTCTTGTGAATGACTTTTGTACTGCTTCGATACGATTTATATGTACTTTATAGGATGGACACCAAATAACGGAGGAGTATTCCACTATGGATCTTACCAATGAATAAAAAACAGCTATTAAGGACTAAGGACATTTTAATTCCTTTGCGTTCCTTCTTATAAAGCCTAACATCATAAAAGATTTAGAAATAAAATATTCTATATATGGCTAATGAATGGACTCCTATATTTTTAGTTGCCGCTACTCTGGGAACAGATGAAGCTCCAATTTTTAAAATCGATATAGTTTTTCGGTAAAATGACATTAGTTTACATTTAGATAAATTTAGCGGCAAGTTATTCTCTGAGCACCACATACCAAGGGCATTTAGATCGTTTTGAGGAAATATGCAATCGGCAATAGAATTTAATTTCATAAATAATTTCAAGTCATTTGCAAACAACAAACATTTCCCAAAGCAAAAAATATTAACAATGTCGTTGATAAACAGCAAAAATAGAAGCGGACCAAGGTGACTAACCTGAGGAATACCCGAATTTATCTCGATGACCCTTGATAATTTATTGCTCATTTTAACAAATCGTTGATTTGTTAAAAATGAAGAAATCCTCCATCTGAGGATGTTATATTTAAAGGCAAGACTCATAAGCTTATTAATTAAAAGCATAATATCAACACGATCAAAGCTTTCGAAAAGTTGGTATATATCGAATCATCGACCTGGGCATGCTCTTCATTAGAATTAATAGCATAATTTGAAAAATTGCAAGATTTGTACATGTCGAGGTCGATAAATCCATGTAGATTCGAAGAAATAAATTCCTTTATTATAAACGAAATTTTAGAGTTGAATATAGAATCCAGCAATTTTGGTATGTTATTCATAATAAATACAGCACGATAATTTATTACAACATTTTTTAATCCAGATTTATGGATAGGAGTTATATAAGATGTCTTCCATGCATCCAAAAAGCATCCGAAACTAACAGACGAAATAAGCCTAAAAAGTGGATAGGAAAGAGATGATAAGCAATTTTTAAGAAAATTAGAACATATGCTATCCATATCAGGCTTTGTACTAGAGCCTAAATTATTTATACCAGACTGAATATCCTCCAAATCTATCGAAATATAGCCAACGTCAATATGGGTGTTAGTGCAAAAATAAAATGTTGGAAAGTAACCATCACTATGATTCACACAATAAACTATTTCAAAATAATCTTCGAATATGTTACAGCTAGATATAATATCTTGAGATTTTGAATTATTATATTCTAGTACTTTAGGAAATCCGGTTAACTGTCGTTTGCCATTAATATAGTGCAAAATTCTTTGCTATTTGACTTGATCTTAGATTCAATAGACCATAGATACTCCTTTGTACAAAAACCTATGAAGAAACACAGATTACAATATTTTTTAATTATTTACAACAAAAATTGGTGTTTTAGAAACAAAAACAAATTAAACTTAGATTTAATATTCCCTTTAAATGTGAAAAAAAAAATTAAAAAACCACTGCGATTAAGCTACGGGGTGTATCAAAGTAAACTACCATTTACATATTGGACTGCTTATTTTCTTTCTCTATTTAGCACACGTTTTTCCTAAAGTTGCTTTACCTGAAAGGGCCACAGAGGAGAGTTATAAAATGACAAAACCAATTGTTGTGAGCCGCTACATACAAAGAATTGTGGGTAAAAATTTAGCTTATCAGATTACAAAATGTATAGACAACAACGATGGAGGGGATCTGAACCCCTCAAACCCACCCCATATATACGGCCTTGACTCTACCTATAACCTACACTGCTGCGATAGACCTGAATTAAAATTTTTAAAAACAAGTGAAAAAGCTAGAATTGGTCTAAGACCAATTCTTATGATACCCTAGATGAATGCCCGTATGAAATTTCGTAGGGTCACCAATTTGAGCAATTTTGATTTTTTGCATTCGTTTCTCACTTATATTTCTAGAACGGCTCGTCGGACAGAAAAAATGATTATAACCAATTTTATAGGATTTCTTATTCTGAAGTAGTTTTTAGTACAATAAAAATGTCTAGGACTGATCGTTTTCAAAGTATATGTAAAAAACCAAAGTCAAGTCAAGTCAAGTCAAGTGTCCTTCACACGCGATTAACGAAATAAAACGAATTATGGCGAATTTATTACCGAACCGATATCTCGGGATATTTGAAAATGTTTACGTACAGGCTTTAATTTTGGCCTAGAATTCACTTTTGTCTTTGATTCACTTTACACTTTAATTGTTCGAATTTATATTAACTTAAGGTTACACGATGTCGAAATTATTACAGCCTGTTGCGCGACGGCAAGCTGTGTTCTTGTCTGTTATTAGATAATTTTGGAATTTAGAGGAATAGGGAAGTTGGATGGTAGTGGAAAGTTGTGAAACGTTAGAGATTTCTCTAACTTGTTGTAAGTTGGAGACCGGCGTTTCTTCCAACATGGTGAGAAATATCCCGAAAGTCCAGAATGGTCCAGCGTTGATAAATCCCACGATGATCGAGATGCCTGGATGTTGTCCTATCCACGATGGTGGCTTCCTGCACTAGTGAAGAAAGTAAATCTTTCGCACAGGTAATAAATGTTTCTCTTTTCCGAGTTGATTAGGTGGAGAGGTGATAAGTAGTGGTGGTTTTCAACTAGAAGTTGCGTTGAAAGCTGGCTAATGAGGAGGTTAGGATGTTGAGAGACCTTCTCAAGTTGTTTGACCGCGAGAGAAAGGAGGTAGTCCTCGATTGGAGTGATGTTTGTACTATCATACAAAAAGGTGTTGGGAAAGTAGTGTCCATCAGATTTTCTGTACACTCCTGTACAGGCCCTTAGGATCTTTCTTTCGAGGGCGCTGATTTGCTTCATATAGGATGGCGAAATGGTGTGCCAGATGGGGAAGCAATAGCAGATGATTGGGCGGATGAGCTGTTTATATATAAGCAGCTTTGTATCTTTCGGGAGGCCGTTTCTCCTTCTGATAATAGGGTTGAGTAGGGAGTAAGCATAGTTGGCTTTCCTCATGGTTAGCTTGGCATGATTGTTGAATTTTAACAAATTATTGAAAGAGACACCAAGGTATTTGGTGTTCTTTGAAGGTTGAAGCTTTTCGTTATTGACTTCGATTTCGATGTTTTTGGCACGTGTGGCGAGGTTGGGTCTTCCCCTTGTGGAGGGATTTCGGATGCAAATCATTTCAGATTTGTTAAGGTTTATTTTGATGCCCCACTTTCTGTAGAATTCGTCAAGTTTGAGGACATGCCGCTCCACTTTCGTAGCAGCGAAATTGGATGACATGGAGTGGGCGTACGTCAGAGAGTCATCAGCATAAAGTAGTGTGGTGGAATTTGAATCATTGGCAGGCTGATCATAGGTGAAAAGATTGAAGAGAGTTGGTCCGGGGACCGAACCTTGGGGGACACCAGCACTGACTGATGTTGCCTGAGATTTGACATTCTCAATTTTTATGTAGAAATTCCGAGATGACAGAAACCATAAAAAACCAAAATTATTATATGGCAACACCAAGAAGGGGTTGCCCGATTTAGTCCATTTTTGAAATTTTATTTGCTATTAGTATGAAAACACAGTGTACCAAATTTCATATTTCTATGTCCACGTGTTCTCAGGTAGTGTCCAAATATATCGTGGAAAATGAAATTTTTGTATGGCAACCCCACGAAGGAGTTACCCGATTTATTTCATTTTCGAACTTAATTTTACTTTTTTTTTTTAATGTCCGTGTACAAAATTTCAGCTTTCTAGGTGAACGCGTTCTCGAGTTATCGTGCGCACAGACAGACAGACAGACAGACGGACGGACGGACGGACGGACATGCAAAAATCAAAATAACTTTTAATATTATGCGTGGGTGTCAAATTCATTTTGCTCTACCATCATTATTTCGAGGTGTTACAAACGGAATGACAAACTTAGTATACCCCTATAGATTTCATCTAGGCCAGGGGTGGCCAAGACGTCGACCGCGGTCTACCGGTCGATCGCGTAGACATTTTTGGTAGCCCGCGAGAATAAAATAAATTAAACAGATAATTGCGCCGCCTCACGTGGCATGATAACCTACTTCTCTTCGCCTCACTTACCCATTGCACTCTCTTTATCTCTTTCTCTCTCTCTCTCTCTATCTCTCTCTCTCTTTATCTCCCATAAAAAAAGGCGCCTTTGTGCTCTGTCAGTATGATCAGCTAGTATTTAGCTCTGACGATTGTTTTGTTGCGTGGTGAAAATAACAGCGACTAAAATGAACGGGCAAGGCTGTCGAGTACGGAAAAAGGTTACCATTATCGGAGGAGTTCTTTACCTTTATGTTCAAGGATAAATGTGTTTGTCTTATCTGTAACTCAGGTATACCTAGTACTACAAAAAAAAAAACCAACGTCAAAAAACATTTTAAAACTACACACACAAAATACGTTACAAATTTTTCCCGTTGGAAGTAAAATCTAAAAAATAAAAGAACGTGAGTTAAAAACTGGCTTATGTGCACAGTAATCGTTTTTCCGAAGCCAGGCACAAAATCAAAAACACCGACATTGGTATCGTAAAAAAAAATAAAAAGGAAATTCATTTGTAAATCAACGGCATTTCCTTGCCTTGAAACACTGTCATGCGCCTCCTAAGTCTGCAAGGAAATGCATAACTGTGATTGATATGAAAAATTTAGTTAAAACATTCAAAGAAAAGATTCAGGTGATGCATCGCAAATAAGAATAGGTAAATTGAAGAATTACCAAAAACTTGGAGCAAGAGCACACAAAATTTATATCGGGAATTCCAAAGTTTCGCTGAACAGTTGGAGAATTTACACGAGGAGTTCAAAAGAAGTTTTTGGAACTCGGTAAGAAGTCATCAGTTTCATAGTGTTCCCTTTTAACGGAGGTATTAACATTGACAGAGTATCTATTAGCATTGGACAATTAATTGATGCTGAATTTGTTGTGGCCGAGGAAGAAATTACAGTTGGAGTCACATAAGTATTTTTCAAATCTGGAGCATGCAGAAGTACCTACAGATTTTTTCAAGAAAAGTTGTTGCGTTATTTAAAAGCGTTTCTGATGGTAGACCGCTACGAAATTTTGAATTATAATGTAGACCCTGAACTTCAAAAGTTTGGCCACCCCTGATCTAGGGTATAATAACACAAAATCCCCAAAATTTCGTTACTTATCTACGAGGTTTTTTTTTAATGTTCAGAAATTCTGAAGATTTCCAATTTTGTAATCAAATTGGCTTCCAGCTATCATGAATCAAGATTGCAACTAAAAGGTTGCATTCAATTCGTATATTATCACCCAAAATAGCTTTTTGGGAACTAACTACTAGAAACTGTTATTCGTAATGCTTTTTTTTTTATATGTATTTACTTAACAGGGCAAAATACAGTGAAGACCTCAGACAGACATTACAATTAAATAAAATTATAATTAAAAGAAGTACCGTTAAAATAATCCTTGTAGGTACATAGTATTGAGCTGAATGCTCTATTCAATAACACAATCTTTCAGATGCACTTCGTTGAGGTCAACTAAACTTTCAGCTTCTTGAAATTATATAAAAAAAAAAATAAAATCACAAGATCACATAAATTTTCATGACAAGTGATTAGCTCGTGCTATGTATGTTTATGTTTATGTATTTATGTTGCTGCTGTTTTTCAAAATCAATTTTTTGTATAGCATTTCCTAATCCGCCACTTGCCAGAGAGATCACAAAAATAAATAAATTAATTAAATTAAGGTACCTGTCCTTCGTCCGAGCATTCGGTCATCTTGCTCAATGCGAATAGCTAATTCCGGATCAAATATTCCAAATTCAAAGGAACAGTCAGTTCACTTGAAAAACGATTTAAAATTCGATTGATGCACAATAAATTTTATAAAGGCTATCACTCAACATCGATCTGGCATTGACACAAAAATTCTCTATTTTAGGCTCGAGTCACACAAAAAAAAACAAAAACAAAACAATAAAAAAACTTTGCATAAAATATGTTTTCATTAAAATTTAATGAATTTTTGGTGATACACTCGCGTGTTTGGCACGTTAAAAAAAAAAAAAACAAAAAATGTTTTTCGGTTCAATATTTTTTCATTTAAATTTTAATTCGATGCAATAAAGCCGCATCATCGGATTACCCACAACCAGTGTCTAGACTAAGTCACAGTTTCAACTCAACTGAAGAAAAACATAAACTAAACACAGACTTTGACTACAAAAATCTAGCAGTTCTGCGCTAGCCGATATAGTTGAGCCTGGTGGTGGTCATCTGGTGGAAATAAAGTCGCTGGCTTGGCTCAGCTTAGAGACTAAAAAAAAAAACAATTTTAACTTTTTTCGATCTACTTGTTTTGTTTGTACTTTGCTAACTACTGCAGAGGTGTTTCTTGAATCTCTGGTGGATAGGTTAGGTGAATATGTGGCTTGCGGTCGGTCGTTCTTTCGGATTGAACGCAAATATGCGCGTCGTCATTTGAAAGGTTTATTGACTTCAGATTTGCATTTTGCATGCAGATGGCGATTGCCTTTTATGTTCAGGTTGTGTGACTTATGATTTATTCCAAAAAGGTATTTGGGTGGGTCACAACAGAGAATCATTTATCAAGACACCCTATACATACGTTCATTGAACATTTAACTCACCTTTGTGTTCGGGATTATACTTAAAAGAAAGTAATAAAAGAGAACCAACCGGTTCCAGTTTTGTAGAAACTTGAAAGAGCTGGTACTTGTTAGTATTCAAAGAATTTCTGGTTTTCAAATAGACGTACTACATAAATTGATCTTTGCCATATATGAAGTTGATAGAAGTATCTAAGACTCTAACAGCAATGATTTTAATATCCACACACGCCTATTTATTTTATATCATTCTACGCTATAACGGAAATTAAATTATTATAGCTTTTATTTCGGGTATGGTCCACAAAATAGCAACCTCTACATGAGAGTATTTATGACCATTTTTGTTAGGCAAAAAATCGTTTTTGGTAAAAAAAAAAAAGTTTGAACAATTTTACTAGCTTATACAAGCAGTCCTCGCTTTTACGGCAGGTTACGTTCCAGGAATATTTGCCGTAAAGCAAAGCAGTTGTTTTTATGCATTTCTATACAAAATCACTTTAGTTCTGTTCTTAGGTATGAAAAAAGCAACCCTAAAATTGCAAAATCAACTGTGACGCAATCATTACATTTGGGTTTTTTTAAAAAGAAATCCCCCAAAAGTGTCTGTTTCGCATCTTATTTTTAATCCTTTGCACTCCGAACCATTTTTACTATGGGCTAACAACTACTCCGGAATATAATCGTCCGTATGTGTCGTCGAGCTTTTGTATGTGTTGAAGATGAGCTTATAACGCCAGATTTGGATGAAACTTTTACAGTTTGTATAGGATACCAAAAGAGCTGACACCTATTTTTTTGTTTCCCCTTACCATGCCCCACCTCCCGCTAGAGAGGTTGGAAACTACGTGATTTTACAATGTAACGTCATTTTCAAAAAATCATATCTCGAGAACGAAGCAACTGATTTTTCTGATATAAATTCTAAATGAAGCATAATGCTTTATATCTTTTACAAAAAAATATAGCAGCACTGAACGAAAATAAATATTGTTAATAATAGTATTTCGTGATTTTACGGTATACGGTGAATTTAAAAATTCATAAAACAAATAACTTTACATGGGATGGCTGTAGATGAATGCGGTTTTTTTGTTGAATTTTTGGTATTCAGTAGAAGAAGATAGATGAAGAAAAATTTGTCTTTGGGTTTGCGGGGGGGGGGGGGGTCATGTAACGCCCGAGGGGTTGTCCGAAATGGGGCGTGTGGGGTATCAAATTAAAGAGGGAAGAGAGTGTAATCGAGTGGAGGTTCTAGTTTTGATCCTGTAAACTAAATGTGGACGTTTTTACTGTTAAACAAATTTTTTTTGGGGTTTGGGTCATATACACCACCTTCCTTCATTTTGCATGTATATATATATATATTCTTTCTTGCGAATGCATTACCGATATGTTGTCAACATTTTTTTTTTGGGTGGCAAATTTCGTCGACGTAGTGGTTCTTCGCAAACACGAGATTAAAATAAAGCTATCTTTTCACCCCAACCCACTTTGTCTTTTCGTAGAAAGCTATGTCCTCCTAAGCTTTTTAACCAACAAGCTATGATTCTTATGTGATTGGATTCACAACTTAATTTATTGTTCCATAGGGTACTTTCGATTTCGGATTTCGAAAATGGGGGGGGGGGCAATTTCGAAAAAACACACTTGGTATTTACATATTTCTGGTTTGGGCGCTTCTTTCCCTCTATATATTTTATCGGAAGGCGAAGCGCTCTCGGAGGGGCGAGGCGGCAAATTTTCAACTTCAAATGCTTATAGTTTATGAAGGAAGTGGCGTAGCTCAAAGTTTGAGGTCGTAAATGGAAGTTCCCAGCGGGGGCTATTACTGGTATGAATTTCAAGTCCTCGATGGGAAGGGGGCGGAGTCTACGGTGGTATCGAGATCACGATTTTTTCCACCATACATATGCAAAAATTGAAAACTCTGAAGCTTCCACAAAAGGAAACCGATTTAATTTGACTGAAAACGGTTCTCCTAATATTACATCTTGCGCCGATTATATACTACGTTTTTCGATCAGAGAGTGGAGGAAATAGGCGCACTAGCAAAATCGCACAAGTGAGCGCATCGCGTCAGCAGTGATCCCAATTTCTTCCTGAAACTTAAGTAAACCGCAAAATATTCAAAAACGAAAACAATGCAGTTCGATAACTAAATCTCATTGCTTTAACAAAAACTGAAAAACAAATAACTTCTTTTTAAGTTAACACAAAAATAAAATAACAATTATTTTATATGACATACTTTATAGAAAAGTAAAAAAAAAGAACCACTATTCGGAGTAGAGTGGAAAAGCTACACTTTTCACTCAAAACTACAATATAATCTCAACATACGTTTTATTCATTTTAGCTAGAACTCATCTGAGAATATTATAAAATGTCGAAATTTCAAACGATATACCTAACAACACTTACCACACTAAAAACACACACTATAGTACAAAAGCATGCGTATGTCGCAGTGGCTTAAGTACGACGATTTTCAAAATAGTGTTTTAAGATGAAAAGCTAGTGGTAAGACACAAGGTCGAGAGAGAATACGTTCTACGTCTTTTTCGCGGTTAAAATTGCTCTGATCCCATGCGCCTACTTAAGGGTTATTATTATTATTCATAACGGGGGGGATGCCTCACAACTTGTCACCACAACCTATAAGATCTTTTGTGACGTTCCCTAGGGCGCCCATTCGAGTTTAAGGTCTTTAATAAAGATTATAATGTTCTTCGGGGCCATTTTTTTGTCATCCTCTAGCAGTGGGTATGTCTTTCCAAGATGTCTTAGCCTTATGCGGTACAGAGTTTCAAAGTTACGCAGGACATGTTCAACGGTTTCATCGTCTTCCATACAGAAGCGACATAATCGCCCTTACCCATCTTTTTAAGATGGTATCTAAGTGGGTAGTGCCCAGTAGGTAGTCCCGTTATGAGCCTTATTTCCTTTCTTCTGAGTGTGAGGAATGCTTTTGTCCTCTGTTGCGAATACCTTATAAACTTCTTCATTTATCTCAACCCCGGGGTATTTTCCCAGTGTTCCTTTTTAGTTCTGTCCTCCCAAAGACTGATCTGAGCTGAGAGGTAACTTTTTAGGTGTCCAAAGATAGGCTCAGGGCCAATAAACAGAGATTTGGGGCTCCTCCCTTTGCAAGGCGGCTCGCAATCTCATTTCCCTTAATGCCTTAATGTACTAGTACCCAGATCAGCGTCACCTTGTTTGTTTCGGCCAGTTCCTTCAAGACTCTAAGATAGTCCTAAACCAGCTTAGACTCAAAGGTAAACGAGTTTAACACTTTAAGTACTGCTTGGCTGTCTGATATTATGTATATTTTGGCTTCACGCATATTCTTGTGGATTATTTCGCGAACACAGAGCTCTAAAGTGTGTATTTCTGCGTGAAAAATGGTGCCTTAGCGAGATGGCACCTTGCCTCATATATGCCCACCGTTGTTTTACCTTCCATTTTGGACCTATCCGTGTACCATTTAAGAGATCATTATCATTTTTCAAAGGGTAGATCTCTTGCATCGCTCGTCCTCTGAATAACCGCTGGAATTGAGTTCCAAATACGTACAACTTGAACAAAGTAGGAGTTTTCATATATGGAATATGACGTGGAATAGAGATGTTTAAGTTCCTTGAAGAATGCATGAAATTCAGTTCGTCACTGAGATATAATTGCTTTTTGTTGTAAATTAGCTTGTGTAAAAAGATAATTTGTTTGCGGATAAGCATCGTATTTAAGGAGCAATCAGACAAAGCATACCGAACAGGTGAGATGTGATCATAACGTCTCATCCCAAATATAAATCTCGTGCAGTCATTAAAAGCTACATTTAACTTTCGAGCGCATGTGGAATCTAAATGCGGGAATACTAAACAACCCGCTATAAAAAAAGGTTGGAGTAATATTTTTACAAGCCTCATACGCTTAGATCTGTGCAGTACATCAGCAGTCAACCACAGCCGTCGAAGTCCCATGTAAATTTTAGCAACGGTGCTAATGTCTTGGTCACAGCAACTCATTGAAGTATTAAGGAGAACTCCAAGGCTCTTAACCGAATTGACATACGACAAATTGACAGAGTTCAAAGCAATAGGGGGAATATCGATTGTGTCCAAGCTCTGCCTATATATTGCCATTGCATGTGATTTAGTGGGGTTTAGTACTAAGAGATTGTCTTCTGCCCAACTAACAACTCTATTCAGATCCGAGTTTATGCGGTCGACACAATCTTCGATCAGACCTATAGCCCGACTGAAGTATAATTGTACATCATCGGAAAGATGTATGTTACAATACTTAATGTTTTCAGGGAGGTCTTTAATATAAAGACTGAAAAAAAGGGGACCAAGTATGGAACTCTGCGGTACCCCCGAAGACAATGGCAGTAAGCTTGACAGATGGTCAGCGATACTCACTTGTTGATATCTCTCAGTAAGAAAGTTGGATATTGAAAGTACGGCCGAGGATGCAAAATTGAAATGAGTGCAAAGTTTCGACAAAAGCCTTTGAGAAATCCAGTAGAGTTAAGACAGTCAACCAGTTTTTATCCAGACATTTATGGATATCGGTAGTCACTTTCAAAAGAGCAGTCTCACAGCTATGACAAGGCCGAAAACCTGACTGCCAACGGGTTAGGAGATTGTTGGTGTCTAACTGCTCCAGGAGCTGCGAGTACAGTAACTTCTCGAGTGCCTTGGACAGAAAACATAAGATGCTTATTGGTTGTTAATACAATAATAAAAAAAAATTCTCTCTGAATAATGGACTTAAAGGTGTTCCGTGCAGTCCAGAATGCTAAACAAAAATCCTTTTGTATCTGTATAAACTTTTAACTGACTGTAATTGAAAACAATAATTTTGGAGTTTCATACATATCTAAACCAAACACCACCGATATTTACCTACAATTTCAAAAATTCCATCTACCAAATAGCCCCTTCCAAACATAATAACGTTGATAATACTTTTTGGAGAATATAGGCGAAGTTTTCTTAACATTTTTTTTCACTAATGCTAGTTTTAACTGTAAATACTTTGAGATTTATCTAAAAAAAACTAGATTTTTAGATATGTAGTTAAAAATAGACAAATAGCAAATCCCTCAAAAACTTGATTTCGGAATATTTGTCGATTTTGGTATTTTTGTTGTCGTTGTTTCCTATGCTGTCCATCGTACCATCATCATCCTTCTGTTAACAAAAGATTAGTTTAGTGCGTAATAATTTTTTTTTTCATTTAAAAAACGTTATGTGTTTAAGTCGCCTTATAGCGGCAAATAAACAAGCTAACCAAAAACATAAAAAACTTAACCTTGAGCATGAAATATTTTCAAAATTCAAAGAGAAACATTTTCATTCTAACTATAAAACAAAAAAACTGCGTAAGGTTTCATTGCCTAGAGTGCGTGAATGATGTTTTAAGTTCTATCTTTGACCATAAGGAAGACAAAGAAAGTGGAAGTTTATAGAGCGGGCTCGATATTCTATAACCGGTTCAAATTCAGAACACTTTTTTCTATAGTTTAAAACTTGTTTTTAATGCAGAAAGCTTTGAAAATGATTTAAATAAGTACGTCACAATTTTGAATCGAGTAACTCTGGTCTCCTCATAACTCCAACTTTTTTTTTGTAAATTCTTCAGAATTGTTCTTTAATTTTTTTCGGAACTATTGATATTTTGCAAGAGTCGCTTATTCAAGGTGAAGCCCATTGAGGCTGCGCACACATATCTTACAACTGAAAACAAATATGGACATTATACATAGAAATGTGGTAGCTTTTACCTTTTATGTTTTAATTTGATTACAAAATGTTTTTGGTTATTGAAATCCGGTTATTTACAGAGATAACATAATATGGACATCGTTGGTTGTCTACTGATTAAAGGTTTAGATCAACCAACATACATATATACATATGTATACCCGCCATCATCAAGAGCTAACAATTTCGAACGTTTCTAAATAATTTTTCCTGCATTTAAGCTAATGAACGTACTTGACCCGAATTGCTATCTGAATGAGAAATTTCCATCTTCTAATGCCAGCCCATAGCCATATAGAAACTTTGTTGCAGACATATAAGACCGGTTTCAACTGCACGTTAGAAAAAGTGGTATAAGATTGTGCAGATTTGCAGAGGAGATTTTTGTACTTATTTTGTTAAATTATGTAATTTTCTAACAATTATTTTCTATAAAAATGATAACTGAGGTGGTGTCCGACTGTCTGCATTCGTTCAGGCTATGATATTAATTAGCACATTAATAATAATAATAAACCAATTAGTAGAGTAATTGGTATGGTGTATGTATAGCGGATGTGTTAACTGCAATAGTTTGTTGGCCCCAAATTCTTTTCGAGCAGTGGCAATGCAGTGCTCAACGAGTCTGAACGATTACGAGTTAGAAAGGAAAAGTTTGTCGAAGATTTCTGTTTATTTCTTGCATTACAGTCGACACACAAGTCATGTATTTTATTGCAATAGAAAGGAAAGTGTGGTTGTATATTTTCTGCTAAAATTTAGTAACAATTTTTGTAAAGGAATTTTTTAAAAATAGTGTGCACCCTAGTAGATAATAGTAGATATACTTAGTACAGATGATTTGCCCAAAAACTGCATTTTTTCCTTATGTGATAAAACATGTTCAATCTAGTAAGTGCGCAACGTACTATTAATCCAATAATAGTCTCTAGGTCGTTTGAAAAGTCCGTGCAAAGTCAGAGAGATGGCACTACTGGCGCGTATTGAGGTTATGTTTAGTTAGTAGCATCTCTTAGAAAAACACACACCAAGTTTCAGCCAGATCCGTCTATTTCTTTGTGTTTGGCATTCGTTTGAATCGAGGAAGTCGAGTGATTTTCAAAAAATGGACGAAAAAAAATTTCGTGTGTTGATTAAACACTACTTCATGAAATGCAAAACGCCTCAGGAGACTAAAGAGAAGCTTGATAAGCATTATGGTGACTCTGTACCTTCGATTAGAACAGTTTACAAGTGGTTTCAAAATTTTCGGAGTGGACATATGGGTACAAGTGACGCTGAACGTTCTGGACGCCCTGTTCAGGATGACAGAAGAGTGAAGGTGCGTGAGATTGCTAGTGCTGTGGGCATCTCGAATGACCGGGTACATAACATTTTGCATCAACATTTGGACATGACAAAGCTATCCGCAAGATGGGTGCCGCGATTGCTCGCGCTTGACCAAAAACGATATCGTGTGAAGTGTTGCAAGGACGGTTTGCAGTTGTTCCAGAAGAATCCGCAGGACTTTAAGCGTCGTTTCGTCACTGTGAAACATGGATACATCACTACACTCCTGAGACCAAAGAACAATCTAAACAATGGGTTACCAAGGGGGAATCTGCGCCAAAAAAGGCGAAGACCGTTCCTTCGGCCGTAAGATTATGGCGACTGTTTTTTGGGACTCGCAAGGAATAATACTCATCGACTATCTGGAAAAGGGTAAAACTATTACAGGTGAATATTATTCATCGATATTGGACCGTTTGAAAACCGAGCTGCAAGAAAAACGCCCACGATTGGCCCACAAAAAAATCCTTTTCCATCACGACAACGCACCAGCTCACATCTCAGCAGTTGTGGTCGCAAAATGAATGGAAATAGGGTTCCAACTCGTTTCACATCCCCTCTATTCTTCAGACTTGGCTCCCTCGGACTACTATTTGTTCCCCAATATGAAGAAATGGCTGGCGGGAAAAAGATTTTATTCAAACGAGGAGGTGATTGCAGAAACGAATGTCTATTTTTCAGACTTGGACAAATCCTATTATTCGGAAGGGATCAACAAACTAGAGCAGCGGCGTTCGACGAAGTGTATAAGCCTAAAAGGAGACTATGTTCAAAATAAAAAAAGGTTTACCCCAAAAAATTAAGTAGCTTTTATTTTTGCAGGGACTTTTCAAACGACCGATGTTCTTCATGACCATTTAATTTTGAAAGTCGAAAACTGGAATATTTATAACGTACTCGTGTGTATTAGATCAATTTTGTCGACCAACCACGGCTATCGTAAAAATTTCCAAATACTTTGCCAAACATTTCTCCGGGATCCAATCAATCGATCTTTGTTTTTACTTATTACTGAATTGTTTTCTATTTAAAAAATTGTACTAGATTGTTTTTCAACATTCAGGCCATCATAACTTGGAGGGGATAAATCTGATCGCGAAAAGATTTATTATCGGCTCATAACTCTCGTTTAGTATATTTTTAAAAATTTTAATTAATCCACTTCATGTACAAGCCCGTGACTCTCACGGGCGCTGCTTACTGGCAATTTTGTACGCGCCCGTGACTGTCACGGGCGCTGCTTACTGTCCGTCTGTCTGTCTGTCTGTACGTCCGTCCTCACAATAACTGAAGAACGCGTTCACTTAGAGTGCTGAAATTTTGCAAACGGGCTTTAAAAAAAAAAAAGTAATTTTAAGTTCGAAATTGGGACCAATCGGGCAACTCCTTCGTAGGGTTGCCATACAAAAATTTCGTTTTTCATTATATATTTGCACACTGCTTGAGAACGAATTGATGTAGAGAGCTGAAATTTGGTGCATCGTGTTTTTACAGCAATAATAAATAAAATTTTACAAATGACTAAATCGGGCAACCCCTTCTTGGTGTTGCCATATAAAAATTCAGGTTTTTACGAATACTGTAAAAACAGTCAGTCCTACAAGTTTTTATTGTACTGAAAAGTTGCTCAGAATAAAAAATTATATAAAATTGGATATAATCATTTTTAATGTCCGATAAGCCGTTCTAGAAATATATGCAAAGAATCACTTCAGCAATCAAACTTGTACACCATACCAAATTGCATACGGGAATTCATTTAGGGTGTCATAAGAATAGGTCTTAGACCAATTATAGCCTTTTTACTTGTTTTATTATTTTTTATTTTTTATTTCAGTAAAATTCTTTGAAAATGAGCGATAATGAGTCCGACAATTCTGAAAATGCCAATTTATCGGAAACCGGATCCGAAGAAAGTGACCACACTGACGTTGAATTTGAGGAGAGTGATGATGATGCCGATGATAATTTAGATTTGGAAAGAAATTGGTGTGCTATTAGCACAAATGGAGCACCCCCTGCATCTCCAAGATTTTCATTCATAGGAGCTCCTGGTTGCACTTTTCAAGTGCCAGAAGAACATGATGTGTTTGAATATTACAAATTATTTTTTGATGAGTTTTTGATAAATTTAATAGTCACTGAAATAAATAGATTTTCTCAACAGCGGCCTGGACCAGCTTGAAGACCATGGTCTCCAGTTACTGCTGGTGAAATCCGAATTTTTCTGGCCATGAAAATCCTTCAAGGTATCATCAAAAAACCAGAGGAAAGGATGTACTGGACATCCTCCGAAGTGTTTGAGACACCAATTTTCCATAAATTACTGAGTTACCGCAGATATTATGATATACAAAGAAATTTGCATTTTTCGAACAACGAAAACTATAGTGCGGAAACTCATCCGCAGCCAAAACTCAATAAAATATGGCATATTTTTGAGAGCATCAATAATAAATGTGGCTCCTTATATATACCCGAAAGGGATATTAGCATTGATGAGAGCTTGATGCTTTATAAAGGACGCCTAAGTTGGGTACAGTATATCCCACTGAAAAGGGCAAGATTTGGTGTAAAATTTTATTGCTTATGCGAATCTAAATGGGGGTATTTATATTCCAGTATTATATATGTTGGAAAAGGAAATGTGATAATCACCAATTATACAGAATTACCAATGACCTCCTGAATAGTTATGTCTTTGATGGAACCGTTGTTGGGAATGGGTTATTGTGTAACCATGGACAATTTTTAAATCTCCCCGAAATTGGCGGACATACTCATTAAAGAAAAAACAGACACATATGGAACTATGCGCTTGAACCACCAAGAAGCTCCCGAACAACTTAAAATAAAACTAAAAAAAGGACAACGGATTGCATTCCAACGGGGAAAAGTAATGGTTATGAAGTGGAAAGACAAGAGAGATATTTGTCTTCTTTCCACTGTTCATAACCCTGAAATGGCACAAACAACGAAGTGTGATAGAGAAGGAAATATAATTTATTTTTAAACCAAAGGTTGTGATTGATTACAACTATACAATGGGAGGTGTTGATTGACTAGATCAACATCTCCATGATTATCCCACCACAAGGAAGAGGCGTAAAAAGTACTACAAAAAAGTTTTCTTCCACCTAATGGATATATCCGTACGGAACGCCTTTGTTCTTTACCAAAAAAATTGAGGCCTAAAAACGAATTTGGAATTCCGCAAAAGGCTTATAGAAAAAATCATCGGAAAGTTTCATACTGGTACCAGAAGAGCTGGAAGACGCAGTGTTGAACCAGGCACGTTGAGATGACGGAGAGGCACTTCACGGAGAATATACCGCCAACAGAAAAGAAAAATAAACCCTACAGACTCTGCGCAGTTTGTTGCAGCAAGAGATATGAAGGAGGGAAGAAGAGAAGAAAAGAGAGAAGGTACTATTGTAGAAATTGCAATGTGGGATTGTGTGTTGTGCCGTGTTTCATGACGTACCAAACTCAAACAAATTTTTAGTTTTTTGTATAATCTTATATAAATAAAATATTTTGAATTAATTTTGTTTTCTATACCTACGCCACTGATAAATTTTTTAAAATTTTTAAATTTAGTCATAAAAAATAAATAAATAAAATAAATAATGAAATTTATGTCCCATTTGTATAAGGCAAAAATAATTGCGTTCGGCACTGACATTTTAAAAAACATACTTTTATAAATAAATTATAATTTTTTCTAGCTTATACATATTTTTATTATTATATATATGTACATAATTATATATAAAAAAAAAAAAAATCCCCCCCTCCATCCCACCCAACTAAATTACACTAGCTACGCCACTGAAAATATGTTTTTTCCATTTTGTTATGCACAAGGACTACATTTTTATCAAAAAATAATGTGATCATTTTTGACCAGAAATTCAAAATTAATGTGTGCATGAAGTGGTTAAAGATCCATTAAAATGTCAGTTAACGCTTATTTATAATTTGTTGGGTTCAAAAGTTGCATGTTTTTTTTGTTTTTTGTTTGCTAGCTTTCGCAAGGTTTTCAACTACTGATCATAGAAATTTCTTTAAATTAAGGAGACCTCATCAGATACATTTCAAAATCTAAATTTTATCAGTCTGGCAGAGGGAGGTTCTCTCAACCAGAAGAAATACTACAATAAAATTAGCCCCAGCAATTTAATTGAAAATAGGGAATTAATATCGGTTATAACTAGCATAGTTAATAAATCGTTATCTAGTGAGTAGTTATTTCCGAAATGCTGGAAGGAATCTCTCGCGACTCTAATTAAAAAAGTATAAAACACCGTCAACAACTTTAGGCCTGACACCTCCAGACATATTTTATTAGCAATGTTTATTTCTATCTAGCGGGGGAAAGCTTTGGAGTTCGAATCTATCTTGAGCGACTTTCTTGGGTGAAAAGTGGACTTTTCTATTTATCGTGATTGTGCGGAATTGGTACGTCGTAGAAAATGACTTCCTGTGAGAAAAATGTGCCTAAGAGAGCAGCAATGGCCATTGATGAAAAAACTGCAAAATATATGCGAAATGTATCTGGGGTATATGTGACCCAAGTGCATGAAAATTGGTTTTTTCGGGAAAAATATACACCACACGATAATACCTGAAAAGACCTTTAATTCGATAGACAACATGAGGTATTGGAACCACACCCTTCCCCGCCGGAGTTCGTACCCCCTACCATAAAGGAATGCAGAGACAAATTTTGTTCTACTAATTGTAGCTGGTAATGAGTGGAGACGAACAGTCAAATCCATTTTCCGATCGGACATAACCCTACCGAGTTAGAGCCGATGTAAGGTGTGAAAAATCTAGTACGTCAGTTCGAATATAAAGGAGGGAAATACTAAGAAAGTGAGTATTGGGATGGGTATAAATAGCTATTAAAGCCTCCGAAGAAGTGTGGGTACTTATACTTCTTCCCAGCACCTAAGGAAATCGCTTCTGTACTAGTTTTTCCAAAATATACTAGATCAAACAATGAGCCCCCCACAGCGCTTTCCCCCTGCTAGATAGAAATAAACTGTGTTAATGGATCGTTTAAGACATCTCTCATGTCTGGATGGTCGCCTAAAATGGGAATTTCCTTTTGGTCATTACATCGTGGAAAATAGAAGTGGATAAAAAGAAGGTTGTCTTGATAGTGTTTCTGGACTTAAAGCAAGCTTTTGAGATCATTGAACTACGCCTAAAAATATGGAGTTAGCAGTAAAGAGTTAAAATGGTTTGTTGATTATTTAAGTGATCACTGTCAAAGCACAAGGATTGATATCGTCTTGTCGGATTTAATGTATAACAGACTGAGTGTGCCTGAGGGTTCGGTATTGGGAGTTCTGCTTTTCTTTATATACATATATAAATAACATAAACGATGCAGTAGTATATGGTGAGATTAAGCCTTCCCCAATGACGTGCTTATTCAGGGTGTCCCATACGTACCGCATTTCCTTTTTACCCCGGGTTCCTCACTCAATTTCGAGAAATAAATTGTATGGGAGGAGAGGCGAAAAATGAACGGTGTGGGCGGTAGGGTGGTTTTGAGATTTTGGGTGCTTTTTATCTTAATACCATGTAACTTTCTTGTTATACACCCTATGAAGGTGGCTTGCATCTCAGGTTATAGTAAACCCCCTACGGTTTCCAACAAATGCCCAACCACGTCTCTGCTCCCTTTCCGTCGGCAGTTATAGGACGTCAAAGTCAAAAAATTGGATAATTTTGCAATTTAGTTTTCAATGTTAATGATTTTCCCGCCAAAATGCATGATAACTATACGGTTTTATGACAAGATTTAATGACCCCTAAATGCTACCGTTTTTGAGATATTCCCATTTTTATGATTCATAATTTCATGAATTTATCTAATTTGTGTGGAATTGCATAAAATTAGGCGCGATTTCTATTGTTATTAGCAAAATTAATGAAATTATGCATTATAAAAACGGGAATATCTAAAAAACGGTAGCATTTAAGTAGGTACGTGTGCATAGTCAAATTAAAGGTAACATTCGGGGATTTCTAAATATTGTATATAAACTGTATAGTTATCATGTATTTTGGCTGGAAAATCGTTATAATTTGAAAAAATTAGGATTTTTTTTTTCAATTTTCGGACTTTGACGTCCTACAACTGACGATGGAAAACGATAGAAAGGCTGGTTGTGCGTTCGTTGCAAAACTCAGACGGTTTGTTTATCACTTGAGATGAACCTAGCCTTGATAGGGTGTATATCAAGAAATTTACCGGGTGTAAAGTGGAAATCGTACTAAAAATCGTAAACCCCCTACCGCCCACACCGTGCATTTTCCGGCTCTCCTCCCATACAATTTATTTCTTGAAATTGAATGAGGAATCCGGGGTATAAAGGAAATGCGGTAAGTATGGGATACCCTGTATATATTATTGGGGCAAATGTGCAAGACTGGAAGGAAAAATTAGTGCAAGATTTAAAAAAATTCAGCTAGTGGTTTGAAATTAACAAACTTAAATAGAATGTGAGTAAAACATAATTTATGACTATTAATTACAGGCAAGATTTGGAAATAAAAATTAACAATGAGACGATTAAAAGTGATAGTGGATAGTGACCTAAACTTTAAAAATCGATAAAATGTTAGGAGTTTTTAGAAAAATCAGGAAAAATCTATCAATGAAAAGTGCAGTTGACATACATATATAATGTGATTATAAAACCTTATTTCGAATATTGCTCAACAATACTATTTTTAGCAGCACAAGGAATGATTGAGCGTTTACAAAATTTACAGAATAAAACAATGAGGATTATTATAAGATGCAACAGATATGTATACACCAATACAATGTGTATGCTCGATGCACCAAAGTGGTTGAATGTCCGACAGAGACTGCAGTTGAATCATATTCATTTATTTACAAAGTGATGAATCAAAAACTATCGAAATACCTAAATGAACTAATACAATATGTGGGGTATGTCCAAACATATCAGCTAAGAAACAATAATATAAGACTGCCGAGATGTAACACACAAGCTGGTCAGAGCTCATTGATACATAGAGTCTTCCTACCCTTCAATGAGCTTCTTAATGATATAAAGAATCAAATAAGATGGAATTTTTATAAAAAAAAAACTATGTAATAAATAGGAATATTAATTAAGTGAACATTGAATAATTATCATGATTATATAGATTAACAAGATTTAAATATTTACATAATGTAATAGATGTGTAAACAGAGTAATAATAAATAATAAAGTGATAAAAATAAATAATAATAAAAAATATAATCACAATCACTACAAGTAATTAAAATTGGAAAAAATTTCTCTTTGAATTAAACAAAAAAATAAAGAGTAAAAATCGCATGCGCAGCACACCCGCAGTTCTGTTCGACCTCAATGCAAGCAACAGACATCAGTGGACAAAATTTCTCCTCTTGTGTATCCATGACCCCGCGGCTGCTCTGAAGAAAATTTATAAGAAACTCGAGAAACGCCTCAGATGAGTCTCTTGTGGTCTTACTTCTTTGATTTTTTTCTTGTAAAGTTTTACTGCATTTAATTATTGCCTATATATGTATATGTACAAGTTTATACCTACCTACCCGACGCAAAACAAATATTACCTCATTCCATTCAATGCAGAACATTTCAAGCATGCGGGCGGAACTCTAGTAGCAAGTAACCACCTGGGTGAAAAGAAATTTAGCCAGAGAAGTGTTAATTGAAAGTCGTGCGATTTATTGTATTACAGATGATGATGGATCGTGTAAATTAGGTCATGCAGGCGCTCAGAATTGAATTTATATTGTTTGTTGTGTGGCTGTTGCACACAAAAACTTTCTGATAGGAAACATTGTTGTAAAATCTGATTTTTTCGACACAAAAGAGGTCAGTTTGCATTGTATAGTGTCGAAGAGAAATGTGGCGGAGAATTTATGAATGGTTTATGTGGCAATCTATTCGAATATTTATTCATTCGAAAATCTAGAAAATGAAAAAATGAATAAAAAAAGAGATTTGTATTTAATTCTTCACACATACTTATGTAAGTCTAGTACTACACAAGAAGAATTGTTATATATGTATGTAGTAAAAACAAAAAGTGATAAATTAGAATTGCAGAAAAGTTCAGACAATCTATAGTCACTCCTCTATCCAGAAATTGACAGGAACAAGTATGGTAGGAATGTGATGATGATCCTCAGGGATCTATATTGGGCACTGTATTATTTCTTTGTATATTAATTATTTTCTTACGATGATTTGAAATTATATGAAAATTATGTTAAGATAGTATTTTGTTAGCTCTCTGCGGATGAGATTGATGAAGTCACTTATCCTACCATTATTGGTTACTTAGATCTACTTTGTTGGGGCGGCGTCGCCCGCACTATATTTTAATGTTTAAAAACCAACTTGTGAAATTAAAAATATTAGTTGCACATGGTGTTTTTTTTTTTATATCCTAGCTAAATAGATAACGGTTTTAAGAGTTTTTCTTTTTATACCCTAGATGAAGTCATAGGGTATACTAAGTTTGTCATTCCGTTTGTAACACCTAGAAATAATAATGGTACAGCAAAATGGATTAGACACCCAATGAACAATTTTAGCAGCTATATGGTTGCGAAAATTGGATCTGTGTTTTAAAAAGACTTTATAATGGATTCACGTGGCTAAAATGTTTTGTAAAAGTTACAAGATTTGCTTTTTGGTTTCTGACACTAAAATGTTTTATAATGCAGTGTTAGGAATGCTTTCCGAACTAAGTATAAAACTGTTTGGCTTGGAGAGCTACTTGGTTATATAATGGTCTTATAGTGGTGTGCAATGCCATTTATCTGAACCCTATTAAAACACTTTGGCTCTGGATGCTATTTAGTTGTATAAAGCTTTCGTAAAGCCTCGGAAAAATGCATTGAGAGCCATTATAAAATAGTTTATTGTCGACAGCAAATCAGTAGAAAGAGCAGCAGTTATAAATCAATTTAGCTATCCTGAAGCACAATTGGAACCTTTTTAAAACTTGGGAACTACCTATTTTGTTTCTGAGAAGACTTTATTTAAACCATAGCAATATCTACAAAATTATTTCGCGTCATGTCATATTGTAATTTGCGAAATGTTCAGAGAGGCAATTACTTCGGATATCGCTACACAAAATTTTGCCTAATGTTCCGTTCTCTCTCAGAGTTTTACTACATCGCATAACTCTCCCAATTATTGTGATTGCAATTCCAGAAGTGATCTCGACATTTTTGTTGATGAAGAAGTTTTAGAAATAAGAGATAACTGGGCTGTAAATTTAATTTAATTTAGATTTTTGTATTTTTGTTCTATGTCGCATTGCATGTCATTTTATCTGGTGTTTGGTCTATGTTTAGTGTAACATACTAATACTAACACCGACTAAGTGTTCATCACGCATGTGTGTCCATGCAGCGAACTTGTGTTAAGCTGGTTCTGATAGTCACATTAAAGTTGGATAACATTATAGACAGTACCTCCTGCATTAATGAAAATAATTAAAGCGATGATTGTGGTACGATGATATAAAAAACGAAAATGTTCAACAAGTAATGGAATTTTGATTAAAGAGTTTCTTTCGGGATATTAATTAATCAAAAATAATTTCTTTAAATATCAACGGATTGCCAGTATATAAGAGCTCTAAAGAAGAATTTGGGCATATCTTTTAATATCCATGAAATATTCTTTTTTCATCCTAGAGTAATTGCTAGTGGAAAAGCCTGGTGATTTAAATGCATTTCTGTCTCCATCTGTTGATGAATTGAAGGAAATTATGGAAAATGGCATTGATATCAATAGAAAGATAAATAAACGTTGTATTATTACAACTATTAGAATGTATTAAAATATAAATTACAACCAATATATAAATCACACAGTTTCGAATTGTGCGAAACAATAATACTTGACGGTGACCTGTCACATGTATTGACGGTGTTCAGTCCACATACATAATCCCGCGATGAGTCCTTGGTTCATCATCCCCAGATATATACCTAAAAAGATAAATAACAAAACACAAAGAATCTTATCTTACATAATTTAAACAAAAAATACTTATCTGATATAAGGGAACTTCCTCCCTTTAATCCAACGCCGTCCTAAAACTTACTCCACTATTTTTCACCTGAAAATAAACAAAAAACTCTTATAAATAACTAGTAAATAGAATAATTAACCAAAAACTTACCATTTCTTGACCCAAATCCTACTTCCCTCGGATTATTTACATTGACATGTCTCAAAAAATGTCAACATATCACCATATGTTCTCGCCTTCGCCGCAGTCAGAGTTCAGTGCAGCGTTAAGTTTAACAAACCTTGAAAACGAACGTTGCCAAGGCAACCTATCATGAAGCCAAAACTTAGCGGTTCGCTGCGGCTATAAAAAGGCGACGAGCTGCAGCAGAATTATCCATTCCCAATTCAGAATTTGATCTGGAAACATCAGAATTTACTCTGATTTTCCAAATTATCCAAACTAAATCTTGTTTCCATCCCACACCTAAGTAGGAATTTACTCCTACTGCAGAAATTTAATTCTGCTAATTCCATCCCACACCTAAGTAGGAATTTACTTCTACTGCAGAAATTTAATTCTGCTAATTCCATCCCACACCTAAGTAGGAATTTACTTCTACTGCAGAAATTTAATTCTGCTAATTCCATCCCACACCTGAGTAGGAATTTACTCCTACTACAGAAATTTAATTCTGCTTATTTTTTCATGTCACATCTAAGTAGGAATTTACTCCTACTGCAGAAATTTAATTCTGCTTATTTTTTCATCTCACATCTAAGTAGGAATTTACTCCTACTGCAGAAATTCAATTCTGCTTATTTTTTCATCTCCCACCTGAGTAGGAATTTACTCCTACTGCAGAAATTTACTTCTGCATTAATCTCTATCAGACATCTCAGTAGGAATTTACTCCTACTTATTTCATCTAAGCAGGAATCTACTCTTGCTGCAGAAATTTACTTCTGTCATTATAACTATTTTTGCATTACTGCTACCGTGCTTATACGTGTAGCACAAAACTTCTATTGTATTAATAGTGGATTGTCTCTCTCTCTTTTCAGAAATAAGGGGAGCAAATCTTTCAGCAGTATTGTTTTAAAACTAATGAATTTGTATTGAATTGGTAGCTTAAGATAGTATAAGTTTTTGAATTCTTAGTAGTAAGTTAGGTTAGTTATAAGAAAGTTGAATTTGTGATAATAGTTTGTAAGCAATATATTTTGAATTAAAATTTTTATATTTGAATTTACAACAGTTGAGTTATCCTTTAAACCAGCACCCCCCTTTTAGCTTGAGCACAGATCTCACAGACGGTATTGCCTGCGGACTGCTGTTGATACTGTTTCTATATGAGAAATTATTTCGTTATTTGTCCCAAAATTTTTTCAATAATACATACCGCTTCTAAAACATCATTGAATTTATTCATTCGTCCTATTTGTTTCAAAAATGCTCAAAGTTAAAAGCCATTTTTCTTAAATACGATCGATGTATTTTATCTAAGACAACCCGTCAAAGTAGGATGGGCGGTATTAGTATGTTTTTAGGAGTTCTATAATAGGTCTGTAAGAAACCAAATAGCTGTATCGTTTTATAGAGGTTATGAAGGAAGCTGAAGTATGTTATTAGGGTTCTAAAAGAAGCAAAAGAGCTGTATGGTTTTATTAAGGTTTTCATATTAACTAAATAGTTTTATAAAGTTTTATAGAAGTTTAAGAAAAAACTATTTAGTTTTATTAGAGCTCTGAAAAAAGCTAAACTATTGTTTTAACATCGGCCATTTGTTTTATAAATTATAGAGCTGCGAATGCCGCCATTTTGCGAAAGCATTAATTTAATATTTTCTTAATCTATATATTTGGCTCATATATGAATTTTATGGTAAAAAAAGAAATTAACGGTCTATTCTGACAATTTTAAAATTACTTTCAGAGTAAAATATCAAATTATCAAATAATCAGAATTATACCGGGCCTTATAGCAATAGGTATTATAAATTTTCACATATTTACAGGCGCGTTGTACTATTTCGAACTATATTTAAAACTTTTATGGAACAATTTGATTGGCAATAAATTTGAATGCATCTATTTGGCGTAAATTTTATTTTCGACAATTTTATTACATTTTAATATATTTGCCATATATATATATATTTTTGTTCAATTTACAACATTTTTTCTTGTTCAATAAAATATCTTACAAAACAATTGCGTGTTTTTTCACTTTCTATTAAAGAATGACGATTTTGTATAGGCTTCAACGGTATCAAATTTTCTGCCAGAATTATATTTTCTTGTTGGGATGAAACGTCATTCCAATAGCTTGAACTTTTCTTTCGTAGAAAATTATGTAAGGAAAAACAAGGCAAAACTATATTTGTCACTTTATCTGGATTTAAATTTATTGTGGTATGAAAAATCCGGAAATGAGAAGCTAGTATTCCGAATGCTATTTCAACGCATTGCCTAGCTGAACATAAACGAGTGTTGAAAACTTGACGATCTTCTGTTAAACTACGTTGACTGTATGGCTTTAAGAAATTTGTGCGAAGAGCAAAAGCTTCATCCCATATGAAAGTGAAGGGAAGTTCAATCTGTGAATTATCTGAAGTGGATGGTGGTGGCAAATTTAGCTTATTCTACTTTAAACCGTCATAAAAATCTGTCGTTTCAATGACTCCTCCATCTGACACGCGTCCGTTAGTTCTAATGTGACAGTATAGAAATTCATATTTAACATTTACGACAGCTAGTAATATAATGCTATAAAAACCTTTATAGTTATAAAAGTAAGCACCACTTCCAGGAGGTTTCATTATTGCTATATGTTTGCCATCTACGGCACCAAGACAATTGGGAAAACTTGATTTATTTCTAAATCCGTCTGATACTTGAATCCATTCTTCCTGAGTTGAAGGAAACTGTAAATGTTAAAAGTCTATGAAATTTTTATTATTTGTACTTAAAAAAAAACATACCTACAAATATTTATTTTTCAAAATATTATATATTTCTTGACATGTTTCTGGGATTATTTCTCCTAAGGATTGAGGAGATAAACGATTAGAAAATTTCAGACATTCATAACTCCTGCCAGTAGCTAAATAGCGCAGAGTATCTACAAGTCTTTCTCTAGCGCTTATAGACTGTCGCATGGTTGTATCCTGCTTGGAAATTCTCGGAGATACAAGATTCAGCAGCTTGTTAAACGTAACGTAATCCATCCGTAAGTAATTATAAAAATCGGTGGGTTCGTTGCGGAGTTCCTTTAACAATTGTAAATCACTATGAAATTTTCTTTGCTGAAACCACTTTTTAACCCATTTTGAACGTCTTTTTTTTTCGTTAAATCACTAGATACCACTGTAATTATCGCAAGAGAACACAATTCGTCAAAACCAATCATCTTAAGAAGAGACTAAAAAAAATTTCTTAAAGTAAAAAAAAATGAAATATATCCACTGCAAACCCGTGGAAAGACACAAATACTACTGAGCAGAACTTGACATGAAAATTGATCGTGTGTGGGCTAGACCTCCGTCAATGTTACTTGACATAAAAGCTCATACATTTTACTTGACAAGTATCATTGACCGTATGTGGGCCCACATTGCTTCGGCAGCATTTAAATTTCAATAAACTATCTCCCTCACAATTTCTGTAAAAAATGTATGTCATCATAATGTAAATCCTGCTTAATATGGAAATGGATAAACAGGACCAGTTGTTAGCATGTTTTCCTATTACACGAAAGTTCACGAAAGGATACAAAAAAAAATGTTTTTCTATTTTTATAATGCCCGTGTCTTGCATTCAAAAATACATGGCAGAAAGCAACTGTTTACGAGTTTTCGCCTTGATATTGCAGAGCAACTATTATCAAAAGTAATATAAAGGGTTTTCCAATAAGAGGTGTTATTTTGATATTCAAAGAAAAATGCCATTTTTTGAGAGAAATGATTTAAATATTTAAATATTTCATTATAAAGAGGAAGGTATGTCGTTAATAATGGAAAATAACATCAGCCAAATGACCACCACGACCACGCCTACAGGACCATATCCTTTTCATGAAATTTTCCATAACCAAATCGCAAAGTCCTATGTCCTCGATAGCCTCACGAATTCCATCTTTGAGGTCTTGAATCGACGCTGGGCTGTTGGGCGTAGACCTTCTCTTTCACGTGGCCCCAAAGGAAGAAGTCGCAAGGTGTTAAGTCACAAGATCTCGGTGGCCAATTGTGATCACCTCTTCGAGAGATAACACGATCCGGAAACTTTTCCCGTAAAAGATCAATGGTTTCGTTGCTTGTATGGCACGTAGCGCCGTCTTGTTGAAAGTAAACGTTGTCCAGATCAATACCATCCAATTCCGGCCATAAAAAATCATAAATCATCTGTCGATAGCGCAATCCATTCACCGTAACTGTTGCTCCAGCCTCATTTTCGAAAAAGTAAGGTCCAATGACCCCGCGGGACCATAAACCGCACCAAACAGTCACACGTTGAGGATAGAGAGAGGCTTTTCAACAATAACTCTTGGGTTTTCCGAGCCCCAGATGCTGCGACAATTTTGCTTGTTGACGAAGCCATCGAGGTGGAAATGGGCCTCATCACTCAAGATGAGTTTTCGATGGAATTCCGGATCATTTTCATGCATTTCAAGGACCCAATCAGCAAAGACTCGACGTTGTTGATGATCGGTCGGCTTGAGTTCTTGTGTTAACTGAACTTTTTAAGCCTTAAGACCCAAATATTTATGCAAAATACGGTGTAATGACGTTTGTGGAATGCGTAATTCCAAAGAACGACGAGGAATGGACAAACCTGGGTTTTCTTCAACACTTTCGGCTACAGCAGCAATATTCTCAGCTGTTCTTGAGCGACGTGCACGGATTTTATTCTTCACATCACTAACTTGTCCCGGCAGCTCGAGTTTTTCTACCAATCTCTGTATTGCGGTCCGACAAGGTGCTTCACGACGACCCAAAAATGTTCGAGTTTTACGAACCGTCTATGCCAGATTTTCACCATTTTTATAGTGAATTTCAATAATTTCAATGCGTTGTTGAATCGTGTATCGTTCCATTTTTATTAATGGCGTAGTTTCTACTTGTCAAATGTCAAATGACAGTTCCAAAAGTGACATCTACCGAAATAGCGGGCTAATTAAAATAACACCTCTTATTGGAAAACCCTTTATTACCAAATTACAACACACAAGGACAGCCTGTCCTACACAGACTAGGAATTGGGGTAATTTTCCAGAACGCGTTCCTCCAAGTAATAACAAATGAAATCCTTCAAAAAAGTGTCATGTTTGCGCCAAACACTAAAATGCGAAGTGAGAACACTTGGCAATGTAAACGGTGTAAAGTGGCTTTACATTTACCAGATTGCGTCGAAAAGTATCACACACTTCAGGATTATTAGTTGCAGCTAATTTCTATAAATACGAATCAATTTTTCATTATTATATTAATAAATGAATTTTGTTAAGTTTTTTCTGTATTTTTCTATTATATTAAGAACTTTGTTAGTTTCATCTTAATTAAAGTTTTTTTTTTCAATTTTTATTTAATCTTATCATTTCTTTATAAACCGGTTGTATTACAAATAAAATAGTTTTACTTTTAAATAAATATATTAAATAAAAGTAAAAATATTTAAAAGTTTTCTTTTATGATAATTCCACGCATAGAGTCGTGCTAAATTTAATTTTTTTCATGCGTATACTATTCTTCGAGATTTAATCGTAAGGCAAGGGGTTAATTAATTTTATTCCTCCTAAAAATTAAAAAAAAAAAATATTTTACTGTTAACAATAGTTTCACATTTCATCAGGTAAGCAGTTTACAATATTAATTGGGCATGTTTTACTAAAGTCACCTTGTCAATATTTTTTTTTCTAGGTAAGCTATGCCGTCTTTACCTACCTATACGTCAAAATGGTAAACGGAGAAACTGACTCTTCAGCGATTCGCGTAAGAAATTTTCTTTTGGAATAGTAGAATAGAACAAATGTTTTATAAAAATAATGAATTTTTTTGTTTTTGCAGATTTTGCATGGAATTTTTTGCCTTATTGGAGTAGGGGCAGCTCTTACTATATTTTTATTGATTTACTTATCTACAGCTCTACGCAACGAGAAAAAGCACATAATTTTGGTAAACTTTCAGAAGATACTACTATCGGAGAATATTTCCGATTATAATAACATTTAGAAAATAATGCAGCAGTCAAAAGAAGCATCTGCGGACGAGATAAGCGATCATTTGTCATCAATTTTAGATTCACAAAATGATCCAGACTTAGCCGAATTTTCTGCATGTGTATGTAATCGATGATGCAGTTTTCCTTTTCATATATAAATATCCACAAAAATTACTTGCATTTTTAGGCTTTTGGATGTTTGTGTACTGCCTTCTTTACATTCTTACTAGGCATAGCTGCATTGATTGTTATTGTTACGCTAAATACGCAATTCCATCCAAAATTACCTGCAATGTTAAGTACAAACATTTTTGCACCCTCAACTTCAACAACAACACCGCAGCTCCCAGATAATTACACAAATAACTCAACTGAAGACATACAGAATGTGGTGACTGAAATTGCAAAGCGAACTGTAGTGAAACGGGGATATGATTTGGAAGATGATTCGGAGGACGAAACTCAGTTTCAAATGCTACCACCAGGCAGAAGACGCAAGCGATACTTACTTCATTGAAGGATTTAGTTTTAGATAATACAGGACATGCGCACAGACGGGATATGATTTTGTATTTCTCATCTGTGTTCATCTTGTTTTTTGTAGTAAGCACAACATGTCTCTCGTCGGTCACTTTTTCTGAAAAAAGGACTTTTTTTTTTAGTATTTTTAAAGAGCGCCTATTTTCTTGATTGTATCTTCTATGGATGGTATTTATGTAATATAAGCCTCTGTTATAAAATCAAAAAAGGGATCCGCTTATGGGGTTTGAGAATAATTGAATTATGGGCCTGGGTTAGGCAAAAACTAAAAAGTTTTGTTGTTCCATATTACACTACTGAGAAATTTGGATCGATGCTTAAAGACCCAAAAAATGTGGGTAAATTTAAGAAAAAAAAAATTAATATAGCTTAGAAGTGCCCCGATTTAAGACTAAAGCCTCGCAAAGCTATAATATTTTAGAGTTGTTTATTATTATTTTTTTGAGATGGATTAAAGAAGTTACCTAGTGCCTGATCCTGATGTCTGACTCTGGAAAGTACCCCGGATATTTCGAGAAAGACTGAATAAGAGTGTCTTTTTTCTCATAGCTGCTGCAACTGTGTATTAATACCCCTAAATAGGAGGAATTTTTGTTTATAGGGTGTTTGGAAAATAAAGTACAATGTTGTGTTGAAATGTTACTGCTCCAATATTTTTTTTCTGTTTTCCTGTATGATGATTTTTGTACGAATCAAAGGGTAAATTCAATTTTATTTCTGTTTTTATTTCCTCATCAATCCTACTGATCTATCATAAGTAACAACTCCCCAGTCGATGAACAAAATCGCATCAATCTGGAAAGTTTTGAAGTCTGTATATTTTAAATTGTATTTTGCACTAAGCACTACCCTGGAAGACATATCATGATGAGCTCATCAATGAGCTCCCCATGAGCAATCAGGTGAACGTACTAATAAAATTTATTCGCGTTTGAATCAAATTCGGGAAAAAACTCATTTACTTATTCACAGATAGTGTGCATGAGAATTGCATCTCTTTCATTTATTTAGAAATGTATTCTGTGCTTCTTTTTTGTGCATTTTACAATTTTAGATGAGCACTTCGATGAGTACATAATGAGTGCTACGATGAGCTTATTAATGAGCATGTCAATGAGGGTCTCGATGAGCTTATTAATGAGCATGTCAATGATTGTCACGATGAGTCTATTAATGAGCATAGCAATGATTGTCACGATGAGCATGTCAATGAGTGTCATGATGAGTTCATTAATAAGAATCTGATTTTACGATTGATTTCATATATTTTTCCGAATTCACACTCCGGTTGCAAAACAAACTCTAGAGACGCTGAGGCGTAAGGATTTTGGCATAACATCTTGTTCAGCATATGGGCGATAGTCGTTTTGGGGAAAACAAATCCAAAAATTTATTTAAAATAAATAATTTAAAAACTTAAATAAATAAATCACAAAAATCAATTCAAATTTTCCTCGAAATGTCAATTGGCACGGTGATGACAAGAATAAATATTTATTTATTGCTGGTTTAATATATAGGGAGCAGTTTCATGATATCCAATGAGCCCTTCGATGAGATTTAATGATTGCTCATCAGGAGGCTCATAGGGACTTAATTTTCTATATGTTTCTTCAAGAATTGCAAACACCTTGAAACTTTTCAGTCAGTATTGGTTTACATAATAACTGCGCCCCTTGCGGGGCAGGAGACAAGGTAAAACTCTGAGCAATTTCTACTAGGGTAGGTATATATTATTGAACACGAAACGAAATTTCGAATGGAAATTTTCGTTCATCTGGCACCATTGAATATTTCGAGCAGAACTTTTCGGACATTTTCTCGTAGACATTTCACTTGTCGAGTTATTGAAGTGCGTAATAGTTTATGCAAACAAACAATCATGGAAGTAGTTGTTATAAAATTTATTTGAGACTTTTACTTTAAAAAACAATGAGATAATAACTATGCATTATTTTTACGGCCAAGCTTACGAATACTAATCAATACAAAACGTTGGTTAATTTTGTTGGTCAGCCATCCAGATTTGGCACACGTCTTTACTTTCAGGAGGCAATACGATATGGTCGCAATCCACAGCTTTGAATGGGCTGTAGTGAAGCGCTCTTCCATTTTGGACATACTTCCAATTCCATAATATCCAAAATTTGTGATAACGTGTGTGTTTAGACGGTAGAGTAAGTGGAGTCAGCTGGAGCAGACGTTCCATCGTGCGTGTTACTGGTGCCAAAGTGTTAAATAGCGTCATCAATCTTTAGTGGAGTGCAGTGAAATTTTTTAAATATCTACCACGTCATAATAACTAAAATCCGCCGCGCCGTTTTTTAATACATCATAAAATAAAACAATACCAGCCAAGTCCAGGGCTTTTCTATGCCCTGCCGGCATTCCACAAGCCAGCAGCACAGTACGGTAGCGTTTATCTAATCTCCCATGTACATCAGTGATCAGTTAAGGTCATTAGCCCTTGTCACTGATCAACAATATGGGTGTCCCCAGCTGTGGTCATTGAGGTACTGAAAGCAGCAAATAGGCATAACACTATTGCTGTTTTTTTTTACCTCGCTGTGTCGTTGACTGCAGCTGGTTGCCCCTAAATAAATATTTGTGTTGTTGTGTGTCGCTCTTTCTTCTGCTTTTTTTTTGTTTTAGTTTGGAACATGCAGAATTTTATTTTCGAATTTTGCAACATTTGCGGATTGGGGGCAAATCGTTTTTCGGTGTACTGCCACCTTCAATCAAAAAATCCGGCAATTCTTGCGCTAAGTGAAACCAAGGTCGTTTCTGATGCTGATTCTAATCAATATCACGTCCCTGGTTATAGCTTAGTGCCTCTTTTTTCTTCACATATATATTCGGAATGATGTGGCCTTTACCATTCTAAAAGATTTTCCACCTTCTGCCAATCCTGAGTTTAATTACATCTGGATTAGGTTCAAACTTCGCAGGCACATCAGCTACTTTTGCTTCCTTTATCGCAGCCCAAACATGTCTGATGTCGACACGGTATCCGCATTTGACAATATCTCCAACAATATTGATCATTTGCTTTCTGTCTCCCCCTCTTCCGAAATCGTCCTGGCAGGCGATTTTAATGTCCATAACATACCGTGGCTCAGACATTCATCTACCACAAGTTCTGCGGGCCGATTCGTTGAACTATTTTGTGAATCTTTCAATTTGCATCAGCTAGTGGATGCACTGACGAGAATCCTTGATGCAGCTGGAGATAGGGCCAATTTACTAGATTTGTTTCTGTCATCTTACCCTGACAAATATTCCATCCCAGTCGGCTCCCCTCTTGGTAATTCAGACCACTGTCTAATCACGGCTCAATTTATCACCTCAACTCTGCGCCGCCCTATTTCTACACCTACAAGTAGGCTTCTCTGGCACTATAAGAACGCTGATTGGGAAAGTATCAATCAGTATCTTAGAGATATAGATTGGTCGGTCTGTTTTGCTTCGAGGGATGCTGATGAATGCACATTAGAACTTAGTAACATACAAAGTCTAGGCATGCGTGAATATATTCCGTATTCTTACAGCAGATCTCAACAACAGCAAAATCGCTCTTGGTTTAACGATAAGTGCAACCAAGCTATAAAAGCGAAAGAGCTGCTTTTCGTGCCTATCAAGTGCATCCTTGTCCAGAACTGAAAGAAATCTACAAGACTGCACGGAACATCTGCAAGTCCATTATCCAGAGAGAAAAATTTCTTTTTGACCAGAATGTTAGACAAAGAATCTTGGCAAGCCGCAAAGGTAGTGAAGGTTTCTGGTCCCTGGTCAAAACCATCAGGAACAACTTCAGCAGTTCCTCTATACCTTCACTACTTAATAATGGTGAAGTGGTTGTTGACTCCCTGGATAAAGCTAATGTATTGGCTGCTAGAATCGCATCAAATTCTTTTCTTCCACCCACTTCACAGGCACCTGTCGTGCATCCCCTGTGCGGATGTGTACAAGAGCCAATACACATCCGTACGAGAGATGTGTTCAAGGTCCTTAAAGGTATCAACGTCTCTAAAGCCGCAGGCCCTGATGGTTTCTCGCCCCTATTAATTAAAAGCTGTGCCTCATCCTTGGCTAAACCTCTGCGCAAACTATTCTACCTGTCCTATTCGACAGGAAAATTTCCAACTGCTTGGAAACTAGCTCACGTTCAGCCTATTCCCAAGAAAGGAGAGGGTAGCGATCCCTCAAATTGCAATCACTTCAATTCTTTCAAAGGTTTTTGAATCTATAATTAACTCCAAATTAATGAAGTATCTGTAAACCAATCAGCTCATCAACGATCGCCAATACGGCTTCCGGCACGGTCGCTTATCTGGAGACTTGCTGACTTTTCTTACGGAACGTTGGAATCGTAGTCTTCACAATTTTGGTGAGTCCAAAATCGTTGCTCTAGATATTTCAAAGGCCTTTGATCCATCCAGTCCAGGTCCAGCCCTTTTAGCCAAACTCAAAGCACTTGGTCTTTCCCCTCCTCTTCTATTATGGATTGAAAGTTTTTTATCTAGTCGCCAAATACGTGTTGTATTAGATGGCGTTATATCTGAACCTCATCCTATTAATGCCGGTGTCCCCTAGGGCTCTGTTATTTCTCCGACTCTATTTCTAATCTTCATTAATGATCTGCTTTCCCTTACTTTCAATCCTATCCATAGCTTTGCTGATGACAGTACCCTTGATTTCGCATACTCTTTTGACATCCTTGCGGATTCCAGAGGGAACGCCACATGTGTTAAACGAGACTACATGATTAGATCATTGAATACCGATCTTGACAATATTCTCGCTTGGGGCAAAGTGAATCGCGTCGAATTCAATGCATCTAAGACCCAAAGCTGTCTCATCTCATTAAAACAAGACCATCACTTAACCACTCCCGTTTCGTTTGATGGTGCATTAATTTCTGATTCACCGTCACTAAGCATTCTTGGCATTAATATTTCCAGTAAGTTAACCTGGACAGATCACATCTTCTCGGTAGCCAAAGAAGCATCAAAATGTCTTGGTTTTTTGAAAAGGTGTAAGAAATATTTCAGCCCATCAAATATAGCGCTCCTCTACAAGTCCTACATCAGACCTAGAATCTAATACAATTCCCATATCTGGGCCGGGGCTGGTCGCATAGCCTTAGCTTCATTGGATATTGTCCAAAAGAGAGCCTGCAAGCTCATTGGCGATGTGGAAATTACTCGTCATATCGACTCGCTCCTTTATCGCTATATGCATGGTCAATGTTCTGATAAAATATCTAGTCTAATCTCTTGTAGAATAGTTCCTGCACGTAATACTCGCGCTGCATCCCGCGCTCATCCTTTTACCCTTCAAATTACCTTCGGCCGTACACTAAAATTCCGTGATGCTTTCTTATCCCGAACTGTGCGAATGTGGAACAGTCTACCATCTTCTGTTTTTCCTCTGGCATGCAACCTGCGAAAGTTTAAGGGCGACATACATCGGCACCTCCGCCGCTCTCCTCATATCCCTTAATCCTTTCCCTATGTCCTTTCTGCCACGCTGTGCTGCTTTGCATCATAGGGTATCCCCTGAGCTTGGCTTAATAATATAAAAAATAAAAACACGACAAATACAGTAGATTGGGACATTCCAATATTTAGATCTTGGACCGTCCCACCTTGATAACCACCTTCAGCAAAGAATTCATTGCCGCAGCAATTTTTAATATCGGTGGTATTGATGTAGAGCGGACGGTTGGTTTAAATTTATCTTGCATCTCGTCTAATAAATATTTAAATGCATCCTTTGAAAGCCGGTTGTATTTCATGAATCTTGAAAGATTAAAATGAATTTGATTAGTCGCAAATGCTTACAAAGCCTTACTGTTTCGTAGGTGTCTCACATATGTTAGACTGATCGCGAATTCGCTTTCGAATAATCCTTAAATTTCCCCCCTCCTCTTCAAAAAATAATGCATTGCTATCCATTTTTGAAATAACAATACTTGAATATTTTTCTGAAAGGAATGAACCGTAACCCCCGGGATATAATACAAGCCATGAAGTCGCCGAAGGCACCGACTCATTAAAAAACCTTAACGTGCCGGGTACAGCATGCAGTAAGAGCTCAGGCCCAAAATACATTCACTTGACTGCTGAAGTCAACTAAGTTACATTCACGGCCACTAGTCACAAGAAGCCATGTTTCTGAATATGCATAAATGTATGTATTTTCATGTAATTAATAATTTTTTCTTCCATTTTATTTTTTTACAGAATTCTTACAATACAATATGAATTAATTCACACAGGTAAACAACTTTTCTGATTGATAAATAAAATTCCGATTAATTACAAATCCCCCGCCATATTGAATAACCTACCATTTTTATACTTCAATGTTGGTAGTACTGGGGCCACGAGCCACAAAATTTGAGATTTGCCAAACTTGGCCACGGCCCCAGCGTGGCTTGTGGACTGTGGCAGCGAATGTAACTTTGACAATTCATTTACATTGGTTCAGAGGCTTGCATCCAGTGGCCTGTGGCTTGTGGCCGTGAATGCCCAAAATACATTAGTGTTCTAATAAAATAAAAATTTATTGGCATAAATGTTCTACATACATTCGTCTAAATGAAAATGAATAAACTTTTTCCTGTCATGAAATAGGTACAAAATTTATATAAAAAAAAACAAAAACAAAAAGCAAAATCTTTAAATTAACTTAGTACTCTTCACCAATATTACTGGCTCTTTTATAAAACGCTCGACTATATTCACCAGGTCCAGCCCGGCTCAATAATCCATAGCATCCTCGTCTATACATAATAATGGCAACAAATGTTAATGGGATGCCAATTAAAAGTCCAATCATAATTCCTATAAGGACAGCACCATCCTTAGATGGATTGTTACCATAAATATCGGTGCATCTTAAATTCTTTTTTTTCTCGTGAATATCATTGATGGGAACATCTTTCCATTCTGGCGGATATGAACAAACGATGCTATGTGAAAGTACTGGTGTCGATTGTAAAATTTGCGGATAAAGAGTGTGAATCATCCAGTGATTTTCACAATCACATCTCCAGGGATTTTCACGTATATCGATTGTGTTTAATTTATCCCAACGTTCTAAAAAAATAAATGATTAAAAAATTTCCCTAAAATATTTTACAATTTGGAGGAAAAAGAAATTTTTCATTTACCGAGTAACGTTTTTTCTAACAAAGTTAAATTGTTATTATGCAGGAAGAGCTGAAATGAAAAGGACAACCAGAAATTTAGTTAAGACTGTGAATGCTATTAAAAGAAAAATAAAAGAAAAGTGCTGAAGTCTACAAGTTACAAACCTTTTCAAGTGGAGGAAAGTCAAATGTTGTTTCGTTTTTCCTTCCCCTGCAAAATGCATTTGCATCTAAATAGCTCAACACTGGATTATTTGTGGCGAGAAGTTCTTTTAAATCTGAAAGTATAATTGGAAAAATAATTTTATAATTTCAGACTAAAAATATTTTTGTTTTGTAAGGAAGCAACACGAAAGTTATTCCAAACATTAGTATAACAGAATAACTTCATATTTTGGTGAGTATGTATACATTGTACGAAAAACTTATTCATTTTTGTTAATATTTTAATAGTCTTATAATTAGACAAACAAAAAATTGTATGGGTGGGTAGTGTTTCACATTTCTCGCCCTTTTTAATAATTTCGAGAAAAGAAAACACACATTTTTTTTCTCGAGATTTCTCGTGAGAATATAACTAATCTAATGCACTCTATAATATAAACTGAAATTCATATTTTTGTTATACCTCAAAATAAAAAATTGTACCGTAAAAATAAATTCTTCAAGTTTTACAAAACTATATAAAAAGGTTTATAAAAATATTATAATAAATTTAATCATTTTTGTGATTTAAAATAATGTTTTAAGATACACAGAGAATCCAAAGTAGAATCTCCCATCCTTGTTCTTTTTTTTTTTTTGGTAACATAATCTGTTGCAATAGAAAAATTCAGCTCATTTTGCGTAGAAGTTGGTTTAATGGTCAGAAGTGCATCCAAAAGATTCTGCAAATTTGAGGTTCTCTTCCCATTTGCTTCAAATATTTTAAATTCCTTTGTTAATTATTGAAATTTGTCAGCATTCGGACTTTCATATTCATTTAAACTTTTTGTAATTGCAAAATTTATTTGTTGCTGTAGACTTGCTTCTTCTTCTCGATCTGGACATTCTTCAATATTTTCAGTTTCATCAGTTTCTTCAGTACTAGTTTCGAAAATTCTAGATGATATAGATTTAGCCAATTTATATATCTCTTGTCTTGGTGCCATGTCAAAAAAACTAACATTTTCTTTATGTGACATACAATCAGGATTCTGTAGGAGCCTAATAACAGATACTAAAGTTAAAATCCCTCCTTTTAGACATTTCCTCCCTAACTGCGTTAAGGAAGTCTTGACTTAAATTAGTGTTTAATTTTTCCAAAGTTGGAAACAAAAACATGAGAACTCCTTCAACAGATAATAGTGTAGAATCTTCTCGGCTAAGAGTTTCAATTGTAATCCGGAGTGGTTTTAATGTTACTAATATTATTTTAGTAACCTCAACATAGTCGTCATTCCATAAACTACCCAAATTTAATTCAATCAATAATGCTTTTTTGATTGGGCCGTTAACTCTTACAAATCTTTCTACCATAGCCTCCATTGTATTCCATCTAGTAGAACAATCTAAGATTACTATTAGCTCTTTTTCTCCTCTTCCACTACATATTTTTGTAATATAGCATTTTTAACGGGGGAGTTTTTAAACATTTGTATATATTTTTCGAATGGATTTAATAGCTTTTTCGATTTGGGGTTGCAAATAAAAATCAACGTCTTCCACAGCTTCTATATCAGAATCATCATCAGAGTTATTATTTTCATTTTCTAAATCTTGTATTTCAGATACGTTATCAGATTCCAGTTCCTCGATACAAGCAAAGTTATCAGGATGCCTCTTCTTGGTATAAAATACTTTCAGAACAGCCAAATGCAACCCGTGATTGTAACAAAGTTGGTGGTGAAATTGAGAAGATAATCTTCCAAATTTCTGCATTACAGCAGCACCATTACTCATTGTAGCTACTATATCGTCATTAAATATGATATTAAACGATTGTAATTTTTCTTTTACTAATTCCAATGCTTGTTCAGCAGGGAAACTACCAACGACAGGAACCATCCCTAAATTGTCTGAATCTTTGTTATTATAGTAAAGGTGTACGTACATCCATATATCTTTTATTTTTCATGCTAGTCCATTCATCAATGGATATACTGAATTTTTTACCATTATCTTTGTGTTTAATTATTTTTTTAATCAGCTGTTGTTTTATATCTTCATAAAAGTTCAGCATTAATTGCATCACTTTGGTAGAGTTTCGTGGTAAATTAAATCCTTTGCCACTCATAGATGTTCTAATGAATTCACTTTTAGTAATTCTGTGAAAAGATATTCCATCAACAGCTACTAACTTTGAAATTAATTCTCCCATAGTTGGTCGTTTTAAGAAAGATTTAATTACTGAATTATCTCCGTACCTGTATCTTTTGGCATCTTTTGAGCTGCTTTGACCATCATTGTTTTCTTCTCTTTTATACTCATGTACACCTTCATGATGCCTACGCAGACCAATAGTCGCCGAACCTTTGCATGAAAGTGATTTAAGACATATCTTACATATTGCCAAATCTTTATTCCTTTCACTTTTTTTAAAATGTTCTCAACAGTGCTGGTAAATTTTACTCATTTTGTGGGTAATTGCTGGTTTCTATTTTTTTAATTAAAATAATTTTAAAAACAAAATTTATAATAAAACAACTTCTTACCTTAAATTTATTATATAGGTTTATCTTACAAATATGGTAATTCCTATATTTAAAAAAAAAATATTTTTACATACAAAAATCTTTCAGAACAAATAAATTATCGGGAATTCCCCGAATTGTTAAGTATAAAACAACCACAACCACTGAAGTTTGAGACAATTATGAATAACAAAATAGAAAACTAACGGTGTTTTTAAAAAAATTGTATGACAATGATGAATATAGCGCTGTTTAGAAACAACGATTTTACATGGATATTGCATCAATATCGAAAGGAAATTGGTGTGTGTAACTAAATTTCTCGAGAATTGTGATTTTGTAATTTTCTCGAGAATTTCTCGAGAAAAAATTCTCGAGAAGAAACTAGGGGAATCTTAACGGTTTCCGAAATAACGATACTTCAAGATATTTGGATATGTTTTTATGGAACAACTCTGTAACTACTGAACGTTACACTCCATGATGGTGATTTAGTTAGATATTAGATAATCATTGGATCTTTCCAATGGTCTATAAATTTTTGATCTACTCTGCTCGGTTTTGAAGTTATTGCTCAACAAAGCTAAAATTTCGAAATTTTAACTCGTTTATTTTTTTTAATTTATTTATTTAAAGTTTCGTTTCCAAATGTCTTATCACACTCTGTACCCACAATGTAACTCTTTCTGCGTCTTTCCAATTTTTCTTAAGTAGGGTTATTACTGAAATCTTAAAAAACACGAAAAGTTAATACGACTTTGCGTCAAATCTGTGCGTATTATCATGATCAAAATTTCACATAGTTCGAGAAAAAGCATAACCTTAGGTAATGACGTGTCCAAAATAAAGATTTCTGGGTTTTATATATATGTAATCAGCTTTAGAAAATTCTCAAATTGATAAAATTTGCAATAACGTAATAATGGTACATCAAGAATAAATTTGTAATTAAGTATGGAAGATATTGAAGTGGAAGAGGAAAGTTGCTATTATCAGAGACGAATAACTATCACATTTATGATATTATTGGAAAGAAAGTTCAATTTGTAACAAAGATCGAACCTTTTTCTGTTTATTTTTAAAAACTCAAATTGTTTACTTCAATGATAAAGCAAATAAAGTCAATAATATTAATCATGTTAACGACAAAAATTTCTTGCTTTTATATATTTTGCATACAATTTGGCGTTTTTAGTTCATTTCATCACCGTCAGATGGAATGAAAGGCTTTCGGAAAGCATTCACTTGTTTTGAAAGCTCTGCGGCGGGCTGTAGTGTGCAGGCTCGGAAAGTATATACCGCCATTCTTTGCATTAGGTATATGAGTGCAGATTTCGCGGAATATTTTAAGTTTTATTATTGGTAATTTCTTATTTTTGCTTCGGAGGCACGAAATCATTTACATAAACTGTAAACTGAATGTTACTAGGTATGTAAATTTGTGCATATGAAATAAATATTCCTCTAACCCGTTAAACAGAAATAGACCATTTTGTTTTTTTTTTTATGAAATTTTACAAGAAGGTTGGCAATGTTGCGATCCATATATGACCAAGATACGGTCTTTTGAAATTTGAAAAATGTAGGAAATTTTGTTTAGTAGATGTAACGTTATTATCGTATCGCCATGAAATAAATGTTATTTATTTTGGGAAGCTTTGAGGTTTCCGAGAAAAATTAATCAAAGTCATTTTTATGAAAATTTGCTTTCAATTATAATGGATATTTCGATTTTCATTGAATATCTCAAAATGTGCAGTCCCGATATTTTTTATTTTATTGTATAGATCTTAATCCCTAATAAGATTTAGTGAAGCTGTAGGAAGGAGAAAATGGTTGTTGGAAAAGTCAAATCTAACTCTTTAAAGTAGTTCTTTGGTAATCTAGTTAATAAAGTGGTAAAACTGACATTGTGTGAACATGGCCAAAATTATATGAAACATTACAACTCACAATTCTTTCTTGGAAGAGTTTTATTTGATGAGCGGCTTCAGTAAAATAAAATTTGCCCAAGCAATAAATGAAGCCAGGCAAATTACAAGGAAAAGGGTCTGACCAACAGCACAGAGCGCACACATTTCGTTCGCCCCTTCTTGCTCCTCACGAAAAGCGTTTTATAAGTTAAAAAAAAAATGTATGAAAAATCCGACAGCAAATCTAAAATCTCGCCATGCTTATGCAATCCTACTGCTGTGCAGATGGCCGAAATGCTTTGGAGTACAATGCACACGCATACCACAGCATCATATATGCCTTTGCATGTACATATAGCGATTTGCTTCAATTTTCAAATTGCATACTTTTATGCGTTTATGTTCCACTGTGCTTTTAAGAACAGGAATCGTGGGCTTTTTTGCTGGTAACTCCCCTTAAACATATCTGGCGAAAAAGTTTAATATATCCCAGAAAGTAGGCAATTATCTTTTGGGAATGAGCTTTTTAAGCCATTATATATATGTATGGGTGTCTTGACTATTTTATGTTGCTCTTGATCAAAACCCTCGAGAATACTTCCCAAGCCATGAAACAGAAGTCTATATGTGTGCGTTTGGAGTCCATTCTCTAAAATATTCTACATTGATATTTTAGAGAAAGTGCTGAACATTGACTGTATTTATGCTATAGAGCCTAAAGTACTATCCATACAGGAAAATAGTCTTCTAGTAATTTAAAGCTTGGTTGCGAGGCTTCCCAAAGGCTACACTTACTATATACCTTAGTTAACAATATAATAAAATAGTTTTGAATAAAAATGATACGTCTTACCATTTTCCGGTCAATAACTCTCAGCTGAGTAATAGTTGCAATAATGTGCGGCCGTAATCCGAATCTTAGGTAGATTGATTCGAATTCATCGGACCACAGCACATTCACATAAGCAATTATTACTCAGTTGATAGTTTTTGTTTGAGGATTCGTAGTCATTTGGTTAAGATAAATTTTTTTAAATAATTTTGTTAGGAAAGGTATACAAATTTTATTTCGGTTGTTGTTTGTTCATTTTACATAAGAACACTGAATGTTAGGACTCCGTTGGGGCTCTCATGTGGTAGCGAGGGAGTCTGTTTCGTGGCTTGTGAAGTATTATCGATTATACGATATTACTATATATCGATTGTTTTGTCCTGATATATCCATAGATCCTACATGTAGTGGGGAGTGAAAGGTATTACTTAAGCTTTCACCTTTTTTCTTGATATCTTATGAAAATCTGGAGGAACTTGAGACCTCTATTGAATTCATATCAGTTAAACGCACGATTAATAGGTTGTCTTTTGTAGTATCAAACTCACACAAATTTAAAATGACCACACGATGTCCAGTACTTATTCTGACAGAAAACAATATTTCTTTATCAGAATTTCTCCTCATTTAAATAAATTTATGTCGATTTCGATAGTGTTAACTGCTGCGCCCCGTGCGAAATCCCATTTAGCACGCACTGTTACTACACTTCACTTAATTAGCTGCCTTCCTTGCCGAAGGTGCGAATAATAATCTAATTTTTTTTTTTAACGGAAGGTGTAAGTAACAGAGATGCGAATGTATTCCGCCACGATGACGGGCTGTCAAGTGACAGGTATTTACCTACTGTATTAACTACGTTTTCTAAGAGGATTTTATGCTACCCAAGTTTACAATAGGCCCAAATCAGTGTTGCACTTTTCTGGCAGTGGAGCATTGAAGCCCATCGAAAATATGTAACACCGAGAAATAATGCAGTGCAAATTAGGGGAAGTTCAGGGCAAAACTACTAGTGTTGCAGTGAAGTCCCATTGAAATCGATATTAATGCTCCTTAGCGAGAAAATGACATGTGCCAACAGTTTATTTGACTGATTGACAACTGTCACTCCGACTATTTTTCATTTTATCTTTTCAGTAAATTTCAAAAGTAATTCCAATTATCTTTAGGCAATTTCATCCCCACGGTTAAATATCGGTAATTAATAAAGTACAGGAAAATATTATTCGATTATATAAAATTTCTTTGATCTTGTACATTCATATGAACTACTGCCTATTAATCACTTTTAGTTTTACTTACTCTGCAGCTGACTAAATGCTCCTTTTCCAATTTTTTTCAGATCCGGTAAGTACGAAATACTCAGCATTTCCAGTTTTTCCAGGCGTGGGAACACACTGAAAACAATGATTGCAATCATTATCAAAATTTATTTATTTCCTATCATATAACTATTATTTGAACGGAAAACTCTTACTTTTCTTCGCTTAACTCTTTGAAGATATTTTCATCCAAATTTAGCTTTTTTAAATTAACCGCAAATTCTAATGCTTTCGGAAGCATTGTGAACAAATTTCCTGTGAGCAATAAATTCTCAAGGTTTTTAGGCGCATGCAATAGATGAGGAGGTAGCTCAGATAGTTGCATATTTGACAAATCTAAGGTCTGAAATTTTTATAAAATATTCAATAAAAACGAAATTCAAACTTCAAAATGGATATAAATAAATATTGCAAATTTACCTTAATATGCCAAAGGCTCGATATTGCTATTTCCGTCAAATGATCAATAACATGAAACGGGTTTGAATCTAAACTCAAACTCTCCAATTTTGGGAAATGTTCGAAAACATCTGGATCAAGAGAATGAAGTTGATTGTTGCCCAAATTAAGTTCCTTTAAATGCTCCAAGGGTTCATAAAGTGTTGGATTATATTTGCCTTCAAAAACAGCCGGAAATAGAGCTTTTGATGTCAATTGATTATTGGATAGGTCCAGAACTTCAAGTTGGGTAAGCTCTTTAAATGCGCTTTTCTCAATTTTATCGATTTTATTATTGTTAATGTATAGGCGCTTCAATTGTAAAGTGGGAAATGGTGGTACAGTTTGCAAATTATTATGATCCATGCGTATCGTTTCAAACTGTACATCACCATAACGCAACACGTCGATATCATCTTTTGTGAAAAATGTTGATAAATTTATTCGTGAACAATCTAAAGTTTTTGTATGAGCATCGCAGTGACAACGTTTACACAATGAACTTGTGGTAATGTTAATTGTTGGATGTTTTGTTGTCTAGAAAATTTGTAATTGGTAATTATTTTGCATATCTTTAGGCTTCTTGAGAATTTGGATATGTAGACATTTGTATAGGGTGACTCAATGGAATTACTTACAGTCGTTATGGTTTCAGTTGTTGTTTTTGGAGGCTCTGTTTTCTGTGTTTCAACACTACTAACTTGTGTTATCAAGAAAGGCGTTGTGATTAATATGAATATAGTAAACTTCATCTGAAAATATTCAAATACATACAAATACATATGTTTTAAGTTGAAATTCATTTAAATAAATGGTCGTGTCTTGTGAAGCAAGGAATAGCTAGAGATTATCAGACAGATTTTTTCTGTTCTTTGTGGTGATGAAGTTAATCAGGATAATATATCTTGCGGAAATACTTATACTTATTCAATTTTCTACTAATCAATAACATCCCCACTTATCGTTTTTCAATTGTCTATATAGTTTTGGCGATATATAAATTGATCTAATTATTAGTTTTCGGAAGGTCCACAATCATTCAGCTCTTAACGCTTATAATCATTGTCACAACATGTCTACCACAAAACGAGTCGATAGATACCTACGACTTTAAATTAAAACTACGAGATCCCTACTTCAAGAACTGATGAACTTCCATTCTTGAAATATGCTAAGTTTTCATAAATAAATAATAAAACCTTTTTGAATGAGGAAATACTTAGAAGTTCCATATTCTCGGAATTGACGAAGAAGAATGACCCAATGAAACTTCTTTTCAAGGCTGTGATTTCCTGGAGTACAGCGACGTGCCTAGCCCTTGGGGCATTTGGGGCAAGCTGAGAGAACCCGCCTTTTCCGATACTTATTTTAATAAAACTTTTTTCCGATTAAATATTTGAATTCAGTATTTTAAAAAAATTAACAAATAATTGATAGTGGATCTGGTGATTCGTCACTGTCACCATATTTATTAACTCCAAACTCTCTCTCTCTCTCTCTCTCTCTCTCTCTTGCTCATTTGATAAAAAGTAGCCGTCACTCAAAATTTATTTTTCGTGCTTTTACTTTTGCATGGCGGCCAATCCTACTAAGCGTTCCTGGCTCATTGTCGATCGTAGATAATTTTTAATAATTTTCAGCTTGAAGAAACTCTGCTCTCCTGATGCTACTGAAACGGATAAACTTAACAATATTCTCAAAGTAATGACAACGTTGGGCACAATCGAGAGAATATCATTTTTACGATGAAACCCAAAACTTCAATTTGGGATTGATCGCAGACAGATTCATAATTTCGTCACACAAATCTATGCCATATCCATGTTCTCCCTATATGTTAACATTCTATGCAAATCGTGTAATACATCGTTGGATGGCTCTTTTTGAGCTGAATAGAAGTTAGTATTGCACCTATGTAGTTCCAAATCCCATTTTTTGGTTATTTCATAATCCATTCCCATTTTGTGCATCATTAGGAATGAGTTAACGTCACATGCTACCCAGAAACCCATTTTGAGTATACTCCTTCCTCCTTCTTCTCCCTCCATTATCGATTAGAGGCAGGAGCTAACACTCGCAGGCATTGTATTTTTAGCAAGTGGCCTAATCAGACCCGTCATAACATACCAGAAGTTATAAAGATACACACTTTTTGTGAATACAAGCTGTAAATTCCCAAAGATACTAGAGGATGTCGATAACACATAGAAGGTAATAACTGGTCTGAACTATCTCAATTCTGCACTGTCACTCATGACTTCAATGCAGCCCAGCTCAGTGATATTAGTGACATGATGAGGAATGCTTTACAAGAAGGTTCTAAGCTAGATTTTAATACGGGAGGTGTTGTGACTAACGAAAAGATGCATTTTTGGACCGAATGTAATTGCGAACAATTCGATTCCATGTTGTAGCACTAAGCCAGAAATATAAAAATTCAAGAACCACTTCAGCAATATTTCTCACAAAACTGCGAACTGGTGATTTCAACGAGAGACTTGCGACATTGTTTAATATGTCAAGGCAAAACCTTGAGCGATTGATTTGTATAGCACATGAATGCCTTATCAATGACTACGTTGTCCGTTGGACCCTGTGAACAGAAATGATATTATAGATCTATATCTGACTATACCAAAAGCTATATATGGAGACGATGAAAACGCGAAAGCAATTGTAGTATGCGACGGGACTTACATCTATATACATAAAAGTGGTATTACTCCGATCGGACAAGGTATCAAGACAAGCGTTTTCGGAATTCTTGTTTCAAATGTTAATATCTTTCCAATAATTAATTACTTATTTCAATTGAAACGGATACATTTACTGGCATCATCCTTTCCACAAGTGTATCATAGATCTCTCCAAGCTGGTAGTGCACTAGTTTGATCGCATCAAACCTACTTTCCCAACGCGTATCATACTGACAGCTCTTTAAGTCAGAGTCAGGATCGCATTCGCATGAAATATTGAGGCGCAATTCAATGGCTCTTTTAGAACCGTCTGGTGCCAAAAGTAAGAACTGGATCACTAAACTCACTTTAGAAATCTGGATCTTTGATTCATCTCAAATCTGAGTTACTCATCTCTAATTGAGAGCGGCCTTATTACCAGAGCAGACTGTATTCAACGCATTTTCTCATTTTTATGTTTAGTGTTATGTTTGAGTGATAAAATATAAACAATTTTCTTAAAGAAAGTACTTAGATTTTTATGCTGGTAAATGTACAAGGAATTAAATAACAAAATTTCTGAATAAAACTTTTAGTACGGAGGCTTATTTACATTGTGAAGCAGGTTGAAGTTGAAAGATATCCATTTTCCCATAAGAACAAATGCTAAGAGAAGTACATACGAAATCGTACCACTCTAATACTTTTGTAAGTAGCAAAATCGTTTTGTGTCACGGCCTGGAACATCAAGACGGCAATGCCTCAACGCAACTCAAAATGAGAATAATCACACCGACAGGTGATAACTGACGGGCTATGCCAGCTTCACTCTGAAATAAACAAAAATGAACAAAACATTTCTTGTTATTTTCATATGAATCATCATTTTCATTGTGTTTAAGGGGGTATTCTAGTCTAGAAATTCGAAAAAATCGATTTTTTTTGTTTTCATATTTTCAAAGTTTAACTATTCAAGAATATGCCTACAAGAGGATTTTTCAAATTTGTATCTTTATATTTAGTGTTCACTTGCATCCAGCTGCTAACAGTTGAATTCTAACTTCCAAAACACGTGGACGTATGGACTTTAAGAGGTAACGCGTCTGCAACGGCTAAAAAAAAAGTTTTTTTCAAGAATTTTTTTCTCGCAAAATTAAAGGTGTTTAAAAAAAACCTTTTAAGGGTATTATCGGGCATACATTGAACTTTATTGATAAATTTTTGACAGCAAAAAAAAAACAAAATGGCGGCTCCACAGCCATCTTCCCGGGACATGTTTCGGAGCAAGTTTGACGTGCTTGGAGGCGACCTCCATTTTCAAAGGAAAAAATTTTTTTTCTTGCACGGGACCTTTTTTTTCTTATTCTATAGGGTTTAAACTATTTTTCAAGTCAATAAAAAAAAAACGATTTTTCAAAAAATTTACAGTGGTGTTACACCTTAAACGCGTTTTTCTCGAAACTGCCTTTTTCAAGACGATGTCCACGATTTCTCAAGTTCTACTGGACCGATTTATTTGAAATTTTTTTGAGAGTCTTCTTTATAGACTTGTCTATGTCCAGAGCTCGCCGCATTCCAAAAGTTCAATTTGTACTATTTTTAAAAAATTCGAAAATGTCAAAAAAGGGGTACAAAAATTGCTTTTTTTTTTAGGCAGCGGCCATTTTGTGAAAATTTTTTTTTTCAATTTTTCCCTAGTTCCGGACATAGCGACATTACTCTAGACTAATAACTTTCTTTATTTTTTTTCGGATTGCTAGGCGGGTTGGAATCGTGGGTATGATCACGCGCCAATTTTTTGAGGCCCCCACTTCATCAGCTGCTAATTTTTTGAATTTTTAACTTTTTTAATTTTTTAATTTTTTTCTGTATTCTTGCAATATTAATAAATAACTCATAAAAAAATGGATAGAAAAATATTGATTGCTTTTTTTACGGCACTTCAAAAATCACCTAAAATTCGGGCCTCTAGACTAGAATACCCGCAAACGTGCTTACATTGCCATACCGTCTGGATTACAATGTCATCGGAGAAATAGACGTGTGGTATTCTTAGATGAAATCATCCATTACCGTATTCACTTATCCCTCGATTTCCTACTGGATCTGACCTCCCGATAGTATTAATAGTTTCGGCGATAGTTTTTGCATATGTACATAAATACATACGTGTAATCGTATAATAAGTCTCATACAGTGTGCTAACTTGACGTCAACTTAGCTCCACATCCAGTTTCCTTTAGATAAAAGGACACGACAAATTTATGGATTTCATGACAAATTAACGACAAATTCCAAGATGTATAATTTTCCAATCCGATAAGTTTTGGCCGAGTTCCAGTGAGTTGCGGTGCTAACTTGACGTCAACTTAGCTCCACATCCAGTTTCCTTTAGATAAAAGGACGCGACAAATTTATGGTTTTCACGATAAATTAACGACAAATTAACAACAACTTTGAGATTGCCGTGTTAACTTTACGCACTTTAATGCACACAAATTCTGAAGATATATGGTCGATTTAAATTCTAAGTAAGAAATGAATTTTTGCCTATATTGAAAAGCAATTTTGGTTCGTATCCATGATATATTTAGCCGAGATCAGTGAGTTATTGAGGTTTGTTATGAGCTCTTCCATACATCACTTTCTTAGTACTACGGTCGGTATCTGTATATTTCTTGTCTGTGCTAAAAGTTTACCGGCATCCTGTTTGACAGTGGCACCTCGTCTTGATCTGTTGGAGAACATTGCGATCAAGGGCAGCAGGAGAAAACCTTTAATTGAACTAAATGTAATGTTTAGGTATTTTTGATTGCTTCTTGATAATAATACCTGCCTTTTTTACTGTTATTAAATTAATACTTTTAATAAAGCAGTCGCGTATACATGCGGGGGGGGGGGGGTGATCACGGATGTCATTTAGTATGGTACGGTTTGGTTTGGTTTGTATGGTTTGTTTGTCTTCTTCTGAGTAGTAATAGTGGATTGGGTATACTAGTCATTCGCTCGTCGCTCTTCGTCTTTTAAAAGTGCAAAGTTTTTTTAGAATTTTCTTGCGTTTATATAGTATTGAAACGTAATTTTGGAATACATGTTTATTTTAGTATTTGATTGTTTAGAAAATGGCACGAAATGCTTAGCAGCGCAGTTATGAAGTTGCTTTTATATTTTTGTTACGCCGATTACTCATATATATGAAAAAACACACAATGTCGAGTTTATAAAGTGTTCGTTTCTAAGAAACTGGAGGGTGATTCTGATCTTTTGTTGTACTTGAATGTTAAAATAATCGACTAAATGAAATGAACGTTTCTACTGATTTTTTCGTGTTTTTATTCAGTTCAGCAAGCCGTGCATTACGTAGATTGAACTGAAAATGACACTTCACATTACAAATTCAAAATATTGTTTCGAATTTAAGCATTTGTAAGCTCTAATTAGGTGTAGAATTTCCATTTACCAGTGTAAAATTAAAAATTGTTGTCACAACCTCTGGGAGCAGTTGACTAATTTGTCGTATATTTAGTCGTGTTTTTTGACGTTTGTTCATCGAAAATTAATTATAGTTCAGTTTGTGGTAGATAATAGTGACACAAAATCAACTGTGTTAAAAGAAAAGTACGACAAAATATGTCAAAATTCACGACAAAGAGATCAGAATCACCCTCCTGTGGGGTGATTCTGATCTTTTGTCGTACTATTTAGTCGTAAATTTTGACATATTTTGTCTACTTTTTTTTCAGTTGTTGGCACGCTTACATTTTGCTCTTAGAAATTTACTTGAACATTTTTCTTTCCAATTTTTATACACTATTGCTTGCTGAAAACGATCAGTTGGATTGATGCCACTAAAATTGTTTCTACAATTTTTCTTCAAAATTTTTACGGCAAGACTATAAAAATAAAAACCATTCGCTTTCCCGTTGCTTTGCTTGTACTTTCGTATTAATTCAAGTAATGTTGTTTAATTTAACTTCACGTTTACTTTTAATTTATAGGAGAAGAATAAACTTGCTACACTAGTTAGCAATGAAGGTAGAAATAGTAGCGGGGGGAAAGCAGAAGACTGATAAGACCATTGACAACTTTTTTCAGAAGAAAGCAAGACCTGTTAAGTTCCTATGAAAAGAAATAGTCAGTGACATATCATGCATTTCTTCTCGTATTCCTTTGAATCAAGGTGCAACCTCTTACTCTCGGTCATTTACTTCGCCCGTGACGGAATCGGTTGCGTCACACCTATTTCTATAATCTTTGCACGAGAAATGTGTATCTGGATATGAGTCCTTAATGTCTGTCCACTCTTAGATCGACATTGATGTGGATAATATTATCGACAGGTTTTGCAAATCAAACCGAAAATTGGGTTTTGTAATATCTAACTTAAATATGATAAAAAAAAATTAAAAGCGACTACTTCCGACTTTTTCCTCCCCCCTCGAACATTTTAGTTGTGACTCTAGACTTTGAAAGTACTTCCTGAACTCTTAAAATAAGATTATCTATGCTCTTCAACTCGACGTTCAAAGTCGTGTTACGAAATTCAATTAATAAGTTTGTTTGGTGCAACAATGTGAAAATTTTAAGGCATATTGTTGATAAAATGACACATTCGAATGTAACCAAATATTGACTAATAGATTGCAATTCAGTATGCGCATGTGGTTGAAGTTTTATTCTGCCTCATCTATAGCAGATCGTATTTTCAACAAATATTTTGCAAAGGGGTTTAATTGCATCGATTCTTGCAGACCATCTTGTTTTCGCTGTGGCATGAAGTGAAGCAGTAAAATTTCCCATCTCTGCAGCTAAAGAAATTATACATTTGCACAATACTTCCAAAGTACAATATCGCCTCCTGAGATGTTTCGACACTGTCAAAGTGTCAACTCCAACAAGATTCAAGGTATGGTTTTCGCAGCTGGAAAAATGCAATTAACATATATTTTTTTGCGGTGCTAACTTGACGTCAACTTAGCTCCACATCCAGTTTACTTTAAATAAAAGGACACGACAAATTTATGGATTTCATGACAAATTAACGACATATTAACGACAAATTCAAAGATGTATAATTTTCCAATTCGATAAGTTTTGGCCGAGTTCCAGTGAGTTGCGGTGCTAACTTGACGTCAACTTAGCACCACATTCAGTTTCCTTTAGAAAAAACGACACGACAAATTTATGGTTTTTACGATAAATTAACGACAAATTAACGACAAATTAACGACAAATTATGAGATAGCTCCGAACTATATCAGACGAAGTTGCGGTGCTAACTTTACGTACGTATTTCTGTAGACGGTCTGAACAAATTCTGTCTGTCGTCTAGCAAGATGAGTTGAGTTGTGTGTGAGGGGCAGTGGGTGGGTGGGTTAAGTTGGATATGCATACAAAATTACACACTTTGGCCAAATTTATTGTCATGGGTACAAATAGCAGATTTAGGGAAATAACGCCTGCGGCTATCACTAATCGCCCTAACCAAATTAGGTAGATTTTGCATTTTTTGGTTTCCGCATTTACGAAAATTGCAAATTTTAACAAACAAAAAATGTACTCAGCTGTATTTTTTTGTGTCCACAGAACAGGGCAGAAAAAAAAGAGATATAAAAAGAACGCCTCATACAATTTCATAGAAATATTTAAATGAAGCGAACAGTACAAATAGTTCCCTTCAATCGACAGAACATTTGTTCTCTCCAGTATATGGGAGTTCTAGAATAAGATACACAAACGAACCCAGCTATTGTTTCGCACATCAGAAATGTTTTAAATATGATAAAGTAGGTACCTACCTACTTATTGAGGTAAAAATTTCATTGAAATTCCATTAAAATTGCAAGTAGGGAAAATGTACGGCATATCAGTAGAACGATTAGAAGGAAGTTAATGCAAATCGACGATAAAATGCGAGTGCACTGCACAGTGAAATTTCAACTTACTCTAATAAATTCAGTTTGTGGAATGCAAAGAACGACAGTGCGTATGTACTTAAGTACAGCAAAGAACGAATAATTGCAAGAACTCTCAGCGGCTTCGGCCTCACACGAATTCTGAAGAAATATAGTCGATTTCAATTCTAAAAAATAAATCAATTCTTTTCTACATTGAAATCAATTTATAAAGGCCTGAGACAAAAATCCGCGCTGATCTACCTAGATCTACGCTCATAAAAATGTTTAGCTAACAAGCCCAAACAACCAAATCAACCCAACTTCCACGAAGCCGAGACTGTCCATCCAGACACAACTTATTCGAATCGTCTTCAGCCACCAATTCTATGAAAGAAATGAATTTTTGTCTATATTAAAAAACATTTTTGGTTCGTATCCAGGATATATTTAGCCGAGATCAGTGTGTTATTGAGGTTTGCTATGAGATCTTCCATACATCACTTTCTTTCTTAGTACTACCGTCGATATCTGGGTATTTCTTGTCTGTGCTTTTAGGCAGCGGGCTACTATTTATAAAATTAAAATTAAGAAGTTGTCCGATTGTTGGGCGTTTTCGGGGAATAAATTGTTACATTGCGATTTTCTTTAAGGAACTAGGTACTCTATATTCACACTTTCTATTAATTTGATATCTTCCTGAAATAATTTCAACTTGAGAAAATGACAAATCCACTGAATTAAATTTGTCCCCGCACGGCTTAAGCACCCAATTGCCTGAAAAGTCGGCCATACCTTGGTATTTTTATATCATGCAGTCCAGATAAGATTGGTGGATGATGAGGAACATAGGGTTGCCAGCCATATTAGTACATTTGTACAGTTTTTGAATACATTTCATATATGACACAAAGGTACAATTTGAGAATTTAGGGGAATTTTTAGTTTAATTAGCTTACAGAGGCTTACAGACTTAAATTTAATAGACAGTAAATTGATTGATTGTATAAGTTATAAGCACAATACAAAGTATGATATCAGCCAAGGTGCTTTTAGATTCCGGAAAGAAGACTGAAGTGTGAGGTATGGTCTGAAAAAATTGTCTTGTAATTAATTTTTTCTCGTCTAGTTATTACCACCCCCTTAAAACTAGCGCCCGGGGTAAGTGCCCTAGCATGCCATCCCATAGAACTAAGAATATTTTTGAGCATACCAGCTTCCGTTGCTTCCGCAGAAAGAATCTTTAGCGCTTTAAAAAGATTGAAATATTTTAATAGCTCGACAATGTCTCAAGAAAGGCTAAACGGATTATCTATCAATGCTTCATATAAATTCTGACATTGTGCAGACAATGGACTTTGCAAAGATTATTATAAAGGAATTCTCAGAAACCGAAGCTCGAAAGGAATTTTTAAAATAATTTAATTCTTTTCAGTCCTCACTCAGTTCAATTATTATTAAGGTTATACAGCAATTCTATATTTTGAAAAATGTTACTGCAAATAAGTCTTAAGATTTGATTTAATTAAAATTCATAAATATTTACAAAAACTTTTTCATGTTTTATTATTTATAGCTGACATATTTTTATGATTTTAAGATGGGGAGGGCCCCATTTTTCTGGTTAGCACAAACCCCAAGCAAGCTCCCTCAGGCCCTGGTGTTATCAAACGAGTACTTATGTAGGTCGTGGATATCTTGGGTACAAGGTAAGTTGATATTGTAGAGGAAGCACTAGGACTCTCTTCGCTTCAAATCTGATCGATTCCTTCAAATAAGGTAACAGTTTGGAAACAAAATTTTGCGGTTATGGGCAGTAGTATACATTGCTCGGTTAGCTCCAATTAATTAGCGCAATTCAGAACGTCTAGGATGGGATTAGTGTTGTTCTTACTCATCTGTAATTATCGACGTTTCCGATAATTGCAAAACTGAAAAGACGATATTGGAAAAAGGGACTAGGAAACTACTTTACGGATTAATCTTTAGTTAGTGATTGGTAATGATGATGAAGTAACACTTTCGAGTTCAATAATTTGAGCAACTATGCTGGTTTACGAAATTCATTTAGTCCTTACAGAAAAACTATTTCACATTCTTCATAAAATATTTTTTTTCCTGTAGACATGAGAAATTCTTTAACATAATACGCAGGTCCGAATACTTTATATAAATATATTCTTAGTGAGTATATCTACTAACTAGTAATATTACTTCATCACTAATTACAAAGAACTTTTCAGTATTTATCACGAGATATCGAAATTCGCAATTTCCAAGTGAAAAACAAAACTCAATTGTGAGTCAGAAATATCTTTTATATCGTTATCTGCGTTCAAGTAGTGATTAATAATAATTTCTGTCGATTTTGATAAGATTTTCTTTGCCTTGTGTTCAAAGCGCAAATCAATCAAATTGAAAATTTTGCTAAAGTAAAAATTTTTTTTTTAATTTTAAAATATCTTAATATCACAAAGAATAATAATTTGATAAAGGTAACCCTTATCGCTCCTATGTCTTTGCGTATAGATATGCGTTTCTGCATAATATAAATTGCTCTGTGCAACACATTCCATATGCAGCAAACAGCCCTTTTGTGAACAATATTTCATAATTTTTTTTACGTTATTACACACAATCAACTAGATTTTCACTTTATACAAAATGACCACTTTAATTAAGAGCATAATTAATGAGTATAGAAAAAAACTAAAGACTCACTTTGCTATTGTCCCACTAAAATTATTGCCAACTTTCAATGTTTCGCATAACTTTCCGGAAATTAAGAAATAATTGTCGTTTTCCACTCTGTGCACTTCTCAACTGATAACGTAATTCCAAAATACAATCCAAAGTGCCTAAATGTTCGTTTTACTGTTTCCTTATCAGGTAGAACTACTTGACTTTATCTTATCTTTACATTTGTAGTAAAAGGTAAATATTGTTTAGTGCTGCCAAGTTATATGTATCTGTGAAGGTGAATTTTGATAAAATATTGAACGTGGAAATTGCATATTTAGAAGTGAAGTGGTTTACTGTAGGTATAAAAATTATGTGAATGGAAGAGTGTGGTGGTGTTTCTGTTTACCATTGATCGGGTATTTGTTTTTTTTTTATTTTTAATGACGGATACTCGTGTGTCTATTTTTAATACGCTCATTTAGAGTCCTTAAGGAATCGAATTGTACTAAAGTTCAAATTAAGTGGCAAAATATAAGCTTAGTGAGTTGAATTAATTTGAACAAATTCACGTATAAAGCAGGATTTACATTGCGATGACATGAATTTTTTACAGAAATTGTTAGGGAGATAGTTTATTGAAATTTAAATGCTTCCGAAGCAATCTTTGTAATACCTCACACGTACGCTCCCCTCTAGTTTTTATGGTAAAAATCGCAAACTGTCAAACAGTCAAATTGTAAATTGTCAAGTTTTTAATCGTTTTATTTTCGTAGATATTCAAAGATGGATCATGGAGAGAAATATAATTTTACAATTTCTAAAATAATGCATGAAAGCACGAAGGAGTTCGAAGCAAAGGATGAGAGTATATCGAAAAAATTTGGCGTATAATATCAGATGGTACTGTAATTTAGTTCTACAATCAACATTTTGTACGATAACGAAATTTTTATTTATTATTTATATAGTAGTAAACAAAAAATTCAGTAACTAATCTGATAATATGTAAACGTCAATCCACTTCGATCCACTCAAGTACTCACATGAAAATAATTCCATTCCACTACCGAACTAACGCCGCCCCGTGAAGATAGTTCCAGTCTGGTTCGTGTTCACATGGCGGATTATCTCATTCCAAAGTACGCTAATCTACTGCAGTCCAATTTGACTTCTATAAAATCTAAAATCGTCAAACGGCAAAGTTGGCATTGACACTGGAGATGAAATTTTCAATATATTTGCCAACTCTATCCAAAGGCGAAATTTTTCTAGCAAATTATTAAGGAAAAGGACCTCTGCAGTGAGTCTGTTGACGCACTGCTCGATGCTTCTAGACGGAAAACGACCTCAGAAATAATTTCAATCATTTCTATAAAGAAATATTTAAAAATTTTCAATTTCGCAATATTTAATTATAAACTCAAAACTTACTTTTATTTATATCAACAAATAATTTGACTTGACAGATATGTATATATGCCATAAAATTATAGTAACAACATCAATATGGCGGCACGAATAGTCGAAATTGTCAAATTAGGGTTGCCAATAACAATGATTTAGTTTCAGTCACTAACTAAACTAACTAAAAACTTATGGCTGATTTACATTACTGGAACATGCGATTTTACTGAGAAAGTGAGTGAGAGGGTCTTATTACTTGGCAATGTTAGATAAAAAGGAAGAGGTGATTACTGTCAAAATATTATTTCCCACTCTTTTATAGTGAAGTGTCAGTTGTGGCATTTCATCAATTTGTCAATTGCATAAATTAGTTGGAAGTTTATGCTGAAGTTCCTCTTAACAATATGCTGGAGAATTAAGGTAATTACTGCTGGCACGTAATATACAGACAGAGTTTCAGATTTTATTCATATTTGTTTTTATTTTTTAATTAGGTCTAGTACACAAGGTAAAAGTGAATTTACCATGGAATACAGTCGCTATTCACCGTATCTTCCTGATGTTCAAGATCAAATTATGAGAGAATACCAAGAATCGCGGAATAACTTCAACCGCCGAAGTAATTTGATTAGATCTCACGATATTCCTCAGATACATCCATCTACCTCATCTCTCTGTACTGACAGAACTTTGGTACAGACGATAGCCGAGCAGAATATACTGTGGCCGAGCTACAACAGTTACAACAGCTCATTCGCTTAAAAAAAAATATAAAATTTCAGAATTTAGTTTCTGTTTTGTTTTATATTTTTAATACATATTTAATAAAATATAAGTTAAAAATTAATGATAATAGTTTTTATTAATACGATGCGTGTCATTGTACAAAAATTTTCAATCAGAATATCTAATGCATGTCTTCATCCTAAAACAATGGGGAAAGTACAAGACAACTACATCAGAAGCAGAATACTCAAAAAGGTCAGCGAATACATCCAGGTCAGCATGCTAACTAATTGGGTAGATATCGCATAAACATCTTTCATAGCCTGATGGTAAGATGAAGATGAAAAAATAAACAGATCCAGCTTCTGCTCATACTCCGAGCAATCACCAAAAAGAAGAAGTATCCTCGTCGATCTTTATAATAGCAGTATGTCCTTAGATGCCGGAGAATTATAGCAAACTTAGGAGAGAAATCGGAAATAGTAGTGGTTTCTAAAGAAATCTCTAGCCACGAAACCTTTATTCAGGTTTTAATATTTTTTAATTCTGTTGAACGTGCTCTTGGATTGCTCCAAAGGTTGATATATCGCCTAAAATTAACTGTGCTATCCGACATTGTGTCAAACTTCGTACATTTGAATTAACACACATACCTTTTTTTGTTTTTTTTTTTTTATATTATTAAGCCAAGCTCAGGGGATACCCTATGATGCAAAGCACAGCATGGCAGGAAGGAGATAGTGAAAGGATTAGGGGATGTGAGGAGAGTGGCGGAGGTGCCGATGTGTGTCGCTCTTAAACTTCCGCAGATTGTATGCCGGAGGAAAAACAGAAGATGGTAAGCTGTTCCACATTCGCACTGTTCGGGATAAAAAAGCATCTCGGAATTTTACTGTACGGCCGAAAGTAATTTGAAGGGTTAAAGGATGTGCGCGGTTTGCAGCGCGAGTATTGCGTGCAGGAATCATTCTACAAGGGATTACCGTGCTCAAATCAAGATTTAAAATATTCGACAACTCAAGCAGATTGACTCGTCCTCCAAGAAACATACAACTTTTCAATCAATAGAGTAACTATCTCTATACAATTTCTTTCCGAAACCCTGAAATTTCACATTTGTATAAGAAAGTTTTTAATTCGCTTTAATTTAAATACTAATAACCTTTGTAGTGTTTTTATTTTGTGAGAAATATTCACTGATGGCACAACAGGGTGTTCCTTTTAAATTCCATTACAGTATCATCATCTAATGAAAGAGGCAAAATCGGGTCAAAAAAGGCACTATTTTCAAGAACAATATAGATACAATAGAGAATACAAAATATTCCCTTTAAATTTTTGACACATTCCATATTTACAAATTTTTTAAACAAATTTATAATAATTTTATAATAAAAATTATAAAATTTTTTTTAACAATTTTTTAAAAAATGTTTAAAATTTTTTAATAAACTTTGACACATTCCAGCTGATGTGCTGTGACTTTCTTCAAATATTTTTAATTTGTGTGCGTGTAAACAACTATATTCGTACACGCTTGTAGTTATATGTATGAGCTTGCTGCCATAATAGCAAAATAAAATATACTTCTGGTTAGAACTTTTTATGGCTAATTATGGCAGTAAAAATTTCCCCTTCGTCGGGGAATTTGACATTTAAATCAGTAAAATTTTGCTGGATTATCTGTTGTCCTTATCGTTCTAAAGTATTTTCAGATAAGGAGAAACTACTTACTCTGTTTTCTAGCAATTTTCTAGTAATGCAATTCAGCCATTACTATGCTTGAGGTCTTTTTATGGTTCCAGACACACACACATTGACAAATCGAGGTATGCACAAAATGCAGAACGCGTTTGCTTCTCTCGTTACTCATAAATAAATTTCCGTATACGATGTACTATCTTCCTCACAATTTCTGTAAAACTTGCATGCCATCATAATGTAAATCCTGCTTAAAAGTTAAAATTTATTTAGTTTTTAAGGAAAAAAGCTTCTCCTTTAATTTTTTCTTGGTCATCATGTACATATGGAGCACGTTATAGATGAAAATTCCAAGCTTCAAGCAGAAGTCAAAAATAAAATCATACTATCTGTTTTTCTATTACAGTACTTTGTTAACGTGTTAAAATTAAATAAACTTTTCTTTGCGATTTTTATCATTATTTTCTCAAGCCTAACAATATCTTGTAAGAAGTGTCAATCCACATTCAATCATTCGAATTGTTCCTGTTTTCAATAATAAACTTTTGCCATTAGCAAAGCCCTCACTTTTAGTGATCTCCAACCAAAATTTATTATTCAGTTGACTTGCATTAACTAAAAATCACAAAATGTTTTATTTGCTTCCCGTCTGTCTTTCTGTCAGTTTTGACACTAAAATATTTTTGGAACGAAAATCTCGAAAATGAGTATCCGACTCTCAGCACAGTGTTTCCACCGAATGGGATTCGCCTTTTTCTTCTTGTGCGCATGTAAAATTTTTGTACTTTTTCTAGACACAACTTCCTCGCATCAATTTGTCAGTAAGTCGGGTTGATGGAGATCGAAAAAAAGAATGGAAAAATTATGAGCTCCAAGCAAAATCTTTTCTCCGTTTTTCAATCTTCACAAATTATTCAGAGTTCATCTTGAAGAAAACTCATTAAAACGATAAATAATTGCTGCTCTAACGAAAGATCGTAAAAATGTAAAATGGAAGGTAGATTTTATGCAAATCTTTGACATCTTCTATTATCAAGAAAATTGTTTAAGGACTCTAGCGCCCTTTTATGAGGCGCTTCTCAAATTTTCTGCACACAGCTCAAATTGATTATAAAGTCGACAAAGCCAGACAATAATATAGCACACGTGTCTGGAATTGGCCCAGGGATAATATATACAAAGTCCCGCTGATCCTTTGATTTTCATCAGACCCACGAGAATTTTATTTTATTTTTGTAGTTTTTGTACTTTTTTTGTGAACAATCTCCTTTAAAGAGTTTCCCACAATTTTCCAATAATAAAATGTAAATGAAGCGTACAACGAAGTGAATATCTTGATGAGTCTCTCGTCAAAGTGTGTTTATTTTTCTCTGACGGCAATGGAACTAGGGAGACTGCAGCTCCTTAGCGTGAATCAAATGTCTTCCATCAATTTATAATCAGAACAAGCCCTGAAATGTTACATTTGTATCAAAAGTTGTTAAACTCGCCCGTAAAATGTTAGAGCCCGCTTAGACATATACACAGAGTTTGCGTGGATGTATAAAGAGTTGACGAGCAAAAACTAGCAACTAGCAAGAGAAATTTGTTCTCCAGCCCCAGTCCCATCTAAAGGCGCTTCCTTCAAATTCTATTCGAAACACGTGTTTAGTTTACAAGTGATATCAGATGGGCCGTGAGCTGTCTCTGCCAATTGACAAGATTCTGTGGGAACGGGATAAATTTAGAAATCGCCAAAGGAACTGCAGTAAAATTAAAATTACCCAATGTACGGAGACTTGTTGATGCACGCAGAATATGCAGCACTTACATAGGCATGTTACGAGGTAATTATCAGCAATTATTTGTAGTAAGTTACAAAATTATTGCGACTTTAATCATTTATATCTTTGCTTACAAAATAAATTTTAAGGACTGAAGGATTCGCTAAAGAACTACAAAATACCCACGGAGCTTTGTATGTGAAAATTAAGGCGAGCAAATCAGTTATAAAGAGGTCCTTAGAATTTGATTGATTTAATGATGGCAATATTTGCTTTCCTTTTTCTAAGGGCTAGAAAACAACACAGAGCAGCAGCCTTTTCGCTGAGCGAGAAGACTTGTTGTCCTTGACACCGCCAAATTAAAGGATGAACCAAAACTGTAAATGGGGACTTGTGTCAAATATTTAACCAAGTAGCTTTCAAGTCCAACGATTTCTGAAATACAAACAAAAGTACCGTGGTCGACTAAGTACTAGGTTTAAATAAATCACGAACAATCAACGAAAATCGATTTGAAGGCGGCTGTCATTATACAATATCCAAAGAAGCCCAAAATTCTTCAAAAATATTCTGGTCCTATATCCAATGCCCAATGAGGTAAAAATATGGACTGGCGACCATTATTTATACAAAAAAAAAACGGTTAAGAGTGCGATTGAAAATACAGTATACTGAGCTGTTGAAAGAGATTAACAATTTGCTTAAAACAGTATGTGGATGGCTACGCGCGTAAAGTAGTATTGAATTTGTCGCTTAGTGTGAAATCCTATTGAATGAGAGGACGAACTATATACTGCTGCCTATCATCAGCAATCATTTACGATGAAGGGGATTATTAATAAAAATAAAATAGGTTCTAAACTCGATTCTTGTGGCATGCTACTAGCGAAAATGCGAAAAACCACAGGCAGCATTTTGTTGTCGGCTATAAACACCAGGTTGGCCCAAGTCGTATTTCTCCTCCACAATCGTCCCTTTCTTCCATCAATCAAGAATTGAAATATATTTGGGAGTTGCTATAATTTTCGAGTAAAATTAAATTTCATTGATAACTTGTAGTTTGTCTCTTAATTTTGCTTTTATAAAAGTTTTAAATACTTCTTGTTTTTTTTTTTAGGTTACTAATAGCTTTCCCTGATGTCAAAGAATGTTTAAAAGAAGATCAACTAAAGTGTGGATATTTGGTAAACCAACAAAAATACTTTCAATGGTAGGACTTCCATCAAAGAGGTTCTTGTCATTAAAAAATGGTTTTGAAACCTCAATCTAGCAGCAAAAAACATTTTAGTTAGTTCAGATTATGCTACCCTCAACTACGTAAATAACTAGAGTGAAGGAAGAGGAATGCGGAGGTATAAGAAAAGAAATCAATTCGCGTATCATCAATGCAAGAAACTATCCAGGCTATGAGAATATAGTCAGGCCAAAGTATGTATATTTAAGAAAAAAAAACGAATTTCTTCACGATATATTAGAATATAGAACCAGGTGTGAGATTATTTATAAAGCCTAAGAAGAGAAGTGAACATAATATGGATCCCTTAGGTGCCCCGTGCAAATGTCATGATATATCAGTGGTTATCTATCAAATTTATAAAACAAGACATCCTGGGTTGAAATCTTCGTATGGACTTGAACAAATTTTTCTAGAAACTGAATGCACTTAGCTCACTAAAAAGCAAAACAGGTACTAAGTAGTACAAAAATTAAGTAAGCAAATTTGTTCGAGTACAATTCTGAAACAGATGAGCTCCGTCTTCATTGACCCACCAAGTGCATCTTCAAGATAGTCAATGAGAGAAATTTGCAAGTTTCGCTTTTATTAATAAAATCCTAGCAAAATGAACATTCTTCAACATTCCACACCGACGAATGTCATCATTAAAGTAAAATTCCATCTGGCCCAAGACAAGACGAAACACAAGTGGAATCTCAAAAATCAAAACTGTGGGAAAATTCTAAGATATACAACAAAACGAAACACCAAAAACAGAGATCAATGTCTCTGTCGTAGATATTAAGTCCTTCGTCACTACTAAAACCATCTGTGCCATTCAGAAGTTTTCTGACAGAGAGTTTCCCAAACAGATGTTCCTGCCTTGTCCTCATGTCGAACTTAATTAGCTTTCGTTCACGTTAAAATGCGTTATGCGCTTACAAATTGAGATGACTTAGGTACACGCATTACAACGCTGAAATGTATTAGGTTCAAATCGATCTCAGTAGCACAGTTAGTACTATCGCATCGACGCTATGTCACTATTAGTAGAAGTTGTAAATGGGGAACAAAAATCATTTACGAATTTGCGTAGAAATGACCCTGAACCACAGCGTTGTAGAAAAGTACAAAAAAGGCGGATTGAAATGAAAATTTTAATTAACTGTTGCGCGCGCAGCTTTATAATTGTCAGTCATGGCATATACGAGTACTGCAGAGCGAGTGAAAAATTCGAAATGAAAATGAGACGAAAGATGGCAAAGACAGGAGCCTTAAGTATAAGACATTTTCCACCGGTGCGGTGCTGCGCGGCCATTTAATTGGAACGCTGCTACCGCCTCGCCCTCTTGGGTGGCTGCTGAAAGATGCTGGGGGGGGGGGGAGCATTTTGAATTTTATCTAGAGAAAATCATTTTTCAGATGAGGTAAATCAAGTCGAAGTGATAAATTTTGGGAAATTTTATTGATTTATGGCGGAGAGGTGATTGTGACGACAGAAAGTGTTTCATCACTTGATAAGATATGCGGCAGAGCAAGTGATTGAGCTTAGAAAAAACTTTAACTTTTCATTTAGGAGATTCTGGAATGTGCGTACAGATATAATGGCTTACAGCAGTTACAGTTCTAAGCATAGAACTTACTTAGTTAAGAGAAATCTTTGTGCGCAAGTGCAAAGGGATAGAAATCAGTCATCACTCAATAATATGCTGAGAAAATTAGTGTCTTAGTCATAAAACTTATAGAAAAAGAAAAAAAAACGAGATTTATTATCTGTGGCTATGTAGATAAAGATTCCCCTGAATTATGAACTCCTTAAAAGCATCTTCAGTCATAAATCGGCTTGCAACAATGTTTACATAATTTCCACCGAACCGGGATCTGTTTGGTGGCTCAATAGCCGGCATTTCGTCCGTTAAACGTTTTGGTCCACATAAAATTCACTCTGACGAGAAGTCACACTATGATGGAGGTCTATATAAAAAAAAAGACTTCTGACGAAAGTCATTCAAAAATTCATCATGACCGAACACCGAATTGTCCGTGTTTTTTCATTTTCCTGTGTTTTTGTGGCGATAATGACTGCAGTTGCTGTTGCCATCACTCTGGAGTTCGGTCTTCATTTCCATTTTTTTTTCCTTTTTCCTTTTTTGAAATGCCCTCCTCTGCTGACGGGAATCATTTTTATGGTCTGACTTCTAAAGAACGGAAAACACTACCAAAAACGGGTGTCAGATTTCTGCTCGTGATGTTGCAAAGTAAAACAGTCAGAGGAACTGAAAATTCCGGTCAAGGATAGAATCTTCAGATTGAGAAAGCATCATTTTCATCTCAGAAAATGTAAGTTTGTTTTTGAGGTACCCAGTCCCACCACCTAATAATCTACCTACCTACCTACCCTCCTTCTTAATGATGTCGAGTCTCCTTAAATTAAGAAAATTTTTGAATTATTGAAAGACGCTTGCAGTAAGAACAGCTCGCCGCGTTTAATTAATAAAATAAAAAAGGGCCTGCGGAGTTATGAGCCACAACGATGAAGAGCAGCAATAACGCGGAATTATTTAGCATCATAAACAAGAACATTTTGAGCTGTAAAATTGCTTTAGGAGCCATATCGTTTTACGTTTTGACAGAGTTTTAATAATATTTCGAGAACAATCATAATTTTGGATTTGGAGACTATTTTCTGGATTTTGGATGGTCCATTTTAAGACAATTATTAAAAAAAATAACAGAAAAAAAATTATTTTATAAATCCCTCAACCCCCTCTGATCGACATTTTTAGCGTTGCTCATATAAACGGCATGATGTTGACATTAAGTCTATTTCTCTACTCGATTTCTAGCTTAAATGCCTACAGGGGATTGAAGCTCCAAATCTGCATGGCAAAGAGTTGGGAAGTTTAGAAGATTACATAAATTTTGACTCTCCGAATTACAGAATACTAAATTCGGAGATTTACTCACTATTTTTCAAAAGTTTTTAGCCCACTTAAAAACTCTCGGACGTGATAATTTTTCTCACTTTCTAACATATTGTTGCATCTCTGTCTACATGTACCCTAGGCTTATAATATAGAGAGAAAAGTAAGCGTGATAAGCCAAGATTAGCGTACTTAAATTCTGGTTGTATTAGACCTGTGGCCGCTATAGTAAAAGCTCAGTACAGGCGTGTACTATGAGTCAATATAGATAGCGGGGAAACAAGATATATATCTGAAAATATTGCACTTGCTCCCACCGACAATGCTCTTAGTCGCTGTCACTACGCCAAGCACCTGCCTGAGGAGTTTCTCAGCTGTTTAAAATGTAAATAAATGAAGTATTTTCAATAACGCATCTCGTTCTTCAATATAATCTGTCCTACTTCAACCACCTCTAAGAAAAGCCCCGCTCATGTACACGAATTTTATAGGTATAAACACTTCCTGTTCTCTCCATATTCTAAGACCCTAAAGGTGTCACTTGAATTTATGTCGGTAATGAAAGGTATTCTAGAACAAAAGGCGTAGGTGAAACTTAAATTGAAAACCCCCCTTTCAATTTGAGTGTCACCTACGCCTTTTGTTCTAGGATACCTTTCATTACCGACATAAATTCAAAATATTTACATTCTCTTATTTAGAGTTTTAGTAATTTTGTAGTTGTTTCTTTTTTAATAATAAACTGGAAAATGAAATATTGGTAAATGTTAGCAATTTTGATGAAAGTAGATACTTAATTCTTAATATAATTTCTTGAAGTAGATGTACTGAAAACTTTAAGCTGGAAATAGTTCGTCTTTCTTAGGCTGAGTTCATCGAATTTCATTGAATTTACAAAACGCATTATCTCTGATCGTGTACCACATTTACTTAAAATGAACTTTGAAAGTTGGTAAAGGGCGCACTAGGGAACCGGCCATCTAAGATACGCGGAAACACACCTAAATGTATTAACTCAAAAGGTTGTTTTATATTACCAGCACTCACTATACTTTTGCTGGTATACAGATTTGCCTCATACTTTCAAAAGCCGAACCAAAGTCCTCTGCATAAACGTTTTTTCCATTCTCCTTCAATGCGTATAAATTTACGCAGCTTGAGAGATTGGCATGAAAATTTTTAATGATGGAACTCTCCTCTAGTTACTTACTCTTTGCTTGGAGCCTAAATAGAGCTGAGAAGAGAGGAGGAAACTAAATGGAGTTGACATAAGCCGTGATAAATCGTATCCATTTCTAAATTGTGTGAGGTACACCAATGAAGTCGAGCGCATTTCTCGGCATGTAGGGAAATTTTAAATGTTATTTAAGTGGAAGTATGATACAAAGCGGAATATAATTGATATTCGCGTAGCTATACATATTTACACAAAAAATTTAAATTATTTTGATTTGGTTTTTTTTACCGGTTTTTCATTAAATTCACTGATTTTATTAATAGACAATAATTATAGGATTTTTTCTTATGTTTGTTCCCATTGAACAAACTCATTGGGAATTATATTTGGGCAGAAACTGATGGATGGTAATCTGTAAATTATAAAAAACCAAGTTAATTGGGCAATTTTCTTTTCGTCCTATATCTTACTACGTCAATGCGTCAGATTCCAAACAAAAATTTTCGCAAAATAGAACATAAGCAAAAGTACTAAAGTACCAAATTCCCGCTTTGAAATCTGACAGGCAAGGTACAAAATGGTCGAAAAAGGTACGTACCTCACACACATAAAGCCGTTTTTTTTTTGTTGCGCTCTCCTACACAAATTTTATAAACCGTGCTTACTCCATTAGTTCCGGTTCTAGGTAAGTGTCTGTTAGAAGGATACATCCCAGCTAGCTATACGTCCAATTTATTGGTCACTAGATGCCTCTGTATTCGCATAATAACCAAACTTCCTGTTATTCTATAATTTTAAGTAGTTTTCGATTCAAGCCACATGTGACATGGAAAACGATCGAGTGAAACTCAAAAATTCTTTGCAACGTACCCGAAGTCATATCCGGCCGCGTCTTAATTTTTATTGCGCAGTTGAAAATATCTTGAACAGTTGTTGCTGAAAATAAAAAGAATTCAAACACCACGTAGATGCTCCTCCATCCGCATTAATCTTGAAATTTTTGCTACCCGGCAGTATTGGATCTTTTTAATTTCGTTTTTTTGTTTTTATATTTCTTTTGATGTGAGGGGATCGCAGATCACTGCATCTCAAGAAAATAAAATAAAAAATGTTGCTGGGCAATTCTGTCTCATGATCTCCTCCTAAACTACATCTTATAACGCTCATTATCGTTTCTTAATGGCTATGTTTTCTTGCCTTCTCAGAGCTACATAATAAATGTATGTGAAATTCAATACGCGGATCTGTTTTAAATTAGTGCCGCCATGTTAGAATTGTTGGAATCGGACACAAAACATTTTACTCAAGATCATCTCCCCTTACAAAGAAGGCGGGATTTTGTGGGTGATCTTAAGGAATTGTGATAAATATTGCCACTAATGATGACGATCTCAATGATGGGAATGATGGAAGATGAATATTTTTTGTATCTAAAGATCTTACTGCGTATGTCGTCGTTTTAGTGATACAAATGGCTGAAGAAATTTTCTTTTCATTTAACTCGATGTTTTGAAAACTTTTTTATTACTAATAAAATTAAATATATTAATTGCATGAACATATCTCTTTCCTAAACACGTTTTCTTGCGTTTTTTATAATTTTCACTTACAAGAAAATTGCATCAAGCTATAAATCACAACCGGATGTCGCTCTCGTTTAAATGATACTCCTTGTCCTTGTGAAAATTCGGGTTTTCTCATTAAGAGTAGAGTAGATCTGTTAATCCACTTGTGATGTAACAGATTCAAAGACAATCTCTTAAATTAGAAAATTAAAATTTACAAAAAATTAAGATCTTTTGCAACGTGAAGGTATGAAATGCTTGCGTGTGGTTCAGATGAGCTCCTAATTTTAAAATGTTGTATTCCTCCTTCGTATGTACTTTGGGTGAATTTTATTTAAAAATTTGTGAAATAAGAAAGGACTAATTTCTATAAAAAAATTAAAACAGTTGGGTCTTCGAATTTGTTTCCTTTGAAAAAATTTACTATACTTTTCTGTATGGTTGACGCTGACAACGAAGTACATAAATAACATAAAATTTTAAATAAAATGAAAAAACAAAGGCATTTTAAATATGTCCAAACATTTTTACGAACCAAACTTAAGTGGAATTTCAAAGAACGGCAGAAAAACAAAAGTTTCTTTTTCCATCTAAAAATACCCTCTAAAGACAGAAACCATAAACTCATCACAGAAACAATATGATCATCTTAATGGTTGACTGGAAGAAAAATAAAGGAAAAAGAATTGACCCCTGTGGACCTCCTTTGAAATACAGCACTGAAATTGGATATCAGTTACTTGAGGATAAAGAAGACACATTAGAGGGTGGGTTTTACCATTTGAGAGTAGGTATATTTAAATGAAAGTTACTTATGCAATTAATTGAAATTTAAATATTTTACACATATACAGGATGATACAAGAAGAACTAGAACATTATTTCATTTACCAATAGATTCGATTAGATGGTAAGGAAAATTGTGCAAATTAATGTAAATGTTTAATGTTCTTAACAAGAATTGTAGTAGCCTTTTCTGTGATAGTTTGGAATTTTATTAACATTTGGTAGTAATGGTTCTTCTGATGAGGCATTTCCATTCATTAAAATGGAAGTAAATGTAACGAATTATTGACTTATTGCTAATCTATATAGTGCTGCTAAGATGTTTCAATGTTGTCCATTTTCACTGCAAGTCTTTTCCTATATCTTTCATTTAAGCGATTTTTTGTTCTGATGCAAAAAACATACCATCATTGATGAATCTATGAAATGCATGACATTGTATTGGATAACCGTCGAGTGAAGATACGGGAAATAATGGTAAATAATCTTAGACGAATGTCTTTTCCCTATCCAATAAAAAAATTTCGGGTATGAGAAAGCTACTGGCAAGATGAGTGCGGGGCACGAGTTTGCTTATATTTAGTTGACCAAAATGGTATAAACCAATCCAATTCATTAGGCACCAGAAATAAAAGAGTTGACCAAAACAGTGGATTTATCCTGCGGTCGTGCTAAGAAGAAGGCTCTGAATATTCAGAACTTGTAACATGACCATGGTGTTTAGGAATTGTTTCTTCAGTATCCGATTCTGAAGACTCTGGCTCGGCATGGAAAAAATTACTGCTTTCGCATGATTCTAAAAAAATGCTTGGAGCTAGTATTGAACTCCTCATCTTTATCTACTCTTTTCAAAATCTGAAACAGCACAAATATGTATAATAAGAAAAAAAACCGATCATACATTATGTACCATCTCCGCAAAATTTACTTTGACACTTTGCAAAAATCGTCTTACCTGCATACATAAATTGCGGAAACTAAATTAATTTACAAAAATCTTCATGGTCCATATTAGATACTACATAAATAGTTACTAAAAATTAAAGAAAAATTAAAAAACACAGAAGTCAATTAAAATGTCTGCCTAGCTACTACACAAACTGTCATCTGTCATCACCATTCCGTGAAATTAATTTTCTCCAGAAAAATTTCCAATACCGTGCATCGCTGACAACAGAGTTCAACGGTAATCTTAAGGTAATTAATTCATCGTCGCTTTCATATTTGGGAAAATTAAAATTAAAAAGAAAAGAAAAAATCGACCAAATTTTTCTGACGTCTAAAACTCATCTTCCCTATGTGCATAGATTAAATGATTTTCGTTCTTTTATTTTTCTTTCATGAACCCGAAAAACATGTAAGTTATAAAAAAAAAACAGTTTTTAAAAATATCTAGTCAAAAAAAGGGGAAAACGAAGCATTTAAGACTGGGGGAAAAATATTTGAATTGAGGAAAATTGATTTACAAATGCGATGAGCTCGTGGTGTTTTCTCAGCGTTATGAATCGTGTCCGACGAGCTAATGGATTCCCGAGGGAGAACTGATTTAAAGGATTTAGTTGTTCTATCGGCGTTTATTTAAGACAGGCTTGCATTAAGTTTCATTGCGTGAGATTATCCAATAAATAAATATTTATTAAACGTGTTCAACTCTCGTCGCTTTTTTTAGAGGAAAGTTTCCTATTTATTCGGTTATTGCACATGAAATGTCATATTTGGATGGCGAAGGAAAATTTCTTATTAATGAATTTTGTTAAAACTATCATTTTATGTCATAAATACATTTTTGCCACAAGATGATTGCGAATGTATGCCATTTTGAAAGAACTTAATCAGACTACTTACTCAGACTGTTTTTGAGCGCCTTTGTTCAGTAACAACGTTAAGGGTAATCTACTCTCGTATAGTTGGAAAGCAGGTTACTCAATCGTATACGAGGATAGTTGTCAATGTCTCAAGCTATTTTAAGGTCTTCTTGCTTGACAGATTGTTGTTGTCGTTTCGCAGCATATGGCAAATTTAATTCCACTTTCTTCACTAGCTTAGCCCTTGATTCTTTTTTGGTCGAAACTGGCTCAACATTCTACTTGATAAAACAGCTCCCCATTCGCAACCAGCCATTTATTAAAGTATTCCTCTACTGCCTGTTTTCTGCGCTTTACGCTTTCGATGAAAATCAACAAAATATTTATTTTATTTCTTCTATAGTTATTCCTTGTTTTCTGATAACAGTTTTAAGATCGGTGTTATCGCGACGATTGGGCTATTATTACCAAAGACAAAGAATTGATTTGGAGCTCGTCTTAAGTAAAACAAAAGACAGTTTTTGAAATAAGTAAAACACCAAAAATTGTATGTTTAAATAAAAAATATATACAACCACAGCTGCTATGTTTTCCATTATTCCAATCACCTTCCATTCTCCACACACTAAATAAGTAACTAAGCTCTTCAGGTGGAATAGATTTAGTACTGTAGGCAATACTGCAATTACGGATATTGTCCCATTTAATCCTAGTGGTACTTTCCAATTGTCTTCAAGTTGATTGAGCAATGAATGACCACAGATAAATTAGCCTAAATACCAATCATACATGACTCACTAAACTATAGAAAACATAAACAACAATGAGATATGCACAAGCATTTAAACCTGAAGTCGTTACCATACATTCAAAAATTTCCATTCATTTTTTGATGTAATTTGGGATTTTATATATTAAATTTGTGGCGCATCCTGAAGGTGGTTGAGATTATACAGAGTAGAGTATATAGACTAAATATTGTAGATGTAGGGTTGTAACAAACAAATTTTTTAATGGAAATTGGCGATGCATTATATCCCAGTAACTATAATTCTGTGAGTAGACCATCCAATGGCAGGTCCCTTGTAGTGCTCGAATTTGTTATTTGGTTAGCTTTGAGCAAGTGTTCATATTGATATATTCTTGGGCGATGCCGTGCAGGCTTTCTACTTAGTAGCTATACGGTAAGTCGTTTCGTTCCTGCCACGAAACTCATCAGCGGTGCTTCCTCTTTAAGGTGGAAGAGGTTTTGCAGTAAGAGTGTGCATTGCCACCCCTATGCGGGGTGATTCTGGAGCGTGATTTTAATCTTTTGTCGTACATTTAGGCGTGTTTTTTGACGTATTTTGTCGCACTTTTTCTTTTAACCCAGTTCATTTTGTGTCTTCACTATTATCTATCTCAAAATAAACTATAATGAATTTCCTTTGAACAAACCTCACAAAACACGCCTAAATATGCGACGAATAAGTCAACTGCTCAAGAGAATGTGACAAAAATTTGACACTGTGGTAAATGGAAATTCTGCACCTAAGTAGAGCATTACAAGTGTTTAAATTCGAAAAAATATTTTGAATTTGTAATGTGAAGTGTCATTTTCAGTTCATTCTACGTCATGCATGGGTTGCTGATCTGAATAAAAACACGAAAAAATCAGTAGATAAGTTCATTGCATTTAGGCGTATATTTTGATACTCAAGTACGACAAAAGATCAGAATCACCCTCCAGATCTTTTGTCGTACGCTAATGTCAAAATATGCTCCTAAATGAAATGAACTTTTTCATTGATTTTTTCGTGTTTTTATTCAGTTCAGCAAGCGCATTACGTAGAATGGACTGAAAACGACACTTTAGTTGACTAATTTGTCGTACTTTTAGGCGTCTATTCTGACATTAATTCATTTCAAATTAATTTTAGTTTATTTTGTGGTTGATAAAAAGGATAAATCAAAGTGAATATGGTGAATATAAAAGTACGACAAATTTGAGGTGAAATGTCAAAATATGTGACTAAAATATACGCCTAAACTACGACAAAGAGATCAGAATCACCCCCTGATTTCTATTTTCTTTATTTGTTATTTATTATTATTTTTAAAAAACATTTATACGCGCAATAGACAAACGAATTATTCGAAATATTTCTACTAAGAATGTTTACAAAGTTGAACATATGTTCAATTTTATATAGAGTTCCTGATGAAGGGCCGCACTTGGACCCGAAACGTCGAGTAAATGAAATAAAAACGATATTTATTTTACCGTTTTTTCCTGAAATTAATATCCAAAAATCCATCATCTAAGTAATTCAATCAACAACATAAAATCAGTTGTAAATTCATTATTTCTACTCAAAACCTCCGCACGTAAACAAAAAGATTTTGAAGAATTTCTTGAAATTAAGAATGACTGTGAAAAAATCCTTGAAAAAGGGGAGAATACTTTTAACGCAATACGAGAGCTTTTAAATGCGGATATAAAAACAAGCGATTACTTGAATAAATTCCATTTTTTAATAAAATTATATACAATATGTACTTATGTGTTATTTACATAAAACGTGAAAACTTACAGATAATTTTCGAATGAAAAAATATATATAAATCCTGTTTTTACAATTACGTTATTTCTGTTTAGAAAATATGGAAGTTATATCTCTGCTCCTGTTACCATATGTTGCTCTGAGTCCCCCACAAAGAGGAGGAAAACTATAAGCAAAATAAGATTTACAAAGGAGTCTTTCATAAGTCACACTAAAACATATCTTTATTATTTATAGTAGCTAAAACTGATGAAATTAGTGAAGATCCTATTATAAATACTCTGTGGAATGATATTTGTAAGTAGTACTAAGCACAATGAACATATTACAGCAATATCGTTGTTGCTTCGATTGCAATGAAATTTTCGATTGTTTAGAACTGTTTGAAAATCATTTTAAATAAAAAATAATTTTGACAATTTATAATATTTTAAAATACACATACACGCATTTAGGCAGGATACAGAAATTTCAAACAGTGATTATCCAGAAGAATAGGCATGTAACTCTTTCTGAATATATCCAGTATGAAAATAAAAATAATATTAAATATAAAGAGGAAAATAAGCGTTTGAAGAAAACAGGTGACTTTTTAATGATATTTTGATGAATTTTGTTTTAAAATATTACTCTAAAAGAGAAATACCAGGAAAGTAATATTCAGTAAAAATAATCAAAGATTCTTTGAACTTTGTACAAAATTTCTTGTGAAATGAAGTTAAAAGAAATCAAGTTTTTGAGGATAGGGGTTTTTATAAAAAAAATCTTTGAAATATTTAATCATTGTAAGGTTCCTTAAAGCGATTACAAGCGTCTTAAATATTTAAAAGATCGGAAGGTGTACATGGAAATTTATACTCATATTACATTAGAGAATTCATTACCGATAAAAATATTGCACTAAGGAATATCAGCAATTATTTCAGAATTGTTCCATTAATGGAATGATTTTAAATTTTGTTCACTGGAACTTGTATTTTAAATAACATCCATTCCTATCTTTATTAAAACTCAAAATCAGTTCTGCATTTTCAACTTATATTGCTCTGAATTTTTTCAAAACAAACTGAAGAAAATATCTTTAGAATAATTTTGTCTGTATCTTCCTCTGATTATTTATTTTGCTGATTTTGAACACAACAATGCATTAGGCTCACAAACAACATTCAAAAGGTAGGTGGGTTATACGTCAATATTCCATGTTTACCACACACCGTCAAAAATATTAAAAAATTTTGTAGGGATTTTATTTTTTTTTTGAGGAGGGTAAAAAACACATTCGGGAATTTAAGAATACCCAAACCATGTATTGAGGAACTAGATAACCTATTTGATATAGGTATTGACATAACTTTCAAACGTTATAGTTATTTTCAACCTTAATAGTTTGTAGAGAGTTTTCCTATGAAATAAATTCAAAGCGAATTTAGTCAATATAAAATTGACAGAGTTGCTACCAAATCCACAGCTCGAGAGTTGATACGAAACGCGTGCTTTTGCATAGAGAATGTGTTTTTTAAAGATTTTTTGAATGTAAAAGAGTTTTTTCCACTCAATTCGTAAGAATTTTGCAAAATTCTTACGAAATTCTTACGAATAATTTAGCAAAATTTTTACGAATAATTCTGCAAAATTCTTACGAGTTTTTCCATTCAATTCTCGAGCTGCGGATTTGGCAGAAATCTCGATCAATTTCATATTTAATAAATTCATATGAATTTATTTCATAGCAAAACTCTTTATGAAATGCTAGTCTCACATAGGTCTAATCTTGCTTGGCATTTAAGTAAATAGTTAGTATTTCGCCTTGTATATAATTCACACTTAAAAATTATTTTAAATGTATGTATGATGGCAATTTGGCTGTTCACTTTAGCGTATACGGCAGGCAGAGACTAAGCCGTACTGATGAGTATACGGTTCCTGATGATACGAAACTAGACATTTTTTTTCTTTAATGATTTTTCGTGTGTAAAAGAGTTTTTTCCACTTCATAGTTTGGGAAAATTAAGGACTTAACTCGTGCCTTGGGTGAATCTTTCAGTACAAATTTTGTTTGTAAATTATGCACCTAGCCGAAAGTAAATATACATGTGTAGGTACATCTACGTCCACGAAAATAAATGTGAAAAAAATAATAGCTGTGATGAAATATATGTAAAAAAGGTTCATCGGTATCTAGTATCAAAGGAAACTCTGTGATCTTTTAGTGTAGTATGAAATTTAAATTAATTCTAGAGGGCATTTAATTAAGAAAAAAAAAATATTTAATGAGTATAAAGAATTCTATACACCTTGCCAATCATAAACTATGAAGATATGACAATATTTCCCCTCAAGACGGTTACATAAGTAAGGATGGTCTCATATTAATACCAGAAATGATTCTAAAGATGCCTTTTGCTAAAATGAAAACTTATTCCTTTGTATATTTATTTAAAAAACGCTAGAATTTATTGGGCACTTTTTTGGATATGAAAATGAAAATGAATACGTTTACAAGAGTGTACCTTTATTATGATTTTATAGAATAGAATTCCAAATATTATAATTTACTTTGAAATTACCAGTAAATGAGCATTTTTGTATCACTTCTATATAACCAGATAGTTATATGGTTTTAATTACATAAGGAGCTACTAAAAATGTATGATCTAATGATTGTATACCAATTTTAACATAAAACAAAAATAAGTAATCTTTTAAAGATTTCAAAAAAATAATACTTTTTCTCTTATCATAAAAATAAAATATAATTTAGTTATATGTTGCAAAAATTATTCAAATGCCTTATCTAAAATTATATGAACAGCCTTGTCAAATTATTTGGAAGACGCTATACCAAAACTCGGGTTGAGAGCGCCATATTTTTTCTGTTAGCGCATAGCTGCTATGTTTTCCCATTATTCCAATCGCCTTCCATTCTCCACACACTAAATAAATAGCTAAGCTTTTCAGGTGGAATAGATCCAGTACTGAAAGCAATACTTCCATTACAGCTATTGTTTGTGCCATTTAAACCTGGTGGTGTATTCCCATTCTGTTCTAGTCGATTCAACAGGGATTGTTCATTATTTTGCAGTATTTGCATTAAGAAATCTATATATCTGAAAAATAAAGAAAAACACAAAATTAATTACTAGAGTTAATGAAAATTAAAAATAATCGAAAGATAGTTTTCTGGAGTCAATATTTTAATTAACAACAAATATTTTCACCTATATAAGTTAATGCCACGGCGAAACAATAAAATAAGTGTAAATGAGATTTTCGTGAGTATACTAAACTCTCGATCTCTCCATTTTAAAATTTAGTTGCAATTCATACCGAAGGACACAATTTATTTTTGAATGGAATTCATCACATTGAGAAAGGTATTATACTCTCTCCACGTCTTTTCCCCGTTGGTTGGCCGGCTGAAAACAACGTGATTGGTTGGATTGGTGGGCTTTTCTACTAAGTCACTCGATGTACGAGTAAACACACCTGAGACTAGATATAGGTGAAACCCGATTACGTAAACAAGCAGTTTTAAGATAGACTCGACTTCCTCTGTCGTCAGCCATCTTTACTATTACTTGTATTCTAAGAGAAGTGGAGTGCCACAGGGATCCATCTATGGTCTGCTATTATTTACATACTTATATCAATAACCTTCCGCCGGTACTAAATGAATACGGTTTTCATATGTATACTGATTATATTCATATTCAGCCGTATTGATATGTATATCGGAAACTAAAACAACTAACTAGTCATCCACAAAGTTCGTACGTCTATTCATTCTATTTCTGCTTATATGCTCTAGGAAATACGACCTAGATTCCGAAACACCTTGAGTTCGTGCATTTATGATTCAACAAACAAAATAGAAATGACATCAACCGATTCTTGATAATTTTCACTTGTTCAAAACTCTCGAGAATACTTCCAAAGCAATATGAAATAGAAATCTATGTGTGCGTTGGGAGTCCGTTCTCTAAAATTTTCTATATTGATACTTATAGAAAAGTGCCAAACATTCACTTTATACATGCTATAGAACCTAAACTACTATCTATACAGGAAAGTAGTCTTCCAGTAACTTAAAGCTTGGTTCTTTACCTTCCAAAAGGCTACACTTACTCTATACCTTACTTAACAAAATAATAAAATGGTTTTAATTAAAAAGTAACCTTACCATTTTACGGTCAGCAACTCTTAGCTGAATAATAGTTGCAATAGTGTATGTACGGCGTAGCCCGAATCTTTGCAATTATTATTACTCAGTTGAGAGTTTTTGTTTGGGCAATCGTAGTCATTTGGTTAAGATACATTTTGTTAAATAATTTTGTTAAGAAAGGTATAAAAATCGTATTTCGGTGCGAAAGATAAGAAAGCAACCTTAAGATTATCGGAAGACAATTTTTTGTATGGGCGGAGGAGCTATTCAAATCAAACATTTGTCGGTTTTATATAAGAACACTGCAAATTTGTTAGAATGTTAGGACTCCGTTGGGGCTCTCATGTGGTAGTGAGAGAGTCTATTTCATGGTTTGTGAAGAATTAACTAGGGTTTTGCGTAGTTTCATCAAAATCTAGAATTACTCCGTAAATAACCTATACCTACTTACATAAGTTTTTTGTTTTTTTTTCCAGTGGAGAAATCTTTTTCTCTTTCCTTACTCCTCCGCACTGGTGGAGTTCTAGGGTATTTTACGAAGGAGTTTTTGGTGCAATTGACTTGGTAGAATGCTGTAACGAAATCGATCGAAATTGCTTTTTTTTTGTAGACTTATTTCTTTAAATGTTAAGTAAGGGAAATCAATTCGTTTACTAAACATCGATAGGTGAGACCTATGTTAAACTGTGGGTTTCAAGTTTGAGAGGAGTCGCCTTAAAAAGCAGGCACTTATAAAAAAAATCTATAAATTTTAGGTTTCTCTATTACATAATCAGCTTTTCGATATCGAAATGTAAGGCGATCTTAACTCCAATCAAAAGATGCTTTATAAACTAACAAAACTCGATCAGAATTTTAAGTTCTTTCTCTGTTTTTCTTTTTACTGTTCTCAAAACAGGTGTTGTAAGTGGTGCACTTTGGGCGAATTTTCGCATTATGAAATCACCTTATATGCTAAAATCCGAGGAAGATGAATACCTATATAATTAAATAATAAGGACTGTGAAGGTGTGCTATCGCAATGACCAAGGATTAAACGGCTACTTCAAATTTTATAGCCCTCCCAGAAACACAATACTTCTCTAAAGTGGGAAATTCCTTATTACTTAAGTCCATAATTAACATGGAGGATAAACTATATACTCAGATAACACGAAAAGTGTTTCTGTGGATCTTTATATCTATAGCAGGGACATCTTAATCCTTTCAATAATACATAAGAGCGTATGGATTTCTCATTTGAATTGGGAAAACACGTCATTTATGCTTTTTTTGTGGGGAATGTATACAGTGTGTTTCCTTTTCGTTCTTACAATTCACTTGGAGTGAGATCTCATTTCAAGACTTTGGCCATAGTAAAATAAATTTCTTCCTCATTCAAAGTGTTCACAAGATTTTGTCACCTACAACTACCATCTGTATAAAAAAGGTTGTGCCAAATTTTTACAAATAGACCTGTAACCCGTTGAGAATATGTGGAATATGTAAAATTCCTTTGGAAAAATTAATATATTTTTTATTATAAGTCAAGAAATATAACAAATGTTATGGTTCATAAAAAAATTCCGCTTGCGAGATCCCAACATAGTTTTTATGATCAGGTAACATGCACCGCTACAGTTACCGACCCAAGCAGAGATAGTTTTATTAGATTTCCCTCGACGGTAGCAAAATTTCCATCTGTCTGACAGTAATTGGACCCCATCTGAAGTTTTTACAAAAACAACAGTAACCCTCTCGTCACCCATTGACTTGAATTCTCTACTTTGCGCACCCGTTCAAGGAATTCTCGAGTGTTGATCGCCGATCATGTCTCCTTCCAAGAGTAATGAAAATTTATGGAAGATCGGAAAATTTATGTGTTACTCTGCAGTCAGTTGAATTTTGTTCGCGTTTCATGTGATCATTTTCCAATTTTCTCTCATGAAAACTATGGAGATATGGATTTATTTTAGTACATGTTCCTTCTTATGGAGTGTCTTGGGGAGTGAACACCTGTAACATACATGTTAAGGCTGAAGATCTACTTTTAATTAGGTCGCAGCAGTGGGATTTGTGCTGCTTGTGTGCGCGGCTAACTTACTTTTGTCTTGTTCAAGTGAATGTTTCCTTCTTAAATTGGAAGAAAGCGCTATTTTTAGAAAGTCTCCTTGATTTAGGGACTTAGGTCGGATTTCCATCATTTACAGAGTGGTTCCATTCTTTGGTCGAGGGAGATCTCTTGCGGCAGATCATTTTTCACACATGCAATGCAACGCCTGAAAGATTTATGATTGGATTTAATGGTTAGCCTTGACGATCAGTTATTTCTTTAATTGGATTCCACTTGAAAGAGTTACTGGAGAGAAATTGATAAATATTTGACTGGGGTTCTCTAACGGGAAAATTATTGAAATTACTTTTTTGTTCATGTTTCAAAAGCGACGTGAATTTATACTTTTTAAACTTTATTCTGGGTGTAATTTGTAGATGAAAATATCCCCATTTGTCGGGAGTATTTGTTGAGATTTTAATGAAGGATACCCGTGTGTCTACTTTTAATTCGCTCATATACATAGTCTTAACAGAATCGAATTGTACTAAAGTTCAAGTTAAGTGGAAAATATAAGCTTAGTTCTGAGCTACGTATGAGTACATATGTGAGTCGAATTGATTTAAACAAATTCACGTGTTAAAATTAAAGTGTATTTTGTTTTTAAGGGACTCTGTTGTAAAACTTCTCCTTCAATTTGATCTCGGTTATCCTGAACAAAAGCCGCTTTATGTATGTGTGAGGCATGTACCGTGCTCCGCCATTTTGTTCCTTGTCTGTCAGATTTCAAAGCGGGAACTTGATACTTTGTGCTGGAATCTACCGTCAATGCGGTAGTAAGATATAGGAAGAAAGGAAAATTTCCAATTTAACTTGGATTTTTATATTTTATTTTCTTCCCAATGAGTTTGTTCAATGGGAGCAAACATAAAAATGCAATAGAACTGTGCTTCAAATGCTATAATTATTTTCTATTAATAGAAAAGTGATTTTAATGCAAAGCCGGTAAAAAACAAAATCGAAATAATTTATAACTACGCGAATATTTAATAGATTCCACCTTCTATCCATTTAGGTTCCACACAACGAGTAAGTAAGTAAACAAGAGTCTAATTGAAAAAATGTTGCTGCCAATCTCAAGCTGCTTAGGTTCATATGCAATCCTTCAGAAATGCGCAAAATTGTATACCAGCAAAAGTATAGTGAGTGCCGGTAATATCAAGCAACCTTTTGAGTTAATACATTTAGGTGCGTTACCAGGTATCTTAGATGGCTGGTTCCTTTCAAATTCATTTTCAATAAATGTTGTACACGATCAGAGGTAACCACACTGATGAGACCTCTCTGATCGCTGGGTCGAGAAGTTCGATATTTTTTCTACATTTCAATATTTTGTAAGTTCAATGATAAAAACAATGTTTTTCGATGAACTCAGTCCAAGAAAGACGAACAATTTCCAGCTTAAAGTTTTCAAGAAATTATATTAAAAATTAAGTATCTACTTTTATCAAAATTGCTAACATTTACCAATATTTCACTTTCCAGTTTATTATTAAAAAAGAAACAACTACAAAATTACTAAATTTCTAAATAAAAGAATGTAAATATTTTTCAATTTGAGTTTCACTTACGCCTTTTGTAATAGGATACATTTCAACCCCCTGTATTCATTTAAGCTAGAAATCGAGTAGAAAAATAGACCTAATGTCCACTTCATTCCGTTTACATGACCAACGCTAAAAATTTTGATCGGAGGGAGTTGGGGGATTTATAAAATGATTTTGTTTTCTTATTTTTTCTGATAGTTGTGTTAAATGCACCATTCAACACCCAGAAAATAGTCTCCAAATCCAAATCTATGATTGTTCTCAAAATGTTATTAAAACTCTGTCAAAACGTAAAGCGATACGGCTCCTAAAGTAATTTTACAGCTCAAATTGTTCTTGTTTATGATGCTAAACAATTCCGCGTTATTGCTGCTCTTCAAATCTCACACCGCTGTGGCTCATAACTCCGCCGCATCCCTTTTTTTATTTTTTTTATTATAACGCGGCGAGCTGTTCTAACTACAAGCGTCTATCAATAATTCAAAAATTTTCTTAATTTAAGGAGGTTATTAGGTGGTGGAAGTGAAAGTGGATACCTGAAAAAGAATCTGACATTTTTTTAGATGAAAATGATGTTTTGTAAAGCTAAAGATTCTATCCTTGACCCGGATTTTCACTTCATGTCAGAGGTCTGTTTTGCTTTGCCACATAACGAGAAGAAATTTGACACCCGTTTTTGGTAGAATATTCCGTTCTTTAGAAGCCAGACCATAAAAATGATTCCCGCCAGCAGAGGAAGGCATTTAAAAAAATAAATAAATAAATTTGGAAATGAAGACTGAACTCCAGAGTGATGGTAACAGCAACTGCAGTCATTACTCATTATAGCCACAAAAACACAGGAAAATGAAAAAAACATGGACAATTCGGTGTTCGGTAATGACGAATTTTTGAATGACTTTCGTCAGAAGTCTTTAGACCTCCATCATAGTGTGACTTCTCGTCAGAGTGAATTTTATGTGGACCAAAACGTTTAACGGGCGAAATGCCGGCTATTGAGCCACCAAACATATCCCGGTTCGGTGGAAACTATGTAAACATTGTTGCAAGCCGATTTATGACCGAAGATGCTTTTAAGGAGTTCATAATTCAGGGGAATCTTTATCTACATAGCCGCAGATAATAAATCTCGTTTTTTGGTTCCTTTAACTTATGACTGAGCCATTAATTTTCTCAGGGTATTATTGAGTGATGACTGATTTCGATCCCTTTGCACTTGCGCACAAAGATTTCTCTTGGCAGTAACTTCTAAGCAGTAAGCCATTATATCCGTACGGACTTTCCAAAATCTCCTAAAAGAAAAGTCAAAGTTCTTTCTACGCTCAGGCACTTGCTCTGCCGCATATATTATCAAGTGATGAAACACTTTCTGTCGTCACAATCACCTCTCCGCCATAAATCAATAAAATTTCCCAAAATTTATCACTTCGACTCGATTTACCTCATCTGAAAAGTGATTTTCTCTAGATAAAATTCAAAGAAGCACCCCAGCATCTTTCAGCAGCCACCCAAGAGGACCAGGCTGTTTATTTACATATGTCGGTAGCAGCGTTCCAATTAAATGGCCGCGCAGCACTGCACCGGTGGAAAATGTCTTATAGTTAAGGCTTCTGTCTTTGTCATCTTTCGTCTCATTTTCATTTTATCTTTCACTCGTTTTACAGTACTCGTCTATGCCATGACTGACAATTATAAAGCGGCGCATGCAACATTTAATTAAAATTTTCATTTCAATCCGCCTTTTTTGTCCTTTTTTACTTTTCACGTCAATGCAACGGTGCTGTTCAGGGTCATTTCTATGAAATTTCGTAGATGAGTTTTGTTCACCATTTACAATAAATAATTTATAAACTCCTACTAATAGTGACATAGCGTAGGCGCGATAGTGCTAACTTCTACTGAGATCGATTTGAACCTGGGACGTTCTGCATTTTAATGCGTGTACCTAAGTCATCTCATTTTGTAATCCATAACGTATTTAACCGTAAACGAAAGCTCATTAAGTTCGACGTGAGGACAAGGCAGGAACATCTGTTTGGGAAACTCTCTGTCAGAAAACTTCTGAATGGGACAGATGGTCTTGGGAATGACGAAGGACGTAATATCTACAACAGAAGCATTAATCTCTGGTTTAGTTTTTCCATTTTCTTAAATATCTTAGAATTTTCCCACAGTTTTTATTTTTGAGATGCCGCTTGTGTTTTGTCTTGCTTGTCTTGTGTTGAGCCAGATGGAATTATTCTTTAATGATGACATTCTCCGGTGTGGAATGTTGAAGAATTTTCAATTTGCTAGGATTTTATTAATAGAACCAAAACTTGTAAATTTCTCTCATTGACTATCTTGAAGATGCACTTGGTGGGTCAATGAAGAGGGAGCTCATCTGCTTCAGAATTGTACTCGAACAAATTTGCTTACTTAATTTTTGTGCTACTTGGTACCTGCGTTTTGCTTCTTGAGTGAGCTAGGTGCAGTAAGCCTCTATAAAAATTCGTTTAGGTCCAAGTCATCTCTACCCAAGACGGCTTGTTTGATCGATCTGATAGCTAACCAGGGATATATCATGACATCTGCAATGGGTAGTTGAGGGCAGCATAGTTTGAATTAACTCAAATTTTTTGTTTGTTTCTGCTGGCTTAAGGTTTCAAAACAATTTTTTAAATACAAGAACCACTTTTGATGGAAGTCTTACTGTTGAAACTATTTTTGTTGGTTTACCAAATAACCAAAACTCAGTTGATCTTTTAAACATTCTTTGGCATTGGTGAAAGCATGTAGTAACCTAAACAAAAAATGAAAAGGAAGTAGGTAACTATTTAAAACTTTTATAAAAGCAAGATTAAGAGACAAACTTTAAGTTTTTAGTAAGATTTAATTTTACTCGAAAATTATAGCAACTCCCAAATCTATTGCAATTCTTGATTGATGGAAGAAAGGGACGATTGTGGAGGAGAAATACGACTTGGGCCAACCTGGTGTTTATAGCCGACAACAAAATGCTGCCTGTGGTTTATCGCATTTTCGCTAGTAGCATGCCACAAGGATCGAGTTTAGAACCTATTTTATATTTATTAAAGATCCTTTCGTCATACATGATTGCTGATGATATGCAGCAGTTTATAGTTCGTACTCTATGTTTAGTTGAAGACACAATCTTACGCATTCAATAGGATTTTACATACTAATCGAGAAATTCAAAGCTATTTGTGTCTATAATAGGAGTGAACTTTACGCGCGCAGCTATCCACATGTTTTTTTTTCAGCAGCTCAGTATACTTTACTTTCCATCGTACTCTTAACCGTATTTTTTATATATACTAATGGTCGCCATTCCATTTTTTTACCTCATTGGTCATTGGAATATAGAAGCGGAGTATCTTTCAAGTTTTTGCGCTCCCTTGGATTTATATTGTAATATGAATTTTCGACATTTGTTCGTGATGTAAACGTAGTGCGTTGCCGACCACGGTGTACTCTTGTTTGTATTTCATTAATCGTTGGAAGTATCTAGGCTAAATATTTGCCACAAATCCTCGCCTGCAGTTTCGGTTCATCCTTTAATTTTGCTGTGTCGAGGGCAAGCCTACCCGCTGTTGTTCCATTTATTATGTTTCTCACGTAGACGTGTATTAGACTTTGTTTCGATTATTTTGGTAAGACTCAGCTAAAATACTGCTGTGTGTTGTTTTCTATTTCCAGCCCATAAAAGGGAATCTTGCCATCATTATTCTAAGCACTTCTTTGTAACTGATTTGTTCGCCTTAATTTTCTCATACAAATTCTGCCTCAGATCGTAAAGTTTAGTTTGTAGGCTAAGATATAAATGATCAAAGTCACAATAATTTTGTAATTTATGACAAATAATTTCGGATAATTAGCTCGTAACAGGCCTATGTAAGTGCTTCATCTTTCACATGCATCAACAAGTCTCCGTACATTGGGTAATTTCAATTTTACTGCAGTTTCTTTGGCGATTTCTAAATTTATCCCGTTCCCACAGAATCTTGTCAATTGGCAGAGACAGCTCCCGGCCCATCTGAAATCACTTGTGAACTAAACACGTGTTTCGAATAGAATTTGAAGGAAGCGCCTTTAGATGGGACTGGGTCTGGAGAGCAAATTACCATATCGCATTTACCCTTGCTAGTTGCTAGTTTTTGCTCGTCAGCTCTTTATACATCCACGCAAACGCTATGTGTAACATTTCATTGCTTGTTCTGATTATAAATTGATGGAAGACATTGGATTCACGCTAAGCAGCTGCAACTCCCCCTAGTTCCATTGCTGTCAGTGGTAAATAAACACACTTTGACGAGAGACTCATCAAGATATTCACCCCGTTGTGCGCTTTATTTTCATTTTATTATTGGAAAATTGTGGGAAACTCTTTAAAGGCGATTGTTTACAAAAAAAAGTATAAAAAATACAAAATAAAAATAAAAGTCTCGTAGGTCTGGAGAAAATCAAAGGATCAGCGGGACTTTGTATATATTATCCCTGGGCCAATTCCAGACACGTGTGCTATACTATGTCTGGCCTTCTCGACTTTATAATCAATTTGAGCTGTATGCAGAAAATTTGAGTAGCGCCTCATAAAAGGGCGCTAGGGTCCTTAAAATTTTCTAAGAATTAAAGGTTGTGCCTTATATAAGACGTGACCGATACGTAACATATGTTCCTGATTACTCTCATGAAACGAACACCGTAAATTGTTTTGTTTTAGGTGATTTACAAAATTTTCAAATTCCTTTCTCTTACTATTGGGTTTTTGCTACTTAAGAGTGCGACGTACCTCCCTGTAACAACTTCTATTCAAAGATTTGCGTAAAATCTACCATCCGTCTTACACACCTACGAGCTTTAGTTAGAGCAGATTTTGCTTGGAGTTTGTAATTTTTTCATTCCTTTTTTCGATCTTACTGACAAATTGATGCGAGGATGCTGTGTCTAGAAAAAATACAAAAATTGTACACGTGCACAAGAAGAAAAAGGCGAACCCCATTCGTTGGTAACACTGTGCTGAGAATCGTATACTCATTTTTGAGATATTTATTTCAAAAATATTTTAGTGTCAAAACCGACAGAATGATAGACGGGAAGCAAATAAAACATTTTGTGATTTTTAGTTAATGCATGTCAACCGAGTAAAAGATTTTGGTTGGAGATCACTAGAAGTGATGGCTTTGCTAATGACAAAAGATTGTTATTGAAAACAGGAACAAATCGAAGGATTTTGTGGATTGATATCTTTCTCGCGGGATATTTTTGGGAGAAAATGAGAAAATAATGATAAAAATCACAAAGAAAGATTTATTTAATTTTAAGACGTTAATAAAGTACTATAATAGAAAAGAGGTAACATTATGATTTCATTTTTGACTACAGTTCGAGGTAAGTTGTCTGTTTGAAAGATAATCCCAACACAGCCATAAAATTCACGAAGACTAGAATAGATTTTCTTCATATTTCGGATATATAGGGATTGTGGAATGTAAAACTGAGACTTTTCACGATAGTCATATAAGATACGACCGTTAAGATTTACACGGCACAGGTGTGAATGTTAATTTGAATTGTAAAAATCTCAGCTTAGGATCCACAAGAGATCTGTACATCGAGATATTTTGCCTCAATCAATACGTAAGATATCAGCCGCAGTTTTGTCATTCTTGCCATCGGAAATGTCAACCATCTATAGTGAGAAGAGAATAGGCCCTAAAATACACCCCTGAGGAACTCTTTTAGTCAGAAATACTGAGTGAAAGGCAATAAAGCTAATGTGCACATTTCTTATTATCTATAGTGATCTTATTATCTGTAAATCTGTAATCTCGTGAAATAACTCCGAAACCATTTTTGGATAAACTTCGTACTATACGAAGGTGTCGAATCTTGTTGGGATGTCCAATTCTACTCTGTGAACGTGTTCTAAACTTGCAGAAAGACATGATCACTGAGACTACGGCGACGGACTAGGCCTTTAATAAAAATTAGCGGGACTTGTTTTAATTCCTGGCCGTACTGGCTCTGGTGATAGATCAGTTACCTAAATTGTTACATAGGCATTCAACTATAAAAAATTGGATTTTACATTCCTATTATCAGTTTACGTTCTACAAGTTTTATTTACATATGTTTTCTACATACGTAAAAGAAGCATTATTTCATATAGTAGCCAAGTGAAATTAATGTCACATTTATTATTAATTTATTAGCTACACGTCTAATTTAGTGCTCACTAGATGCCTCTGTATTCGCATATTTACCAAACTTCCTGTAATTCTATAATTTTAAGTAGTTTTCGATTCAAGCCACATGTGACATGGAAAACGATCGAGTGAAGCTCAAAAATTTTTTGCAATAAACGTACCCGAAGTCATATCCGGCCGCGTTTTAATTTTTATTGCGCAGTTGAAAATATCTCCAACAGTTGTTGCTGAAAATAAAAAAAGAATTCAAACACCACGTAGATGCTCCTCCATGGGCATTAATCTTGAAATTTTTGCTACCCGCCACTTTTGTAACTTTATAAATAAGTTTTTTTTTGCGTTTATATTTCTTTTGATGTGGGGGGATCGCAGATCACTGCAACTCAAGAAAATAAAAGAAAAGATGTTCCTGGCCAATTTTGATCTCCTCTAAACTCCATCTTATATCCGTCATTATCGTTTCTTAATGGCTGTGTTTCTTGCCTTCTCAGGGCTACATAATAAATGTATATGAAATTCAATACGCGGATCTGTTTTAAATTAGTGCCGCCATGTTTGAGTTGTTTGAATTGGACACAAAAAATTTTACCCAAGTTCATCTCCCCTTTCAAAGAAGGCGGGATTCTCTGGGTCATCTTAAGGAATTGTGATAAATATTGCCACTAATGATGACGATCAATGATGGGAATGATGGAAGATGCATTTTTTTGTTTGTATCTCAAGATTCTTATTGCGTATGTGGTCGCCTTAACAAATGGCTGAAGAAATTTTCTTTTCATTCAACTCGACGTTTTGACAACTTTTTTATTAATAAAATTAAATATATTAATTGCATGAAGATATCTCTTTCCCAAATTGCTTTTCTTGCGTTTTTATATGTTTTTCACTTACGAGAAAATTGCATCAAGCTATAAATAACAACCAGATGTCGCTCTCGTTTAAATGATGGTCCTTGTCCCTTTTAAGTGCGACTTTTCGTTTAAAAATTGACTAAAAAATAAAATCAACAAAAAGACCTGAGAAAATTCGGATTTTCTCATCAAGAGTAGAGTAGATCTCTTAATTTAGATTCGGAAACAATCTCTTAAATTAACTAATTAAAATTTCCAAAAAACCAAGATCTTTTGCAACGTGAAGGTATGAAATTCTCGCGTATGGTCCAGATAAGCTTCTAATTTTAAAATGTTGTATACCTCCTACTTATGTATGTACTTTGGCTGAATTTTATTTAAAAATTTGTGAAATAAGAAAAGACTAATTTCTATAAAAAAAATTAAAACAATCCTCGAATTTTTTTCCTTTGCAAAAATTTAGAATACTTTTCTACATGGTTGAAGTTGAGAACGAAGTATATATAAAAAAAGAAAATTTAAATAAAATAAAAAAACAAAAGTATTTTAAAAATGTCCCAAAATTATTACGAACCAAAGTTAAGTGGAATTTCAAAGAACGGCAGAAAAACAAAAGATTTTTGTTCCATCTAAAAATACCCTCTAAGGACCGAGCACCATAAACTCATCACACAGACAATATGATCATATTGATGGTTGACTGGAAGAAAAATAAAGGAAAAAGAATTGACCCCTGTGGACCTCCTTTCAAATACAGCGCTGATATTGGATATCAGATACTTAAGGATAAAGAAGATACATTAGAGGGTGGGTTTTAACATTTGAGAGTAGGTATATGGGAAGGAATGAAAAAAAAATATTTTTGTAACTTCATAGGGTATTTATACATATTGATTGAATGTTAAGTGAGATTTACTTGTTCAATTAAGTTAAATTAAAATAATTTATTCATATGCAAAATGATACAATAAGAACTAGATTTGATTAGATGGTAAGAAAATTAGTGCAAACACGTTGCTAACAAGAGTTGTGAGTATCTTTTTATTTCTTAATTGTAATTGTGATTTTGATGAGGCATTTCCATTAAAAAAAATGGGAGTAATTGTAATGAATTATCGACTTATTGCTAATTTATAAAGTGTCGTTAAGATTTCGAAGCCTTAGTTTGCAATGTAGTCTTAATTCACTGCATGTCGTTTCCTATCCTTTTTCAGCATGGCCTTCACAGCAAATGGCCTTCTGTTAGAATTTTGTAATTACTGTTTATCCACATTTTTGGTAATACTTTTGATCGAATTAGTAATTACCGTTCATAAATTATTTATCTACAGATGTTATTAGATGGTTATTTTCTTAGTTACCTAACTAATCGCACACAGGGTGTCCTATTCCGAAGTGCCCTTTCTAGTCCAATTATTAGCACTTCAGATATGATTTAAGGAAACCATATTGCGTTATGCTTGATGTTTTCTCATATTCTATTTTTGGTGCGATACCTGAACATAAAAAGCGCTTTCTTTTGTCTTCATTATGATTTTCCTTCTCAAGGTTTCACGTTTCTAGGAGACGTTATTGGCCACTTACAGGTGAGGTTCAACATTGTTTTATTTTGTTATTCACAGTCCCAAACGTAAATCGTAAAATTATCAAGTAGGTTTCACTCGATTTTCTTGCTCAAGTGCTAAGTTTTCCTACCATTAATAACAACAATTAACAATTAATAATGCAAGACATCTTTTCTTGTATCTCAGTGAGTACTTAAGCTAGGTTAGCAAAGTTGGATTTATCTGAGAGGTAACAGATTAGGGATGTTTTGTGGGTACGGAACAGTTTGCTAATATGTTTAGAAAATTTTTGACCTTAAAAAAGATATAATTTTTCAAAGAGAAAGACGTTTTTTGAAGTTATATCGTTCATTATTTACTTATTTACGAACTCTATTTAAAGTTAGTTATTATAAATGAAATCCAGTAGAAATATGAATAAAATAGGACCAAAATGGTTGTTCAGTAAGCAAAAAGAGCTGAATTACAGTTATATTACATACTCAAACAACCTGTTCTTTATCACATTAGAATTACTGCTACTTTATTCTGGTATACTGGTATTCTGAAGACTCTGATCTGCATGGAAAAATATTCATGATTCTGAAAAAAATACTTACGGCATAGTTTTTGAAGTGGTTTTTCGCATACATTTCTAGAACCGTACGTCGATCAGAAAGAATGATAATCAATTTTATAGGTTTTAATATTCTGACTTATCGTTTTCACAATATAACACGTAAAAAACCTTAATTTTTATATGGTAACACCAAGTAGGGGTCGCCCGACTTAATCCATTTTTGAAATTATATTTACTACTTTTATGAAAACGCCGCGCACACAATTTCAGCTCTTTGCATTGAGAACGAAATTTTTGTATGGCAACCACACGAAGGAGTTGCTCGATTTGGCTGATTTTCGAACTTAATTTTACTTTTTTTTTAAGTCCGTGTACAAAATTTCAGCTTTCTAAGTGGACGCGCTCTCGAGTTATCGTGTGCACAGATGGACGGACGGACATGGAAAAATCAAAATAAATTTTAATATTATGCGTGGGTGGGTGTCCAATCTATTTTGCTCTACCATCATTATTTCGAGGTGTTACAAACGGAGCGACAAACTTCGTATACTCAATAGATTTCATCTAGGATATAAAAATCTTCATGGTCCAAATTAGAATTGTTTGCAATAAATTCAAAAATAACGTGCCTACTACATTTTTAAATAGTTATTAAAAAGTAAAGAAAAAGTTGAAAAACAGCACAGAACTCAATTAAAATGTCTGCCTAGCTACTACACAAACTATCATCTGTCATCGCCATTCCATAAAATTAATTTTCTCAAGAAAAATTTCCAATACCGTGCATCGCTGACAACAGAGTTCAACGGTAATCTTAAGGTAATTCATCGTCGCTTTCACTTTTGGTAAAATTATAATTAAAAAGGAAAGAAAAAATCGACCAAATTTTTCTGACGTCTCAAACTCATCTTCCCTATGTGCACTGATTAAACGAGTTTCTTCTATCATGAAACCCAAAAACATGTAAGTTATAAATAAAAAACAGTTTTTAAAAAGATCTAGTAAAAAAAAAGGGGAAAACGAAGCATTTAAGACTGGGGGAAAAATATTTGTTTTGAGGAAAATTGATTTTCAAATGCGATGAGCTCGTGGTATTTTCTCGGCGTTATGAATCGTGTCCGACGAGCTAATGGATTCCCGAGGGAAAATTGATTTAAAGGATTTAGTTGTTCTATCGGCGTTAATTTAGGACAGGCTTGCTTTAGGTTTCATTGCGTGAGATTATCCAATAAATAAATATTTATTAAAAGTGTTCAACTCTCGTCGCTTTTTTTTAGAGGAAAATTTCCTTTTTATTCGGTTGTTGCACATGAAATTTCAGATTTGGATGGTGAAATTCAAGCGAGAGAAAATTTCTTATTAATGAATTTTATTAAAACTATGGTTTTATGGCATAATGATGATTGCGAATGTGGGCAATTCTTAAAGTACTTAATCAGAATCGGAGCTGTTCAACTTTGCGTCCAGAGCGGACTGTTTTTGAACGCCTTATTTTGTTCAGTAATAAAGTTAAGGGTAATCTGCTCTCGTATAGTTGGAAAGCAGCTTAGTCAATCCTATGCGAGAATTGTTGAAAATGTCCCAAAGTGCTTTTATTTCCCTTACCTAAAAATCTGTATGTTTAGTATCTTCATCAAAAGTTAGTCTTCATCAGACACTGTGTTCTATGATAGCCGTCAGTTTAGTCCAGAATCTCCAAGTTTATGCAAATAATGTTAAAATTGCTCTGATCTAATTCATCTTTTTGCTCGTCAGATTTTTGTTGTCGTCTCGCAGCTTATGGCCAGTTTAATTCCTTTTTCTTCACTATGTTTGGCCTTGATTCAATTTTGGTCCGGACTGGATTAACAGCAGCGTTAATTTTTTGTTTTCAGTATCACTGGAGTGAGGCTCTATCGAATACTGGACAGGAAGACCATTCCTCTATATTTACCACAAAACGTAGGAGTCCTGTTGAACTTAGGTCCTGTTTAGAACACTAAGAAAATTCTACTTGATAAAATAGGTAAACAGCTCCCCATTGGCAACCTCCCATTTAATGCAGTATTTGCTACTGCTTTCTGCGTTTTACGCGTTTTACACATTCGAAGAAAATCAACTAATTTACACACTTGATAATGCCCTAAGAGTCGAAAAGGGTCGCGACTCAAATAAAAAAAAATTGTTGTAGAACAGTATTGCATGAGTTTTTATTTTAAATATCTTTTTAGAATTAAAAAAAAAAAAAACATTATTACCAAAGCGTTCTACCAAGTGCCTAAAAAAACATCAGTTTTATCAATTACCTTTTTTTTCGTTATAATCTTGTAATTGTGCCTGTCGCGCATTCTGAGGGTAGCTGAGGTTATTCACTTTTGTTTTTGCAGAGTAGATTATTAAGACCAAATATTGTAGATGTAGACTTATAACAATGACTGTTTTCAAACAAATTTTTTAAAGGAAACTACCGATGCATTATGTCGCGGTAACTATTATGACCTGTGAGCGGAGCATCTATTGGTGGGTCCACTGGAGTACTCGAAGTCGATAGTGGTTAGTTTTGAGCAAGTGTTCAGATTTATGTATTCTTGTGGGATATCATGTAGGATTTCTATTGTATATACCGTACGTCGTTTCGTTCCAGCCATGTAACTCATCAGCGGTGTTCTTAGTTTAAGGTGGAGGATGTTTTTATTCCTATTCTTGTGCTAAAAGCACGAAAATTCTTTTGAATTATTTAGAAAACTGATCAATAACCTAATTGTTATGGGGTTAAATTAGACAGTCCTTGGTTAGTTGGACTTTTTTTTCGAAAAAAAATGTATATAAATATGTATAGGTGTAGTATGGATGTAGTTGCTAATGTCACTAAATGGTTTCTTAAGCGAGAAGAATAGAATAGTATAGCAGTACATATCTATTGATAATTACAAATTATAGCAATAATCAGTGCAAATAAATGCAAGTGAAATTTATACAAAAATCCGGTACATAGGGTTAATCAGATCAGATTTAACCGGTAATTTCTTAGTAACAGCGTTATGCTGCGCCATACAAAAACAGTCGCACTTTCTGCCATTAATAGTAATGACATACTCCGCCCCCAATAATAGCGGTCTATTGAGTAATACATAGTATTTCGGTATTTATACTTTTCTTAAAAAATATAATAAACAGCGGCTTATCAACCATATTACAAGCGGATATTTATCTAACTAAAACAACAAAAAAAAATGTCCAGATATTTAAAACGATCACCGAAACCATTAAGAGGACTATTACAAGGGATTGTTCATTATTTTTTGAGTATTTACATTAAAAAATAAATATATCTCAAAAATAAAGGGAAACACAAAATACTTACTACAATCAATGCTATCATAAATAATAATCTAAAGGTTTTCTGGAAGCAATATTTTAATTAACAACAAATATTCTCACCTACAAGTTAATTTCAATGTAGATACATGGGAATTTTGTTAGTACTATACCTATGCTCAAAGCACCGTTTCGGTCTTAAAATTGAGTTTCAATTAATACCGAGGGACACAATTTATTCTGGAATGGAATTCATCACCATTCTAAAAGTTCATGCGCAGGTTACTATTTATATTTTGAGGCTACCAATAAAAATCATTAATTTGTCAACAAACATGGCTTTATTGCTTTTCAAAGTATTCGCCACGTTGATCGATATACTTTTGCGGGTGTATGTATTTGCCATAAAAAAACACTTCTCCTAGCGCACAAGCTGCAGTTTGCGAAGCGCACACCTATTGTTAAGGGATAACGCATTGTTTTGGAAAAGCGCGGCTATGGTTAAGGTCAACGCATTGTTATAGCACGTATCTTTACCTGATCTATGTAAGTTAAATTAAGTTTTTTAAACCACTAATATCAATATGAGGAGTACGCTCCGCGCCAAGCGCAAAGAATCACTCGTACAGGCAGGCAGGCACACACACACACATCCAGACACACACAGAGGAGCGAAGCGGAGCGCGCGCGTGTGTGTGTACCCCTGGCAGCCTGCCTACGTGTGTGTGAGTGTGTGACTGCCTGCCTGGATGAGTGTGTATGTGTGCCTACCAGCCTGTGTGTGTGTTTCTTTGCGCTTGGCAAATACACCCTACGTGGGTATTTTACTTAGGGCAGGGACCTAAAACAATGCGTAATCCCTTAACAATAGGTGTGCGCTTCGCAAACTATTTTTGACTAGATTAATTTTGGGTTGCGCTTCACACATATACCCACTTTTGCATGCGTTTGAACCAATCGGCAAAACATTTTTTTCCATTCCATTTGAGACACCTCCAAAACATGGTTGTTGAAGACAGCTTCTTCGGGCGTCGAAAATTGTTGTCCACGTAGTTTCTTTTTGATCTACCGGAACAAAAGGAAAGAGATGTGTGAGAGCTCGCATTGTCATAGTGAATAATGATGCGAAAAAGTTTGCTTATTTTCCTCAATTCCCCAAACACTTCTGGCAAACAAATGGATTGGTTCAACTTGGAAGACCCATATAGTCGAATGCTCTTTTTCGGGCTCACACACATAGATCCATGATACGACGACAGGTGACGACACCTGTCGCGATTTTATAAACGTCTTTTGAAGCACCAAGATTGTATTTCGACACGAGCCTTTTTTTGAGCAATTATCAAGTTATGCGGATACCGCGAACAAATTTCTTTCGCTGCTAAGTGTTCATGCAATGTTTTATATACGCTGTTGGAACTAATGTCTAAAGTTGCTTCAATCTCACAGTATGTCAGATGACGGTCTTGCATTATTAGTTGTTCCACAGCATTAATATTTTGTGGCACAACAACCGATTTTGGACGATCTTTACGAAATTCGTCGGTGAGCGAACGGCGGCCATGATTGAATTCGTTAAACCAGCATTTCATAGTGCTGAAAGATGGGGCTTCATCTCCAGAAGTGGAAGTTAGTTTACCGATGAACTTTTGTCTTGGTAATCCACGTCGAAAACAGTAATAAATCATCGCACGAAAATATTCACGTGTTAATACCATTTTTTACCAAGTTTAATTTAAAGAATACTTTAAAGAAAAGAAAGAGTTAATGTTGATCAAAAGGTTCTGCGAACGTTTATGCTAAAAATTTCAAACTATACGAAATGACAATGGTTTACATCGGCAAACACTGGTGTTGCCAAGGCTTACAATATAAATCCTGACCCTCGTATACTTTCAACGTCTTTTCCCTGTTAGCTGGTTACAAATAACTGCACTGTGTAGATTGGAGTCTTTCTACCATTAGTATCGATTGAGCACAGACCTATTTTTCTACTAAGTCACTTGATGTACAAGTAAACACACTTTGAGATTAGATATAAGCGAAAACCTATTTCGAGAATAGACAGTCTTGAGGTAGGTAGACTCGACATCCCCCTATCGTCTGTTATCTTCACCATCACTTGTGTTCTAAAAGAGGTGGAGTGCCACAGGGATCCATACGTGCTCTGCTATTATTTACATACTTATATGTATTCATGACCTCCGCCGGTACTAAATGCATGAGTACAACTTTCACATGTGTGTATACTGATTATATTGAGCTGTATATATATGTACGGAAACCAAACAATCAACTAATGATCGGCAAAATTCGTACATCAATGGTATACCAACTTGGCCACCATAGCGCCTTTTTCTATTCTTCGGTTAGGAAAAACGAACTAGATTTGGAAAGTCCTTCGATTCCGTGCAATTATGATTCACCAAACAAAATAGGAAATGATATCAACCAATTCTTCATAATTTTCACTTAACCGTTCCCCTTCTAGCATTTATTTTCTTCATTCTAGAAACGATTCATGTGCATAACACAGAAAATAAATAAATGGAAATATCGGGAATGCCGTTCCACCTTCGGAGAGTGTCGAGGGATAAAACATAGCTACTTCATATATTATTGTTTCGAAAATAACTAATTTGCTCTAGTTTTAATTTTGACCTTAGATTAATTTTATTATTAGTAAATTGTTAGTTCAGAGAAATCTGGACCAATTGGTTATTTAACCCTCTGAATTATATCCCAGCTAAATTCTTTTCTCACTCCAGATTCACCTTAATTAATCCAAATTTAATACATATAACACCTTAGTTACCAACGGTTTACTTTATAAATATGTGTATACACTAAATGAGTTTATCTTCACTCCATATTAATCCTCTAAAGATCCCTCAAATGAGCTTTCCCAAACTCAAGACTAACTAAACGTTGATTCTCATCATAATAAAATGTAAGGGAAATCAGTGGGAAGTAAAGGATTTGAACTATTCTAATGAAAAAAATCATCTCCATTTACTAAAGTTCTATAGGTGACACAAGTGTCAAACTGTGGATTTCAACTTTAAGGGAAGGCGGTTGTCAATTGCCGAACTTAACCTTATATTTTTATTATTTAATTGATGCCTGCCTACTGTGGGAAATTCCTGGGTTATTCCCCCTGTTCCCCTCTTCGTATTTTACTGTAGTTATTCCCTGTCCCCTATGATCCTCAAATAAAAGTTTATTGAATGACTCAAAACTGCAGTCTTGACTTAATACCTTTTCAGGTATAACTTAAGCATTTTAAGATCTGTGAACGTAGTCATATAGGCTTTTGTGGGAGATGTATTAGTGAAAGAAGGTGTTGGTCCGTTTAATATTATAATACAAATAAAATAGTCTTAATTGAAAATATATTTTACTTTTTACCTACTTAGTTTTAGATTATTATTAATAGATAGAGAGATGTGTGCAATAATGGGTCTGGTGTTGTCCATATATGAATCAAGATATTCTTGTCCTTATCAATCGTGGGGACAGCAGAGCACATATTCTTGATAAAAATAGAATTTGGGAGGGCGTTGGATTAGTTGTTAGGCTAAGGTTCGTGGAGAACCAGTGAAACATCGAATATCTTTCATTCTGACGAATGTAAAATTATTTTCACACTTGCCTCAACCCTCCCATTTTTAATATCAAATTCGATCACAACGTGACATTTGTTCGTAAGTAAAATAGTGCAGGTGTGGAATAATTTAATATCTTCTGCTTTCTTTAGTTTTGAGTCATAGGTGTTTAAGCAAGGTGCCCATTATCAAATCCTAAGCTCAATCCAATATTTTAAAATTCCATACATTTGCTTTTAACGCTGTCATAGACAAATCTCGAGCGTTGGCGTCACCATTAAAGAGCACTCTTTTTGTGCACTTAGGAATGATGTTCAGGACATTCTTCATTTGATCAGAGATCGTTCAATCGTGGTCACCTTAGCTGATATCATCAGCATATTTCTCATCGGCAACCAAGGACCATAGCAAAGAGAATAAAACGCTTCCTCGGGAGTATTTTTTAATGGCCACTACTGCTACCGATTCCTTTCCTACATTTCCTATAAAACATAATCTGGCTATCTCTGAATACAAAATTTATGACTGAATTGAGTTCATACAGCAGAATATTTTTTTTTCTGAATTAATGCTATGCAAAAGATCCAAAATAAGCTCGCCATACATTGTCGAGCTGGAAACGTGTCCATTGACAACGTTAGATGACATAATTTTGCCAATATTTGCTATTTAGAGACAGCGGAGCACATCTGGAACGCATTTGAGCATCCAACCGACTTTAGTGTCAACGGATCATAAAATAGTTTTATAAATAAAACGAAAACGGAGTGTCTTCCTGTCCTGTTACAAAAAAATACATGTGACATTCTGCTTAATGCTTTTGATGACAACTAGCAAATATTATTGATTACAAAATTGTATGATTCTGCGTAGCAATATTGCATGCCACGTTTTCGGCATTATTTGGTCATCAAAATAACGTCAGTGACGAAAAGAATATCCCTTCGCACTAGCAGGTCTACATATGCAGTTATGTTCATACCGATTTCTAAGAATGTTTAGGATGTAGTTGTTTTTACCAGCCCTAGTAGAAAGAAGCAAGATTAATTAATTCCTGAACTCCATCAAACGGGATCAATTTAATTTCCATATGTAAATTTCCATAAAAAATAAAATTTCGTTAAGAAAATTTTTCGAATCTTAAAATTTTTCACTTGGCTCCATCTACCATGCTCTAGTTGCACTTTACAAAATTTTACTTAACAAATATTAGATGCTACCGAAATGGTTGTAGTTTTTCATAAAAGGGTATCCAAATTATTACGTTAAAATTCTATCGGCGACTCCAACCAAAAGATTCCTTATAAACCAACAAAACTCGATCAGGCAATTTTTTTCCAAATATTTAAATAATACTTGGCCGTCGGCATGTTGCTGGTTTCCTTCTTGATTTTTCTGTTTTTGTTCCCAAAACAGGTGTTGTAATTTGTGCACTTTGCGGAATTTTTGAATCCTGAAACCACCTTAGATACATACAAAAATGCCAGAAAGATGAATATTGTAAAGCCATGACCACGGTAAATAATTACAAACAAAAAACAAACCGAAAAATAATTAAAATAAACAAAGTTTGTACGACCCCAAGAAGAATTTTGCAAAGCAAGCAAATTCCACTATGCAAGCATAATTCTTGATTGGTAAAATATTCATACCCAAGGTCATCGCTTTACACGAAAATTCAAATGGCTTGTGATCAGGTAAGCTGACACAACAAAATATGTTCAATTCAATTATTGCAATTCTGCAATAATCCCCACCTTTGTATAAGCACTGTATAGGGAAGTCACCTGTATAAATAACCTGTGACAATTGATTAAAATTCAGAAGTAAATCATTCATCAAGGTGTTTCTTTATTTCTCACCCTAAAAATCGGCATACTCTGCCAGTAAGCATATATAGCGGCATACTCTGCCCAAAGGATTACCAAACAGCGGCATACTCTGCCATAATAAATACATATAGGCATACCCTGCCAATAATAATAAAACAGCGGCACCCTCTGCCATACTATTTAAAAGATCGGCAAGTACCTGCCATCATATATTAATAAAGGTCACAGCGGCTCATAGCCATATAAACCGTAAGTTTGGCAGTTCTCTGCCCGGTATAAATTAATTGTATAAAAATCTATAATAAAAGAAATCTCAATCATGAATAGCGTCCAGGCCAATTGTGAAGTAAACATATTACATGGCGACCCTGCATATCGGACCATCTATCCCACAAAACAGACCATCAACTTCTCATAACAGATATACATCAACCAAACTTCCCAGAGTACCATCAGAAATCATTGACCCCACCATACGCAAAAGAACGGCACCCAGACGACTAAGATGTCCAATAAGAATGCAAGTTCCAGAAATTAAATTGCACTCTAGTGATGATACACACACACCGACCACAACAACAATAGAAGACAGTCCTACATGCATTCCAACAAGCAAACAAAAAGAAACAACAGGAGAAAACGTACATGAGAAATACATACCTACAACAACTCTAAATCAAGAAGCTCCAGAATATTTCCCAACAACAATAAATACATCAAATAAATTAGTACAAAAAGAACTCAGTTTGCAAGAAGCATTACAAAACAATCCGACAGCCGGTCCAAAGGCAATCACAATTGCGCAATACAAAGCGAGACAAGAAACGACAAAAAAAACCGATAAAAGAGAACTGTACACCTCTTTACACAAAAAAAAAAAGGGGCGGTATAGCTGTAAAACTCAGACAAAAAATAGCAGAGCTTTACAGGGTAATTCCCATTACCACAGACAAGAGCTTAAAGAAAGAGCTAATACGAAAGCTGAACCACCTGAAATGGGAAAGCCGCAATCGAAAGAAGTGATTGTAGCTCAAAACGCAGCAGCAGCAGCAACCAGCCCGGTGATACAAACCATCTCAATACACGATGTGTTACATGTACCGACCGCAGTGACTTTACTAATAATTGCAGCATTAATAGCAATTACGATCTACATGGGGAGAAGATACCTGCGAAAATATATTAAAAATAATATAAAACAGAGTGTAGACAACCTGGCCAACGTTTAGTTATAGCTTGCGGGTAAAAACTTATCATATAGGGAGCTTTTTTTTTAGAAATAGAATTAAATTGAAAATACTTTTCTGCGGGTTTCTAGCTTTATAAGATAATTTTAAATTTATGTCTATAGATAACTTTTAGGGATAGAACTGTAAAAATTTTTTTTTTTCCATTTTTAATGTATCATTTTTTTTTATAGATAGTGTCATAGATATTTAGATTTCTTGGGTAGCAATATATTTTTATATGTAGATAGCTTTTAGAGATAAAATTGTAATGGGTTTTCTTTAATATAACAAAAAAAAAAAAAAAAAAAAAAAAAAAAAAAAAAAATTTTAAAACAGTTATAGATAACTTTTATTTTACGGGTAGCATAGAACAATAAAATTACTTCTAAAATGAATAAATAATATGAATAACATTAACTGTCTTTGGGTTCTTCGAATAATATTTGATACTAATGGGAACATACCAAAATCTTTTTGATGAATTAAAAAGATTATTAGAAACGTTTACGAAAAATCCACAGAGAACATTCTCTAGTAGGAATTTATTGGAAAAGTACGCTGCAGCCAAGAAAATAAAGAAAGAGTTCGATCTATTAGAATTAACACAAAAAGGAAAACAGGCAGACGAGCTTAAAAACAAGTTTAACGCGACATTCATAGAGCTAAAAAAAATACTAGAGGAGAAAACAAACGAAACTCTTAATAATACAGAAGATTCAGAATCAGAGGAATTAAATCTAGACTCAAATACTGAACCAAAGGAAGCCACAATGGGCACCAATAACTTTGATCTTGCTGTGGCAATAAAAATATTGCCAGAATTCGGAGGCAATACAAAAGATCTATGCAATTTTCTAAGTCTCGTAGATATGTACGGAAGAACGCTAAAAACTGAAGCGCAGCCGCAACTCATTGAATTTGTATGGCTAGCACGTCTAAGCGAAAAAGTCAGAAACAAGATGTCCGCAGTTGCCAAACCGACATCTTTAACAAATCTAAAAACAGTTTTGACAGAAGCTTTCAAAACAAGAGACACCTCACAAAACTTGCAACAAAAATTATTAAATTGCAAACAACAGAACATGAAAGTCCAGGACTTCTCAGACAAAATTCTAGAGATAGTCGCGGAACTGAATAAAGTCCAAATAAACGAAATAGGTGAAGAACACAGAGAGGTAATCTGTAAGCTGAACGACAAAATCGGATTAAATACCTTTCAAAATGGACTGAAAGATTTACTAAAACCAACCATCCTAGCAGCACAACCAAAAACGCTAAACGACGCGATAAGTCTCGCAAATCAGATTGAACAACCTCTAACAGATGAAACAACAATTTTTAGTTTCAATAGAAATCTCCGTAACCCGCAAAATGAAAGTAATATCCGAATGAGAGACTACCGAAACTACAGCAATAGAAATATCAATGCAAATAGCTACAGAAACAATAATAACATGTACCAAAACAGAAACAATCACTGGCATAACAGAGGGAATATGAATAACAACTACAGTAGTAGCCAAAGAAATAACCAGAATAGAAATAATGGCTGGCAGAATAGCTACCAAAACTATAGAGGAAGAAATTTTTCCAGAAATTCCCAGAGACGGATAAATTTTCTAAGCGAGACAAGCAATGCGCAAAGTCCAGGACGAGATCAGCAACAAGACGAAGTCTAAAAATATACAACATCAGAAGTTGTACAACAAATTACATAACGCTGACGGACAAACGCACAAAGACTAAATTAAACTTTCTCATCGATTCTGGAGCAGACATTTCAATTTGCAAAATAAATTCACTAAACCAAGAAATAAACAGGAGTGACCAATGCACAATAACTGGGATAACAAATAATGAAACGCACTCCTTGGGCACAGCTAAATTGCAGTTAGCATATGAGGAACACGTCATAGAACACAGGTTTCACATAGTCGATTCACAAACCCCAATCAGCACACATGGAATATTAGGAAGAGATTTCCTGATGAAATATCTATGCAAAATAGATTATGAAACCTTTACAATAACTGCGAACTTGAATGATGACGATGTTACGATACCCATGATAAACAAATTCAGAGATGAAATTACTATACCAGCAAGAACAGAGATTATCCAAGCAATAACACTCGACATAACAGAAGATAGCATAGTCTGCGGTGAAGAATTGTTAGAAGGAGTATTTTTGAGTAATACAATTATACCAAGAAAAGGAGTCCAACATGTAAAACTGTTGAACACCAATAACTACATGGTGAAATTAAAACCATTTGAAGCGAAGATACAGCTGTTGAAAGATTATAAGATAATAAAATCACCAAAGGGAGAGATAAACCAAGGAAAAGATAAAACTGATGAACGATTTAACAAATTGTTGAAAGAACTAAGGTTGGAAGGATTGGACGAAAATGCCAAAAATTCGATCAAAGGAATTTGCAAAAAATATCAAGAAGTATTTCACTTAGAAGACGAGAAGTTAACGACGAATAATTTTTATACACAAAATATAAGCACAATAGACAATAACCCCGTCTACATAAAAAATTATAGACTACCGCACTCACAAATCGACGAGATAAACAAAGAAGTCAATAATCTAATACGAAATGATATAGTTGAATCTTCAGTGAGCCCATACAACTCGCCACTCCTGATAGTACCAAAAAAATCAGGTGAAGAAAAGAAATGGAGGCTAGTTGTAGACTTCAGGCAACTGAACAAGAAAGTGATCAACGACAAATACCCACTGACAAGATTAGAAGACATCCTAGACAGACTAGGACGAGCAAAATACTTCTCAACGCTTGATATGACGAATTCGTTTCACCAAATAAAACTAGAAGAAAACTCAAGGAAATTAACAGCATTTTCAACCAACCAAGGACATTACCAATTTAAAAGATTACCTTTTGGACTGAAAATATCCACGAACAGTTTTCAGCGAATGCTCTCAATTGCATTAAGTGGACTGGATGACGGCGCATTCATATATGTCGATGACATAATAATACATGGATGCAGCCTCAACAATCATAATCAAAACCTAGAGAGAGTGTTACAAAGACTTCAGCAGTATAACCTGAAGCTCAATCCAAACAAGTGCAACTTCCTAAAACCAGAAGTATTATATTTGGGTCATCTAATAACAAAGAATGGAGTCAAAACGGACTCCAGCAAGCATGAAGTAATAAAGACGTACCCTATACCAAAAAATGTAGATGACGTACGACGATTCGTAGCCTTCTGCAACTACTACAGACGGTTCATACAAAACTTTGCAGAAATAGCCCGACCACTCAATGCACTTTTAAAGAAAAATACACTGTTCCTTTGGTCAGAAGAGTGCAAGAAATCCTTCGAAACACTCAAAACGAAGCTAATAACTTCACCAGTCTTGCAATATCCTGATTTCAGCAAACCATTCATCCTAACGACGGATGCTTCGAATTTTGCACTTGGAGCAGTGCTCTCGCAAGGTGAAATAGGACGAGATTTGCCAATAGCCTATGCAAGTAAAACACTAAATAAGCACGAGCTGAATAAATCAATAATTGAAAAAGAATTGCTTGGTATACACTGGGGAATCAATTTTTTTAGACCCTATCTCTATGGGAACAAATTCACAGTTGTAACAGATCATCGCCCGCTCGTCAGCCTCTTCACACATAAAAATCCTTCTTCGAAACTAACAAGAATTCGTTTAGACCTAATGGACTATGACTTTGAAATTATGTATAAACAGGGAAAGATGAATACAAACGCAGATGCCCTGTCAAGAATAAAAATAGACTCTGAAAAATTAAAATCAATGATACCGAAACAAATAAACATTATCACACGTAATATGGCAAAAAAGCAGCAGAACGGAATGGAGAGAAGTGATAGCGTAGAATCAGACCAACTCTATATATGGGAATGCACATCCATCTCCGACATAAGAAATATAAAAAAAATACAATTTGATACAGCGTACGCAGAAGAGAATGCGATAAATGAAAGTTTGCCAGAAATAAACATAACTAAGAAAGGGGTAACCGTTCAGTACAGCGACAATCCTATATTTAACTCTGGTTACATAATGGAGAAGCTGATACAAAAAATGAACGAGAATAATATTAAAGAATTAGCACTCGCAAAAGACGATGCTATATTTCATCATATTAAAGTAGATGAATTTAAAGAGAAATTCAATAAGCTGCAGCAAAATAATAAACGTGGTAAGGCAACACCATTGAAGATATTACTTTATGAACCCCCAATAAGGATAAAAGATCCAAAGAAAAAACTAGAATTAATAAAAGAATACCATGACAGCATGCATGGTGGACACGCTGGAATTAAACGCTGCATAAACAAATTAAAACAAAGGTATACATGGAAAAACCTTAACAAAATGGTAAAGGAGTACATAAATAAGTGTGATAAATGTGCGAAGAACAAATTCAAAAAATACACAAAAGAACCTCTGGTAATAACAGACACACCAAACAGTAGTTTTGAAACGATCTCAGTTGACACAGTAGGACCTCTAAGAATGTCAAACGGTTTCAGATACATCCTGACGCTGCAATGCGAATTGACAAAATTCGTTGAGGCATATCCAATGGAGACAAAAGAAGCCTCCTCGGTAGCAAAGACAATAGTTGAAAGATTCATTCTAAAGTATGGATGCTTCAAAACATTGAAAACAGACAGAGGTACAGAATTTGTAAATGAACTACTTAAAAATATTTGCAAATTTCTGAACATAAAACATGTTACGTCCACACCGTTCCATCACGAAACTCTAGGAGCAATTGAAAGAAACCATAGAGTATTAAACGAATACTTGAGAACATTCTCAGAAGAAGACAATTGGGATGAACTAATTCCATACTATGTATTCTGTTATAATACAACACCACACACAGATACAAGTTATACACCATTCGAATTAGTATTTGGAAAAATAGCAACACTACCAGCAGAGATTCTGAAAAGTAGGGAACAAATAAATAGCATACACAATTATGCAGAAGAACTTGCAATAAGGCTAAAAAGAGCTCATGAAAAAAGCAAGGAACTATTAGAAGAAGCTAAAAAAGAGCGAAAGAGAATGAAAGATAAAAACTCTAACCCCTCGAAGTTCAACGTCAACGACTACGTATACTTGAGAATGAATTCCAGGAAGAAATATGAAAGTCCTTACGATGGACCATTTAAAATCATTGAACGAAAAGGAGTAAACTCCACAATCTTAATAAAAGAAAAACCCAAAGACGTACACAATAACAGGTTGATAAAATGTAAATTTAAGTAAGGTATTATATCTAGATAATCAATAAAAATAAGGCATTAAGTTCATAAAGATAATTAATAGCATACAAAAATAATATAAATAGTTTAGAACATGTTTAATTATATAATATTCATAAATTTATGTAACAAAAAAAAAAAAAAAATTTTTTTTATATACAAAAAAAATTTTTTTTTTTTCTTTTATGGGTAAGGATGTAAAGCCATGACCACGGTAAATAATTACAAACAAAAAACAAACCGAAAAATAATTAAAATAAACAAAGTTTGTACGACCCCAAGAAGAATTTTGCAAAGCAAGCAAATTCCACTATGCAAGCATAATTCTTGATTGGTAAAATATTCATACCCAAGGTCATCGCTTTACACGAAAATTCAAATGGCTTGTGATCAGGTAAGCTGACACAACAAAATATGTTCAATTCAATTATTGCAATTCTGCAATAATCCCCACCTTTGTATAAGCACTGTATAGGGAAGTCACCTGTATAAATAACCTGTGACAATTGATTAAAATTCAGAAGTAAATCATTCATCAAGGTGTTTCTTTATTTCTCACCCTAAAAATCGGCATACTCTGCCAGTAAGCATATATAGCGGCATACTCTGCCCAAAGGATTACCAAACAGCGGCATACTCTGCCATAATAAATACATATAGGCATACCCTGCCAATAATAATAAAACAGCGGCACCCTCTGCCATACTATTTAAAAGATCGGCAAGTACCTGCCATCATATATTAATAAAGGTCACAGCGGCTCATAGCCATATAAACCGTAAGTTTGGCAGTTCTCTGCCCGGTATAAATTAATTGTATAAAAATCTATAATAAAAGAAATCTCAATCATGAATAGCGTCCAGGCCAATTGTGAAGTAAACATATTACAATATAGTCAAATAAAAATGTCTGTGAAGGTCTGCCAACAGGGATTAAACGGCCACTTCAATTTTTATAGCTCTCCTAGGAACACAATACTTCTCTAAAGTGGGAAATTTCTTAATACCTCAGTCCGTAATTAACATGGAGGATAAACTATATACTCAGGTAACAAGAAAGGTGTTTTTGCGTGTGTGCGTATAATGTACATCTTTATTAAAACTTATAAAATATTTATAGCCGGGACTTCCTAATTCCTTTCAATAAAGCATTAAAGTGGATGGAATTCCCATTTGAATTGGAAAACACATCATTTATGCTTTTATTGTGGGGAATGTATGCAGTGTGTTTCCTTCTTTATCCTAACATTACAAATCAGGGTTACGTGCAAACTGACTTACCTACATACATAATTTACGTTGGATGTTTTGATGTGTATTTGCTCCTTTGCCGGTGCCAATTTGTCTAGACAGCTTAGAGGATGACGTCAGGAATTCCTATAAAGAATATGCCGGTTCCAATTTGTATGGAGAGGTTAGAAGATGACGTCAGGTATTACTATATGGGATATGCGCGCTAATGCTTTCGAGAGACAGGAATGAGATTTGTATAGGGAGTTCAGAGCAGAGATTTTATATCTTAATTTAGTTCGTCCAATATTTTGTTTTCTTTATTTTAAAAATTACTAAAGCGAGTTTGAAATTTTGGAATGTTAAAAATTTACAAATCAAGCTGAGGAGCTTAAGTACATGGATTTTGTTTCTTTTTTGTTTTTAATAAATGTTCTATGGTATAAAAAATTTGTTATCTTATGTTCCAAATTAATTGTAAAGTTTTAACAAAATATGATATTAAATGCTTTGTTAAGTTTGCATAATGTACAGTGGTGGAGCTATTATAAAAATATGCTTAATACAAGTCTCGAAAATATTTAATGGAACACTAAGCTATAAGTTACGAGAGCATATCAAAAAATCTTTGGAAATAAATAGTTTTACGCTCCACATAATGGTAATTTATTGGTAGACTTAGCCTGTCACTCATTGTGAGTCTGCACCTCAAAAATCAATATTGTGTTTGAAACACAAATTCGGCGGCTGGTTATTGAGTACATACCTAGGATTGAAAAAGTCACCTTAGAAGTACTCCGCAGTATTCCACCGTTGATTTATAAGTATCCATAATTTAAGTATGGCAAAACAAGCTTTATAGATGAATATCATTGTGGCCGATAATCACCTCTCTAACCTTGAGGAGTTTGTTATGAGTGAAGGGTGATCATTAAATATCTTGCAAAGGATGTGTGTAATTCATTTAGTCGTGTCCATTTGATAAAGTGGGTCGTCAATCAAAATCGAAATTTTCGAGTTAAATGAATTAAACAATTTTATTAGGGTAATTTTTGTAAAGTATAAAAAGATTTTTTTTCTACATATCATTATAAAGCACTGGTTACGTTTGACAGCTCCCTATATACAATTCGTGTGTAGACAAATACAAGAAATATGACAGAAATATGTTCGATGGGGTTCACTGATGCATCACTGATTAGATCCCATCGAAATCGACATAAGTATTTTACAACATTATCCCGAAAATTTCTTTCATCGGTTTGTAACAGTAGGCCTAAAATGGATTCATCAACGACCACCATCTCCAACCTTCGAATTTACGTAAAGCAAACAGAAATGCTGGACGCTAAATAAGCAGGACCAATTTTTGTTTTTAGCTCAAATTTTCTAGTGTGAGAGCACAGTGCAGGTACAAACAGCTGGCAGAATTAATGAAGGGGCAGTCAAAGCAGTGTTGGGCGTAATCTGATTGCAGTGTAATTTAATTAATAATTCCATTACAGTTTAGTCAAATTACAAAGTAATCTAATTAAATTGTATTCGATTACATATCAATCAGATTACTTATGAGAGAATATGTAATCTATCAAATGTGTAATCTGTTACAATATAATTAGATTATTTTGTAATCTAATTACAATGTGACAGATTACTTTGCAGATTACTTAAAAGTAATTAATAATATAATGAAATGAATTGAAAGAAAATAGTATTGTTCTCGTACGAAATTAGTTTTAGGGAGTTTTATGAAGAATTAAAATACAAATATCTTAAATATCTTAAATGTAATCACATTAATTAAATTAACATGTAGTGGGATTAACTTCTAATCGATTAATGTGTAATCAGATTAACTTGTAATCACATTACACGTTAATCGATTACATTATGTAATTATGGAAATAGATTACATTAGTAATCTGTTACAAAGTAATCTGATTACAGATTACATGGTTAATTGTAATTATTAATCATTAATCGGATTACATTTTGCCCAACATATCAAAGTATTTTAATAAGAGTGCAAATTTGTTTGAAATATTATGAGGTGTTTTTGACTTCATTCACGAATTTTATACGATTCCCGCCCTCCTCTTTGGTATCTCCCACAATCATGGAATTTCGAAATGTAGCAAAGTAATGGCCTCCTGTACATAAATTTGAAGTTAGTCTCGCCACCGAAATTAAGAACTCTGGCTTTAAAGTCTTTGATTTATTGCCACATTTACTAAGCTTGGAATCTTTTTTTTTCTATATATTCTATTCTCCAAATTTAAAGAGCACATGTATGGAATAAAACTTAGCGACAACGATGATGTCATGTGCCATTTTTTTAATGCCACGACAAAACTTTTTCTATAAGATATTCGGTCTCCTGAAAAAACTTTACTATATACTTATAATAAATGTTTGCAAGGAGATAACGTCAACAAAATAGTTTACATATCATAAAGAGTGTCCTTCTATTCATATATAACTTCGCATAACTATTTTTGGAGGTTTTTTTTTAATCTCTTAAAGCAGTCCTTCGAGTTTTGGTCTGCTAGAACAATTCACCCCTTAAATACACTAGTTTTAAAATAGATTTCCCTTTTTTCACCGTCGTTGCTTTTATTCGAAGTGGTCAATAGCTTCTATGCAATAAAGGAAATTCATTGTGTAACAATAAACAAACTATTAGGAGTGATTGAGAAAAATCTGGCAGTACCTTTTCTTACGAAATTGTGTTTACCTGTGCGTGATCCTATTAATTTCTTCGTATATTTTTTAAATATAAATAAGAGCTTTACAAGTTATTTCGGATTTGTGAGTTACGCGTGAATTTTTTAAAATGAACAATGTAAATCAATTCTGAACAAACACTTTTAAAATGCACAAAGAATTTGGAAAAAATATTCACATTTTCGCTATCTATGGTTAAAAAATTAGTTACGTCAATTTTTGAAAGATTTTCACCGTCGAAAGATAACCAGATAACAGTCGAAAAGCTGAACCGGTGGATGATCTAGTAAATAGTCGCTAGATATAAAAGGATTCGAAACTTTTCAAAGCTTGCAATGGCCGATAGAGTCAAGATATCTGAAGCTAGCTAGTACTCATCAAATTAAAGCAAATTAAAATCAACGCATAAAAATAAGTTCGTGATGAAAGTTAGGACAAGTTGACAGTGTTTTCTCGTTCATTTTTTTCCTCCATAAGCGACTTCATAAAGATAGTTGAAGTGACGTTACAACTTAAATGTTATATAGTTAAGTCCAACTATACATTAAGATAACGAACGAAAACGGGTTTTTACATTCAAATCAGATTCAATAAATCGTAAGAGAAATTTTTTATACAGTCGTAATATTTGTAATACCTTTGTTGACAGTTACATATTTCTTAAACGTGTTTATAAAACATTAATCGGATAACTTAGTAGTGAGTTATATGCTACGCAGCTTAAGTTGGTGTAGTAGCACACTTGAATTTCTTTCCGGGTACTATGAAAATCATGTGTGGCAGATAATTCCTTGTGTACACACAAAATACATTATAATGCCAATATTGAAAATGAGCCAAGATATGCCGTTTATTAGATTAGACCAATTATGTACGGTAACTGGTCTAATTTGTTGAAGGAAGGTAAAAACCCAAGCCCGGCGCTAACGAATATTATCTCAGATTATAAGTATAAATGAATGGATAAATGCTGCATAATTAAATTGTCAAAATTCGTGACTAAAATTAAGATATTGCCATTTTTTTTATAGAGGCCATTGTTTTGTTTTATACCCAAAATGTTATCTTTAAATAATTAGAATATGCATATAAGTAACCTAACCTAGCCTAGCAGAAGTTAGAGCACATCATTGTCCTTTTATTTTTTCATAACAAGTGCGGAGCTGGGCCTGGAGTGTTTTACATGGATCTTTGCCATTTTCCTTTGTAATTAGCTCTTGCAGTTTTTACAACTTCATAAGACAACGCGTTTCAAAGCAGACACATCTTAAAACTCCAAATTCGACTAATTACTAACTCAACGAAGTCAAAATGTGTATCACTGGCTATCTAAAACTCAAGATCAATTTTTGTATAAATTTTTATTTCAACAACGTTTGTGGGACTTAAGCGAAGCGTGACTTTAAAATGAAATTATAATTGGGGATAAAACATACTTAAAGGAAATATTTTCAGAAATTTATGTTTCCGTCGAATGACTGAATGTGAAAACTCTTAAAATATTTTTAAATTTATTTATACCAAAATTCTTTTTTCTTTTCTTTTTATGTTTCACCTGCCCATAATGCCGCCAATTTGCGCAAGTTGACAATAAAATTTATACATCAAAAAGATTTTCGGAATCGTTTCATATCTTAATGTTGATTTCGAACAAAAGCGACTCTTAAAATGTCATTTATCCCACAGAACCGACATAAACATTTGACATCTGTCAAACATTTTTTCAACGCTTTGTGTAAACAACTGTTATAAGTTGTCGAAAGTAGACTTTGACATTAATTGTTTCTGATTTATGCCATTTGTTTATGATACAAATATGGCACCGCAAGTCAAATTATTAAATTCGTTATTGATAATAAAAAATTCAAAAAAATATTCAACATCAACTGTCCAACTTACCTAGTTGCTAATTTTAACGTTTGTATTTTGCTTAACTTATCACTTGGCAGGGTTGGAATGATTTTTCTGAGAGCGGTGAATGCCTCATTTAAACTTTGTGTCCGTTGTCGTTCCCGTACATTCGCCATAACTCGTTGTGAATGCAAGTCTTGCAGATTAGATTCTTTAAGGTTTTTCCGTCGTGTTCGTCCTTTCGTTTTATGCGAGCGTCCATTACATTCGGCAGCCACTAAATTATTACTGTCAGCTTCATTTGCAAATATTTGGCAATTCTGTGTTTCCATTTCTTCCCGTTCCGAACTTGAATAGCTGCTACCTGCAAAGGAGTCCGCTCTTTTATAATCATAGTAGGGTTGGCCATTATGGCACCTACTAGAAACTCCTAAATTTTGATTCTCCGTGGCACTTTGTAGACTATTGGAATGATAAAAATCTTGACTACTTTCACAAAACTCATTGTCATCGTCTACGAACTGAAATTCTGGAGATCGATTTGATGTTGGCGCTGCAATCGTTCTGGAGTATTCGTCAATAGTAGATGGCGGATATTCATGGTAAAATTTATTATTTTCTTGCAAATAATGGTTATTACTGTTAACTAAATTTTGATTTTGGGGTATGATCGCACTATCACTAACACTATATGATCGCCTTTTATAATCACAGCAATTATTGTTGTTGTTTTCCTTACTATTCATTAGTGAGGGACTTAAAACGTCTATGCATGGAATATTGAAATTATCGTATCCACTTACACCCTCTCTAGCTAACGAACTCTCTGATGGAAAATTCGGTTCACTTTTAATCACTTTCATATTTTCTGATTTTTTGTTGTTTTTATTATTTCTACGACTATGATCACTTTCCATTTGCTGGTGATAACTAATATCAAGTAACACTTTTGGTGAGACCGGTGCACTACACATGATATTTAATGTACAACTCAATTTGTTTAATAAATATTTTCAAACCATTCTAAAGAGATGATTTGGAAGATCCTTAAGCTCCTAGTCAATTTCTAAACACTAAATTCGCTGTCTCACTACTTCTCGCGTATCCCGAAAAATACTAACCCTCTAGTGAGTGATCTTTAAGCACTTCTTCTCATTATTTGGATTGCGCTTGTGTCATCTCATCATACTTCGCATGTGTTACTACTACTACTGAGATGGTGTATACTAAAATTAGAAAGAGACAACCCTTAGGCGATTCACTAAATTGATGTTTGTGTGCGAGTGATCGTTTTATGGATTTCAGAATATTTAGTATGAGACTGCTGCCTATATTCGAGTTGGTTATCTTTCACACGATTTAAGCCAATGAAAATGCAGAGAATTTTATTGCCGTCAGGGTATTCAGAATTTTCCGGGATTCGTCATATAAACGAATATTAACGTCTGGGACTGGTTTGTGTGTTGTAAATGTGTGAGTTCGGTTGGTGTAGCCAAATGTGACTTATGGTTGGGAATGGTTCTGATTAATTTGCGACTATTATTCGAAAACGCCTTCTTTTTTTCCAGCTTGTGCGATCAATAGATATTGTATTCTAAAATGAAGTACTCAAGTAATCTGAAGTTTGGTAATATTTTTCGCCTTTAATTTAAGTAATCTTGTACGTGAGATGATTATATTTATTATAATTTATTCTTTGAATTTTAGAGGAATTAGAATAAATATGTATACGAAAGTGCTTAAGCCATATACCTTAAGTATGAAAATTCAAAAATTCAAAATTCACTAAAATTTTATTTGTTTCTCCTTTTTTTGATTCTATCAATAGAAAGTTGAAAGTATGTATGAGATACAATTTTTTTGTATCTTTTAACCCCATATGCCTACCTAACTAATTTATGCCATTACAAATGTTAAAAATGGCAAAAAAAATTTCATTTTTCATCAAAATCAGCTAGAACTGGGGTTTTTCTCCAGAAAATGTGTAAAAAATGAATAAAAAAATTGCTTCGTGGGATTTTTTTTTTAAAATTTTTCATGCGCAAACGGGTTAAAGAAACGCTACACAATAAAAGATCGAGACTGATAACGTCTATCCTATCGGATACGCCTGTTTTAATCCGATAGGATCAACAAGTTTGATACATTCAATGAAAAATGCTTTTGAGAATGTAAAAGAATGTTAAAAATTTTACCCCAACTAAATAAACGAAGATGATTTAATTTTGTATGGTCGGTCACCCATCTATGTGCAAGTTGGTTTTTTGAGGTGGTTCTTCGCGTATATTTCTAGAATTCTAGAACGGTTCGTCGCACAGTAAAAATGATTATAACCAATTTTATAGGATTTCATATTCTAAAGAAATTTTCAGTACAATAAAAACATCTAGGACTGATCTTTCACAGTATACGTAAAAAGCCTAAGCAGTTGCCCGATTTAGGCCATTTTTTAAATTTTATTAACTATTTCCATGAAAATATCGTAAATAAAATTTTAGATCTATACCTGTTCTCAGGCAGTGTCCAAATATATAGTGAAAAGCAAAATTTTTTTAGGGCTAACCATACGAAGGAATTACCCGACTTGTCCCATTTTTGCATTTGATTATACTTTGTTTTTTTAAAAAGCCGTATGCAAAATTTCAGCGCTTTACATAGACGCGTTCTGAAGTTATCCAGCAGACAGACAGATGGACGGACATGCAAGAATCAAAATATGTTTTAATATTATGCATGTGTATCCAATCCATTTTGCTCTACCATCATTTTTTCTGTGCGTTAAAAACGGAATGACAAACTTAGTGTACCCTACGATTTCATCTAGGTTATAAAAACGTGCTTTAACCTTGTCTATTTCGATTGCCGAAGTTAACCTTATATTTTTATACCCTAGAGAAAATAGTTTTCATAGTAATATCTAGTAAGTATGCTTCCAAAATTGGGCAACCACTTCTTGGTGTTGTCACACAAAAATTTCGGTTTTAACGTATATACTGTAAAAACAATCAGTCCTAGACATTTTTATTGTATTGAAAAGTTCGTCAGATTATGAAATCCTATGAAATTGGTTATAGCCACTTTTACTGTCCCACGAACCGTTTTAGAGGTATTTGCAAAATATTGCAAATAAGCTCCCCTATACAGAGCCATAATTAGGCAATTGAAGCTACTCTTCGAGCCTGTGAATAACGTTGCGCAATACTTCTTCGTCAAGATATTTGAATTCATTGGTTTAGCGTACAAGATTATTTATTTATGACCAACTTCGTCATAATCAGGTGACGTGTGTCATCTTAAATTAAAAATATTCTGGAGTGAGATCTCATTTCGAAACTTTAGTCATAGTAAAATAAATTAATTCCTCCTTTATCATGTTCACTAGATTTTGATACTTTCGACTACCATCTGTATATAAAAAGTTCGTTTGAAAACTTAATGAATTTTTTATTATGAGTCAAGAAATATAGCAGTCTTTATGATACATAAAAAAATTCCGCTCCCGGTATCCCTAAACAATTTTTATGATCGTGTAACATGCACCGCTACAGTTACCGACCCAAGCAGAGATAATTCTATTAGGTTTACCGACAGTACCAAGCTTCACTTCCGTTTGACAGTAATTGGACCCCATCTGAAGTTTTCACAAAAACAACAGTAACCCTCTCGTCACCCATTGACTTGCATAGTCTGTCTACTCTACCCGTTCAAGGATATCTCGAGTGTCGATCGCCGACCATGTCTCCTTCCAAGAGTAATGAAAATTTATGGAAGATCGGAAAATATTTGTCGCGTTTCATGTGATAATTTTCCAATTTTGTCTCATGAAAACTGTGGAGATATGGATTTATTTTAGTAAATTTTCCTTCTTATGGAGTGTCTTGGGAAGTGAACACCTGTAACATACATCTTAAGTGCTTCAAGTTTCTCCTAGCGAAAGGCTCAAGATCTACTTTTAATTAGGTCGCAGCAGTGGGATTTGTGCTGCTTGTGTGCGCGGCTAACTTACTTTTTGTCTTGTTCAAGTGAATGTTTCCTTCTTAAAATGGAAGAAAGCGCTATTTTTAGAAAGTCTCCTTGATTTAGGGACTTAGGTCGGATTTCCATCATTTTCAGAATGGTTCCATTCTTTGGTCGAGGGAGATCTCTTGCGGCAGATCATTTTTCACACATGCAATGCAACGCCTGAAAGATTTATGATTGTATTTAATGGTTAGCCTTGATGATGAGTTATTTCTTTAATTGGACTCCACTTGAAAGAGTTACTGGAGAGAAATTGATAAATATTTGACTGGGGTTCTCTAACGGGAAAATTATTGAAATTACTTAAACGAAGTGTCGGTATCTGAATTATTAGGATTTTTCGTTCATGTTCCAAAAGCGACGTGAATTTATATGTTTTAAACTTTATTCTGGGTGTAATTTGTAAATGAAAATATCTCCAATTGTCGGGAGTATTTGTTGAGATTTTAATGAAGGATACCCGTGTGTCTATTTTTAATACGCTCATATACATAGTCTTAACAGAATCGAATTGTACTAAAGTTCAAGTTAAGTGGAAAATATAAGTTTAGTTCTAGCCTACGTACGAGTACATATGTGAGTCGAATTGATTTAAACAAATTCACGTGTGAAAGTTAAAGTGTATTTTGTTTTTAAGGGAATCTGTTGAAAAACTTCTCCTTCAATTTGATCTCGGTTATCCTGTACAAAAGCCCATTTATGTATGTGTGAGGCACGTACCTTGCTCCGCCATTTTGTTCCTTGCCTGTCAGATTTCAAAGCGGGAACTTGATACTTTGTGCTTGGAATCTAACGCATTGACGTAGTAAGATATAGGAACAAAGGAAAATTTTCCAATTGACTTGGATTTTTATATTTAATTTTCTTCCCAATGATTTTGTTCATTGAGAGCAAACATAAAAAAACAATAGAAATGTGCTTCAAATCCTATAATTATTGTCTATTAATAAAAAAAGTGAATTTAATAAAAAACCGGTAAAAATCAAAATCAAAATAATTTATATTTTACGTATGTTTATAACTACGCGAAAATTTAATAGATCACGCCTGCTATCCATTTAGGTTCCACACAACGAGTAAGTAACTAAAGAAGAGTTTTATTTAAAAAAAAGTTGTTGCTAATCTCAAGCTGTTAAGTTTATACGCACACTATCAAAAATGGGCATTGGCGTGGCGTATGGCGCGGTTTTTGAAAGTATGAGGCAAAATTGTATACCAGCAAAAGCATAATGAGTGCCGGTAATATCAAACAACCTTTTGAGTTAATACATTTAGGTGCGTTTCCGCGTACGCCCTTTACCAACTTTCAAATTTCATTTTCAGTAAATGTGGTACACGATCAGAGGTAACCACACTGATGAGACCTCTCTGATCGCTGGGTCGAGAAGTTCTATATTTTTTGTACATCTGAGTGCATTTTGTAAATTCGTCAAAAAAAAATTTTTTTTCGATGAACTCAGTCTAAGACAGACGAAAAATTTCCAGCTTTAAGTTTTCAGTAAATCTATTTTAAGAAAATATATTAAAACTAGCTACTTTTATCAAAATTGCTAACATTTACCAATGTTCACTTTCCAGTTTATTATTAAAAACGAAACAACTACAAAATTACTAAATTTACATATGAAAGAATGTAAATATTTTCCTTTATAACCCCCCTTTCAATTTGAGTTGCACTTATGCCTTTTGTATTGGGATACATTTCAACCCCCTGTAGGCACTTAATCAAGAAATCGAGTAGAGAAATAGACTTAATTTCAATATCATTCCGTTTACCGTCTTAAAATGGACCATCCGAAATCCAGAAAATAGTCTACAAATCCAAAATTATGATTGTTCCCGAAATATTATTAAAACTCTGTCAAAACGTAAAGCGATACGGCTCCTAAAGTAATTTTACAGCTCAAGATGCTCTTGTTTATGATGCTAAACAATTCCGCGTTATTGCTGCTCTTCAAATCTCACATCGTTGTGGCTCATAACTCCGCCGGAGCCCTTTTTTTATTTTTTTACTACAACGCGCCGAACTGTTCTCACTGCAAGCGTCTATCAATAATTCAAAAATTTTCTTAATTTAAGGAGACTCGAAGGTGGGTTGGTTATTAAGTAGTGGGACTTGGTATCTCAAAAATAATCCAACATTTTTTTAGATGAAAATGATGTTCTCTAAAGCTAAAGATTCTATCCTTGACCGGGATTTTCAGTTCATGTCAAGGGTGTGTTTTGCTTTGCGACATCACGAGGAGAAATCTGACACCCGTTTTTGGTAGAATTTTCCGTTCTTTAGAAGTTAGACCATCAAAATGATTCCCGTCAGCAGAGGAGGGCATTTCAAAAAAGGAAAAAGGAAAAAAAAATGGAAATGGAGACCGAACTCCAGAGTGATGGCAACAGCAACTGCAGTCATTACTCATTATAGCCACAAAAACACAGGAAAATGAAAAAAAACATGGACAACTCGGTGTTCGGTGATGATGAATTTTTGAATGACTTTCGTCAGAAGTCTTTTTTTTTATAGACCTCCATCATAGTGTGACTTCTCGTCAGAGTGAATTTTATGTGGACCAAAACGTTTAACGGGCGAAATGCCGGCTATTGAGCCACCAAACAGATCCCGGTTCGGTGGAAATTATGTAAACATTGTTGCAAGCCGATTTATGACCGAAGATGCTTTTGAGGCGTTCATAATTTAGGGGAGTCTTTATCTACATTGCCACAGATAATAAATCTCGTTTTTTGTGTCTTTAAGTTTTACGACTGAGACACTAATTTTCTCAGGATATTATTGAGTGATGACTGATTTCTATCCCTTTGCACTTGCGCACAAAGATTTCTCTTAAGTAAGTAAGTTCTATGCTTAGAACTGTAACTGCTGTAAGCCATTATATCTGTACGCACTTTCCAGAATCTCCTAAACGAAAAGTCAAAGTTTTTTTTCTAAGCTCAATCACTTGCTCTGCTGCATATATTAACAAGTGATGAAACACTTTCTGTCGTCACAATCACCTCTCCGCCATAAATTAAAAAATTTCCCAAAATTTATCACTTCGACTCGATTTACCTCATCTGAAAAGTGATTTTCTCTAGATAAAATTCAAAGAAGCACCCCAGCATCTTTCAGCAGCCACCCAAGAGGACCAGGCTGTTTATTTACATCTGTCGGTAGCAGCGTTCCAATTAAATGGCCGCGCAGCACCGCACCGGTGGAAAATGTCTTATAGTTAAGGCTCCTGTCTTTGTCATCTTTCGTCTCATTTTCATTACAGGTCTTTCACTCGCTCTACAGTAGTGTATATGCCATGACTGACAATTATAAAGCTGCGCGCGCAACAGTTAATTAAAATTTTCATTTCAATCCGCCTTTCATGTACTTTTCTACAACGTTGTGGTTCAGGGTCATTTCTATGAAAATTCGTAGATGACTTTTGTTCACCATTTACAATAAATAACTTATAAACTCCTACTAATAGTGACATAGCGTCGATGCGATAGTGCTAACTGATAGTGAGATCGATTTTAACCTGGGACATTCTGTGTTGTAATGCGTGTACCTAAGTCATCTCATTTTGTAATCCATAACGTATTTAACCGTAAACGAAAGCTCATTAAGTTCGACGTGAGGACAAGGCAGGAACATCTGTTTGGGAAACTCTCTGTCAGAAAACTTCTGAATGGCACAGATGGTCTTGGGAATGACGAAGGACGTAATATCTACAACAGAAGCATTAATCTCTGGTTTAGTTTTTCCATTTTCTTAAATATCTTAGAATTTTCCCACAGTTTTTATTTTTGAGATGCCGCTTGTGTTTTGTCTTGCTTGTCTTGTGTTGAGCCAGATGGAATTATTCTTTAATGATGACATTCTCCTGTGTGGAATGTTGAAGAATTTTCATTTTGCTAGGATTTTATTAATAGAACCAAAACTTGCAAATTTCTCTCATTGACTATCTTGAAGATGCACTCATTAAGCTTGGGCAAATGAAGACGGAGCTCATCTGTTTCAGAATTGTACTCGAATAAATTTGCTTATTTAATTTTTGTGCTACTTAGTACCTGCGTTTTGTTACTTGAATGAGCTAGGTGCAGTCAGCCTCTAGAAAAATTTGCTCAAGTCCATGTCATGTTACGAAGATTTCAACCGAGGACGTCTTATTTGATAGACCTGATAGCTAACCAGGGATATATCATGACATCTGCATGGGGTAGTTGAGGGCAGCATAGTTTGAATTAACTCAAATTTTTTTTTGTTTCTGCTGGATTAAGGTTTCAAAACCATTTTTTAAATACAAGAACCTCTTCTGATGGAAGTCTTACTGATGAAACTATTTGTGTTGGTTTACCAAATAACCAAAACTTAGTTGATCTTCTTTTAGACATTCTTTGTCATTGTTGAATGCATGTAGTAAGCTAAACAAAATACGAAAAATATGTAACTATTTAAAACATTTATAAAAAAAAATTAAGATTCAATTTCAAGTTTTCTATGAAATTTAATTTTACTCCCAAATATATTCGAATTCTTGATTGATGCAACAAAGTGATGATTGTGAGGGAGAAATACGACTTGGGCCAACCTGGTGTTTATAGCCGACAACAAAATGCTGCCTGTGGTTTTTCGCATTTTCGCTAGTAGCATGCCACAAGGATCGAGTTTAGAACCTATTTTATTTTTATTAATGATCCCCTTCGTCATACATGATTGCTGATGATATGCAGCAGTATTTAGTTCGTCCTCTCTGTTTAGTTGAAGACGCAATCTTACGCATTCAATAGGATTTTACATACTGTGTTTATTATAGGAGTGATCTTTACGCGCGTAGCTATCCACATGTTTTTTTCAGCAGCTCAGTATACTTTACTTTCCATCATACTCTGAATCGTTTTTCTTTTATATACTAATGGTCGCCATTGCATTTTTTTTACCTCATTGGGCATTGAAATATAGAAGCGCATTATCTTTCAATAATTTGGGCTCCCGTTCATTTATATTGCAATATTAACAGCCTCCTTTAAACTAATTATCGATGTTTGCTTGTATTTCAGGAATCGTTGGAAGCTAGTAGGCTAAATAGCTAAATATTTGGCATCCTTTAATCTCGCTGTGTTGAGGACAAGCCTCCTTGCAGTTGTTCCATTTATTATGTTTCTCACGTAGACCTGTATTAGACCTTGATTCGATAAATTGGCAAGACTCAGCAAAAAGGCTGCTGTGTGTTGTTTTCTGTTTCCAGCCCATAGAAGGGAAGGCAAATCTTGCCATCATTAAATAAACCAAAATCTAAGCACTTCTTTGTAACTGATTTGCTCGCCTTATTTTCTCATACAAATCTGCGTGGGCATTTTGTAGGCGTTTAGCCAATCCCTCAGTTCCTAAAATTTACTTTGTAGGCAAAGATATAAATGATCAAAGTCCCAATAATTTTGTAATTTATGACAAATAATTACGGATAATTAGCTCGTAACGCGCCTATGTAAGTGCTCCACGTTTTACATGCATCAACAAGTCTCCGTACATTGGGTAATTTCAATTTTACTGCAGTTCCTTTGGCGATTTCTAAATTTATCCCGTTCCCACAGAATCTTGTCAATTGGCAGAGACAGCTCACGGCCCATATGAAATCACTTGTAAACTAAACACGTGTTTCGAATAGAATTTTAAGGAAGCGCCTTTAGATGGGACTGGGGCTGGAGAGCAAACTTCTCTTGCTAGTTGCTAGTTTTGGCTCGTCTAGTCTTTATACATCCACGCAAACTCTGTGTATATGGCTAAGCGGGCTCTAACATTTTACGGGCGAGTTTAACAACTTTTGATACAAATGTAACATTTCAGGGCTTGTTCTGATCATAAATTGATGGAAGACATTGGATTCATGCTAAGGAGCTACAACTCCCCCTAGTTCCATTGCCGTCAGAGAAAAATAAACACACTTTGACAAGAGACCCGTCAAGATATTCACCCCGTTGTGCGCTTCATTTTCATTTTATTATTGGAAAATTGTGGGAAAGTCTTTAAAGGCGATTGTTTACAAGAAAAGTACAAAAACTACAAAAATGAAATAAAATTCTCGTAGGTCTGGTGAAACTCAAAGGTTCAGTGGGACTTTGTATATATTATCCCTAGGCCAATTCCAGACACGTGTGTTATATTACGTCTGGCCTTCTCGACTTTATAATCAATTTGAGCTGTGTGCAGAAATTCGAGAAGCGCCTCATAAAAGGGCGCTAAGATCCTTTAACAATTTTCTAGGAATTAAGTCACATATGTTCCTGATTACTCTCATGAAACGAACACCGTAAATTGTTTTGTTTTAGGTGATTTACAAAATTTTCTAATTCCTTTCTCTTACCATTGGGTTTTGTTACTTAATAGTATGAGGTGCGTCCCTGTTTTTGACAATAGAAGATGTCAAAGATTTGCATAGAATCTACCTTCCGTCTTATACGCCTACGATCTTTAGTTAGAGCAGCAATTATTCATCGTTTTCTTCAAGATGAATTCTGAATAATTTTTGAAGAAACAGAGAAAAGATTTTGCTTGGAGCTTGTATTTTTTCATTCCTTTTTTCAATATCCATCAACCTGAGTTACTGGCAAATTGATGCGAGGAAGCTGTGTCTCGAAAAAGTACAAAAATTGAACACGCGCACATTTACTAAGAAGAAAAAGGCGAACCCTATCCGATGGAGACACAGTGCTGAGACTCGTATACTCATTTTCGAGATTTGTATTTCAAAAATATTTTAGTGTCAAAACTGACAGAAAGACAGACGGGAAGCAAATAAAACAATTTTGTGATTTGTAGTAAATACAAGTCAACCGATGAATAGATTTTCGTTGGAGATCACTAAAAATCATGGCTTTGCTAATGACAAAAGATTATTATTGAAAACAGGAACAATTCGAATGATTGAATGTGGATTGACACTTTTCTTACAGGATATTGTTGGGCTTTATAATGACAAAATAATGAAAGAATTTACAAAGAAAGTTTTTTTTAATTTTAACACGTTAATAAAGTACTGTAATAGAAAATTTTATTTTTGACCACAGTTCTAGGTAAGTGTCTGCTGGAAGGATGATCCCGACACAGCAAAATAATTCACGAAGACTAGAGTAGATTTTCTTTATATTTCGGAAATGAAATGACTTCATGATAGTCATATAAGATACCACCGTTAAGATTTACACGGCACAGGCGTGAATGTGAATTTGAATTACGAGTATAAAAATCTCAGCTTATGATCCACAAGAGATCTGTACATCGAGATATTCTGTCTTACTCATTGCCTAAGATATCTGCCGACTAAGGTACAATTGGATATCGTCCGTCACCATATGACTAGTAAGCATATTTTGTCATTCTAGCCATATTGAAAATGCCAACTATATATAGTGAGAAGAGGATAGGCCCCAAAATAGACCCCTGAGGAACTCCTTTAGTCAGAAATACTGAGTGGAAGATAATCAAGCCAATGTTCACAATTCTTATTATATCTAGTGTGGTCCTATTATCTCTGAATCTGTAATCTTCGTAGTATATGAAGGTGCTGAATTTTGTTGGAATGCTGCTCTAAACTCGCAGAAACACATTACCACTGCGTATGCGGCGAACGACTAGGCCCGTAATAAAAATTAGCAAGATTTGTTTTAATTCCTGTCCATATTGGCTCAGGGGATAGATCAGTTACCTAAATTGTCACATAGGCATTCAACTACAAAAAAATTGTTTTTACATTCTTATTATCAGTTTACTTTTTACAAGTGTTATTTACATATGTTTTCTACATACGTAAAAGAAGCATTATTTCATATAGTAGCCAAGTGAAATTAATGTGACATTTATTATTAATTTATTAGCTATACGTATAATTTAGTGGTCACTAATAACCAAACTTCCTGTAATTCTATAATTTTAAGTAGCTTTCGATTCAAGCCACATGTGACATGGAAAACGATCGAGTGAAGCTCAAAAATTCTTTGCAATAAATGTACCCGAAGTCATATCCGGCCGCGTTTTAATTTTTATTGCGCAGTTGAAAATATCTCCAACAGTTGTTGCTGAAAATTAAAAAGAATTCAAACACCACAAAGATGCTCCTCCATCGGCATTAATCTTGAAATTTTTGCTACCCGCCACTTTTGTAACTTTATAAATTCGTTTTTTTTGCGTTTATATTTCTTTTGATGTGGGGGGATCGCAGATCACTGCATATCAAGAAAATAAAAGAAAAGATGTTGCTGGCCAATTTTGATCTCCTCTAAACTCCATCTTATATCCGTCATTATCGTTTTTTAATGGCTGTGTTTCTTGCCTTTTCAGAGCTACATAATAAATGTATATGAAATTCAATACGCGGATCTGTTTTAAATTAGTGCCGCCATGTTAGAGTTGTTTGAATTGGACACAAAACGTTTTACTCAAGATCATCTCCCCTTACAAAGAAGGCGGGATTTTCTGGGTCATCTTAAGGAATTGTGATAAATATTGCCACTAATGATGAAGATCAATGATGGGAATGATGGAAGATGCATTTTTTTGTTTGTATCTCAAGATTCTTATTGCGTATGTGGTCGCCTTAACAAATGGCTGAAGAAATTTTCTTTTCATTCAACTCGACGTTTTGACAACTTTTTTATTAATAAAATTAAATATATTAATTGCATGAAGATATCTCTTTCCCAAATTGCTTTTCTTGCGTTTTTATATGTTTTTCACTTACGAGAAAATTGCATCAAGCTATAAATAACAACCAGATGTCGCTCTCGTTTAAATGGTGCTCCTTGTCCCCTTTAAGGGCGACTTTTCGTTTAAAAATTGACTAAAAAATAAGATCAAACAAAAAACAGAAAATTCGGGTTTTCTCATCAGGAGCAGCGTAGATCTGTTAATCCACTTGTGATGTTACAGATTCGGAGACAATCTCTTAAATTAAAAAATTAAAATTTACAAAAAAAAACAAAGATCTTTTGCACGATGGAAACAATTGCGTCCTCGAACTTTTTTGCTTTGAAAAAATTTGGAATACTATTCTGAATGGTTGAAGTTGAGAACGAAGTATATATAAAAAAAATTTAAATAAAATGTCCAAACATTTTTACGAACCAAGTTAAGTGGAATTGCAAAGAACGGCAGAAAAACAAAAGATTTTCGTTCCATCTAAAAATACCCTCTAAAGACAGAAACCATAAACTCATCACAGAGACAATATGATCATCTTGATGGTTGACTGCAAGAAAAATAAGGGAAAAATAATTGACCCCTGTGGACCTCCTTTGAAGGACTGCGCTGAAATTGGATATCAGATACTTGAGGATAAAGAAGACATATTAGAGGGTGGGTTTTAACATTTTAGAGTAGGTATAAGGGAAAAACGAATATTTTTGTAACTTCATAGGGTAGTTGTAGGTGTTGATTGAATGTTAAGTGAAACTTGTTCAATCAAATTAAATTTAAAAAATAATTTATACATTTATAAATATACAGAAAAATATAATAAGTGTAAATGCGTTCTTAACAAGAGTTGTGAGTATGTTTTTATTTGTTAGTTTTAATGGTAATTCTGATGAGGCATTTACATTCATAAAAATGGTAGTAATTGTAATGAATTATTGACTTAGTGCTAATTTATAAAGTGTCGCTAAGATTTCGAAGTCTTAGTTTGCAATGTTGTTTTGTTTCATTGCATGTCGTTTCCTATCTTTTTTCAGCATGGTCTTCACAGCAACTGGACTACTATTGGAATTTTCTAATTACATTTTTGGCAATACTTTTGATACTAATAGTTGACAATCGGCCAGATACCTATGTATACATATGTCTATTTGAGACAAACAAAAAATGGTATAGCTGGAGGGGTGCAAATCCCAATTGCTTGGGGGGTGCAAGGGACTAAGCAGTTTTCCCTTATTTTTGAAATATATAATCGATGAAGCTTTCTATTGTCGTCACGAATTTAGAGTTAATAAATAAAATAACTCAGGATTTTTTTCATTTAACCACTTTTTGTTTTCCTTTTGCAAAAAACATACCATCATTGATGAATCAATGAAATTCATGACATTGTATTGGATGACCGTCGAGTGAAGACACGGGAAATAATGGTAAATAATCTTACACGAACGCGTTTTTCCTATCCGATATAAAATTTTCCGGTTTGAGAAAGCTATTCGCAAGATGAGTGTGGCGTTTGCTTATAGTTGGCCAAAAATGGAATAAACCAATCCAATTCATTACACAGCAGAAATAAAAGAGTTGACAGTAAACAGTGTATTTATCCTGCGGTCGTGCTCCGAAGAAGGCTCTGAATATTCAGAGCTTGTAACTTTATCATGGTGTTTAAGAGTTGCTTGATCATTCTTAGATTTGGAAGTACTGCTACTTGATTTTGATCAGTATCCGATTCTGAAGACTCTCGCTCGGCATGGAAAAAGACACTGCTTTCGCATGAATCTAAAAAAATACTTGGAGCTATTATTGAACTCCTCATCTTTATCTACTCTTTCAAAATCTGAAACAGCACATATATGTACAATAAAAGACCACCGATACATTATGTCCCATCTCTGCAAAATTTACTTTGCCACTTTGCAAAAATCGTCTTACCTGCATACTCGTACAAACATAAATATAAATTAATTTACAAAAATCTTCATGGTCCATATTAGATACTACATAAATAGTTACTAAAAATTAAAGAAAAATTAAAAAACACAAAAGTCAATTAAAATGTCTGCCTAGCTAGTACACAAACTGTCATCTGTCATCGCCATTCCATAAAATTAATTTTCTCCAGAAAAATTTTCAATACCGCGCATCGCTGACAGTAGAGTTCAACGGTAATCTTAAGGTAATTCATCGTCGCTTTCACTTTTGGGAAAATTAAAATTAAAAAGAAAAGAAAAAAATCTACCAAATTTTTCTGACGTCTAAAACTCATCTTCCGATTTTTGTTCTTTTATTTTACTGTCATGAAGCCGAAAAACATGTAAGTTATAAAAAAACAGTTTATAAAAATATCTAGTCAAAAACAAAGGGGAAAAAGAAGCATTTAAGACTGGGGGGGAAAATATCTGTTTTGAAGAAAATTGATTTTCAAATGCGAAGAGCTCGTGGTGTTTTCTCAGCGTTATGAATCGTGTCCGACGAGCTAATGGATTCCCGAAGGAAAATTGATTTAAAGGATTTAGTTGTTCTATCGGCGTTTATTTAAGACAGGCTTGCATTAAGTTTCATTGCGTGAGATTATCCAATAAATAAATATTTATTAAACGCGTTCAACTGTCGTCGCTTTTTTCAGAGGATAGTTTCCTTTTCATTTTGTTGTTGCACATGAAATGTCATATTTGGAGTTCCAGCGAGAGGAAATTTCTTATTAATGAATTTTATTAAAACTATGGTTTTATGGCATAATGATGACTGCGAAAGTATGCAATTTTTAAAGTACTTAGTCAGAATCGGCGCTACTCAATTTTACGTCCAGCGCATGATTTTGAGCGCCCTGGTTTTTTCAGTGACAAAGTAATTTACACTCGTATATAGTTGGAAAGAGAACCCAAGGTACTTTTATTTTCTTACCTAAAAATATGTATGTTCAGCATCATCATCAAAAGTTAGTCTTCATCAGAATCTGGTTTCTGTGATAGACGCATCTTACTCCAGAATCTGCGACTTATATCAAAATTGCTCTGTTCTAATTATTTCAAGGTCTTCTTGCTCGACAGATTTTTAATATCGCCTCACAGCATATGGCCAATTCAATTCCACTTTTTTCGCTAGGTTTGTACCTGATTCTGTTTTGGTCGGTTTTTTAGTGTCACTGAGTAAGGTTTTATCCAATATTAGACAGTGAGAAGATTGATCTCTACTTGATGCAAAAGGTAGGAGACCTGTGAAATTTAAGTCCTGCCCAAACATTAAGAACATTTCATTGAATAAAACAGTTCCCCATTGACAATCTGCCATTTAATATAGAATTCCCCTACTTCCTGTTTTCTGCCCTTTAGGCTATGGTCCGAGGGGAAGGTACCAGTGAAATATCGAATGTCTTTTATTCTGAAGAAGTTTCTACCCTGACTGCTTGTAGAAATATTTTTAGACATGTCTCAATCCTCACATCATTGAAATCAAATTCAATCACAACGTGGCATTAGGTGAATTCTTCGTAAGTAAAACAGTGCAGGCGTGGAATAATTTAATATCTTCTGCTATCTTTAGATCTGAGTGATAGGTGTTTAAGCAAGGCGCCCATTATCAACTACTTATCTCGATCAGAGATTTTTTAAATCCATACCTTTGCTTTCAATGCTATCATAGATTATTCTCGAGCGTTGGAGTCACCATTAAAGATCACTCTTTATGTGCACTTAGGAATGATGTTCAGGACATTCATCATTAGATCAGAGATCGTTCAATCGTGTGCACCTTAGCTGATGTCATCAGCATATTTCTCATCGGCTACCAAGGACCGTAGCAAAGAGAATAAAACGCCTCCTCGGGAGTATTTTTTAATGGCCACTACTGCTACCGATTCCTTTCCTAAATTGCCTATAAAACAAAATGTGGTTATCTCCGAATACAAAATTTATTACTGAATTGATTTCATACAGCAGAATAAATTTTTTTTTCTGACAAAGATCCAAAATAAGCTTGCCATACATTGTCGAGTTGGAAACGTGTCCATTGACAACAAATTCTAAGTTAGATGACATATTTTTGCCAATATTTGCTATTTAGAGACAGCGGAGCACATCTGGAACGCATTTGAGCCTCCGACCGACTTTAGTGTCAACGGATAATAAAATCGTTTTATGAATAAAACGAAAAAATAGTGTGTTCCTGTGGTGTATATAGTTACAAGAAAATACATGTGACATTCTGCTTAATGCTGTTCCGTCGATGACAACTAGAAAATATTATTGATTACAAAATTGTATGATTCTGCGTAGCAATATTGCATGCCACGTTTTCGGCCTTATTTGGTAATCAAAATAACGTCAGTGGAGGGAGAAATATATGGAAGATGAAAAGAGTATTGCTTCGCACTAGCAGATCTGCAATCTGCATATGCAGTTATGTTCATACCGAATTCTAAGAATGTTTAGGATGTAGTTGTTTTTACCAGCCCTAATAGAAAGAAGCAAGAGTTATTAATTCCTAAACTCCATCAAACGGGATCAATTTAATTTTTATTAATAGATTTCAATAAAAAAATAAAATTTCGTTAAGAAAAAATTTCACTTGGCTCCATCTACCATGCTCTAGTTGCACTTTACAAAATTTTACTTAACAAATATTAGATGCTACCGAAATGGTTGTAGTTTTTCATAAAAGGGTATCCAAATTATTACGTTAAAATTCTATCGGCGACTCCAACCAAAAGATTCCTTATAAACCAACAAAACTCGATCAGTCAATTTTTTTCCAAATATTTAAATAATACTTGGCCGTGCGTCGGCATGTTGCTGGTTTGCACTTTGCGGGAATTTTTAAATTATTAAACCACGTTATATGCAAAAATGCCAGAAAGATGAATATAGTCAAATAAAAAGGGCTGTGGAGGCGTGCCAACTTTAATTCCCAGGGATTAAACGGCCACTTCAATTTTTATAGCCCTCCGAGTAACACAATACGTCTCTAAAGTGGGAAAATCGTTATTACTTAAGTCCGTAATTAACATGGAGGATAAACTATATACTCAGGTAACAAGAAAGGTGTTTTTGCGTGTGTGCGTATAATGTACATCTTTATTAAAACTTATAAAATATTTATAGCCGGGACTTCCTAATTCCTTTCAATAATGCATAAGAGCGGATGAAATTCCCATTTGAATTGGAAAACACATCATTTATGCTTTTATTGTGGGGAATGTATGCAGTGTGTTCCCTTCTTTATCCTTAAGTTACAAATCAGGGTTACGTGCAAACTGACTTACCTACATACATAATATACGTTGGATGTTTCGATGTGTGTGTTTGCTCCTTTGACGGTGCCAATTTGTCTAGAATTGCTAGAGGATGACGTCAGAAATTACCATAAAGGATATGCGCTTATAATGTTTTCAACAGAAAGGAAGGCGATTTTTATAGGAAGTTGAAGGGTAGATTTTATATCTTCAATGTACCTTTAGTTAGTTAGTCCGATTTTTTTATTTTAAAAATTACTAAAGCGAGTTTAAAATTTTGGAATTTTAAAAATTTACAAATTATTTATGTTTCCGAAGAAAATTTTCCTGGAAATTTTAAATGAAAAGTTTGCACTTTTAATAGCAGAAGTTGAAAGTTGAAGCGCGTCACTCTCCTTTTCTATTTTTCTTATGGAGTATGGAGTAGTATGGAGCTGAGCCCGGGGTGTTTTTCATGGATCTTATAATTAGTTCTTGCAGGTTTTATTACATCTTCATAAGATAACGCGTTTCAACGCAGACACACCTTAAAAATCCAAATTCGACTAATTACTAACTCAACGAAGTCAAAAGGTATCACTGGCAACCTAAAACTCAAGATCAATTTTTTTATAGATTTATATTTTAACAACGTTTGTGGGACTTAAGAGTGACTTTAAAATGAATATATGATTGAGAATAAAAGATAAATGACACTTAAAGGAAGTATTTTCTGAAATTTATGGTTTTGTCGAATGACTGAATGTGAAAGCTCTTAAAATATTTTGAAATTTATTTATACCAAAGCTCTTTTTTCTTTTCTTTTTATATATCACCTGCCCATAATGCCGCCAATTGGTGCAAGTTGACAAAAAAATTTATACATCAAAAAGATTTTCGCCATCGTTCATATATTAATGTTAATTTCAAACAAAAGCGACACTTAAAATGTCATTTTTCCCATAGAACTGACATAAGCATTTGACATCTGTCAAACATTTTTTCAACGCTTTGTGTAAAGAACTGTTATAAGTTGTCGAAAGTAGACTTTGATATTAATAGTTTCTGATTTATGCCATTTGCTTATGATACAAAAATGTCACCGTAAGTCAAATTATTAAATTCGTTATTGATAATAAAAAATTCAAAAAAATATTCAACATCAACTGTCCAACTTACCTAGTTGCTAGTTTTAACGTTTGTATTTTGCTTAATTTATCACTCGGCAGGGTTGGAATGATTTTTCTGAGAGCAGTGAATGCCTCATTTAAACTTTGTGTCCGTTGTCGTTCCCGTACATTGGCCATAACTCGTTGTGAATGCAAGTCTTGCAGATTAGATTCTTTAAGGTTTTTCCGTCGTGTTCGTCCTTTTGTTTTATGTGGGCGTCCATTACATTCGGCCGACACTAAATTATTACTGTCAGCTTCATTTGCAAATATTTGGCAATTCTGTGTTTCCATTTCTTCCCGTTCCGAACTTGAATAGCTGCTACCCGCAAAGGAGTCCGCCCTCTTATAATCATAGTAGGGTTGGCCATTATGGCAACTACTAGAAACTCCTAAATTTTGATGCTCCACGGCACTTTGTCGACTATTGGAATGATAAAAATCTTGACTACTTTCACAAAACTCATTGTCATCGTCTACGAACTGAAATTCTGGAGATCGATTTGATGTTGGCGCTGCAATCGTTCTGGAGTATTCGTCAGTAGTAGATGGCGGATATTCATGGTAAAATTTATTATTTTCTTGCAAATAATGGTTATTACTGTTAACTAAATTTTGATTTTGGGGTATGATCGCACTATCACTAACACTATATGATCGCCTTTTATAATCACAGCAATTATTGTTGTTGTTTTCCTTACTATTCATTAGTGAGGGACTTAAAACGTCTATGCATGGAATATTGAAATTATCGTATCCACTTACACCCTCTCTAGCTAACGAACTCTCTGATGGAAAATTCGGTTCACTTTTAATAACTTTCATATTTTCTGATTTTTTGCTGTTTTTATTATTTCTACGATGATGATCACTTTCCATTTGCTGGTGATAACTAATATCAAGTAACACTTTTGGTGAGACCGGTGCACTACACATGATATTTAATGTACAACACAATTTGTTTAATAAATATATTCAAACCATCCTAAAGAGATGATTTGGACAATCCTTAAACTCCTAGTCAACTTCTAAACACTAAATTCGCTGTCTCACTACTTCACGCGTATCCCGAAAAATACTAACCCTCTAGCGAGTGATCTTTAAGCATCTTCTTCTCATTATTTGGATTGCGCTTGTGTCATCTCATCATACTTCGCATGTGTTACTACTACTACTGAAATGGTGTATACTAAAATTAGAAAGAGACAACCTTTAGGCGATTCACTAGATTGATCTTGATGTGTGAGTGATCGTTTTATGGATTTGGGAATATTTAGTATGAGACTGCTGCCTATATTCGAGTTGGTTATCTTTCACACGATTTTAGCCAATGAGAATGCAGAGAATTTTATTGCCGTCAGGGTATTCAGAGTTTTCCGGGATTCGTCATATAAACGAATATTATCGTCTGGGACTGGTTTGTGTGTTGTAAATGTGTGAGTTCGGTTGGTGTAGCCAAATGTGATTTATGGTTGGGAATGGTTCTGATTAATTTGCGACTATTATTCGAAAACGCCTTCTTTTTTTCCAGCTTGTGCGATCAATAGATATTGTATTTAAAAATGAAGTTATCTACTAATCTAAAGTTTGGTAATATTTTTCGCCTTTAATTTAAGTAATCTTGTACGTGAGATGATTATATTTATTATAATTTATTCTTTGAATTTTAGAGGAATTAGAATAAATATGTATACGAAAGTGCTTAAGCCATATACCTTAAGTATGAAAATTCAAAAATTCAAAATTCACTAAAATTTTATTTGTTTCTCCTTTTTTTGATTCTATCAATAGAAAGTTGAAAGTATGTATGAGATACAATTTTTTTGTATCTTTTAACCCCATATGCCTACCTAACTAATTTATGCCATTACAAATGTTAAAAATGGCAAATTTTTTTTTCATTTTTCATCAAAATCAGCTAGAACTGGGGTTTTTCTCCAGAAAATGTGTAAAAAATGAATAAAAAAATTGCTTCGTGGGATTTTTTTTTATTTTTCATGCGCAAACGGGTTAAAGAAACGCTACACAATAAAAGATCGAGACTGATAACGTCTGTGCTATCGGATACGCCTGTTTTAATCCAATAGGATCAACACGTTTGATACATTCAATGAAAAATGCTTTTGAGAATGTAAAAGAATGTTAAAAATTTTACCCCAACTAAATAAACGAAGATGATGTAATTGTGTATGGTCGGTCACCCATCTATGTGCAAGTTGGTTTTTTGAGGTGGTTCTTCGCGTATATTTCTAGAATTCTAGAACGGTTCGTCGCACAGTAAAATGATTATAACCAATTTTATACGATTTCAGATTCTAAAGAAATTTTCAGTACAATAAAAACATCTAGGACTGATCTTTCACAGTATACGTAAAAAGCCTAAGCAGTTGCCCGATTTAGGCCATTTTTTAAATTTTATTAACTATTTCCATGAAAATATCGTATATAAAATTTTAGATCTATACCTGTTCTCAGGCAGTGTCCAAATATATAGTGAAAAGCAAAATTTTTTTACGGCTAACCATACGAAGGAATTACCCGACTTGTCCCATTTTCGCATTTGATTATACTTTGTTTTTTTAAAAAGCCGTATGCAAAATTTCAGCGCTTTACATAGACGCGTTCTGAAGTTATCCAGCAGACAGACAGATGGACGGACATGCAAGAATCAAAATATGTTTTAATATTATGCATGTGTGTCCAATCCATTTTGCTCTACCATCATTTTTTCTGTGCGTTAAAAACGGAATGACAAACTTAGTGTACCCTACGATTTCATCTAGGTTATAAAAACGTGCTTTAACCTTGTCTATTTCGATTGCCGAAGTTAACCTTATATTTTTATACCCTAGAGAAAATAGTTTTCATAGTAATATCTAGTAAGTATGCTTCCAAAATTGGGCAACCACTTCTTGGTGTTGTCATACAAAAATTTCGGTTTTTACGTATATACTGTAAAAACAATCAGTCCTAGAAATTTTTATTGTATTGAAAAGTTCGTCAGATTATGAAATCCAATGAAATTGGTTATAGCCACTTTTACTGTCCCACGAACCGTTTTAGAAGTATTTGCGAAATATTGCAGATAAGCTCCCCTATACAGAGCCATAATTAGGCAATTGAAGCTACTCTTCGAGTCTGTGAATAACGTTGCGCAATACTTCTTCGTCAAGATATTTGAATTCATTGGTTTAGCGTACAAGATTATTTATTTATGACCAACTTCGTCATAATCAGGTGACGTGTGTCATCTTAAATTAAAAATATTCTGGAGTAAGATCTCATTCCAAAACTTTAGTCATAGTAAAATAAATTAATTCCTCCTTTATCATATTCACTAGATTTTGATACTTTCGACTACCATCTGTATATAAAAAGTTCGTTTGAAAACTTAATGAATTTTTTATTATGAGTCAAGAAATATAGCAGTCTTTATGATACATAAAAAAATTCCGCTCCCGGTATCCCTAAACAATTTTTATGATCGTGTAACATGCACCGCTACAGTTACCGACCCAAGCAGAGATAATTCTATTAGGTTTACCGACAGTACCAAGCTTCTCATCCGCCTGACAGTAATTGGACCCCATCTGAAGTTTTCACAAAAACAACAGTAACCCTCTCGTCACCCATTGACTTGCATAGTCTGTCTACTCTACCCGTTCAAGGAAATCTCGAGTGTCGATCGCCGATCATGTCTCCTTCCAAGAGTAATGAAAATTTAAGGAAGATCGGAAAATATTTGTCGCGTTTCATGTGATCATTTTCCAATTTTGTCTCATGAAAACTGTGGAGATATGGATTTATTTTAGTAAATTTTCCTTCTTATGGAGTGTCTTGGGAAGTGAACACCTGTAACATACATCTTAAGTGCTTCAAGTTTCTCCTAGCTAAAGGCTCAAGATCTACTTTTAATTAGGTCGCAGCAGTGGGATCTGCGCTGCTTGTGTGCGCGGCTAACTTACTTTTGTCTTGTTCAAGTGAATGTTTCCTTCTTAAATTGGAAGAAAGCGCTATTTTTAGAAAGTCTCCTTGATTTAGGGACTTAGGTCGGATTTCCATCATTTTCAGAGGGGTTTCTTTCTTTGGTCGAGGGAGGTCTCTTGTGGCAGATCATTTTTCACACATGCCAATGCAACGCCTGAAAGATTTATGATTGTGTTTAATGGTTAGCCTTGATGATGAGTTATTTCTTTAATTGGACTCCACTTGAAAGAGTTACTGGAGAGAAATTGATAAATATTTGACTGGGGTTCTCTAACGGGAAAATTATTGAAATTACTTAAACGAAGTGTCGGTATCTGAATTATTAGGATTTTTCGTTCATGTTCCAAAAGCGACGTGAATTTATATGTTTTAAACTTTATTCTGGGTGTAATTTGTAAATGAAAATATCTCCAATTGTCGGGAGTATTTGTTGAGATTTTAATGAACGATACCCGTGTGTCTATTTTTAATACGCTTATATACATAGTCTTAACAGAATCGAATTGTACTAAAGTTCAAGTTAAGTGGAAAATATAAGCTTAGTTCTGAGCTACGTACGAGTACATATGTGAGTCGAATTGATTTAAACAAATTCACGTGTAAAAGTTAAGATGTATTTTGTTTTTAAGGGAATCTGTTGAAAAACTTCTCCTTCAATTTGATCTCGGTTATCCTGTGTGAGGCACGTACCTTGCTCCGCCATTTTGTTCCTTGCCTGTCGTATTTGAAAGCGGGAACTTGATACTTTCTGCTTGGAATCTACCGCATTGACGTAGTAAGATATAGGAAGAAAGGAAAATTTCCAAATTAACTTGGATTTTTATATTTTATTTTCTTCCCAATGAGTTTGTTCAATGGGAGCAAACATAAAAATACAATAGAACTGTGCTTCAAATGCTATAATTATTGTCTATTAATAGAAAAGTGATTTTAATGCAAAGCCGGTAAAAAACAAAATCGAAATAATTTATAACTACGCGAATATTTAATAGATTCCGTCTCCTATCCATTAAGGTTCCACACAACGAGTAAGTAACTAAAGAAGAGTTTTATTTAAAAAAAAGTTGTTGCTAATCTCAAGCTGTTAAGTTTATACGCACACTATCAAAAATGCGCATTGGCGTGGCGTGTGGCGCGGTTTTTGAAAGTATGAGGCAAAATTGTATACCAGCAAAAGCATAATGAGTGCCGGTAATATCAAACAACCTTTTGAGTTAATACATTTAGGTGCGTTTCCGCGTACGCCCTTTACCAACTTTCAAATTTCATTTTCAGTAAATGTGGTACACGATCAGAGGTGACCACACTGATGAGACCTCTCTGATGGCTGGGCCGAGAAGTTCGATATTTTTTCTACATCTCAATACTTTTTGTAAATTCGTTAAAAAACAAAAAATTTTTTTGATGAACTCAGTCTAAGAAAGACAAATAATTTCCAACTTAAAGTTTTCAGTAAATCTATTTCAAGAAATTATATTAAAAATAAGTATCTACTTTTATCAAAATTGCTAACATTTACCAATGTTTCACTTTCCAGTTTATTATTAAAAACGAAACAACTACAAAATTACTAAATTTACATATAAAAGAATGTAAATATTTTCCTTTTTAACCCCCCTTTCAATATGAGTTTCACTTATGCCTTTTGTATTGGGATACATTTCAACCCCCTGTAGGCACTTAAACAAGAAATCGAGTAGAGAAATAGACTTAATTTCAATATCATTCCGTTTACCGTCTTAAAATGGACCATCCGAAATCCAGAATCTTCAAATCCAAAATTATGATTGTTCCCGAAATATTATTAAAACTCTGTCAAAACGTAAAGCGATACGGCTCCTAAAGTAATTTTACAGCTCAAGATGCTCTTGTTTATGAATGCTAAACAATTCCGCGTTATTGCTGCTTTTCAAATCTCACATCGTTGTGGATCATAACTCCGCAGGCCTTTTTTAATTTTTTTAATATAACGCGGCGAGCTGTTCTAACTGCAAGCGTCTATCAATAATTCAAAAATTTTCTTAATTTAAGGAGAATCGAAGATAGCTTGGTTATTAAGTAGTGGGACTTGGTACCTCAAAAATAATCCAACATTTTTTTAGATGAAAATGATGTTCTCTAAAGCTAAAGATTCTATCCTTGACCGGGATTTTCAGTTCATGACAGGGGTGTGTTTTGCTTTGCGACATCACGAGGAGAAATCTGACACCAGTTTTTGGTTCAATTTTCCGTTCTTTAGAAGCCAGGCATTTAAAAAAATAAATAAATAAATTTAGAAATGAAGACTGAACTCCAGAGTGATGGCAACAGCAACTGCAGTCATTACTCTTTATAGCCACAAAAACACAGGAAAATGAAAAAAAACATGGACATTTCGGTGTTCGGTGATGATGAATTTTTGAATGACTTTCGTCAGAAGTCTTTTTTTTATATAGACCTCCATCATAGTGTGACTTCTCGTCAGAGTGAATTTTATGTGGACCGAAACGTTTAACGGGCGAAATGCCGGCTATTGAGCCACCAAACAGATCCCGGATCGGTGGAAATTATGTAAACATTGTTGCAAGCCGATTTATGACCGAAGATGCTTTTGAGGCGTTCATAATTTAGGGGAGTCTTTATCTACATTGCCACAGATAGTGGATCTCGTTTTTTTTGTGTCTTTAAGTTTTACGACTGAGACACTAATTTTCTCAGGATATTATTGAGTGATGACTGATTTCTATCCCTTTGCACTTGCGCACAAAGATTTCACTTAACTAAGTAAGTTCTATGCTTAGAACTGTAACTGCTGTAAGCCATTATATCTGTACGCACTTTCCAGAATCTCCTAAACGAAAAGTCAAAGTTTTTTTTCTAAGCTCAATCACTTGCTCTGCTGCATATATTAACAAGTGATGAAACACTTTCTGTCGTCACAATCACCTCTCCGCCATAAATTAAAAAATTTCCCAAAATTTATCACTTCGACTCGATTTACCTCATCTGAAAAGTGATTTTCTCTAGATAAAATTCAAAGAAGCACCCCAGCATCTTTCAGCAGCCACCCAAGAGGACCAGGCTGTTTATTTACATCTGTCGGTAGCAGCGTTCCAATTAAATGGCCGCGCAGCACCGCACCGGTGGAAAATGTCTTATAGTTAAGGCTCCTGTCTTTGTCATCTTTCGTCTCATTTTCATTACAGGTCTTTCACTCGCTCTACAGTAGTGTATATGCCATGACTGACAATTATAAAGCTGCGCGCGCAACAGTTAATTAAAATTTTCATTTCAATCCGCCTTTCATGTACTTTTCTACAACGTTGTGGTTCAGGGTCATTTCTATGAAAATTCGTAGATGAGTTTTGTGCACCATTCACAGTAAATAATTTATAAACTCCTACTAATAGTGACATAGCGTTGGCGCGATAGTGCTAACTGATAGTGAAATCGATTTGAAACTGGGACATTTCTACGTCGTAATGCGTGTACCTAAGTCATCTCATTTTGTAATCGCATAACGCATTTTCACGTAAACGAAAGCTCATTAATTTCGACATGAGGACAAGGCAGGAACATCTGTTTGGGAAACTCTCTGACAGAAAACTTCTGAATGGGACAGATGGTCTTGGTAGTGACGAAGGACGTAATATCTACAACAGAAGCATTAATCTCTGGTTTAGTTTTTGTGGTGTAACTCGGTTTTGTCACCCACAAAGGACTGGGAGTGCTTCTGACTTCGCCAGGAAGTTGCACCAGCCCCGTCGATATCAAGCCTTAGTAATCGGCTATGCACAGCTTTATTGATAATCTTCTAATTTATTCTTTAATAGAAGTTATTAGGATTTTGCACAATTAATTTAGAACTTTTATTGGTAGTCTTTCAATTTATTCTTCGATAGGAATGAATAAGATTAGCACCATTAATATAGAACTTTTATTGATAATATACTTTGAATTTATTCCTTAATAGGAACGATTAAGATTAACACAATTAATATAGAACTTTTATTGATAATATACTTTGAGTTTATTCACTATTAATATAGAACTTTTATTGGTAATATACTTTGAGTTTATTCACAATTAATATAGAACTTTTATTGATAATGTTTCAATCTATTCTTTAATAGAAGTTAACAAGATTTACTCAACTAATACAAAACTTTTACTGATAATATACTTTGAATTTATTCCTTAATAGGAATGATTAAGATTACACAGTTAACATAGAACTTTTATTGATAATATACTTTGGGTTTATTCACAATTAATATAGAACTTTTATTGGTAATGTTTCAATCTATTCTTTAATAGAAGTTAACAAGATTTACTCAACTAATACAAAACTTTTACTGATAATATACTTTGAATTTATTCCTTAATAGGAATGATTAAGATTACACAGTTAACATAGAACTTTTATTGATAATATACTTTGGGTTTATTCACAATTAATATAGAACTTTTATTGGTAATGTTTCAATCTATTCTTTAATAGAAGTTAACAAGATTTACTCAACTAATACAAAACTTTTACTGATAATATACTTTGAATTTATTCCTTAATAGGAATGATTAAGATTACACAGTTAACATAGAACTTTTATTGATAATATACTTTGGGTTTATTCACAATTAATATAGAACTTTTATTGGTGATATACTTTGAATTTATTCTTTGAATTTATTCCTTAATAGGAATGATTAAGATCACACAATTAACGTAGAATTTGAATGTATTCCTTAATAGGAATGATTAAGATCACACAATTAACGTAGAACTTTTATTGATAATGTGTCAATTTATTCTTTAATAGAAGTGATCGAGATTTACTCGATTAATACAGAACTTTTACTGATAATATACTTTGAATTTATTCCTTAATAGGAATGATTAAGATCACACAATTAACGTAGAACTTTTATTGATAATGTGTCAATTTATTCTTTAATAGAAGTGATCGAGATTTACTCGATTAATACAGGACTTTTACTGATAATATACTTTGTTAATCTAAATGGTTAAGATTTGCGCGGAACTAACCCGAAAGCTTTTTTCTAGAATAAAGTCGCCCGCCGGTTCTTGATAGACTGCCTCGATGATCTTTTTCAGCCGCCCCTACATGCTTTTCGCTGCCAACGTTGTTTTCCACGCTTTTTTGCTGATCGAGCGATTTCGCGATAAAAATGTGTGGAGAAAAATAATCGCGCGTTGTTTTTTTGATGTTGAGAAATGTCGGGAGGAAATATCCTCTACTAAGAAATATTGTATTTCTTATCGTTGGTGGGCAAAAGGCCCCACTTCAGCATTTTTGCATGTGAGCAAACAAAGTATACAAATTGTACACTTTGTATGACGGGAAATGAAATGAAATATTTTGTTATCGGGAGTACATATTTGCACGGGTATGCAATGTACTCAGGTTGGTTAGGCGTTATGAGTGCGAACTCATAACACCATCCCCCATAGAAAAAGAAAATTCCTACGTCTGATCAGGAGTAGGGATTTTCGATGAGCACTTGCCACACAAATCAAGATGAGGAGAAAAGAGAGAAAGAGAAAAAGGATAAATTTCTATATATATAGTAGTCCGATTTTTTTTTTTGTAGATTTTTTCGTTCTCTTTCGCTTAATTTCTTATAGTCTAATTTCCATCGGTTTAGCAATAACTGATGAGATTGAAATTTCCAAAATATATCACCCATTTATTATTTACAAAACTTACTTATTACTTACATACTTATTAAATTGTATTATGTTTAATTATTCCTTATTATATGCTCCTGTGACAAACAAGGCGTTCAACTGGTAACTCTCCCACTTGAGACGTTCTTATAATTTTTTTGTTGTCGACCAGTGGATAAAAAGGGGGTTTACATAATTCCTTTACATAGTGGGCTGGGCCCATCCTCTTTAGAGGTTACATTTATACTTAATTCTTGTGCTGTTACACTAGTTGCGTTGCTGGATTCAGAGAATTTCCCTCTTTGTTTCATGAAATAGAAGTACGCAAAAACGAAAATCAAAACAACGACGATAATAGTGGTGTATGAAATAGAATAGTGGTGGATGTCGTGAGCATTCAGACCCTGATCTTCGATTTGCCTTATTTCCTTTATAGAGGAACTTAACCGTTGCAGTTCGTTGTCGGAGGAAAATTTCAAGAGGTGCGTTCTGGTGGTGTTAGCAATTGGGAGTTTAATAATGTTAGGAAATCTCAAAGATGTAGATAGGTTCAAGATGGGGACGTAGTAATTGTGTATTTCCGTGTTTTTAGACGAATGGGGTTGGATAGTTAGTGTATCGCCTCGCAGGTAACACTTGTCCGACAGTTCCAGTATTCCAGTACCCAGTAGGGTTTGGGGGGAAATTTTGTTAACACAGACTTCGTCTAGTGTAGTGTTCTTGGTTAGAACAAAAAGCCATTTGTTCGCTTGTGAAAGCTGGATCCAAAAGTTACCTGGGGTGGCCTTCCGTATGTGGCAAGAGTCGGGCAATTTAGTGACGTGCTTTAGAAGCTCAATTTCACAGATGTTGTTTTCCGGATGCACGCTAAATATTGGGTGCATTAGTCGGCAAAGGTAATGAAAAGCATCTCGGGTGAGGCAATTCTGAAAGTCGAAGTTATTGAGGGTATAGTAGTGTTCTCGATTATAATCAACTACTAGATAGTGGACGGATGGCTGGATGTAGACGAATTCGTTTTCATAGGTGGTTGGCATTGGGGTTACTTTATATAGTTGGTATGCCATACGATAGGGTAAGGGTATTTTGAATTCGAAAATTATTTTATTTTCACTTCTAGCTGTGCTTGTCTGGCTCAACGCGTATATGCCGAACAGGTCCTGTAGGCCGGGGGAGATTGGGAGCCTCAGGTTATCGGGGAGCTTCTGTTGTATTACTAATAGAGCGTTTCTTAATTGGTTAGGAGTCAGTATAGCGGGGTGCGGCTTGCCATGTTTCACGTCTATCATCAAATCGAGGATAGAATTTATGGTAGACTCGTATCTCATTAACGAGAGTGTTACGGCATTAATAATTGACTCTATTTGGAGCGTCATGTTGAACTGAGATTCCGAGACGAGCGTTGTGTTCATTAGTACTTCCAGATTCTTAATCCTCCCATCCAAAGACAAAAAATGCGCCCTAATTTCGTGCTGACTCCTGTTGAAAATATTAACCGTCGTGTCTATTATCGACGTATGGTTCCTCAACAGGCCGAGGAGACGCCTTTGATCAGTTTTCACACTGTCAATCAGGTGATCGTACTTAATGGCGTCATCCTCGTCTAGAGTTCCGAAGAGCATTTTACTCAGGGAACCCACTGCGTTAAAGGGGCTGCGTCTTTGTCGAACACTAAGGGGAGACAACAAGCTTTCCTTATCCTTAATGTTATCGAAGATATTCAAAATCTGTTTTAAAGAAGCTTGGCAGAGGAGGGGGTTGTCTGCGTAAGAGGTTAACCGTTGACAAAGACTTTTGATTACGCGTACGTTACCCTCTATTAGGTTGAACTCATAATTCAGACCTCTCAGGTCAAAGTAAACGATGATATGCCACTCTTGGCTAAAAAGGCCCACATTACCTGTTTCCTCGAAGTAAATCCCTGAGTTACCTTCCAAATAAGTGACGTTTAGCCCAGTCGCGGTGCTCCATAGATTTAGTAGTTGTATAGATAATAGGAGTTTGCCCTTGTTTGACATCCTGAAAAGGGAGAGAGCTTGACTTACTCGACGTACAATTTCAAATCATTATTATGTACAATCTTAATTTTACTTCCTATCTTAATGGTGGTATTCTCGGGAGAATTCAATTCTACAACGTCGTACGGTCCGAGCCAGAGCGGCGAGAGTTTGGACCTTTTTGCATGACTCCTAAGAAAAACCTTATCTCCGAGATTAAAAGAACGCTCCACTGAACTTTTGTCGTAATAACCCTTCGATTTTTGTTTAGATTTCAGAATGGTCCGACGCGCCATTTCAAATCCATGCTGAAGACGAGCCTTTAGCTCATTAGAATAGTTATCGTAATTGTAGCAGGTTTCCGGTTCGAGCTTTAGAGAAGTAGGGATTCTCACCGGGAATCCATAAACAAGCTCGTGCGGTGTGAAGCCAGTACTAGAATGAGGGGTTGAGTTGTAGACAAAGACAGCATACGGCATCCAGGTATCCCAAGAGAGAGGGTCTTTATTAACATAATGGCGGAGGTATTCAGCCAGTGTCCTATGACTACGCTCCAACGCGCCGTTAGTCTGGGGATGGTATGGGGTAGATTGTAACTTATGAATTTTAAGCAGTTTGCGGACTTCCGTAAACAGTCGGCTAAGGAAATTAGTACCCTGGTCAGTTAGGATACAATGGGGAATTCCGTGGCGGCATATGATTTTAGTAGTGAGCTCCCTAGCGACGGTATCCGCTTCGGCATCTGGCAGGGGAATACCTTCCGAGAATTTGCTAAGATCGTCCTGGAAAGTTAAAATGAACCTATTACCATTGTAACTGGTGGGTAGTGGGCCCACGATGTCGAGAAATACCTTTTCAAAAGGTCTCCTACTCGTAGAGGTTATCTTCATTGGGATCTTTTTGTTCCGATTTACTTTATTGGCCTGACAGGAGGGGCATTTCTTTATGAAGCTTATGATGTCCTTATTCATATTCTGCCAATGATAGGCCATCTTTATTCGTTTTAAGGTTCTGTGCATACCAGTATGCCCTCCTAGGGGAGAGGTGTGATAATCGCGTATTATCTGCTGGGTATCTTCCTTGTCACTCAACTCGATCACTTCGTTGAGGAAAATATTGACAGGGAGTTTTGATGTTGAAAAGACAAATGCACACATAGATTTTAGTTCCAATAAGCTGGCGTGGTCTATGGCACTAAAGGAGAGCAGCACCATTGCGAGTTCAGATGATTTAGCGTACTCAAGGTATTCCATTAGGACAGTAAGAGCGGTCCTCTTTTCGGAGGGACCCGACAATGGAAAGGGGAGCTTGACTATTAGAATTTTGTTTTTTCCAGTTTCACATATTTTTAGTCTTGCAGGAATGGTGTTTAGTTCTAGACCGGTATACAACTCGAGGCTTTTCTTCGTTTTGTCGTCGTATGGGGTTAGTATAAAAAATTTTGGAATGGGGGTTTTGAACCTTATTAAAGAACCTTTCTTCTCGTGGACGAGCGAGTAATCGGCTGTGCCTTTCTTCATGTATTCGGCGTAGGCCTCATAAATGTCGGTTGTAGAGGGAATAAAGGTAGCGATGGTGTCAGAGTTGGGTAACTCAGTGCGAGTTTCACCCTGACGGGCATGTTGTCGTGTTACTGCGTTAACAGTACTATCGACAGGAGGTATGCGACTTAGAGCGTCCGCATTGGAGTTCAGTCTTCCCGACTTATAAATTATACAATAGTCGTATTCTTCTAATCGAATACGCCATCTCATCAGTCTTGAAGTAGGGTTTTTTAGATTCATGAGCCAGGTAAGTGGCTGATGATCAGTTATAATGGTAAAACGTCGACCATATAAGTAGGGTCGGAATTGTTCAACAGCGAACACAATAGCGAGGAGCTCCTTCTCAATAGTAGAATATTTTATTTCAGTCGAATTAAGGGTTCGACTAACGTAGGAGACAGGTCTATCCTTGCCTACTTCGCCTTGCGAAAGTACAGCGCCAATAGCGAAGTTACTAGCATCGGTAGTGACCAAAAATGGTTCATCGAAGCAAGGATATTTCAGGATAGGAGCAGTGATAAGTTTAGATTTCAATGTTCTAAAGGCTTCATCGCAAAAGGCGTCCCATGTAAAGGGCACATCCTTTTTAGTGAGGTAAGTAAGGGGTTTTGCGACTTTCGCGAAGTTGTCAATGAATCTACGATAATATCCCACGAATCCTAGGAATGATTTGATATCCTTGACCCGTTTTGGGGTGGGGTAGGTCCTTACGACTTTAATCTTTTCTGGGTCGGGATGAATGCCCTTTTCGTCTATCACATGTCCTAAATAAGTGATTTGCCTTCCGAGAAAATTGCATTTGTCAGGTTGCAACTTCAGTCGATGGTGTCTCAAACGGTCAAAAACTTTAACGAGCTTGGCATTATGGTCCCTAAGACTGCACCCATGAACCACAATGTCGTCCATATACACGAAACATTCTATGCCTTGTAGTCCCGATAGGACGTTGTTCATTAACCTCTGAAATGTAGAGGGGGCATTCTTCAGTCCAAAAGGCATCCTATTGAAGTGAAAGTGTCCGTACGAAGTACTGAAGGCAGTCTTCTCTTTGTCGACTTCGTCCATCTGGATTTGATGGAACCCGTTCGCTAAGTCCAGAGAGGAAAAATATTGAGACCTACCCAGTTGGTCTAGTATATCTGTAATGTTGGGCAAGGGAAAGGAATCACCGACAGTTATGTCATTTAGCCGCCGGAAGTCTACAACCACTCGCCAGCGCTTGTTTCCTGCTGAATCGGGTTTCTTGGGAACAAGCAGCAAGGGGGAATTCCACGGGCTTGAGCTTGGGCTTATGATCTCCCGTTCCACCATTTGGGTTACCTGGTTGCCGATTTCCGTCCGTTGAGACTCCGGTAGTCGGTAGGGTTTGACGTTTACAGGGGCTTTATCGGGAAAAGTTTGAATCTTATGACGGACTGAATTAGTTACTGTAAGAAAGTCACCCTCCAAGTGAAATATATCGTTATAATCTCGACAGATTTGCAATATGCTGTCTGCCTCTTCCGAGTTACAGTGCTCTAGGTTGAGTCTCTTCTTTAACTGGTTAAGACGTTTCTCGACTTTGTTTTCCATATAAAGACTTTGGACTATAGAATAGTCATCTAAAGGTTCGGCTTCCAGTTTTAGAGTGTTTAGGTTTACGGAAACGTCTTCGTCTCTTACGTTTAGTAGTATTAGATTAGCCTTGCCATATCGGGGGCTAGAAATAGAGTTACCTAAGTACACACCAGGTATAGGTTCGTGTCTGGTTACCAAAAAGTCTTTTGTTTGCACTGTAGGTACTCGTACAATGGTTCTTGATCTAGGAGGCAGTTTTACAAAATCCAGCTCTAATTCTTCCGTGACAACACTTGTCTTGCTAGTTACACCAGGTTTAGATTCTTTGTTTTTGGCATTAGGGTTAAGATTATCTACTTCATCTTTGTTAGTAAAATCTTTTGTTGGTCCAGAGTGTTTCGAATGAGGAGTGCAGGCACCTATACAGGTCGTTAAGTCCCCATCTTGCGGAACGTCTGTCGCTTTCAGACTGGGTTTACCTACTCTTGGAATTGTGTTCATTTTATCACTACAGCCGGAACCCTCTATCAGTCCAGGGTGATCCGAATGAGGAGTGCAGGCACCTATACAGGTCGTTAAGTCCTCATCTGACGAGACCCCAACCGGTTCTGACAGAAGATTCCCCCCAAAATTGTCTTCTTTGCATCTGATTATTCCCTTTTCATAGTCAATGCCACACGCGTGTTCGCGCAGAAAGTCATGTCCAAGAATTCCGTCATATTTTAGGTTTACATTACCATCAATTACATGAAATGGGTGTTCAATTAAGACGCCAAAATCGAGGACGCCAAAGGCTAGTCCCAAGGTAGACATTTTGTCACTTGAAATAGTTGTGACATTAGTTTTTTGTGAAGGATATATTAAACAGTCACCTTTAGCTAGGCTGGCTTTGTAGAGGCTTATTTCGGCTCCCGTATCTATCAGAAACGTACTGAGCCCATTTTTAGATAAGGAAAACGGTATTGTAAGGGTGAGGGCGTTTTGACTTATATTTAATTTAGCGTCTGCGATTGATTTTCGTGTATCTCGGCTTGAGTACTTATTTGATTTAGGCGTGCTGGTGTGCCGAGTTTCTTCAGCCGCCAAGATGAGTTTTCCGGGCGATGAGATTGTACACTAGTAGAGGTCCCTTTCAGCTCATCCGAAAAATGAACTAGCGTATTGCGCCGATTAGTCTGTTCTCGTGGAGCTGGTACTCTACTGACTGTATGTAATTGGTCTTGCCTTCTGGGCGATTGATCGGCTTTCCTCGCGTTGTTATACTCGCGGGATCTACATTCCTCGATGTGGTGACCCGGCCTCTTACAATATGCACAATGGGTCCTATAGTCTTCCTTCTTGACATTGTTAGGAAAGGGTGGCCGTGTCCCTTTATTGACGAAACATTGTTCGAGGGTATGTCCGCTACGCCTACAGTGGGTACAGTAGAGATTAGCGCTTGGTCGAAGATGGGGAAGATGAACGTGTTGTCCTTCAGTCTTTATTACTGGGGACTTATGGTTGTGGACAAAATTTGTATTGAGTGTGGAGGGAGAGTTCTTTTCAATGCGGGATGCTTGTTCCGTCGCATAGTTTATTGCTTCACGCAACCCGGTCTTTTGAGCTGCTTTGGTGAGGATACGGAGCTGATCGTTACGTATTCCGTCCTCGAAAGCTTGTAAGGCGAGTTTTTTGTTCTCACCAAGAAGTAGGTTCTGGAGAGTAACATCAGTGACTGAAGTAGCTGTGGCGCTATTTAAGAGGGCAAGCTGTTTGTTAACTCTCTGGGCGTACTCTTTTACGTCTTCCTTATATTGTTGGCGAGTTTTCATTAGCTCGTTTTGCAGAGTGGTACGAGATAAGACTTCAAGAAATTGGTCTTGAAGCTCCCTCTTTAACTCGCACCAACGGTGATGGGTCCCGTACTGGATGGCATCATAAGCGCGTCCAGTGAGTTTTGTCTTTATTATACTTAAAAAGACGGCCTTTTCCCCTTCGTTTCGTGAATCTACTTGGAATAGGTCACAACAAGAGAGGAAACGTTGGAGGTCGCGAGGATTTCCGTCGAATTCGGGGATAATAAGTTTCGCGTCGGAAAATGATAAATGCACACTATTAGGTGTCGAGACAGAACCACTTCCTCCAAGAGGGGGAGGAGGGGGAGGAGGAGTAGGCGGGTTATCTGGCATCCTGAGTCCCTTTTGGACAGTACGACCACTGCGTAGGGTAAATATTTTGAATTTGAAAACGATGTATCACTGGTGAGGATTAATTAGTAGTATACATGTAGTAAAGTAGGATGCTATTCTAAGGTAGGTACCTCGTCCCAGTACAGACCTCGTTTCTATTCCTTATTATCTACGCTAGTCATACAACTGTGTAGAAGGATACAGACAGTTTAAAAATTCGTTCCTAGCTAGGTAAATTCGTGTTGGTATTCCGTACAGGCAAAAAGAAAAAACAAAAAGAACGCAGGTAATTAGGCGCAGATGTTAGAGGTCATAAGTCACTTAAACGCCCATGTTGCATAAAATTAAAACAATAACATACTAACATCTCGAATCAACCAAGAAAGCAAACGAACAGAGATCATGTATTCAGCAGTTGTAAGCCGATTAGAATGGAACGCTTCAATAAAACAATCAGTCATCACCAAATTAGCAACTATCGCCCATCATACACTTTGCAGTAATCCACCAACTCAAAACTGTTATGGCGTGGAGATGCATAAGGGCCGCAGAAAAAAAAACGCTTTAAGTTGTTCAGTTTCCTTTGTAGTTAGATTAGGTTTAGCTCTAGAATGGTCCACTCACGATTCCACCATTATGAGAGTATTATCATGAAATAAATTGAATTGAATTGAGTTGAATTGAAATGCCCAAAAATATTTTATCAGTCGTTAGTGAGTAGGCAGTGGATGTACCGACAAAAAAAGTTAAAAAGAAAATTGGATATAAAATGTACATCCTGCCTTCGATAAAATAAAATAATTAGTGGTTTTCCGTTTCCATTAATAGAGTTTCATAAATATGCCGAGGGAAATTCTCACTTTCACAGTAATATATACAACATATGTATAAAAAAAGCACTTTATATATATCTATTTGGAACTAAATCTTTTACAGAGTATAAGTACATCCGACTTACTTGGAGTTTACCAGCCGCTGATTACCGGTTCCATCCATCGAGTTCTGCTCCATTACAGCTTGAACCTGCGTCCGTCCAATGGTCCAATATTGTGCCTTGCCTGGAGGTCCTTTCCTTCCAGGTCTTTCATAAACTATTGGTAGGATTTAAATATCCCACACCGCTGCCACCAGATTTTTATGTGGTGTAACTCGGTTTTGTCACCCACAAAGGACTGGGAGTGCTTCTGACTTCGCCAGGAAGTTGCACCAGCCCCGTCGATATCAAGCCTTAGTAATCGGCTATGCACAGCTTTATTGATAATCTTCTAATTTATTCTTTAATAGAAGTTATTAGGATTTTGCACAATTAATTTAGAACTTTTATTGGTAGTCTTTCAATTTATTCTTCGATAGGAATGAATAAGATTAGCACCATTAATATAGAACTTTTATTGATAATATACTTTGAATTTATTCCTTAATAGGAACGATTAAGATTAACACAATTAATATAGAACTTTTATTGATAATATACTTTGAGTTTATTCACTATTAATATAGAACTTTTATTGGTAATATACTTTGAGTTTATTCACAATTAATATAGAACTTTTATTGATAATGTTTCAATCTATTCTTTAATAGAAGTTAACAAGATTTACTCAACTAATACAAAACTTTTACTGATAATATACTTTGAATTTATTCCTTAATAGGAATGATTAAGATTACACAGTTAACATAGAACTTTTATTGATAATATACTTTGGGTTTATTCACAATTAATATAGAACTTTTATTGGTAATGTTTCAATCTATTCTTTAATAGAAGTTAACAAGATTTACTCAACTAATACAAAACTTTTACTGATAATATACTTTGAATTTATTCCTTAATAGGAATGATTAAGATTACACAGTTAACATAGAACTTTTATTGATAATATACTTTGGGTTTATTCACAATTAATATAGAACTTTTATTGGTAATGTTTCAATCTATTCTTTAATAGAAGTTAACAAGATTTACTCAACTAATACAAAACTTTTACTGATAATATACTTTGAATTTATTCCTTAATAGGAATGATTAAGATTACACAGTTAACATAGAACTTTTATTGATAATATACTTTGGGTTTATTCACAATTAATATAGAACTTTTATTGGTGATATACTTTGAATTTATTCTTTGAATTTATTCCTTAATAGGAATGATTAAGATCACACAATTAACGTAGAATTTGAATGTATTCCTTAATAGGAATGATTAAGATCACACAATTAACGTAGAACTTTTATTGATAATGTGTCAATTTATTCTTTAATAGAAGTGATCGAGATTTACTCGATTAATACAGAACTTTTACTGATAATATACTTTGAATTTATTCCTTAATAGGAATGATTAAGATCACACAATTAACGTAGAACTTTTATTGATAATGTGTCAATTTATTCTTTAATAGAAGTGATCGAGATTTACTCGATTAATACAGGACTTTTACTGATAATATACTTTGTTAATCTAAATGGTTAAGATTTGCGCGGAACTAACCCGAAAGCTTTTTTCTAGAATAAAGTCGCCCGCCGGTTCTTGATAGACTGCCTCGATGATCTTTTTCAGCCGCCCCTACATGCTTTTCGCTGCCAACGTTGTTTTCCACGCTTTTTTGCTGATCGAGCGATTTCGCGATAAAAATGTGTGGAGAAAAATAATCGCGCGTTGTTTTTTTGATGTTGAGAAATGTCGGGAGGAAATATCCTCTACTAAGAAATATTGTATTTCTTATCGTTGGTGGGCAAAAGGCCCCACTTCAGCATTTTTGCATGTGAGCAAACAAAGTATACAAATTGTACACTTTGTATGACGGGAAATGAAATGAAATATTTTGTTATCGGGAGTACATATTTGCACGGGTATGCAATGTACTCAGGTTGGTTAGGCGTTATGAGTGCGAACTCATAACATTTTTCCATTTTCTTAAATATCTTAGAATTTTCCCACAGTTTTGATTTTTGTGATGCCACTTGTGTTTCGTCGTGTCTTGTCTTGGCCAGATGAAATTTTACTTTAATGATGACATTCTCCGGTGTGGAATGTTGAAGAATTTTCATTTTGCTAGGATTTTATTAATAAAACCAAAACTTGCAAATTACTCCCATTGACTATCTTGAAGATGAAGTCGGTGGGAAAATAAGGTCAGAGCTCTTCTGTTTCAGAATTGTACTCGAATAAATTTGCTTATTTAATTTTTGTGCTACTTAGTACCTGCGTTTTGCTACTTGAATGAGCTAGGTGCAGTCAGCCTCTAGAAAAATTTGCTCAAGTCCATGTCATGTTACGAAGATTTCAACCGAGGACGTCTTATTTGATAGACCTGATAGCTAACCAGTGGTATATCATGACATCTGCATGGGGTAGTTGAGGGCAGCATAGTTTGAATTAACTCAAATTTTTTTTTGTTTCTGCTGGATTAAGGTTTCAAAACCATTTTTTAAATACAAGAACCTCTTCTGATGGTCTTACTGATGAAACTATTTGTGTTGGTTTACCAAATAACCAAAACTTAGTTGATCTTCTTTTAGACATTCTTTGTCATTGTTGAATGCATGTAGTAAGCTAAACAAAATACGAAAAATATGTAACTATTTAAAACATTTATAAAAAAAATTAAGATTCAATTTCAAGTTTTCTATGAAATTTAATTTTACTCCCAAATATATTCGAATTCTTGATTGATGCAACAAAGTGATGATTGTGAGGGAGAAATACGACTTGGGCCAACCTGGTGTTTATAGCCGACAACAAAATGCTGCCTGTGGTTTTTCGCATTTTCGCTAGTAGCATGCCACAAGGATCGAGTTTAGAACCTATTTTATTTTTATTAATGATCCCCTTCGTCATACATGATTGCTGATGATATGCAGCAGTATTTAGTTCGTCCTCTCTGTTTAGTTGAAGACGCAATCTTACGCATTCAATAGGATTTTACATACTGTGTTTATTATAGGAGTGATCTTTACGCGCGTAGCTATCCACATGTTTTTTTCAGCAGCTCAGTATACTTTACTTTCCATCATACTCTGAATCGTTTTTCTTTTATATACTAATGGTCGCCATTGCATTTTTTTTACCTCATTGGGCATTGAAATATAGAAGCGCATTATCTTTCAATAATTTGGGCTCCCCTTCATTTATATTGCAATATTAACAGCCTCCTTTAAACTAATTATCGATGTTTGCTTGTATTTCAGGAATCGTTGGAAGCTAGTAGGCTAAATAGCTAAATATTTGGCATCCTTTAATTTCGCTGTGTCGAGGGCAAGCCTACTCGCTGTTGTTCATTTATTATGTTTCTCACGTAGACCTGTATTAGACCTTGATTCGATAAATTGGCAGGACTCAGCAAAAAGGCTGCTGTGTGTTGTTTTCTGTTTCCAGCCCATAGAAGGGAAGGCAAATCTTGCCATCATTAAATAAACCAAAATCTAAGCACTTCTTTGTAACTGATTTGCTCGCCTTATTTTCTCATACAAATCCGCGTGGGCATTTTGTAGGCGTTTAGCCAATCCCTCAGTTCCTAAAATTTACTTTGTAGGCAAAGATATAAATGATCAAAGTCCCAATAATTTTGTAATTTATGACAAATAATTACGGATAGTTACCTCGTAACATGCCTATGTAAGTGCTTCATCTTTCACATGCATCAACAAGTCTCCGTACATTGGGTAATTTCAATTTTACTGCAGTTCCTTTGGCGATTTCTAAATTTATCCCGTTCCCACAGAATCTTGTGAATTGGCAAAGACAGCTTACGGCCCATCTGATATCACTTGTAAACTAAACACGTGTTTCGAATAGAATTTTAAGGAAGCGCCTTTAGATGGGACTGGGGCTGGAGAGCAAACTTCTCTTGCTAGTTGCTAGTTTTGGCTCGTCTAGTCTTTATACATCCACGCAAACTCTGTGTATATGGCTAAGCGGGCTCTAACATTTTACGGGCGAGTTTAACAACTTTTGATACAAATGTAACATTTCAGGGCTTGTTCTGATCATAAATTGATGGAAGACATTGGATTCACGCTAAGGAGCTGCAGTCCCCCTAGTTCTATTGCTGTCAGTGATAAATAAACACACTTTGACGAGAGACTCATCAAGATATTCACCCCGTTGTGCGCTTCATTTTCATTTTATTATTGGAAAATTGTGGGAAAGTCTTTAAAGGCGATTGTTTACAAGAAAAGTACAAAAACTACAAAAATGAAATAAAATTCTCGTAGGTCTGGTGAAAATCAAAGGATCAGCGGGACTTTGTATATATTATCCGTGGGCCAATTCCAGGCACGTGTGCTATATTACTTCTGGCCTTCTCGACTTTATAATCAATTTGAGCTGTGTGCAGAAAATTTGAGAAGCACCTCATACAAGGGCGCTAAGGTCCTTAAACAGGAATTATAGGTTGTGCCTTATACAAGACGTGACCAATACGTAACAAATGTTCCTGATTACTCTCATGAAACGAACACCGTAAATTGTTTTGTTTTAGGTGATTTACAAAATTTTCAAATTCCTTCCTCTTACCATTGGGTTTTTGCTACTTAAGAGTACGAGGTACCTCCCTGTCTTTGACAACTTCTATTCAAAGATTTACGTAAAGGCTACCTTCCGGCATACATACCTACGATCTTTGATTAAAGTTGCAGTTATTTATCGTTTTAATGAGTTTTCTTCAAGATGAACTCTGAATAATTTGTGAAGATTGAAAAACGGAGAAAAGATTTTGCTTGGAGCTCATAATTTTTCCATTCTTTTTTTCGATCTCCATCAACCCGACTTACTGACAAATTGATGCGAAGAAGCTGTGTCTAGAAAAAGTACAAAAATTGAACACGAGCACATTTACTAAGAAGAAAAAGGCGAACCCTATCCGATGGAGACACAGTGCTGAGACTCGTATACTCATTTTCGAGATTTTTATATCAAAAAAATTTTAGTGTCAAATTTTAGTGACAGAAGGATAGACGGGAAGCAAATAAAACATTTTGTGATTTTTAGTTAATGCAAGTCAACCGAGTAAAAGATTTTGGTTGGAGATCACTAAAAGGCATGGCTTTGCTAATGACAAAAGTTTATTATTGAAAACAGGAACAATGCAAGTGATTTTGTGGATTGACATCTTTCTTGCGGGATATTGTTGGGATTTAGAATGAAAAATGAGAAAATAATGATAGAAACCACAAAGAAAAATTTATTTAATATTCTGCCTCAATCAATGCGTAAGATATCAGCCGACTAAGGTACAATTGCATATCGTCCGTCACCATATAACTATAGTAAGCACATTTTTGTCATTCTTGCCATCGGAAATGTCAACCATCAGTGAGAAGAGAATAGGCCCTAAAATACATCCCTGAGGAACTCTTTTAATCAGAAATACTGAGCGGAAAATAATCAAGCTAATGTGCACATTTCTTATTATCTACAGTGGTTCTAATATCTGTGAACCTGTAATCTGCGAAATTGTTCCGAAATCATTTTTGGATCAACTTCGTAGTATATGAAGGTGCTGAATCTTGTTAGCATGCTGCTCTAATCTCACACTGAGTCTGCGGCGAACGACTTTAATAAAAATTCGCGGGAATTGTTTTAATTCCTGGCCATACTGGCTCTGGTGGCTCAGTTACCTAAATTGCTACATAGACATTCAGCGATTAAAAATTGGGGTTTACACACTTCTTATCTGTTTACTTTTTACAAGTATTATTTACCTATGTTTTCTACATACGTAAAAGAAGCATTATTTCATATAGTAGCAAGTGAAATTAATGTCACATTTATTATTAATTTATTAGCTACACGTCTAATTTAGTGCTCACTAGATGCCTCTGTATTCGCATAATAACCAAACTTCCAGAAATTCTATAATTTTAAGTAGTTTTCGATTCAAGCCACATGTGACATGGAAAACGATCAAGTGAAGCTCAAAAATTCTTTGCAATAAAAGTACCCGAAGTCATATCCGGCCGCGTCTTAAATTTTTACTGCGCAGTTGAAAATATCTTGAACAGTTGTTGCTGAAAATAAAAAGAATTCAAACACCCCGTAGATGCTCCTCCATGGGCATTAATCTTGAAATTTTTGCTACCCGTCAGTTTTGGGTCTTTTCAATTTCGTTTTTTTGTGTTTATATTTCTTTTGATGTGGGGGGATCGCAGATCACTGCAACTCAAGAAAATAAAAGAAAAGATGTTCCTGGCCAATTTTGATCTCCTCTAAACTCCATCTTATATCCGTCATTATCGTTTTTTAGTGGCTGTGTTCTCTTGCCTTCTCAGGGCTATATAAAATATGTATGTGAAATTCAATACGCGGATCTGTTTAAAATTAGTGCCGCCATGTTAGAATTGTTGGAATCGGACACAAAACATTTTACTCAAGATCATCTCCCCTTTCAAAGAAGGCGGGATTTTCTTGGGCATCTTAAGGAATTGTTATAAATATTGCCACTAATGATGAAGATCAATGATGGGAATGATGTTAGATGGTTTTTCTTGTTTGTATCTTAAGATCTTATTGCGTATGACGTTGCTTTAGTGATAAAAATGGCTGAAGAAAAATTTTCTTTTCATTCAACTCGACGTTTTGATAACATTTTTATTATTAATAAAATTAAATATATTAATTGCATGCACATATGTCTTTCCCAAATACGTTTTCTTGTGATTTTATATGTTTTTTACTTACGAGAAAAATGCATCAAGCTATAAATGACAACCGGATGTCGCTCTTGTTTAAATGGTACTCCTTGTCCCCTTTAAGTGCGACTTTTCGTTTAAAAATTGACTAAAAAATAAGATCAACAAAAAACAGAAAATTTTGGTTTTCTCATCAGGAGCAGCGTAGATTTGTTAATCCACTTGTGATGTTACAGATTCGGAGACATTCTCCTAAATTAAAAAATTAAAATTTACAAAAAAAAAAAACAAAGATCTTTTGCAAGATGGAAACAATTGCGCCCTCGAACTATTTGCTTTGAAAAAATTTGGAATACATACTATTCTGAATGGTTGAAGTTGAGAACGAAGTATATATATAAAAAAAATTTAAATAAAATGTCCAAACATTTTTACGAACCAAGTTAAGTGGAATTGCAAAGAACGGCAGAAAAACAAAAGATTTTCGTTCCATCTAAAAATACCCTCTAAAGACAGAAACCATAAACTCATCACAGAGACAATATGATCATCTTGATGGTTGACTGCAAGAAAAATAAGGGAAAAATAATTGACCCCTGTGGACCTCCTTTGAAGGACTGCGCTGAAATTGGATATCAGATACTTGAGGATAAAGAAGACATATTAGAGGGTGGGTTTTAACATTTTAGAGTAGGTATAAGGGAAAAACGAATATTTTTGTAACTTCATAGGGTAGTTGTAGGTGTTGATTGAATGTTAAGTGAAACTTGTTCAATCAAATTAAATTTAAAAAATAATTTATACATTTATAAATATACAGAAAAATATAATAAGTGTAAATGCGTTCTTAACAAGAGTTGTGAGTATGTTTTTATTTGTTAGTTTTAATGGTAATTCTGATGAGGCATTTACATTCATAAAAATGGTAGTAATTGTAATGAATTATTGACTTAGTGCTAATTTATAAAGTGTCGCTAAGATTTCGAAGTCTTAGTTTGCAATGTTGTTTTGTTTCATTGCATGTCGTTTCCTATCTTTTTTCAGCATGGTCTTCACAGCAACTGGACTACTATTGGAATTTTCTAATTACATTTTTGGCAATACTTTTGATACTAATAGTTGACAATCGGCCAGATACCTATGTATACATATGTCTATTTGAGACAAACAAAAAATGGTATAGCTGGAGGGGTGCAAATCCCAATTGCTTGGGGGGTGCAAGGGACTAAGCAGTTTTCCCTTATTTTTGAAATATATAATCGATGAAGCTTTCTATTGTCGTCACGAATTTAGAGTTAATAAATAAAATAACTCAGGATTTTTTTCATTTAACCACTTTTTGTTTTCCTTTTGCAAAAAACATACCATCATTGATGAATCAATGAAATTCATGACATTGTATTGGATGACCGTCGAGTGAAGACACGGGAAATAATGGTAAATAATCTTACACGAACGCGTTTTTCCTATCCGATATAAAATTTTCCGGTTTGAGAAAGCTATTCGCAAGATGAGTGTGGCGTTTGCTTATAGTTGGCCAAAAATGGAATAAACCAATCCAATTCATTACACAGCAGAAATAAAAGAGTTGACAGTAAACAGTGTATTTATCCTGCGGTCGTGCTCCGAAGAAGGCTCTGAATATTCAGAGCTTGTAACTTTATCATGGTGTTTAAGAGTTGCTTGATCATTCTTAGATTTGGAAGTACTGCTACTTGATTTTGATCAGTATCCGATTCTGAAGACTCTCGCTCGGCATGGAAAAAGACACTGCTTTCGCATGAATCTAAAAAAATACTTGGAGCTATTATTGAACTCCTCATCTTTATCTACTCTTTCAAAATCTGAAACAGCACATATATGTACAATAAAAGACCACCGATACATTATGTCCCATCTCTGCAAAATTTACTTTGCCACTTTGCAAAAATCGTCTTACCTGCATACTCGTACAAACATAAATATAAATTAATTTACAAAAATCTTCATGGTCCATATTAGATACTACATAAATAGTTACTAAAAATTAAAGAAAAATTAAAAAACACAAAAGTCAATTAAAATGTCTGCCTAGCTAGTACACAAACTGTCATCTGTCATCGCCATTCCATAAAATTAATTTTCTCCAGAAAAATTTTCAATACCGCGCATCGCTGACAGTAGAGTTCAACGGTAATCTTAAGGTAATTCATCGTCGCTTTCACTTTTGGGAAAATTAAAATTAAAAAGAAAAGAAAAAAATCTACCAAATTTTTCTGACGTCTAAAACTCATCTTCCGATTTTTGTTCTTTTATTTTACTGTCATGAAGCCGAAAAACATGTAAGTTATAAAAAAACAGTTTATAAAAATATCTAGTCAAAAACAAAGGGGAAAAAGAAGCATTTAAGACTGGGGGGGAAAATATCTGTTTTGAAGAAAATTGATTTTCAAATGCGAAGAGCTCGTGGTGTTTTCTCAGCGTTATGAATCGTGTCCGACGAGCTAATGGATTCCCGAAGGAAAATTGATTTAAAGGATTTAGTTGTTCTATCGGCGTTTATTTAAGACAGGCTTGCATTAAGTTTCATTGCGTGAGATTATCCAATAAATAAATATTTATTAAACGCGTTCAACTGTCGTCGCTTTTTTCAGAGGATAGTTTCCTTTTCATTTTGTTGTTGCACATGAAATGTCATATTTGGAGTTCCAGCGAGAGGAAATTTCTTATTAATGAATTTTATTAAAACTATGGTTTTATGGCATAATGATGACTGCGAAAGTATGCAATTTTTAAAGTATTTAGTCAGAATCGGCGCTACTCAATTTTACGTCCAGCGCATGATTTTGAGCGCCCTGGTTTTTTCAGTGACAAAGTAATTTACACTCGTATATAGTTGGAAAGAGAACCCAAGGTACTTTTATTTTCTTACCTAAAAATATGTATGTTCAGCATCATCATCAAAAGTTAGTCTTCATCAGAATCTGGTTTCTGTGATAGACGCATCTTACTCCAGAATCTGCGACTTATATCAAAATTGCTCTGTTCTAATTATTTCAAGGTCTTCTTGCTCGACAGATTTTTAATATCGCCTCACAGCATATGGCCAATTCAATTCCACTTTTTTCGCTAGGTTTGTACCTGATTCTGTTTTGGTCGATTTTTTAGTGTCACTGAGTAAGGTTTTATCCAATATTAGACAGTGAGAAGATTGATCTCTACTTGATGCAAAAGGTAGGAGACCTGTGAAATTTAAGTCCTGCCCAAACATTAAGAACATTTCATTGAATAAAACAGTTCCCCATTGACAATCTGCCATTTAATATAGAATTCCCCTACTTCCTGTTTTCTGCCCTTTACGCTTTCGATGAAATTCAACTAATTTGCCCTTTTTTATTTCGACAAGTAAAATATTTATTTTATGTTTGCTTTGCTCATTCCTTGTTTCTGATAACAGTTTCAAAGTGTTTTCAAGGTGTTATCGCGACCATTTGATCATTATTACCAAAGGCAAGGAATTGATTTGGAACTTATCTTAAGTGAAACAAGACATATTTTTATCTTACATATATAAAATATGTAAAACAACAAAAATTGTGTGCTTCAATAAAAAAATATATACAACCACAGCTGCTATGTTTCTCTTATTCCAACAGCCTTCCATTCTCCACACTAAATAAATAGCACAGCTTTTCAGCTGAAGACATTAGTTCCATTACAGCTATTGTTCGTGCCATTTAATCCTGGTGGTATATTCCAATTCTGAATCATACATGAACTACAGAAAACATAAATAAAAATGAGATACAATGGATGATTTGACCTAAAGAAAAAATGCAACGCATGCGAATTTCGCTAGAAATGCGTAAGCACTTAAACCTGAGGTCGTTACCTTACATTCATAAATTTCTATGAATTTTTCTATATAACTTTGTAATTTGGAATTTTTATTTGGAATTTGTGGCTGAGGTTATTCGATTGTGTTTTTACATTAGATTATACAGACTAAATATTGTAGATGTAGACTTATAACAGTATCTGTTTTCAAATAAATTGTTTAAGGGAGATTGGTGGTGCATTATAATAACGTGCGAGTTGAGCATCCAATGGCGGGTCCTTGGATTGCTCGGCTTTGTTAGTAGTTAGTTTTGAGCAAGTTCTCAGATTGATCTAATCTTGAGGGATGCCGTGCAGGTTTTCTACTGACTATTCCGTATGTCGTTTCGTTCCAACAACGGAACTCATCAGCGGTGTTCCTTCTTTAAGGTAGAGGAGGTTTTTATTTCTATTCTTATGCCGAAAGCACGAAAATTCTTTTGCATTAATGGTTAGTTGGACTTGCTTTCGAAAAATTTATATAAATGTGTATAGTGTAGTATGGATGTAGTAGCTAATGTCACTAAATAGTTTCTTAAGCGAGTAGAATAGAACAATAAAGTAGTATACATCTGTTGATGTTCGCATATATAAATATGCTAACTTAGCAATAATTACAAATTATGGTTAACCCATTCAAATTAATGCAAGTGAAATTTATGCAAAATCTTGTAAATACGCTTAATCAGATCTGATTTAATCAAGTAATCATTCAGGTTATTTCTCAGTAACAGCACCATACTCTGCCATAGAAAAGTAGCGGCACATTCTGCCATTAACAGTAGCGGCATACTCTGCCTTTATTACCAATAATAACGGCCTATTGAACCATACATTGTAATTAGGTATTTATACTTTGCGTAAAAAGTATAATAAACAGCGGCTTATCAGCCATAAATATAAGTACTGCAGCTCTCTGCCTAAATAATAAATACAATGGATATTTCTAACTAAAACGAAAACAAGATCCAGCTATTTAGAACGATCACCGAAATCAGAAAGAAAGACTATGACAAGGGATTGTTCGTAATTTTGGAGTATTCACATTAAAATAAATTATATCAATGACCTTCCGACGGTACTAAATGAGTACAATTTTCACATGTATACTAGTTATATTCAGCTGTATATATACTCGTATGGGAAACCAAAAAAATTAACTAATTATCCGCAAAATTCGTACGTCTATTCTTTGTATTTCTGCTTCAATGGTCTACCAACTTAACCAATAGCACCTTTTCCTATTCTTCGCTTAGGAAAAACGAGCTAGATTTGAAAAGTCCTTCGATTCAATATATAGAAATATCTGGAATGCCCTGAGATTAATTTTATTATTAATAGATTGTTAGTTTGGAGAAATCTGGAGCAATCTGGTTATATACCCCCTAAATTAGTTTCCAGCTAAATTCTTTTCTCGGTCCAGAGTCACCCTAACTAATCCAAATTCAATATAACACCCTAGTTGCCCACTATTTACTCCCTAAACTTGTTTATAACTCCAAGACCATGCTAAACTGTTGATTCAAACTGTGTTGTGAAAATCTAGAATTACTCCCTAAGTACCCCAAAATAGGAAAGTTTTTTTAAAGTTGCGAAATCTCTTTCTCATACTCGAAAGCGTTAGTTCATCCCCTGTCGTCCAGTTGAGAAGTATTTTACGGAGAGGATTTTTGATGCGAGTGACTTGATTGAATGCTGTTACTAAATCGTTCAAAATTGTTTTTTTACTAAATTTCTTTCTTTTAATGAAATGTAAGCGAAATCAATGGAGAGTAAAGGATTTGAGTAATTCTAATGAAAAAAATCATCTCCATTTACGAAAATTCGATAGGTGACACTAGTGTCAAACTGTGGGTTTCAATTTTGAGAGGAGGCTATTGTCGACTGCCGAACTTAACCTTATATTTCTAATATTTAATTGATGCCTGCCTACTATGGGAAATTCCTGGGAAATTCCATGTTATACTCTTTGTGTTGTACTATAGTTATTCCCTGTCCCCTATGATCCTCAAATAAAAGTTTATTGAATGACTCAAAACTGCAGTCTTGACTTAATACCTTTTCAGGTATAACTTAAGCATTTTAAGATCTGTGAACGTAGTCATATAGGCTTTTGTGGGAGATGTATTAGTGAAAGAAGGTGTTGGTCCGTTTAATATTATAATACAAATAAAATAGTCTGAAAATATATTTTACTTTTTACCTACTTAATTTTAGATTATTATTGATAGCTAGAGAGATAAGTTCAATAATGGGTCTGGTGTTGTCCATGGAAAAATCAAGGTTTTTTTTGGAGATTATACTCGGCTCTAAAAGTTCTTGTGAATGAAGTCTCCTTATCAATCTTGGAGGCAACACATATTCTTGATTGGGATACAATTTGAGCGGGCGCTAGATGAGCTGTTAGGCTATGGTCCGAGGAGCACCAGTGAAACATCGAATGTCTTTTATTCTGAAGAAGTTTCTACCCTGATTGCTTGTAGAAATATTTTTAGACATGTCTTAATCCTCACATCATTGAAATCAAATTCGATCACAACTTGACATTAGGTGAATTCTTCGTAAGTAAAACAGTGCAGGTGTGGAATCATTTAATATCTTCTGCTATCTTTAGTTCTGTGTCATAGGTGTTTAAGCAAGGCGCCCATTATCAACTACTTATTTCGATCAGATATTTTTTAAATCCATACCTTTGCTTTCAATGTTATCATAGTCTATTTTCGAGCGTTGGCGTCACCATTATTATTATTTATGTGCACTTATGAATGATGTTCAGGACATTTCTTATTAGATCAGACAGAGATCTTCCAATCGTATTTATCTTACCTGATATCATATTTAGAGACAGCGGAGCACATCTGGAACGCATTGGAGCCTCCGACCGACTGTATGTCAACGGACCATAAAATCGTTTTATGAATAAAACGAAAAAAGAGTGTCTTCCTGTCTTGTTACAAAAAAATACATGTAATTTTCTGCTTAATGCTGTTGCGTCGATGACAATTATTGATTACAAAATTGTATGATTCTGCGTAGCAATATTGCATACCACGTTGTCGGAATTATTTGGTCATAGAAATAACGTCAGTGGAGGGAGAAATCAATGGAAGATGAAAAGAGTATTGCTTAGCACTAGCAGGTCTGCAATCTGCATATGCAGTTATGTTCATACCGATTTTTAAGAATGTTTAGCATTGTTTTTTAACTAGTGCTAGTAGAAAGATGCAAGATTAATTAATGCCTAAACTCCATCAAACGGGACAAATTTAATTTTCATAAGTAAATTTCAATAAATAAATAAAATTTCATTAAGAAAAAATTTCACGTGGCTCCATCTACCATGCTCTAGTTGCACTTTACAAAACTTTACTAAACGAGTATTGGATGTTACCGAAATGATTGTAGTTTTTCATAAAAGGGTATCCAAATTATTACGTTAAAATTCTATCGGCGACTCCAACCAAAAGATTCCTTATAAACCAACAAAACTCGATCAGTCAATTTTTTTCCAAATATTTAAATAATACATGGCCGTCGGTATGTTGCTGGTTTCCCTTCTTGATTTTTCTGTTTTTGTTCCCAAAGCAGGTGTTGTAATTTGTGCACTTTGCGGAATTTTTGAATCCTGAAACCACCTTAGATACATACAAAAATGCCAGAAAGATGAATATAGTCAAATAAAAATGTCTGTGAAGGTCTGCCAACAGGGATTAAACGGCCACTTCAATTTTTATAGCTCTCCTAGGAACACAATACTTCTCTAAAGTGGGAAATTTCTTAATACCTCAGTTCGTAATTAACATGTAGGATAAACTATATACACAGGTAACAAGAAAGGTGTTTTTGCGTGTGTGTGTAGAATGTACATCGTTATTAAAACTTATAAAATATTTATAGCCGGGACTTCCTAATTCCTTTCAATAAAGCATTAGATAGGATGAAATTCCCATTTGAATTTGGAAAACACATCATTTATGCTTTTATTGTGGGGAATGTATGCAGTATGTTTCCTTCTTTATCCTTACGTTACAAATCAGAGTTACGTGCAAACTGACTTACCTACATACATAATATACGTTGGATGTTTCGATGTGGGTGTTTGCTCCTTTGACGGTGCCAATTTGTCTAGACTGGATAGAAGATGACGTCAGAAATTACCATAAAGGATATGCGCTTATAATGTTTTCAACAGAAAGGAAGGCGATTTTTATAGGAAGTTGAAGGGTAGATTTTATATCTTCAATGTGCCTTTAGTTAGTTAGTCCGATTTTTTTATTTTAAAAATTACTAAAGCGAGCTTAAAATTTTGGAATTTTAAAAATTTACAAATTATTTATGTTTCCTGGAAATTTTCTATGGTATAAATGAAAAGTTTGCACTTTTAATAGCAGAAGTTGAAAGTTGAAGCGCGTCACTCTCCTTTTGTATTTTTCTTAACAGGTATGGAGCTGAGCCCGGGGTGTTTTTCGTGGAGCTTGGTCAATTTACTTTATAATTAGTTCTTGCAGTTTTTACATCTTCATAAAATAACGCGTTTCAACGCAGACACACCTTATAAATCCAAATTCGACTAATTACTAACTCAACAAAGTCAAAAGGTATCACTGGCAACCTAAAACTCAAGATCAATTTATGAATAGATTTATATTTTAACAACGTTTGTGGGACTTAAGAGTGACTTTAAAATCAGTCTATCATTCGGAATAAAAGATAAAAGACACTTAAAGGAAGTATTTTCTGAAATTTATGGTTTTGTCGAATGACTGAATGTGAAAGCTCTTAAAATATTTTTAAATATATTTGTACCAAAACTATTTTTTCTTTTCTTTTTATGTTTCACCTGCCCATAATGCCGCCAATTGGCGCAAGTTGACAATAAAATTTATACATCAAAAAGATTTTCGGAATCGTTTCATATCTTAATGTTAATTTCAAACAAAAGCGACACTTAAAATGTCATTTTTCCCATAGAACCGACATAAACATTTGACATCTGTCAAACATTTTTTCAACGCTTTATGTAAACAACTGTTATAAGTTGTCGAAAGTAGACTTTGACATTAATAATTTCTGATTTATGCCATTAGCTTATGGTACAAAAATGTCACCGTAAGTCAAATTATTAAATTCGTTATTGATAATAAAAAATTCAAAAAAATATTCAACATCAACTGTCCAACTTACCTAGTTGCTAATTTTAACGTTTGTATTTTGCTTAACTTATCACTCGGCAGGGTTGGAATGATTTTTCTGAGAGCAGTGAATGCTTCATTTAAACTTTGTGTCCGTTGTCGTTCCCGTACATTGGCCATAACTCGTTGTGAATGCAAGTCCTGAAGATTTGCTTCTTTAAGCGTTTTCCGTCGTGTTCGTCCTTTTGTTTTATGTGGGCGTCCATTACATTCGGCCGACACTAAATTATTACTGTCAGCTTCATTTTCAAATATTTGACTATGCTGTGTTTCCATTTCTTCCCGTTCCGAACTTGAATAGCTACTACCTGCAAAGGAGTCCGCCCTCTTATAATCATAGTAGGGTTGGCCATTATGGCAACTACTAGAAACTCCTAAATTTTGATTCTCCGTGGCACTTTGTCGACTATTGGAATGATAAAATTCTTGACTACTTTCACAAAACTCATTGTCATCGTCTACGAACTGAAATTCTGGAGATCGATTTGATGTTGGCGCTGCAATCGCTATGGCATATTCGTCAATAGTAGATGGCGGATATTCATGATAAAATTTATTATTTTCTTGCAAATAATGGTTATTACTGTTAACTGAATTTTGATTTAGGGGTATGACCGCACTATCACTAACACTAAATGATCGTCTTTTATAATCACAGCAATTATTGTTGTTGTTTTCCTTACTACTCATTAGTGGAGGACTTAAAACGTCTATGCATGGAATATTGAAATTATCGTATCCATTTAAACCGTCTCTAGGTGCCGAAGTTTCTGATGGAAAATTCGGTTCACTTTTAATCACTTTCATATTTTCTGAGTTTTTGTTGTTTTTATTATTTCTACGACGATGATCACTTTCCATTTGCTGGTGATAACTAATATCAAGTAACACTTTTGGTGAGACCGGTGCACTACACATGATATTTAATGTACGACACAATTTGTTTAATAAATATTTTCAAACCATCCTAAAGAGATGATTTGGACAATCCTTAAACTCCTAGTCAACTTCTAAACACTAAATTCGCTGTCTCACTACTTCTCGCGTATCCCGAAAAATACTAACCCTCTAGTGAGTGATCTTTAAGCATCTTCTTCTCATTATCTGGATTGCGCTTGTGTCATCTCATCATACTTCGCATGTGTTGCTACTACTACTAAGATGGTGTATACTAAAATTAGAAAGAGACAACCCTTAGGCGATTCACTAGATTGATCTTTGTGTGCGAGTGATCGTTTTATGGATTTGGGTATATTTAGTATGAGACTGCTGCCAATATTCGAGTTGGTTATCTTTCACAAAATTTAAGCCAATGAGAATGCAGAGAATTTTATTGCTGTCAGGGTATTCAGAGTTTTCCGGGATTCGTCATATAAACGAATATTAACGGCTGGGACTGGGTTGTGTGGTGTAAATGTGTGAGTTCGGTTGGTTGTAGTCCAATTTGATTTATGGTTGGGAATGGTTTGATTAACTTGCGACTTTTATCTGTGAACGCCTTCTGTCTTTGTATTTATGCGATCAATGGATATTGTATGTATTCAAAAATGAAGTCCGTAATTGGAAATAAGTTTTTCCTTTATTTTTTTTTCATCTGAGATGATTCGATGCGATTCGATATAGATTTGAACGAATCGAATTCCCCGGTAGGCCTGTATGAAAATTTTACTCCAACTACATAACGAAAATGATCCCTAAGAATTCATTCTTTTGTTTAATGCTATTTTAATATTTTCCAATTTCTTTCCAAGTATTAAAAAACATGGCTTTAACTTTTAATCTTGTCTACATCGATTGCCGAATTTAACCTTATATTTTTGATATTTTATTAAGGCCTGCCCACTGTGGGAATTTCCTGGGAATTTCCATGTTACTCTCTTTGTGTTTTACTATAGTTATTCCCTGTGGGCTATGATGCTCAAACAAAAGTTTATTGAATGACTCAAGAAGGTACTTAAAATAACAGTTTCGGCTTAATACATCTACAGAGGTACAGCTTAAGCATTTTATTATCTGTGAATGTAGTCATAACGGCTTTATGGGAGATGTAATTAGTGAAAGAAGGTGTTGGTCCATTTAATATTATTATACAAATAAAATAGTCTTAAATGAGGGTTATGAAAATATATTTTACTTTTTACCTACCTAATTTTAGATTATTATTGATAGCTAGAGAGATGAATGCAATAATGGGTCTGGTGTTGTCCATGGATGAATCATGGTTTTCTTGATAGATCATAGGCCGCTCTAAAAGTTAGTCTTCTAAATGAAGTGTCCTTGTCAATGGTGGTGGCCGGTCAGATTTGAAAATTATAATAATGCAAAAAAACGTGACCATGGCAGAAATGGTTACATTTCACTTATAACAATGGACTACGCGTAGTGCCATTTTCTTATAGGAAAGAAAGGCACAAGTTTTACAATGTTCTTTTTCGCGCTATGGCAGAGTTGGGGCTACCAACACAAAATATTGCTTACTGAACGTTTGCTTATGCTATTTGATGTTTTTATGTTGGCTTCAGATGCAAACACTGCAGAAAGAATAAGGTAAAGATAGTGTTTACCATGCTCCGTCTGTCTTGTCCATACGCGGGATTCAGGTAAAATTAACTTTTGAAAATTAAAGTCGGAATGAGTTTAATTCCTTATAAGCGATGAAAATATCACTTGGACACAAAAAAAATATAATTTTTTAATTTAATTCGATTTTCGGATGTAAAATTTCATCTGATTGGTTAATTTTTATATGTTTTTATGTAGTAAACGTTTTAAAGGGTGCTCTAACGGTGATATACAGAAACACAGTATTTTTTGTGCCACATGAAACAGCAAATCTCTCAGTCCATTGTTATAAGTTAGTGATTTGGAAGACCCAAAAGTGATCGCAAACCAATTTTCTGCCAATTTGGTAATTCGTGGCAATTCTGACAGGGTTTCAAAAAATAAAAAAAAAATAAATAAAATGAAAGAATTTACACATTAATGTGAAACTTGGCAGGATGATAAACTTCATACTCAAGATTGAGATCCCCAATATCAGCCATATGGCGGTTGTGTTTTGTTGAAAATTAAAAAAAAAATAACTTTGTTAAATACATGGCAGAAATTTGTGCCACTGTCTTCGTGGTGTCCCTAACTCATTAAAAATCAATTCTCTGTCAAATTTGCCAATCGCAGCGCGAAACCTGCCAATTTGACCAGTCCGTTTCATCAAATGCATATTATTGCACTCATCTCTCTAGCTAAAAGGAGGGATGGGATAAAATTACAAGCATGGGAGTTTCATATTGTTACTTAAAAATATTTTGGAATTGTTTTTTTTTATCATAATCAATTGAGGAAGTAGCATAACAGCGACAGTGCGACACGCGGTCGGATGGAGACCAGATAAGCTCCCCTATACGTTGCGTATTGCTTCTTGATCAAGAGTTGATTCCATTGGTTTAGCGTACAATTTTGTTTTATCCCTCCAAGATTATTTATTCATGACCAACTTGAAGACAGTTTTGTGCCACAAACCCGTAAGCCCTGAGATCGAACTACTTAGGCCGCGGACACAAAAGTAGACCTTTTCCTTGCTCATTGAAATCAAGATTATTTAAACACCTTTCCGCTCATTATAGGCAAAAAACAATGCATCATAGATTACTGGTCTTCCGTATACTACCTTCTTTTGCTAGTCTCCCTTCTTTGCAATCACATGTAAAACCGACTTCATTCCGCCCGAAGGAAATTCTCTATATCTTTCAACTATCGAAATGAATACTGAGACGGTATGGAATTAATAAATCCTTGAAACGTATGACAAATCCTGGAGTCAGATCGTCATAATCAGGTGACGTGTGTCATCTTAAATTTCAAATCCTCTGGATTGAGATCTCATTCCAAGACTTTCGTCATAGAATGATAAAATGATTCCTCATTTACCGTTTTCTCCAGATTTTGCCACCTGCAACTACCATCTGGTACCAAATTAAAGAAAAAGTATTTGGAAGTATTGCAGTCTAAGGACTTAATCTGGCCATGTTGTATCCTAGTACAGATATGAAATTGAATTGCATTTCGCTTTCTGAATCGCATTTTGTACAGAAAACGTCCTGCAATATTTTTACAAATAGAGCTCCTGTAACCCATTGAGAATATGTAGAATAAGATTTTTTGCTAGTTTTACTAAAACATAACATTTGTGTATATATTATAAGTCAAGAAATATAACAGTTTTAATGATTTATAATATCGTTAGATCTCTACATAGTTTTTATGATCGTGTAACATGCACCGCTACAGTTGTCGACCCAAGCAGAGATAATTCTATTAGGTTTACCGACAGTACCAAGCTTCACATCCGTTTGACAGTAATTGGACCCCATCTGAAGTTTTCATAAAAACAACAGTAACCCTCTCGTCACCCATTGACTTGCATAGTCTGTCTACTCTACCCGTTCAAGGAAATCTCGAGTGTCGATCGCCGATCATGTCTCCTTCCAAGAGTAATGAAAATTTAAGGAAGATCGGAAAATATTTGTCGCGTTTCATGTGATCATTTTCCAATTTTGTCTCATGAAAACTGTGGAGATATGATTTGTTTTAGTAGATTTTCCTTCTTATGGAGTGTCTTGGGGAGTGAACACCTGTAACATACATGTTAAGTGCTTCAAGTTTCTCCTAGCTAAAGGCTCAAGATCTACTTTTAATTAGGTCGCAGCAGTGGGATTTGTGCTGCTTGTGTGCGCGGCTAACTTACTTTTGTCTTGTTCAAGTGAATGTTTCCTTCTTAAATTGGAAGAAAGCGCTATTTTTAGAAAGTCTCCTTGATTTAGGGACTTAGGTCGGATTTCCATCATTTACAGAGTGGTTCCATTCTTTGGTCGAGGGAGATCTCTTGCGGCAGATCATTTTTCACACATGCAATGCAACGCCTGAAAGATTTATGATTGTATTTAATGGTTAGCCTTGATGATGAGTTATTTCTTTAATTGGATTCCACGGGAAAATTTTTGAAATTACTTAGAGAAAGTGTCGGAATCTGAATTATTAGGATTTTCCATCCATGTCTCCGAAGCGACGTGAATTTATAATTTTTAAACTTTATTCTGGATGTCATTTGTAGATGAAAATATTCCCATTTGTCGGGAGTATTTGTTGAGATTTTAATGAAGGATACCCGTGTGTCTATTTTTAATACGCTCATATACATAGTCTTAACAGAATCGAATTGTACTAAAGTTCAAGTTAAGTGGAAAATATAAGTTTAGTTCTAGCCTACGTACGAGTACATATGTGAGTCGAATTGATTTAAACAAATTCACGTGTTAAAGTTAAGATGTATTTTGTTTTTAAGGGACTCTGTTGAAAAACTTCTCCTTCAATTTGATCTCGGTTATCCTGTACAAAAACTGCTATATGTATGTGTGAGGCACGTACCTTGCTCCGCCATTTTGTTCCTTGTCTGTCAGATTTCCAAGCCGTAGCTTGATACTTTGAGCTTGGAATCTAACGCATTGACGTAGTGAGACATAGGAAGAAAGGAAAATTTCCCAATTAACTTGGATTTTTATATTTTATTTTATTCCCAATGAGTTTGTGCAATTTCCAAAAAACAATAGACCTGTGCTTCAAATGCTATAATTATTTTCTATTAATAGAAAAGTGATTTTAATGCAAAGCCGGTAAAAAACAAAATCGAAATAATTTATAACTACGCGAATATTTAATAGATTCCGCCTTCTATCATACTTCCACTTAAATAATATTTTAAATTTCCACAGTTGTGTGGGGCACTACACAACTTTAATCACGGTTAATGTCAACACCATCTAGGTTCCACACAACGAGTAAGTAACTAAAGAAGAGTCCAATTCAAAAAATGTTGCTGCCAATCTCAAGCTGCTTAGGTTCATGTGCAATCTTTCAGAAATGCGCATTGGCGTGGAGTGGCGCGTTTTTTGAAAGTGTGAGGCAAGATTGTATACCTGCAAAAGCATAGTGAGTGCTGGCAATATCCAACAACATTTCGAATTAATACATGTAGGTACGTTTCTGCGTATCTTAGATGGCCGGTTCTTTAGTACGCCTGTTACCAACTTTCAAATTTCATTTCCAGTAAATGTGGTACACGATCAGAGGTGACCACACTGATGAGACCTCTCTGATCGCTAGGTCGAGAAGTTCGATATTTTTTCTACATCTCAATACATTTTGTAAATTCGTTAAAAAACAAAATTTTTTTTTCGATGAACTCAGTCTAAGAAAGACAAATAATTTCCAACTTAAAGTTTTCAGTAAATCTATTTCAAGAAATTTTATTAAAAGTTAAGTATCTACTTTTATCAAAATTGCTAACATTTACCAATATTTGACTTTCCAGTTTATTATTAAAAATGAAACAACTACAAAATTACTAAATTTCTAAATAAAAGTATGTAAATATGTTTCTTTTTAAACCCCCCCCCCCCCCCTTCAATTTGAGTTTCACCTACGCCTTTTGTTCTAGATTACATTTCGACCCCCTGTAGGCATGTAGGCATTTAAGCTAGAAATCGAGTAGAGAAATAGACCTAATGTCAACATCATTCCGTTTACATGAGCAACGATAGAAATGTGGATCAGAGGATTTGTAAACTGATTTTTATTCTCTTTTATTTTTTCTGATAATTGTCTTAAAATGGACCATCCAACATCCAGAAAATAGTCTCCAAATCCAAAATTATGATTGTTCCCGATATTAAAACTCTGTCAAAACGTAAAACGATACGGCTCCTAAAGCAATTTTACAGCTCAAAATGTTCTTGTTTATGATGCTAAACAATTCCGCGTTATTGCTGCTCTTCAATACTCACACCGCTGTGGCTCATAACTCCGCAGGCGTTTTTTTATTTTTTTATTACAACGCGCCGAGCAGCGTCTATCAATAATTCAAAAATTTTCTTAATTTAAGGAGACTCGACATCATTAGAAGGAAGGTAGGTAAGTAGGTAGGTTATTAGCTGGTGGGACTGGGTACCTCAAAAACAATTTGAAACTTCCTGAGATGAAAATGAAAATGATGTTTTCTAAATCTAAAGATTCTATCCTTGACCGGGATTTTCACTTCATGTCAGAGGTCTGTTTTGCTTTGCGACATCACGAGGAGAAATCTGACACCAGTTTTTGGTTGAATTTTCCGTTCTTTAGAAGTCAGACCATCAAAATGATTCCCGTCAGCAGAGGAGGGCATTTCAAAAAAGGAAAAAGGAAAAAAAAATGGAAATGAAGACCGAACTCCAGAGTGATGGCAACAGCAACTGCAGTCATTATAGCCACAAAAACACAGGAAAATGAAGAAAAAACATGGACAATTCGGTGTTCGGTGATGATGAATTTTTGAATGACTTTCGTCAGAAGTCTTTTTTTTATATAGACCTCCATCATAGTGTGACTTCTCGTCAGAGTGAATTTTATGTGGACAAAAACGTTTAACGGGCGAAATGCCGGCTATTGAGCCACCAAACAGATCCCGGTTCGGTGGAAATTATGTAAACATTATTACAAGCCGATTTATGACCGAAGATGCTTTTAAGGAGTTCATAATTCAGGGGAGCATTTCTCTACATAGCCACAGATAGTGAATCTCGTTTTTTTTGTTTGTTTCTTTAAGTTTTATGACTGATTTTTATCTCTTTGCACTTGCGCACAAAGATTTCTCTTGGCAGTAACTTCCAAGCATTAAGCCATTATATCTGTACGCACTTTTCCAAATCTTCTAAAAGAAAAGTCAAAGTTTTTTCTACGCTCAGGCACTTGCTCTGCCGCATATATTAACAAGTGATGAAACACTTTCTGTCGTCACAATCACCTCTCCGCCATAAATCAATAAAATTTTCCAAAATTTACCACTTCGACTCGATTTACCTCATCTGAAAAATGATTTTCTCTAGATAAAATTCAAAGAAGCACCCCAGCATCTTTCAGCAGCCACCCAAGAGGACGAGGCTGTTTATTTACATCTGTCGGTAGCAGCGTTCCAATTAAATGGCCGCGCAGCATCGCACCGGTGGAAAATGTCTTATATTTAAGGCTTCTGTCTTTGCCATCTTTCGTCTCTTTTTCATTTCAAGTCTTTCACTCGCTCTACAGTACTCGTACCTATATGCGCCATGACTGACAATTATAAAGCTGCGCGCGCAACAGTTAATTAAAATTCAATGCAACCCACCTTTTTTTGTACTTTTTTACATTTCACGACAATGCAACGGTGCTGTTCAGGGTCATTTCTATGAAAATTCGTAGATGAGTTTTGTTCACCATTTACAATAAATAATTTATAAACTCCTACTAATAGTGACATAGCGTAGGCGCGATAGTGCTAACTGCTACTGAGATCGATTTAAACCTGATGCATTTCCACGTTGTAATGCGTGTACCTAAGTCATCTCAATTTGTAATCGAATAACGCATTTTAACGTAAACGAAAGCTCATTAATTTCGACGTGAGGACAAGGTAGGAACATCTGTTTGGGAAACTCTCTGTCAGAAAACTTCTGAATGGCACAGATGGTCTTGGGAGTGACGAAGGACATGATATCTACGACAGAGACATTGATCTCTGTTTTTGGTTTTTCATTTTCTTAAATATCTTACAATTTTCCCACAGCTTTGATTTTTGAGATGCCCCTTGTGTTTCGTCTTGTCTTGGGCCAGATGGAATTTTACTTTAATGATGACATTCTCCGGTGTGGAATGTTGAGGAATTTTCATTTTGCTAGGATTTTATTAATAAAACCAAAACTTGCAAATTCGTTCCATTGACGACTATCTTGAAGATGCACTCGGTGGGCAAATGAAAATGCAGCTCTTCTGTTTCAGAATTGTACTCGAACAAATTTGCTTACTAAATTTTTGTGCTACTTAGTACCTGCATTTTGCTACATCGTGAGGAAATTCGTTTTTTTTTAAAGTATACATTCTTAGGTCTCACTATTTTCTCATAGCCTGGATAGCTTTTAGCATTGCTGATTTCTTTCTATTCTTAGCTATATACGCAGTTGAGGGTAGCATAGTTTGAATTAACTCAAATTTCTTTTTTCCTGCTGATAGATTGAGGTTTTAAAATCATTTTTTAAGGATGGAAGTCCTACCGTTGGAACTATTTTTGTTGGTTTACCAAATATCTACACTTTAGTTGATCTTCTTTTAAACATTCTTTGGCATTAGGGAAAGTTGTCAGTAAACTAGTCAGAATATGAAAAATATGTAGGTAACTATTTAAAACTTTTATAAAAGAAAAATTAGGACACAAACTTCAAGGTTTTAATGAAATTTAATTTTACTCGAAAATTACAGCAACTCCCAAATATATTGCAATTCTTGATTGATGGAAGAAAGGGACGATTGTGGAGGAGAAATACCACTTAGGCCAACCTGGTGTCTATAGCCGATAACAAAATGCTGCCTATGGTTTTTCGCATTTTCGCTAGTAGCATGCCACAAGGATCGAGTTTAGAACCGATTTTCGTCATACATGATTGCTGATGATATACAGTAGTATATAATTCATCATCTCTGTTTAGTTGAAAATGCAATCTTACGCATTTAATAGGATTTTACATACTGTGTTTATTATAGGAGTGATCTTTAAACGCGTAGCTATCCACATGTTTTTTTCAGCAGCTCAGTATACTTTACTTTCCATCATACTCTTAATCGTTTTTCTTTTATATACTAATGGTCGCCATTCCTTTTTTTTTACCTCATTGGGCATTGAAATATAGAAGCGAATTTTCTTTCAATAATTTGGGCTCCCTTGCATTTATATTGCAATATGAACAGCCTCCTTTAAACTAATTTTCGATGTTTGCTTGTATTTCAGGAATCGTTGGAAGCTAGTAGGATAAATAGCTAAATATTTGGAATCCTTTAATTTCGCTGTGTCGAGGACAAGCCTACTCGCTGTTGTTCATTTATTATGTTTCTCACGTAGACCTGTATTAGACCTTGATTCGATTATTTGGCAAGACTCAGCAAAAAGGCTGCTGTGTGTTGCTTTCTGTTTCCAGCCCATAGAAGGGAAGGCAAATCTTGCCATTATTAAATAAACCAAAATCTAAGCACTTCTTTGTAACTGATTTGCTCGCCTTATTTTCTCATACAAATCCGCGTGGGCATTTTGTAGGCGTTTAGCCAATCCCTCAGTTCCTAAAATTTACTTTGTAGGCAAAGATATAAATGATCAAAGTCCCAATAATTTTGTAATTTATGACAAATAATTTCGGATAATTAGCTCGTAACAGGCCTATGTAAGTGCTTCATCTTTCACATGCATCAACAAGTCTCCGTACATTGGGTAATTTTAATTTTACTGCAGTTCCTTTGGCGATTTCTAAATTTATCCCGTTCCCACAGAATCTTGTCAATTGGCAGAGACAGCTCCCGGCCCATCTGAAATCACTTGTGAACTAAACACGTGTTTCGGATAGAATTTTAAGGAAGCGCCTTTAGATGGGACTGGGGCTGGAGAACAAATTTCTCTTGCTAGTTGCTAGTTTTTGCTCGTCAACTCTTTATACATCCACGCAAACTCTGTGTATATGGCTAAGCGGGCTCTAACATTTTACGGGTGAGTTTAACAACTTTTGATACAAATGTAACATTTCAGGGTTTGTTCTGATCATAAACTGATGGAAGACATTTGATTCACGTTATGGAGCTGCAGTCCCCCTAGTTCCATTGCTGTCAGTGGTAAATAAACATACTTTGACGAAAGACTCGACAAGATATTCATTTCGTTGTGCGCTTCATTTTCATTTTATCATTGGAAAATTGTGGGAAACACTTTAAAGGCGATTGTTTACAAAAAAAGTACAAAAACTACAAAAATGTAATAAAAGTCTCGTAGGTCTGGTGAAAATCAAAGGATCTGCGGGACTTTGTATATATTTTCCCCAGGCCAATTCCAGACACGTGTGCTATATTACTTCTGGCCTTCTCGACTTTATGATCAATTTGAGCTGTGTGCAGAAAATTTGAGAAGCACCTCATACAAGGGCGCTAGGGTCCTTAAACAGGAATTAAAGGTTGTGCCGTATACAAGACGTGACCGATACGTAACAAATGTTCCTGATTACTCTCATGAAACGAACACCGTAAATTGTTTTGTTTTAGGTGATTTACAAAATTTTCAAATTCCTTCCTCTTACCATTGGGTTTTTGCTACTTAAGAGTACGAGGTACCTCCCTGTCTTTGACAACTTCTATTCAAAGATTTACGTAAAGGCTACCTTCCGGCTTACATACCTACGATCTTTGATTAAAGTTGCAGTTATTTATCGTTTTAATGAGTTTTCTTCAAGATGAACTCTGAATAATTTGTGAAGATTGAAAAACGGAGAAAAGATTTTGCTTGGAGCTCATAATTTTTCCATTCTTTTTTTCGATCTCCATCAACCCGACTTACTGACAAATTGATGCGCGGAAGCTGTGTCTAGAAAAAGTACAAAAATTGAACAAGCGCACATTGACTAAGAAGAAAAAGGCGAACCCTATCCGATGGAGACACAGTGCTGAGACTCGTATACTCATTTTCGAGATTTGTATTTCAAAAATATTTTAGTGTCAAAACTGACAGAAAGACAGACGGGAAGCAAATAAAACAATTTGTGATTTTTAGTTAATGCAAGTCAACCGAGTAAAAGATTTTGGTTTGAGATCACTAAAAGTGAGGGCTTTGCTAATGACAAAAGATTATTATTTAAAACAGGAACAATTCGAATGACTGGATGTGGATTGACGCCTTTCTTTCAGGATATCGTTAGGCTATATAATGAGAAAATAATGAGAAAAATCAGAAAGAAGTTTATTTAGTTTTATTTTGTAATAGATAAGAGGTAATATTATGATTTTATTTTTGACAAACAGTGCTAGTTAAGTGTCTGTAAGAAGGATAATCCCAACACAGCAATATAATTCACGGAGCCTAGAGTAGATTTTCTTGGTATTTCGGAGATAAAGGAATTGTGTGATGTAAAACAGGGACTTTCCTTACTATTCATATAAGGTACCACAGTCAGTGTTGGACAAAATGTAATCTGATTAACGATTAACGTAACCATAACATAATGTAATCGGTTAACGTGTAATGTGATTACAAGTTAATTTTATTACACACTACTCGATTACATGTTAATTCCACTACATTTTAATCTAATTAATATGATTACATTTAAGATATTTAAGATATTTGTATTCTAATTCTTCATAAAACTCCCTACAACTAATTTCGTACTTGAACAATACTATTTTCTTTCAATTCAATTCAATATATTAATAATTACTTTTAAGTAATCTACGGAGTAATCTGGTACAATCTAATTAGATTACAAAGTAATCTAATTATATTGTAACAGATTACACATTTGCTGGATTACATATTCTCTCATAAGTAATCTGATTGAAATGTAATCAAATACAACTTAATTAGATTAATTGGTAATTTGACTAAACTGTAATGGAATTATTATTTAAATTACACTGGAATCAGATTATGCTCAACATTAGCGACAGTTAATATTTCGGCACTAGTCTAAATGTGGATATGAATTATGAAAATCTCAGCTTAAGAGATATGTACATCGAGATATTTTGCCTCAATCATTGCTTAAGATATCAGCCTGCTAAGGTACGTTTGGATATCGTCCTTCATCATATAACTAGTAAGTGTATTTTTGTCATTCTTGCAGTCGGAAATGTCAACCATATATAGTGAGTAGAGAATAGGCCCTAAAATACACCCCTGAGGAACTCTTTTAGTCAGAAATACTGAGCGGAAAATAATCAAGCTAATGTTCACATTTCTTATTATCTACAGTGGTCCTATTATCTGTGAATCTGTAATCTTGTGAAATGACTCCGAAACCATTTTTGGATCAACTTCGTAGTATATGAAGGTACTGAATTTTGTTGGAATGCTGCTCTAAACTCGCAGAAACACATTATCACTGCGTATGCGGCGAACGACTAGGCCCGTAATAAAAATTAGCAAGATTTGTTTTAATTCCTGTCCATATTGGCTCTGGTGATAAATCAGTTACCTAAATAGTTACAAAGACATCCAACGACAAAAACACACTCTTCTTGTCAGTTGACTTTTTACAAGTGTTATTTACATACGTTTACTACTTACATATGTATGAATTGAATATTGTAAAGTATAGTAGCAAGTGAAATTAATGTTACATTTATTATTTATTTATTAACTATACGTCTAATTTAGTGCTCACTAGATGCCTCTGTATTCGCATAATAACCAAACTTCCTGTAATTCTATAAATTCAAGTAGTTCTCGATTCAAGCCACATGTTACATGGAAAACGATCGAGTGAAGCTCAAAAATTCTTTGCAATAAGCGTACCCGAAGTCATATCCGGCCGTGTTTTAATTTTACTGCGCAGTTGAAAATATCCTGAACAGTTGTTGCTGAAAATAAAAAGAATTCAAACACCACGTAGATGCTCCTCCATCCGCATTAATCTTGAAGTTTTTGCTATCCGCCACTGTTGGATCCTTTTTTTTTGTGTTTATATTTCTTTGGATGTGAGGGGATCGCAGATCACTGCATCTCAAGAAAATAAAAGAAAAGATGTTGCTGGCCAGTTTTGATCTCCTCCTAAACTCCATCTTATATCCCTCATTATCGTTTTTTAATCGCTGTGTTTTCTCTCCTTCTCAGTGCTACATAATATATGTATGTGAAATTCAATACGTGGATCTGTTTTAAATTAGTGCCGCCATGTTAGAGCTGTTGAAATTGTACACAAAAATTTTTACCCAAGTTCATCTCCCCTTTCAAAGAAGGCGGGATTCTCTGGGTCATCTTAAGGAATTATGATAAATATTGCCACTAATGGTGAAGATCAATGATGGGAATGATGGAAGATGCATTTTTTTGTTTGTATCTTAAGATCTTATTGCGTATGTCGTCGTTTTAGTGATACAAATGGCTGAAGAAATTTTCTTTTCATTCAACTCGACGTTTTGATAACTTTTTTAGTATTAATAAAATTAAATATATTAATTGCATGAACATATCTCTTTCCCAAATAGGTTTTCTTGCGTTTTATATGTTTTTCACTTACGAGAAAAATGCATCAAGCTATAAATCACAACCGGATGTCTCTCTCGTTTAAATGTTGCTTCTTGTCCCCTTTAAGTGTGACTTTTCGTTTCGAAATTTACTCAAAAATAATATCAACAAAAAGACCTGAGGAAATTCTCATCAGAAGCAGGGTAGATCTGTTCATCCACTTGTTATGTTACAGATTCGGAGACAATCTCTTAACTTAAAAAAATTAAATTTACAAAAAACAAAGGATCTTTTGCAACGTGAGAACAATTGGGTCCTCGAACTTTTTTCCTTTGAACAAATTTAGAATACTTTTCTGCATGGTTGCAGTTGAGAACGAAGTATATATAAAAAAAATAAATAAATTTAAATAAAATAAAAAACAAAGGCATTTTAAAAAATGTCCAAACATTTTTACGAAGCAAAATTAAATGGAGTTTCATAGAACGGCAAAAAAACAAATTGTTTTTGTTCCATCTAAAAATACCCTCTAAAGACAGAAACCATAAACTCATCACGCAGACAATATCTAAATGGTTGACTGGAAGAAAAATAAAGGCAAAAGAATTGACCCTTGTGGACCTCCTTTGAAAGACTGCGCTGAAATTGGATACCAGATACTTGAGGATAAAGAAGAAACATTAAAGGGTGGTTTTTAGCATTTGAGAGTAGGTATATGGGAAGGAATGAAAAAAAATATTTTTGTAACTTCATTGGGTAGTTGTAGGTGTTGATTGAATGTTAACTGAGACTTACTTGCGCAATTAATTGAAATTGAAAAATTTTACACATATACAGAATGATACAAGAAGAACTAGATTCGATTAGATGGTAAGAAAATTAGTGCAAATAAGTGTAAATGTGTTCTTAACAAGAGTTGTGAGTATGTTTTTATTTGTTAGTTGAAATGGTAATTCTGATGAGGCATTTCCATTCATAAAAATGGGAGTAAATATATCGAATTATTGACTTATTGCTAATTTATAAAGTGTCGCTAAGATTTCGAAGTCTTAGTTTGCAATGTTGTCCAAGGCTTTTCCCAGCCTTTTTTTTCATTTAAGCCCCTTTTTTTTCTTATGTAAAAAACATACCATCATTGATGAATGAATTAAATTTATAATATTGTGTTGAATAACTGTCGAGTAAAGACACGCAAAATAGTTAAGATAGTAAATAATCTTAGACAAACTTCTTTTTCTTATCCGATATAAAATTTTCGGGTTTGAGAAAGCTATCGGTAAGATGAGTGCCGCGTTTGCTCATGGTTGTCCAAAAATGGAATAAACCAATCCAATTCATTACACACCAGAAATAAAAGTGTTGACCAAAACAGAAGGCTCTGGATATTTAGAACTTGTAACATTATCAGGTTGTTTAGGATGTTTTACTTGTTCATTTTCAGATTTGGAAGTACTGCCACTTGATTTTGGTGTTTTATTCAGTATCCGATTCTAAAGACTCTCATTGCTTTCGCATGATGTTGAAAAAAAAAATATTCGAGCATAGCTGAACAACTGAAACATTAGAAATTATCTAATCAAATTTGTAAAAATAAGAATGGAAATTGGAATTTTTTAGATGATCATACTAAAAAAAAAGTTATGAATTTAATTATTTTTACTATTTTTATTTTTATATTATTTTATTATCTGCCCGCAGCAGGCTTGACAATATTTTTAAAAAAGAAGAAAAACAAAACGTGCCGTATGGGTAGAAACTCTATGTGTACTCATCAGTACGAATGAGTCTATGTCCAGCCCTCTGCAAACCCCATACATACATTCAGTCTAAATTCTAAAAGTGTGAATTATACGAGGCAAAAGTTTCTACGAATTGAGTTTTAACATCTCCAAACTAAATTGAAATTGAAAAAAGTTTTGTCAAAGCAAAGGTTCAGATTTTTCGATTCAACAAATGCATTTGTTTAAATTAATGGTATTAGGCATAACTTTCTAGAATGATGAAGCCGACAGTAAAAATGGTTGTAATTAATTTCGCTTTAGTACGAGAGAAATTGGCGCTAAGTGTTTTCCCAGTACACTTAAAATTTTGTAATTTGTGTATGACAAAACCACGGGTTTCAAGATTCATTCCATTTTTGAAATTATGTTTATTATTTTCGTAAATGCCCTATACAGAATTTCAACTCTCTAAGTCAATGCACTCTCGAGTTATCGACAGACGGACATGTAAAAATAAAAATAAATAATATGCGTAGGTGTCTAACCCATTTTATCGTTTTTTTCTTTAGCACCAATATGCGTTACCATCGAAATGATAAACTTAGTATGACCTATGAGATTTCATCTAGGGTATAAAAATAATTATTAATGATGCTGTAAATTAAAATTAAAACTTAGGAACGAATTATATTATTCGTATTAACTAATGTAATTCGTTCATTTACTAAATTGTGTGGTTACATCACATTAAAAAAAATCTATCAATTTATTTGCTGAACTTATTATTTGCATAAATTCACTAATATAACAAATCGTATTCTTAAAAACAAACAAAAAGTTTCGTTGTTCCTGCTAAATAATTAATAATTTTATATATTGATTTTACTAATACATCTTCTAAAATGTGATTAGTTAATTTATCATAAAATATTTGTTAACTGAACTAATTGAATTAGAAGCTACAACTAAAGTATTGTCGAAAACAACTAAGGGCAAATCAACTAATTCCATTTAAAAATTGCAACTAATTAGCACTTACAATTTTATCAATCATTTGATTGTTTTTGCAAATCAATTTCCAAGAATTACTAATGAGCAATCAACTAATCGTGATTTGTCGTTTTAATTAGTATTTTGTAGTATTGGTATATATATGTAAATAGTTAAGAAAAAGTACAGAAATAATAAAAAAACAACAACACATAACTCATTTAAAATCTCTGCCTAGCTACTACACAAAAACTATCATCTGTCATCGCCATTCCGTAAAATTAAGTTTCTCCAGAAAAATTTTCAATACCGCGCATCGCTGACAGCAGAGTTCAGCGGTAATCTTAAGGTAATTCATCGTAGCTTTCACTTTTGGGAAAATTAAAATTAAAAAGAAAAGAAAATCGACCAAATTTTTCTTTTGATTACTGACGTCTAAAACTTCGCTATGTGCATAGATTAAACGAGTTTTTTCTTTCATGAACCCGAAAAACATGTAAGTTATAAAAAAAGAAAACAGTTTTTAAAAATATCTAGTCAAAGGAAAGGGGAAAACGAAGCATTTAAGACTGGGGGAAAAATATTTGAATTGAGGAAAATTGATTTACAAATGCGATGAGCTCGTGATGTTTTCTCAGCGTTATGAATCGTGTCTGACGAGCTAATGGATTCCCGAGGGAAAATTGATTTTAAGGATTTAGTTGTTCTATCAGCGTTAATTTAGGACAGGCTGGCTTTAGGTTGCACTGCTTGAGATTATCCAATAAATAAATATTTATTAAACGTGTTAAACTGTCGTCGCTTGTTTTAGAGGAAAGTTTCTTTTTAATTCCCGTACTGCCAGTTTTCTGCGCTTAACGCTTTCGATGAAAATCAACTAATTTGTTGCCCACTTATATTTCGAAAAATAAAATATTTCCTGATAACAGTTTCAAAGTCGGTGTTATCGGACCATTATTACCAAAGACAAAGAATTGATTAGGAACTTGTCTTAAATAAAACAAGACATTTTTTCAACTCACATATATGAAATAAATAAAGCACCAAAACTTGTATGTTTATATAAAAAATATATACAACCACAGCTGCTATATGTTCTTGCATTATTCCAGTCGCCTTCCATTCTTCACACACTAAATAAGCAGCTGAGCTTTTCAGATGGAATAGATTCAGAACTGAAGGCAAAACTGCAATTACAGGTATTGTCCGATTTAATCCAATTCTCTTCTAGTTGATTCAGCAAAGATTGACCATATATAATAAATTACCCTAAATAACAAAATGGCCTCCGAGTGGAGCATCCAATGGCGGGTCCACTGGAGTGCTCGGATCCGTTAGTGCTTAGTTTTGAGCAAATGTTCAGCTTTATGTATTCTTGTGGGATACCATGTAGGATTTCTATTAGATATACTGTACGTCGTTTCGTGCCAGCCACGTAACTCATCAGCGGTGTTCTTAGTTTAAGGTGGCAGGGGTTCTTATTTCTATTCTTGTGCTAACAGCATGAAAATTCTTTTGCATTATTTAGAAAACTAATTATTTTGGGGTTAAACTAGAATGTCCCTGGTTAGTTGGACTTTTTTACGAAGAAAATGCATATAAATATGTATAGTGCATGTAGTAGCTCATGTCACTAAATCAAATAGAATACTAGAGTAGTATACATCTTTTGATAATTACAAATTATGGCAATAATCAATGTAAAATCAATGCAAGTGAAATTTATACGAAAATCCGGTACATACGTTTAATTAGATTTGATTTAACCAAGTAATCATACCGGTTATTCTCAGTAACAGCGTTATACTCTGCCTTACAAAAAAAAAAACTGCGGCGCTTTCTGCCATTAATATGAACGGCATACTCTGCCTTTATCCCCAATAATACCGGTCTATTGAGTCATACATTATAACTCGGTATTTATACTATTTAAAAAGTATAATAAACAGCGGATTATCAACCATATTACAAATGGATATTTCTCTAACTAAAACCACAACAAAAATGTACAGATATTTAGAACGATCATCGAAACTAGTAAGAAGGACTAATACAAGGGATTGTTCGTTATTTTGGAGTATTCACAATAAAAAATAAATATATCTGAAAAATAAAGCGAAACACAAACTAGTTCAATGCTATCATAAGTAATAATCTAGAGCTTTTCTGGAGGCAATATTTTAATTAAAAACAAATATTGTCACTTACAAATTAATTCCAATGTAAATGAGAATTTTGTGAGAACATAAGTCAAAGCACCTTATTCTAGAATGGAATTCATCACATAATTTCAACGTGTTTTCTTCATCGGTTGGTTGCAACTAACTGCATTGTGTGGATTGGAATCTTACACGATTAAAAAATTGCAATAAACGATGCAAAATTTTTACTCTTTCAATCTTATTAATTCCACGAATCCAATTTTTCATATAAAATCTAATAAATAGATGGATATCGGCAACTTTAGTACCAAAAAAGTCTCATTTCATCCGAATTTAGTACAAAAGCATAATGTAAACGATCAAAGGATAAACTGTATCCATTTAAATATAAGGATCAATTATGTCCAGTATAAAACTAATACATTAACTGGATATTTAAGAGCCTGATATTATTTCGATGTAAACTCTGTCCTTTCAGTAATATTAAAACCATTCAAATTATTTGTGTCAGTAAAAATACTTAGAAATATTTCATACGAAACAGAAAAATCAAGAGAGTCACGTATAAATGAAAATTTATCATTGGTCAGCACAAAGTACGAAAAAAACAAAGATTCCCTGTTTGAATTCGAATCAATTCGAAGGATCGAATTCACCAATAATGTCTAAACTACTACTGCATTTGTATGGAATAGGAAACCATCAGTATCAAGATTTATTCACGAAATGAGATAATCTTAATATAACAGAGATATAAAAAGTTAATCTTATATTTATTTATTTTACCTAAGACAGTTATAAACACATTTATACGACAGGTTGAATGAACTGTATATAAAATTTATATAAAACATTTTTATACCCAGTTGTATTATATTAATAAACGCTATTTAAAATTTTATAAATTGAGGAAGTATGCAATTTATTCAAACTTTTTATGACCCTATTATTGAGATTAGATATAAGCGGAAACCTATTTCGTGACTGTCTATCTTGACATAGACTCAACATCTCCTATCGTCTGTCATCTTCACTATCAACTTGTGTTCTAAAAGAGGTGGAGTGCCGCAGGAATCCGTATTTGGTCTGCTATTATTTACATACTTACATCAATAAACTTCTGCATACAACTTTCACATGTGGGTATGCTGATTATATTCAGCTGTATAAATATGTATAACGAAAATCAAAAGAACTCACAATACTCATCGACTAAATTCGTACGCATATTCATTGTATTTCTGCTTATATGCTCTACCACCGTAGCACCTTTTCCTATTCATCGGTTAGGAAATACGACCTAGATTTGGAAACGCCTTCGAGTGCGTGCACTTATGATTCATGGAATAATTTTATTATTAAGTTATTGCTAGTTCAGAGAAATCTGGAGCAATCTGATTAGATCCTAGCTAAATTCTTTTTTCTCTCCAGATAAACCTTAATTAATCCAAATTCAATACATATAATATCCTAGTTACCCACTATTTATCCTATTCATATGTTACCCCTCTAAAGATCCATCAAATGAGCTTTCCCAAACTCAAGACCATGCTAAACTGTTGATTGTCATTAAAATCCAGAATTACTCCATAAATAAGTTTTTTTTTAAGTTACGAAATCACTTTCTCATACTCGAAAGCGTTAGTTCATCCCCAGTGGTCCAGTTGAGAAGTATTTTACGGAGAGGATTTTTGATGCGAGTGACTTGATTGAATGCTGTTACTAAATCGTTCGAAATTGTTTTTTTTTACTAAATTTCTTTCTTTTAATGAAATTTGAGTGATTCTAATGAAAAAAATCATCTCCATTTACGAAAATTCGATAGGTGACACTAGTGTCAAACTGTGGGTTTCAACTTTGAGAGGAGGCTATTGTCGACTGCCGAACTTAACCTTATATTTCTAATATTTAATTGATGCCTGCCTACTATGGGAAATTCCATGTTATACTCTTTGTGTTGTACTATAGTTATTCCCTGTCCCCTATGATCCTCAAATAAAAGTTTATTGAATGACTCAAAGCTGCAGTCTTGACTTAATACCTTTTCAGGTATAACTTAAGCATTTTATGATCTGTGAACGCAGTCATATAGGCTTTTGTGGGAAATGCATTAGTGAAAGAAGGTGTTGGTCGGTTTAATATTATAATATAAATAAAATAGTCTTAAATGAGGGTTATGAAAATATTTTACATTTTACCTACTTAATTTTAGATTATTATTGATAGCCAGAGAGATGAGTGCAATAATGGGTCCGGTGTTGTCCATGGAAGAATAAGGTTTTTTTGTAGATTATACTCGGCTCTAAAAGTTCTTGTAAATGAAATCTCCTTATCAATCGTGGAGGCAACACATATTCTTGATTGGGATACAATTTGAGCGGGCGCTAGATGAGCTGTTAGGCTATGGTCCGAGGAGCACCAGTGAAACATCGAATGTCTTTTATTCTGAAGAAGTTTCTACCCTGACTGCTTGTAGAATTACTTTTACACATGTCTTAATCCTCACATCATTGAAATCAAATTCGATCACATTTGACATTAGGTGAATTCTTCGTAAGTAAAACAGTGCAGGCGTGGAATCATTTAATATCTTCTGCTATCTTTAGTTCTGTGTCATAGGTGTTTACGCAAGGCGCCCATTATCAACTACTTATTTCGATCAGATATTTTTTAAATCCATACCTTTGCTTTCAATGTTATCATAGTCTATTCTCGAGCGTTGGCGTCACCATTAAAGAGCACTCTTTATGTGCACTTATGAATGATGTTCAGGACATTTCTTATTAGATCAGACAGAGATCTTCCAATCGTATTTATCTTAGCTGATATTATATTTAGAGACAGTGGAGCACATCTGGAACGCATTTGAGCCTCCCACCGACTGTATGTCAACGGATCATAAAATCGTTTTCAATAGTAGATATCAATAAAAAATTAAATTTCTTTAAGAAAACATTTCACTTGGCTCCATCTACCATGCTCTAGTTGCATTTTACAAAATTTTACTAAACGAGTATTGGATGTTACCGAAATGGTTGTAGTTTTTCATAAAAGGTAGCCAAATTTTTACGTTAAAATCATTAAAATTCTATCTGCGACTCCAACCAAAAGATGCCTAATAATTTTTTCCCAAATATTTAAATAATACTTGGCCGTGCGTCGGCATGTTGCTGGTTTCCCTTATTGATTTTTCTGTTTTTGTTCTCAAAACAGGTGTTGTAATTTGTGCACTTTGCGGGATTTTTTGAATTATTAAACTAGCATATATGCAAAAATACCAGAAAGATGAATATATTCAATTAAAAGGTCTGTGAAGGTGTGCTAACTTTAATGCATAGGGATTAAACGGCCACTTCAATTTTTATAGCCCTCCCAGGAGCACAATACTTCTCTAAAGTGGGAAATTCCTTATTACTTAAGTCCATCATTAACAGGGAGGATAAGCTATATACCTACGTAGGTAACTCGAAAATTGTTTGTGTGTGTATAATGTACATCTTTATTAAAACTTATAAAATATTTATGGCCGGGACTTGTTAATTCCTTTCAATAATGCCTAAGAGTGGAGGGATTTTCCATTTGAATTGGGAAAACACATTATTTATGCTTTTATTGTGGGGAATGTATATAGTGTGTTTCCTGTTTTGTTCTTACAAATCAAGGCTATGTGCCCAACTATCTTAACTACATACATATAGTTTACGTTGGATGTTTCGAAGTGTGTGTTTGCTTCTTTGACGGTGCCAATTTGTCTAGACAGGTTAGAGGATGACGTCAGGAATAACTATAAAGTATATCCCGGTGCCAATTTGTCTGGAGAGGTTAGAAGATAACGTCAGGAATTACCATAAAGGATATGCGCGCATAATGTTTTCGAGAGAAAGGAATTAGATTTTTATAGAAAGTGGAAGGGTAGATTTTATATCTTCAATGTGCCCTTAGTTAGTTAGTCCGAGTTTTCTTTTGTTTTAAAAATTACTAAAGCGAGTTTAAAATTTTGGAATTTTAAATATTTACAAATTATTTGTTTCCGAAGAAAATTTTCCTGGTATAAATGAAAAATTGGTACTTTTAAGTATGTTAAGTTATGTTAAGTTTGCATAATGTACATGATGGACTTACTATAAAAATACACTCTTTAATGAGACTTAAACTAAAATTTAATGTACGAGAACATATCACAAATCTTTTCAAATAAATTTTACTATCCATATATTGGTAACTTATTGAGAGAATTAGCCTGTCACTAATTGATAGTATACATACCAAAAATCGCTATTGCGTCAGTAACATTTTGCAACAAAATTCAATTCAAAATGGTGAAAATGAGATTCGACCGGTTATTGGATTGAAACAAGTTAAAAATCCAGAATGAATAGATGAATGGCCTTAAGTTATTTCGTATGGTCACCTCTTAGTGCAAGTTTAATTGTTGAAGTGGCTTTTCGCATATATTTCTAGAACGGTTCGTTATACAGTAAAAATGATAATGACCAATTTTATAGTATTTCATATTCTTAACAAATTTTCAGTACAACAAAAACTTCTAGGACTGATCGTTTTCACATTGAACGAAAAAAACAAACTTAATTTCTTATATGGGAACACCCGATTTAGTTCATTTCGAAATAATATTTACTGTTTCTATGAAAGCGCCACTTACAAAATTTCAGTTCTTTACGTTGACGCGTTGTCAGGCAGTGGCCAAGAATATAGTAAAAAAAACGAATTTTTTGTATGGCATTTTCGAATCTAATATTTTTTTCTGAAAGTGCCGTGTGCAAAATTTCAGCGCTCTAAGGCTGAATTCACACCGGACGCTTTAATCGTGCTCTAATGCTTTTTCAGAGCCTTTTTGTTTTCCCGGTGTAATTTATGTGGCGCTTTGTTTGAATCAACATTGACAGCTAGCAGAATTCATGAAGGGGCAGTCAAAGTATTCTAATAAGAGTGCAGGTTTGTTTGAAATATTATGAGGCGTTTCTGACTTCATTCACGAATTTTATACGTTACCAACACACGCGCGCGGATGTGCGCGATCGGATGTGTGTGCGTATGTGTGCGTGTGTGTGTGCGGATACGTGTGCGGTGGCGGCGTGTGCGTCACTGATCTGTACACCCCCCCTCACCTATTGCGTTACATACTGTATGTATAAAAATTGCCACATCCTTAATAAACATCAAGGTTTAATGGTGAGAGAATTCAATTGTAACGCAAATTTACTAATAGCAACCAGTCAGTTCTAGATTTAACTAAGAGCTACGCGAGAATTCAGCCAGAACCAGAATTAACTAAATATTCTTTAGTTAATATTAGTTTTAACAAAGCGCTCTCGTTAATTCAAGTTTTAACTGTGTTATATTAGTTAAAACTAGAATTACCGAGAGCGCTTTGTTAGAACTAGAATTTCCTAGTAAAATCGGGTTTTGACGGATTTTGTGTTTTGACTGTAACATATACACAAAACTCATTATAATACCAATATTGAACATGAGCCAAGATATGCAGTTTATTAGATTAGACCAATTATGTAAGGTGACTGGTATAATTTGTTGAATCAGGGCCTCTTATTGGGATAAAAAAGGACGGTAAAAAACCCAAGTCCCGCGTTAACGATTAATATCTCAGAAGTAGAAATGAGTGCATAAATGCTGCATAATTAAAACTGTCAGAATCCGTGCCTAAAATTTAGATATTACCATTTTTTTCTTTGTAGAGGCGATTGTTTTGTTTTATACCAAAAATGTTAACTTTAACTAGTTAGAATATCAGCATAAGTAACCTAACGTAGTCTAGCAGAAGATACAGTGCGTCACTCTCCTTTTCTTTTTCTCATAATAAGTGTGGAGCTGTGGTGTAATTCATTTTCGTTTGCAGCTTTCACAACTTTCTAAGATAACGCGTTTCAAAGCGGACACATCTTAAGACTACAAATTCAACCAATTCTAACTCAAGGAAGTCAACAGGTATATCACTGGTTATCTAAAACTCAAGATCAATTTATGTATAGATTTATATTTCAACAACGTTTAGAGTGACTTTGAAATGAAATTATTATTGGGGATAAGATATAAAAAGGAAGTATTTTCAGAAATTTATGTTTCTGTCGAATGAATGAATGTGAAAGCTCTTAAAATATTTTTAAATTTATTTATCCCAAAATTCTTTTTCTTTTTATATTTCACCTGCCCAATTGGCGCAAGTTGACAAAAGTTGGCAATAAAGTCGACGTCAGAACGATTTTCGCCATCCTTTATATATTAATCTTAATTTCAAACAAAAGCGACACTTAAAATGACATTTGTCCCATAGAACCGACATAAACATTTGAAATCTGTCAAACATTTTTTCAACGCTTTGTGTAAATAAATGTTAATGCCGCCACTAAATTATTACTGTCAGCTTCATTTGCAAATATTTGACTATGCTGTGTTTCCATTTCATCCCGTTCCGAACTTGAATAGCTGCTACCCGCAAACAGGGGCGGATTTCCCTATAGGCCGAGTAGGCCCGGGCCTAGGGCGGTAGATTTAGGGGGCGGCAAAATGTTTGAATGATTTTTGATTTTTTCTTGTAGTTGTGGGTATTTCATTACATTTTTATACTTTTTCGTTTTTTTAAATAAAATAATTCGTTGGAAAGTGTTATTTTTAATTCTACTCCATTTTTTTCAAATCTACTCCGATTTATGAGGCAGCCTACTCCGCTAATTCTAGCCTGGGGTCCCTTCACTGGATATAGATCATTCAATTTTTCGTGTTTTACAGGGAGTAGGGGGCGGCAATCTTCCATAGGCCTAGGGCGGCCAAGTGATCAAATCCGCCCCTGCCCGCAAAGGAGTCCGCCCTCTTATAATCATAGTAGGGTTGGCCATTATGGCAACTACTAGAAACTCCTAAATTTTGATTTTCCATGGCACTTTGTCGACTATTGGAATGATAGAAGACTTGACTACTTTCACAAAACTCATTGTCATCGTCTACGAATTGAAATTCTGGAGATCAATTTGATGTTGGCGCTGCAATCGTTCTGGAGTATTCGTCAATAGTAGATGGCGGATATTCGTGGAAAAGTTTAATATTTTCTTGCAAATAATGGTTACTACTGTTAACTAAATTTTGATTTAGGGGTATGACCGCACTATCACTAACACTAAATGATCGTCTTTTATAATCACTGCAATTATTGTTGTTGTTTTCCTTACTATTCATTAGTGGAGGACTTAAAACGTCTATGCATGGAATATTGAAATTATCGTATCCATTTAATCTGCTTACACCGTCTCTAGGTGCCGAGCTATCTGTTAAAAAGTTTGGTTCATTTTTAATCACTTTCACATTTTCTGGGTTGTTGTTATTTTTATTATTTCTACGACGATGATCCCTTTGCATTTGCTGATGATAACTAATATCAAGTAAACCTTTTGGTGAGACCGGTGCACTAAAAAATAAAGTTTTGTAAAGTTTTGCAACTGTTCACTAAAATTTTGTTGGTTTCTCCTCTTTTTTGATTCTACATATCAATAGAAAGTTGAAAGTATGTAGGTAGGTATGAGATACAATTTTTTTCCGATCTCATATATGTAAGTATCTGTCTGCAAAAATTTTTCCCCGCAAGAGTGTTAAAAAGTACCGACCGATTTGCACAAATCATTAAATAACGTAGTATTGGTACACGAAACCCACCCCAAATGATTGTATGATTAAATTATCATATAATTTCACCTAAAATTTTATGATATATTGATGACAATTTAAAAAATGGCATGTCAAGCCTCACTCTACCCTACTTTTTTTCAAAATAGCAAACATTTAGCAATATTTCACTTTCTAGTTTATTATTAAAAAAGAAACAATTACAAAATTATTAAATTTTCATATAAAAGAATGTAAATATTTTACTTTTAACCCCCTTTTAAATTAAGTTTCACCAACGCCTTTTGTTCTAGATTACATTTCATTACCGACTTAAACAAAAGTGCACCGATTACATGTAGACAGAGTGAGTAAATCTACGAACTACAGAATACTAACTTGTGAGTCAAAATTTCTCTAATCTTCTAATCTTCCCAGCTCTCCGCCATGCAGAATTCGAATTTCGATCCCCTCCTCTTTTCATTTCAGCTAGAAATCGAGTAGCGGAATAGGCCGTAGACCTAATGTCAACCTCGTTCCGTTTTCACCATCAGCGTTAAAAATGTCGATCAGAGGGAGTTGAGGGATTTATAAAGTGATTTTTTTTTTCTTTTTTCTTTCTGATAATTGTCTTAAAATGGACCATCCAACATCCAGAAAATAGTCTCGAAATTCAAAATTAGGATTGTTCCCGAAATATTATTAAAACTCTGTCAAAACGTAAAGCGATACGGCTCCTAAAGCGATTTTACAGCTCAAGACGCTCTTGTTTATGATGCCAAACAATTCCGCGTTATTGCTGCTTTTCAAATCTCACATCGTTGTGGCTCATAACTCCGCCGGCGGTTTTTTTTTTTAATATAACGCGGCGAGCTGTTCTCACTGCAAGCGTCTATCAATAATTCAAAAATTTTCTTAATTTAAGGAGACACGACATCATTAAGAAGGAAGGTAGCTAGGTAGGTAGGTAGTTTGTTAGGTGGTGGGACTGGGTAGCTCAAAAACAATCTTACATTTTCTGATATGAAAATGTTATTCTCTAAACCTAAAGATTCTATCCTTGACCCGGATTTTCACTTCATGTCAGAGGTCTGTTTTACTTTGCGACATCACGAGGAGAAATCTGACACCCGTTTTTGGTAGTATTTTTCGTTCTTAGAAGTCAGACCATAAAAGTGATTCCCGTCAGCAGAGGAGGGTATAACAAAAAAAAGGAAAAAAATAAATATGGAAATGAAGGCCGAACTCCAGAGTGATGGCAACAGCAACTGCAGTCATTATCGCCACAAAAACACAGGAAAATGAAAAAAACATGGACAATTCGGTGTTCGGTGATGATGAATTTTTGAATGACTTTCGTCAGAAGTTTTTTTTGTATATAGACCTCCAGTGTGACTCGTCGCCAGAGTGAATTTTATGTGGCCCTAAACGTTTAACGGGCGAAATGCCGGCTATTGAGCCACCAAATAGATCCCGATTCAGCGGAAACTATGTAAACATTGTTGCAAGCCGATTTATGACTGAAGATGCTTTGAAGGAGTTCATAATTCAGGGGAGTCTTTATCTACGTAGCCACAGATAATAAATCTCGTTTTTTGGTTCTTTTAAGTTTTATGACTGAGACATTAATTTTCTCAGGATATTATTGAGTGAAGACTGATTTTTATCCCTTTGCACTTGCGTACAAAGATTTCTCTTAAGTAAGTAAGTTCTATGCTTAGAACTGTAACTGCTGTAAGCCATTATATCTGTACGCACTTTCCAGAATCTCCTAAACGAAAAGTCAAAGTTTTTTCTAAGCTCAATCACTTGCTCTGCCGCATATATTAACAAGTGATGAAACACTTTCTGTCGTCACAGTCACCTCTCCGCCATAAATCAATAAAATTTCCCAAAATTTATCACTTCGACTCGATTTACCTCATCTGAAAAGTGATTTTCTCTAGATAAAATTCAAAGAAGCCCACCCCCCCCCCCCCAGCATCTTTCAGCAGCCACCGAAGAGGGCGAGGCGGTAGCAGCGTTCCAATTAGAGGGCCGCGCAGCACCGCACCGGTGGAAAATGTCTTATACTTAAGGCTCCTGTCTTTGTCATCTTTCGTCTCATTTTCATTACAGGTCTTTCACTCGCTCTACAGTAGTGTATATGCCATGACTGACAATTATAAAGCTGCGCGCGCAACAGTTAATTAAAATTTTCATTTCAATCCGCCTTTCTTGAACTTTTCTACATTTCACGTCAATGCAACGGTGCTGTTCAGGGTCATTTCTATGAACTTGAAAATTCTATCCATTAAGTATCTTGAAGATGCACTCGGTGGGAAAATGAGGACGGAGCTCATCTGTTTCAGAATTGTACTCGAACAAATTTGCTTAGTTAATTTTTGTGCTACTTAGTACCTGCGTTTTGCTACTTGAGTGAGCTAGGTGCAGGCAGTCTCTAGAAAAACATGTTCAAGTCCAAGTCATCTCACGAAGATTTCAAAAGAAGACGTCTTATTTGATAGATCTGATAGCTAGCCAGTGATATATCATGACATCTGCATGGGGTAGCTGAGGGCAGGATAGTTTGAATCAACTCAAATTTTTTATTGTGTTTCTGCTTAAGGTATGAAAACCATTTTTTAAGGATAACAATCTCTTTTGATGGTAGTCTTATCGCTGAAAGTATTTTTGTTGGCTTACCAAATAACCACACTTTATAATTGACCCTATTTTAAACACTCTTTGGAATTTTTGAAAGCTATTAGTAACCTAAAGAAGTATTTAAAATTTTTATAAAAGCAAAATTAAGATACAAACTTAAGTTTTGAATAAGATTTAATTTTACTCGAGAATTATAGCAACTCCCAAAATATATTCCAATTCTTGATTGATGGAACAAACGGACGATTGTGGTGAAAAAAGACGAAACCAAAGTTATTTTGCTTAAAAGACTTTTTTTTTTATATTATTAAGCCAAGCTCAGGGGATACCCTATGATGCAAAGCACAGCAAGGCAGGAAGGAGACTTAAACTTCCGCAGATTGTATGCCGGAGGAAAAACAGAAGATGGTAAGCTGTTCCACATTCGCACTGTTCGGGATAAAAAAGCATCTCGGAATTTTACTGTACGGCCGAAAGTAATTTGAAGGGTTAAAAGATGTGCGCGGTTTGCAGCGCGAGTATTGCGTGCAGGAATCATTCTACAAGGGATTAGACTAGATATTTCATCAAAACATTGACCATGCATATAGCGATAAAGGAACGAAAGGCAGCCAACATTGCGGCGGTGCTCGAGTGAGTCGATTGCCAATGAGCTTGAAGGCTCTCTTTTGGACAATATCCAATGAAGCTAAGGCTGTGCGACCAGCCTCGGCCCATATATGGGAGTTGTATTCCATTCTAGGTCTAATGTAGGACTTGTAGAGGAGCGCTAGATTTGACGGGCTGAAATATTTCTTACACCTTTTCAGAAATCCAAGACATTTCGATGCTTCTTTGGCAACAGAGAAGATGTGATCTGTCCAGTTTAACTTACTGGAAATATTAATGCCAAGAATGCTTAGTGACGGTGAATCAGAAATGAATGCTCCATCAAAAGAAACGGGTGTGGTTAAGTTATGATCTTGTTTTAATGAGATAAGACAGCTTTGGGACTTTGATGCATTGAATTCGACGCGATTCGCTTTGCCCCAAGCGAGGATATTGGCAAGATCGTTATTCAATGATCTAGTCATGCAATCTCGTTTAACACATGCAGCATTCCCCCTGGATACTCTTGCGGAATCAAAGGAGTAAGCGATATCAAGAGTACTGTCATCTGCGAAACTATGTATGGGATTGAAAGTAAGGGAAAACAGATCATTAATGAATATTAAAAAGAGAGTTGGAGAGATAACAGAGCCTTGAGGCTCACCGGCATTTATGGGATGCGGTTCAGACGTAACGCCATCTAATACAACACGTATTTGGCGACTAGAAAGGAAACTTTCAATCCATAATACAAGAGGAGGGGAGAGACCAAGTGCTTTGAGTTTGGCTAAAAGGGCTGGATGCCAGACTCTATCAAAGGCTTTTGAAATATCTAGGGCAACGATTTTAGACTCGCCAACATTGTGAAGACTACGGTTCCAACGTTCCGTAAGAAAGGTCAGCAAGTCTCCAGATGAGCGTCCAGCTCGGAAGCCATATTGGCGATCGTTGATGAGATGATTAGTTTCTAGATACTTCATTAATTTTGAGTTAATGATAGATTCAAAAACCTTTGAAAGAATCGAAGTGATGGCAATTGGTCGATAATTTGAGGGATCGCTACCCTCTCCTTTCTTAGGAATAGGCTGAACGTGAGCTAGCTTCCAAGCAGTTGGAAATTTTCCTGTCGAATAAGACAAGTAGAAGAGTTTGCGCAGAGGTTTAGCAAAGGATGAGGCGCAGCTTTTAATTAACAGGGGCGAAAAACCATCAGGACCTGCGGCTTTGGAGACGTTGATCCCCTTAAGGACCCTGAACACATCCCTCGTACGAACGTGTATTGGCTCTTGTACACATTCACACGGGCGATGCAAAACAGGTGTTTGTGAAGTTGGTAGAAAACGAGTATTTGAAGCGAATCTAGCAGCTAAAATATTAGCTTTATCCAGGGAGTCAACAATCACTTCACCATTATTAAGTAGTGAAGGTATAGTGGAACTAGTGAAATTGTTCCTGATGGTTTTAACCAGGGACCAGAAACCTTTGCTACCTTTGCGGCTTGTCAAGATTCTTTGTCTAATATTCTGGTCAAAAAGAAATTTTTCTCTCTGGATAATGGACTTGCAGGTGTTCCGTGCAGTCTTGTAGACTTGTTTCATTTCCGGACATGGATGCAATTGGTGGCGCGAAAAGCAGACTCTTTCGCTTTTATAGCTTGGTTGCACTTATCGTTAAACCAGGAGCGATCATGCTGTTGTTGAGACCTGCTGTAAGAATACGGAATGTATTCACGCATGCCAAGCTTTAGTATGTTACTAAATTGTAATGTGCATCCATCAACATTCCTCGAAGCAAAACAGACCGACCAATCAATTTCTTTAAGATACTTATTGAGACTTTCCCAATCAGCAGTCTTATAGTGCCAAAGAAGCCTACTTGTAGGTGGAGCAGTTGGGCGGCACATGTTTGAGGTGGTAAATTGAGCCGTGATTAAACAATGGTCTGAATTTCCAAGAAGGGAACCGACTGAAATGGAATCTTTGTCAGGATGAGATGTTAGAAACAAGTCGAGTAAATTAGCTTTATCTCCAGCTGCATCAGGAATTCGCGTTGGTGCATCCACTAGCTGTTGCAAATTAAATGATTCACAGAAGAGTTCAACGAAACGACCCGCAGGACTTGTGGTAGAAGAATGTCTGAGCCACGGTATATTATGAACATTAAAATCGCCTGCCAGGACGATTTCGGAAGAGGGGGAAACAGAAAGCAAATGATCAATATTGTTGGAGATATTGTCAAATACGGATACCGTGTCGTCATCAGACATATTTGGGCTGCGATAAAGGAAACAGAAGTAGCTGATGTGCTTGTGAAGTTTGAACCTAATCCAGATATAGTTAAACTCTTGATTGGCAGAAGGAAAATCTTGAAGAATAGTAAAGGCCACATCATTCCGAATATATACTGCGATCCCTCTATGCTGAGAAAAAAGAGGCACGAAGTTGTAACCAGGGACGTGATACTGATTAATATAAGGTGGCAGTACACCGAAAACCGATTTGCTCTTAATCCGCGAATGTTGCAGAAATCTAAAATAAAATTCTGCATGCTGAAGGCAAAAACAAAAAAGCAAAAAAGAAAAAAAGCTACCTACAACAACACAAATATTTGGGCGCCACCAGCAGCAGTCAACGACACAGCGAGGTAAAATCCTGGTGTCCGTAGCCGACATCACAAAGCTGCTTGTGGTAATAAGACCTCTGTTTTTTCTCATTGTCGTTGGTAGTATGCCACAAGGATCGAGTTTAGAACCTATTTGATTTTTATTAATGATCGCCTTCGTCTTACATGATTGCTGATGATATGCAGGAGTTTATAGTTCGTTCTCTCTGTTTAGTTGAAGACCCAATTTTACGCATTCAATAGGATTTTACACTAATCGAGAAATTCAGTACTATTTGTGTCTATAATAGGAGTGTACTTTACGGGCAAATTAACTTTTTCCTTTATGATAGATTTAAAAAAAAAAAGAACACAGATGAGAGATTCGAGGAAATAAGAACACAGTTTCCACTGTAAACTGAACAAATATATATATTGACATGTTTATGGATGTTACAATATGTATATACATATATATAGATCTATTCTTTAAGTTTACCGAAGCTTTTTCTGCGAATCAAACTAACTCATTGCTAACAAAATCACGGCGGTCTTAAGACTGAACTTTGGTTTTTTTAATTCTAAGTTTCTGATAATTAAAGCTGCCTACGAAATCATTGTTCCCACGTTAAGTTTTGATAAGCTTTTAACTAATTTGGTTTTTTGTGTTTACTTTGCAGGTAAGTGTGGGAATGTATAGAAAATCTAGCTTGGAAGAATGGATCAGGTTCGTATTGGAATTTTATTTATATCGAGACTGTCTGGACTTGTAATAGAATCTCTTTTCCCTGAATTAAGGTGAGGTAACGTAACTTGCATAGCTAGACCTCATATTCTTTATTTAGCAGCTCAATATTCTTTCAATCATACACTTAATCGTTTTTCTTTAATATACATAAATATTGGTTGCCATTCCATTTTTCACCTCATTGGGCATTGGTATAAAGGAGCGGAATATCTTTGAAGAATTTGGGCCTCTTTGGAGTCTATATTGCAATATGACTGACTTCTTCAAACCAAATTGTGTTGTTTCTTCGTAATTTAAGCCTAGTACTTTGCCGACGATGGTGCTCTTGCTTGTATTTCAGAAATCGTTGGAAGCTACTAGGCTAAATATTTGACACAAGTCCTTTAATTTCGCTGTGTTGAGGACAAGCCTCCTCGCTATTATTACATTTATTATGTTTCTCATGTAGACCTTTATTAGACCTGGCTTCAATTATTTTCGTAAGATTCAGTCATGTTTTTTCCAGCGCATGGAAGGGAAAATAAATATTGCCAACATACAATTCATCAAATTCTAAGCACTTCTTTGTAACTGATTTGCTCGCCTTAATTTTCTCATACAAATGCTGCCTAAGTTCCTAAAATTTATTTTTGTAGGCAAAGATATAAATGATCAAAGTCGCAATAATTTTAAAATTTATTACAAATAATTTCGGATAATTAGCTCGTAACGCGCCTATGTAAGTGCTTCATCTTTTACATGCATCAACAAGTCTCCGTACATTGGGTAATTTCAATTTTACTGCAGTTCCTTTGGCGATTTCTAAATTTATCCCGTTCCCACAGAATCTTGTCAATTGGCAGAGACAGCTCACGGCCCATCTGATATCACTTGTAAACTAAACACGTGTTTCGAATAGAGTTTTAAGGAAGCGCCTTTAGATGGGACTGGGGCTGGAGAACAAATTTCTCTTGCTAGTTGCTAGTTTTGGCTCGTCTAGTCTTTATACATCCACGCAAACTCTGTGTATATGGCTAAGCGGGCTCTAACATTTTACGGGCGAGTTTAACAACTTTTGATACAAATGTAACATTTCAGGGCTTGTTCTGATTATAAATTGATGGAAGACATTTGATTCACGCTAAGGAGCTGCAGTCTCCCTAGTTCCATTGCCGTCAGTGGTAAATAAACATACTTTGACGAGAGACTCGACAAGATATTCACTTCGTTGCCCGCTTTATTTTCATTTTATTATTGGAAAATTGTGGGAAACTCTTTAAAGGCGATTGTTTACAAAAAAAAAGTACAAAAAATACAAAAGTAAAATAAAAGTCTCGTAGGTCTGGTGAAAATCAAAGGATCAGCGGGACTTTGTATATATTATCCCTGGGCCAACTCCAGACACGTGTGCTATACTATGTCTGGCCTTCTCGACTTTATAATCAATTTTAGCTGTATGCAGAAAATTTGAGAAGCGCCTCATAAAAGGGCGCTAGGGTCCTTAAAGTTTTCTAAGAATTAAAGGTTGTGCCTTATACAAGACGTGACCGATACGTAACATATGTTCCTGATTACTCTCAAGAAACGAACACCGTAAAATGTTTTGTTTTAGATGATTTACAAAATTTTCTAATTCCTTTCTCTTACCATTGGGTTTTGTTACTTAATAGAATGAGGTACCTCCCTGTTTTTGACAATAAAAGATGTCACAGATTTGCATAAAATCTACCTTCCGTCTTATACGCCTACGATTTTTAGTTAGAGTAGCAATTATTCATCGTTTTAATGAGTTTTCTTCAAGATGAACTCTGAATAATTTTTGAAGATTGAAAAAACGGAGTAAAGATTTTGCTTGGAGCTTCTAATTTTTCCATTCTTTTTTTCGATCTCCTTCAAACCGACTTACTGACAAATTGATGCGAGGAAGTTGTGTCTAGAAAATGTACAAAAATTGTACACGCCCACATTGACTAAGAAGAAAAAGGCGAACCCCATTCAGCACAGCATTTCCTGCTGAGACTCGTATACTCATTTTCGAGATTTTTATTTCAAAAATATTTTAGTGTCAATACTGACAGAAAATAGACGTGAAGCAAATAAAACATTTTGTGATTTTTAGTTAACTCAAGTCAACCGAATAAAAGATTTTGGTTGGAGATCACTAAAAGTAATGGCTTTGCTTATGACAAAATATTATTATTGAAAACAGGAACAATTCGAATGATTGAATGTAGATTGACACTTCTTTTAGGTAACATTATGATTTTATTTTTGACCATAGTTCTAGGTAAGTGTCTGTTAGAAGGATAATCCCAACACAGCAATATAATTCATGAAGACTAGATTAGATTTTCTTTGTATTTCGGAGATGTAGGGATTGTGCATGTAAAACTGAGGCTTTTCACACTAGTCATATAATATACCACCGTTAAGATATACATTGCACAAGCCTAAATGTGGATATGAATTATAAAATTCTGAGCTTAGGATCCACAAGAGATCTGTACATCGAGATATTCTGCATCAATTATTGACTAAGGTAAAATCCAGTCTGTCGAACTGGTAAGAGTGTCATATTCTGACCATCGGAAATGTTAGCAATGTAGAGAGAATAAACCTCATAATAGACCCCTGAGGAACTCCTTTAGTCAAAAATACTGAGTGGAAGATAATCAATCCAATGTTCACAATTCTTATTATCTCTAGTGTGGTCCTATTATCTGTACAGATTCACAGATCTTCGAAGTATATGAAGGTGCTGCATGTTGTTGGAATGATACTCTAAACTCGCAGAAGCAAATTATCACCGCGTATGCGACGAACAACTGGGCCTTTAATAAAAATTAGCGGGACTTATTTTAATTCCTGTCCATATTGGCTCTGGTGCTAAATCAGTTACCTAAATTTTTGCAAAGACATCCAACTACAAAAAATACACTCTTCTTGTCAGTTTACTTTTTACAAGTGTTATTTACATATGTTTTCTACATACGTAAAAGAAGCATTATTTCATATAGAAGCAAGTGAAATTAATGTCACATTTATTAATAATTTAATATTTAAACCTACAGCTTATTGGTCACTAGATGCCTCTGTATTCGCATATTTACCAAACTTCCTGTAATTCTATAATTTTAAGTAGTTTTTGATTCAAGCCACATGTCACATGGAAAACGATCAAGTGAAGCTCAAAAATTCTTTGCAATAAGCGTACCCGAGGTCATATCCGGCCGCGTCTTAATTTTTACTGCGCAGTTGAAAATATCTTGAACAGTTGTTGCTGAAAATAAAAAAGAATTCAAACACCACAAAGATGCTCGTCCATCGGCATTAATCTTGAAATTTTTGCTACCAGCCACTTTTGGATCTTTTCAATTTCGTTTTTTTGTTTTTATATTTCTTTTGATGTGAGGGGATCGCACATCACTGCAACTCAAGAAAATAAAAGAAAAGATGTTCCTGGCCAATTTTGATCTCCTCTAAACTCCATCTTATAACGCTCAATATCGTTTCTTAATGGCTGTGTTTCTTGCCTTCTCAGGGCTACATAATAAATGTATGTGAAATTCAATACGCGGATCTGTTTTAAATTAGTGCCGCCATGTTAGAGTTGTTGGAATTGGACACAAAATATTTTACTCAAGATCATCTCCCCTTTCAAAGAAGGCTGGGTCTTCTGGGTCAGCTTAAGGAATTGTGATAAATATTGCCACTAATGATGAAGATGGGAATGATGGAAGATGCATTTTTTTGTTTGTATCTTAAGATCCTTATTGCGTATGTCATCGCTTTAACAAATGGCTGAAGAAATTTTCTTTTCACTCCACTTGAAGCGACGTTTTGATAACTTTTTTAAAATTATTATTAATAAAATTTAATAAGTATTAATTGCATGAACGTATCTCTTTTCTCGAAGACACTTTCTTGTGTTTTTATATAATTAGTTATCACTTACGAAAAAATTGCTTGAAGATATAAATCACAACCGGATGTCGCTCTCATTTAAATGGTGCTCCTTGTCCCCTTTAAGTGCGACTTTTCATTTAAAAATTGACTAAAAAAGAAAATTCTGGTTTTCTTGTGAGGAGTAGAGCACATCTATTAATCCAATTAAATTTTATAAATAACGAAAGAAAATGGAAATAAAATGGAAAAACAAAAGCATTTTAAAAAATGTCCAAAAAATTTTCGAACCAAAATTAAGTGGAATTTCAAAGAACGGCAGAAAAACAAAAGATTTTTGTTCCATCTAAAAATACCCTCTAAAGACAGAAGAAAAACAAAGGAAAAAGAATTGACCCTTGTGGACCTCCTTTGAAAGACTGCGCTGAAATTGGATACCAGATAATTGAGGATAAATAAGACACATTAGAGGGTGGGTTTTACCATTTGAGAGCAGGTATTTTTTGTAACTTCATAGGGTAGTTATACGTATTGATTGAATGTTAAGTGAGACTTGTGCAATTAATTGAAATTTAAATATTTTACACATATTTAGAATGATACAAGAAGAACTAGATTCGATTAGATGGTAAGAAAATTTGTGCATATAAGTGTAAATGCGTTCTTAACAAGAGTTATGAGTAGCCTTTTCTGTGATAGTTTGGAATTTGATTTACATTTGTGTGTTGTAATCATACAGAATTTCCATTCATAAATTTTTTGATATTTATTATTATGTTACTTTTCGAAGTCTTAAGGAGCGTTTACAATGACAGAATAGTGTGGAGCCACCAGATTGTATTTTCTCTCCTTTTCTCAAGCTTGCTCACTAATATTAGTACTTCGCGCTTCCTACTAGGGTAGATTTCACAGAGTATCGTTAGATTGGAACATTTCCTAATATCACGTTGATAGTTACGAAAGCTTTCAATATTTGTTCAGAAATACTAGTTGCTAACAGATGTCGCACTGATAATTACAAACTTTAACTAACGAAAATTGATAAATTATAACAACAAAAGAAAAAGTAAATATTTTTTACTTTCACTTTTAACCAAATAAAGTCAATTTAGAATTAAAATTTTCTTATGCTCGAATTGACTTATCAATGCAATATAGATGGCAGTCGTTCATTTCGAAAATGTCCTTAATAAATTTTAATATTGTTCATAGCTCATTCTATTGTAATTATAGAAATATTCTCTGACATTTAACGCAATTTGGTTAATTAAATTATACGAATCGACTAACTGTGTTCTGTTTTGAATTATATTTCAAATGTTAACACATGATAATCTATCACATCATTTTCATATGATTTCGCAAATCCGAATGAAGCTCACTCTCTATTGTGCATGCACGCTACTCTAGTAGAAGCTCACTCCACTCTATGACATTCTCTGTATGGCTCAGAGTAGCGCAAAGTGGAGCTGCATGAAAGTAGGTTCAATTCTATTTGCCATTTTCGAAAGCTTACAATCTGGAATTTCAAACTACTGGCGTATAGATGGCGTGGAAAAAGTTTAATTTTATTTTATTTATCACAACTAACATGATATCACGTTATTTCCTGATTTAATGTTTTAAATGAATGCTAATAAAAAATAAGAGGTAATTTTTGTAAACTTCATGATTTAAAAACCACAAAATTAATTTTAGATAGTTGCGAAGCAATTTGATGGTGCCCACAGTAATCAATAGTTAGTGAAACGCAATAGACGTGCTTCTGCTTGCTCCGGTGTTTTCGTGATTTTTGGCGATATTTATCAAATTTACTGTCACTTCAATCTTCCACGTTGTGTGTTTGGATACTTTTTGCTTTAGTTCCTGGTTTCTGTTGAAAATATCGGTTTTATTATATATTTGCAAAGTTTTTTTTTCTCGTTTTTCACTTAAAGTTTAATGAGAAATTTAAAAGGCTCCCTCGATGTCGACAAAAAGTGCTTAGTTACCAAAGTTGAGTGAATTTAATTAATGAAAGTTGTGGAAACTATACGGAAACTAAATAAATAATAAATTAATAAAAAATCTTTTGTGGTAGAAAAATTTACAAAATTCTGAATTCGGAAATTCATATTAAAAAGGTGCTTGGAATAAGTACTTATAAAAGGTTCAATGAAAATCATCTAATTTATCCACTTTTATTTCGACAAGTGAAATATTTTTTTTTTAAAATTCAAATTCAAATTCAAAAAGATTTATTGCAGCGGTTAATCTACTACAATAAATTGTTTTAGCTCACGGTTACTGTGGCCATCTGAGCCTATCCTGTGGTCTTAGCCTAACAATTCAAATCTTATTTTAGGAGAATTATATTACATATAAAATAAATCTGAGCAAAAAAGAATTTATTTCTTATAATTATTTTAAATTTTTTTTTTTTATAATAGCTGGAGTTCATTTTCAATTTAATGTTTCTTAGCTTAAACAGTGATTCTTATATTTAAAATACCTATACCTTAAAATAATTAATATTAGTGAAGTTCCTAAATTATTGCCTAAGTATTAATAATTATTTTTCATGTAAAGCTAGTTTTAGATTTGCTCACGGGTTTCCGTACGACCATTATATACAACTATTCTACTTTACTTGTTCAGTGGCCACTGGTCGTAATCCGTTTGGGGTTTGTCAGTCCTATGACGTTTCGTCTGTTTGAAGTACCCAGTGGCACCTCTCGAAGTGTCTATGTCGTATCTTAATGTGTTCAGCATGTTTCATTTTTAGAGTGCCGTACTCCCTGTATTGTCCTGAAGATAACGTTTGAGGGTGGGAAGAAGGAGCTTAGCATTTTCTTTGTCATACGTCAGTAGGTCTATTGGATCTTTATCTGTGCCCGCAGCCCTCAGCCTCCGTAGAAAATCTCCGCACTTCAGCATGAGGTGTCTAGCCGTCAGTACTGTGTTACATGATCCACAGCTTGGCGGCTCCTCCCTCCTGAAAAGGTGAATCTTCAGGTCCAAGAGGTGCCCCAGCCTAGTCCTAGCCATGGATATTATCGACTGCTTCGGCATGTCGGGCATTAGAGGTGGTCTGCTAGTAGTATGATGTCTAGCTAAGAAAGATGGATCCTCACTCAAACGTAGTTGGGCTATGGATTCCTATGCGGCTTTGCAGAATGCTTTTGCTGCCAGATATGATGGCGGAATAATCTTCTGTGCACCCGGCAACCTGACGTTCTTTGCCAACCAGTCTGCCCTTTCGTTGCCCGGAATTCCACTGTGCGCTGGACACCAGGCAAGCCAGATCGGTCTGTTCTGTATTTTCTGTCTGATATTAACCGCCAACGGGTCCTTTTTTCTTACATTAGCAATTGCCTTTAGAGCAGAGAGACTGTCTGAGAAAATCGCCGTTGTACCTTCCTGATTGGAGGCCCACCTAAACGCCTCCCAGACAGCCAAAATCTCCGCCGTAAAGACATTCGACATTCGATTGGCAGTAGTCTCTGAATGGTATGTTCGTCTCTGTTTATGTTGTTGTCCGTGACAGCTGAAGCCACCACGTGCTCCGTCTTTGAGGCGTCCGTGTAAAGGACCCTGTTGGCGCTGAGCTGGTGCATTTCTTCTTGTGAAGCAACCTTTTGCTGTTGTCGTCCAGTGTCTTTTTGTACTTTTGCTCGTTTGTAATTATCTGTACTTATTCTCCACGGGGGAATGTTGGGGGCCGGATTAAGCTCATGGGGGTTGAAAGGGGTTTGTATAATTTCGGTGGGAGTAAGATCTACCACCTTCCGCAATGCCGAGCCAGTTCTGCGAAACTGCAGCTGTGTGGAATATAGTAGGTCCAAAATGTATGAACGGAGCGGAGCACTGAAGTCATGGATGCTCCTGCAAACCAAATTGTTTGCAAGAGCTTCTCTTCTGCTGACGAAAGTTGGAAAACCTGCTTCTACTAGTAGGCTGGTAATGGGAGTGGTACGGAGCGCACCGATGGCAATACGCGCCGAGTCGTTGAGCGATACCTGAATGGCAGCTTGTTCTTTTTTTGGAAGGAAACCGTATATTGTAATGCCGTAGCCTGCTTTATCCATGACCAATTGCCTGGCTATGAGAGTAGCTGTCGATAAAGGCCGTCCATTTTTTCTCTTGCAGAGAAATTGCATGAGATCCCCAACCTATTCTACCAAATATACGCAGATAACATCATCTGTCATGCCTCGGGCGAAACACCTCTTGTCACTTCCGTCCTCACAACAGCGCTCCGTGCTGTAAATGTTTGGGCAGAGATAAACGGAGCCAAAATCTCTACTACGGACAAGCTTGAGGCGTTGCACGTATGTAGAAGACGGAGTTGCCGCAAAAGCACATTTGTAAGCGAGGTAGCTTCTATTCTTTTATTGCATGAGCTAAAAATTCTGGGCTTGCATTTCACGAAAAACCTAAGTTGGGAAAAGCAAGCTAGAGAAGTGGCTAAAAACATTCGAAGAAGGAACAACCTCCTAAATACTGTACTATTACGTGTCACCCCCGGGTAAACTCACACGACTTGATCAGTCAATTTTTTTCTAAATATTTAAATAATATTTGGCCGTCGGTATGTTGCTAGTTCTCCTTCTTGATTTTTCTTATTTATATTCTCGAAATAGGTGTTGCAATTTGTACACTTTGCAGAATTTTTGAATTATGTAATCACCTTATATGCAAAATGCCAAAGAGATGAATATTTTCAAATAAAAAGGTCTGTGAAGGCGTGCCAACTTTAATGCCCAGGGATTAAATGGCCACTTCAATTTTTATAGCCCTCCAAGTAAGACAATACTTCTCTAAAGTGGGAAATTTCTTATTACCTCAGTTCGTAATTAACATAGAGGATAAACTGTATACTCAGGTAACAAGAAAAGTGTTTTTGTGTGTGTGTGTATACTGTAAATCTTTATTAAAACTTATAAAATATTTATGGCCTGGACTTGTTAATTCCTTTCAATAATGCCTAACACTAGATGGATTTTCCATTTGAATTGGGAAAACACATCATTTATGCTTTTATTGTGGGGAATCTATACAGTGTGTTTCCTGTTTAGCTCTTACAAATCAAGGTTATCTGCACAACTAACTTACATAAATAAGTTACGTTGGATGTTGTGATGTGATTTGCTCCTTTGACGGTGCCAATTTGTCTAGACATTCTTAAGAAAAAATGGAAAAAAACGCAGAAAGTGTTACATTTTGGGTACAGAGTGGAATGGGTCATTTTAAAGCGAAGCTTTTGGGCTTCTTAAATCCAATATGAAAACTTGGTGTTGATGACGTGCTTTTGATAGAAAAAAAGTAGTTAAAAAAAACACCGAGTTAAAGTTCCGAAATTTGAATTTTATTGAGCCATAACTTCAAAACGGAGAGGAGGAGGGGACAAATTTAATACCATTGGAAAGGTCCAACTATTATCAATTTAACAAATTATAAATCATCATCATAAGATGTCACTTTCAGGAGGTACAGGGTGGTCTCTAAAAACATACCCAAATATCTTAAAGTCCCCATTATCTCGGAAATCGTTAGGATTTCCCTCCACCACTTATGCAATTTTTTGCTTGTCTGAGCATGACTTATCCATAGCCTTCAGGTGCAAGACCACATACAAAGCACCCTATATAAAAACATTTTTTTTTTGTACGTAGTAATAGATCTAGTTTGGTGAAACTTTCTTGATTTTTTAATCCTTGATTGATCCCGTTAAGATTTCAAGTTAAAATTGTAACATGTTTTAGTGGATAGTATAAGGTAAATAAAATCAAAAGTATGTCTTCCAGGGTATTCGAGGATAAAGGATAAAATCCTTATTCTTAATGTTCTTTTCGCCATATATTTTTAAAAAGATGCTATTTTTTTTTTAGATAACTTGAAATCATGTCATTCCAATGAACCATACTTCACTGTCCTACCATGAATAGAAGAATATACAGGGTGATTCAGATTAAGATATCATCTGGTATACCACGCGATTCCTTGAGGTAAGTTGATCAAAAATATTGTTCCATATAGCTTGCAATGGCCGATAGGCTCAAGATATCTGAAACTAGCTAGTACTCATCAAATTAAAGAAAATTAAAATCGACGAAGTCAAAAAAAGTTCCTGATAAAAATTAGGACAAGTTGACAGTGTTTTCTCGTTCATTTTTTTCCGCCATAAGCGACTTCATAAAGATAGTTGAAGTGACGTTACAACTTAAATGTTATATAGTTAAGTCCAACTATACATTAAGATAACGAACGAAAACGGGTTTTTACATTCAAATCAGATTCAATAAATCGTAAGAGAAATTTTTTATACAGTCGTAATATTTGTAATACCTTTGTTGACAGTTGCATAATTTCCTAAACCTGTTTATAAAACATTAATTGGACAACTTCGTATTGAGTTAAATGCTACGCAGCTTAAGTTGAATTTCTTTCCGAGTATACTATGAAAATCATGTGTGTCAGATAATTCCTTGTGTATACACAAAATTCATTATAATGAACATATTGAAAATGAGCCAAGATATGCAATTTATATTATTAGACCAATTGTGTAAGGTGACTGGTATAATTTGTTGAATTTGAGCCCCTTATTGGGATAAAGGAGGACGGTAAAAAACCCAAGTCCTGCGTTAATGACTAATATCTTTTTATTTTTATTCTATTCTATTCTATCTCAGATTATAAGTATAAATGAGTGTATAACTGCCGCATAATTAAAACTGGCAAAATCTATGGCTAAAATTAAGAAAAATGTTTTCTTTGTAGAGGCGATTGTTTCGTTTTATACCCAAAATGTTAACTTTTTTTTTCGTAACAAGTGTGGAGCTGGGCCTGGTGTGTTTTACATGGATCTTGGCCATTTTGCTTTGTAATTAATTCTTGCAGTTTTTACAACTTCACAAAATAACGCGTTTCAAAGCAGACACATTAAGACTCCAAATTCGACCAATTACTAACTCAACGAAGTCAAAAGTTATATCACAAGTTATCTAAAAGTCCAGATCAATGTAAGTATAGATTTATATTTCAACAACGTTAAGAGTGACTGTAAAATGAAATTATCATTGGTGATAAAAGATAAAAGATACTTAAAGGAAATATTTTCAGAAATTTATGTTTTCGTTGAATGACTAAATGTGAAAGCTCTTAAAATATTTTTAAATTTATTTGTACCAAAACTCTTTTTTCTTTTCTTTTTATGTTTCACCTGCCCATAATGCCGCCAATTGGCGCAAGTTGACAATAAAATTTATACATCAAAAAGATTTTCGGAATCGTTTCATATCTTAATGTTAATTTCAAACAAAAGCGACACTTAAAATGTCATTTTTCCCATAGAACCGACATAAACATTTGACATCTGTCAAACATTTTTTCAACGCTTTATGTAAACAACTGTTATAAGTTGTCGAAAGTAGACTTTGACATTAATAGTTTCAGATTTATGCCATTTGCTTATGGTACAAAAATGTCACCGTAAGTCAAATTATTAAATTCGTTATTGATAATAAAAAATATTCAATTTCAACTGTCCAACTTACCTAGTTGCTAATTTTAACGTTTGTATTTTGCTTAACTTATCACTCGGCAGGGTTGGAATGATTTTTCTGAGAGCAGTGAATGCCTCATTTAAACTTTGTGTCCGTTGTCGTTCCCGTACATTGGCCATAACTCGTTGTGAATGCAAGTCCTGAAGATTTGCTTCTTTAAGCGTTTTCCGTCGTGTTCGTCCTTTTGTTTTATGTGGGCGTCCATTACATTCGGCCGACACTAAATTATTACTGTCAGCTTCATTTGCAAATATTTGGCAATTCTGTGTTTCCATTTCTTCCCGTTCCGAACTTGAATAGCTGCTACCCGCAAAGGAGTCCGCCCTCTTATAATCATAGTAGGGTTGGCCATTATGGCAACTACTAGAAACTCCTAAATTTTGATTCTCCATGGCACTTTGTCGACTATTGGAATGATAAAAGTCTTGACTACTTTCACAAAACTCATTGTCATCGTCTACGAACTGAAATTCTGGAGATCGATTTGATGTTGGCGCTGCAATCGTTCTGGAGTATTCGTCAATAGTAGATGGCGGATATTCATGATAAAATTTATTATTTTCTTGCAAATAATGGTTAGTACTGTTAACTGAATTTTGATTTAGGGGTATGATCGCACTATCACTGACACTAAATGATCGTCTTTTATAATCACAGCAATTATTGTTGTTTTCCTTACTACTCATTAGTGAGGGACTTAAAACGTCTATGCATGGAATATTGAAATTATCGTATCCATTTAAACCGTCTCTAGGTGCCGAAGTTTCTGATGGAAAATTCGGTTCACTTTTAATCACTTTCATATTTTCTGATTTTTTGTTGTTTTTATTATTTCTACGATGATGATCACTTTCCATTTGCTGGTGATAACTAATATCAAGTAACACTTTTGGTGAGACCGGTGCACTACACATGATATTTAATGTACAACACAATTTGTTTAATAAATATTTTCAAATCATTATAAAGAGATGATTTGGAAGATCCTTAAACTCCTAGTCAATTTCTAAACACTAAATTCGCTGTCTCACTACTTCTCGCGTATCCCGAAAAATACTAACCCTCTAGTGAGTGATCTTTAAGCATCTTCTTCTCATTATTTGGATTGCGGTTGTGTGATCTCATCATACTTCGCATGTGTTACTACTACTACTGAGATGGTGTATACTAAAATTAGAAAGAGACAACCTTTAGGCGATTCACTAGATTGATCTTGATGTGTGAGTGATCGTTTTATGGATTTGGGAATATTTAGAATGAGACTGCTGCCAATATTCGAGTTGGTTATCTTTCACAAAATTTAAGCCAATGAGAATGCAGAGAATTTTATTGCCGTCAGGGTATTCAGAGTTTTCCGGGATTCGTCATATGAACGAATATTAACGTCTGGGACTGGGTTGTGTGGTGTAAATGTGTGAGTTCGGTTGGTTGTAGTCCAATTTGATTTATGGTTGGGAATGGTTTGATTAACTTGCGACTTTTATCTGTGAACGCCTTCTGTCTTTGTATTTATGCGATCAATGGATATTGTATGTATTCAAAAATGAAGTCCGTAATTGGAAATAAGTTTTTCCTTTATATTTTTTTCATCTGAGATGATTCGATGCGATTCGATATAGATTTGAACGAATCGAATTCCCCGGTAGGCCTGTATGAAAATTTTACTCCAACTACATAACGAAAATGATCCCTAAGAATTCATTCTTTTGTTTAATGCTATTTTAATATTTTCCAATTTCTTTCCAAGTATTAAAAAACATGGCTTTAACTTTTAATCTTGTCTACATCGATTGCCGAATTTAACCTTATATTTTTGATATTTTATTAAGGCCTGCCTACTGTGGGAATTTCCTGGGAATTTCCATGTTACTCTCTTTGTGTTTTACTATAGTTATTCCCTGTGGGCTATGATCCTCAAACAAAAGTTTATTGAATGACTCAAGAAGGTACTTAAAATAACAGTTTCGGCTTAATACATCTACAGAGGTACAGCTTAAGCATTTTATTATCTGTGAATGTAGTCATAACGGCTTTATGGGAGATGTAATTAGTGAAAGAAGGTGTTGGTCCATTTAATATTATAATACAAATAAAATAGTCTTAAATGAGGGTTATGAAAATATATTTTACTTTTTACCTACCTAATTTTAGATTATTATTGATAGCTAGAGAGATGAATGCAATAATGGGTCTGGTGTTGTCCATGGATGAATCATGGTTTTCTTGGTAGATCATAGGCCGCTCTAAAAGTTAGTCTTCTAAATGAAGTGTCCTTGTCAATGGTGGTGGCCGGTCAGATTTGAAAATTATAAAAATACAAAAAAACGTGACCATGGCAGAAATGGTTACATTTCATTTGGATCACTGACTTATAACAATGGACTACGCGTAGTGCCATTTTCTTATAGGAAAGAAAGGCACAAGTTTTACAATGTTCTTTTTCGCGCTATGGCAGAGTTGGGGCTACCAACACAAAATATTGCTTACTAAACGTTTGCTTATGCTATTTGATGTTTTTATGTTGGCTTCAGATGCAAACACTGCAGAAAGAATAAGGTAAAGATAGTGTTTACCATGCTCCGTCTGTCTTGTCCATACGCGGGATTCAGGTAAAAATAACTTTTGAAAATTAAAGTCGGAATGAGTTTAATTCCTTATAAGCGATTAAAATATCACTTGGGCACACGAAAATAATTTTATTTTATTGGTTGATTTTTACATGTTTTTTATGTAGTAAACGTTTTAAAGGTAGCCCTAACGGTGTTATACAGAAACACAGTATTTTTTGTCCCACATGAAATAGCAAATCTCTCAGTCCATTGTTATAAGTTAGTGAGTTGGAAGACCCAAAAGTGATCGCAAACCAATTTTCTGCCAATTTGGTCATTCGTGACAATGTTGACAGCGTTCCCAAAAATTAAAGAAAAAAATTTATAAAATAAAAAATAAAAAAATTTACACATTAATGCTAAACTTGGCAAGATAGTAAATTTCATACTCAAGATTGAGATCCCCAATATCAGCCATATGGCGGTTGTGTTTTGTTGAAAATTAAAAAAAAAATAACTTTGTTAAATACATGGCAGAAAATTGTGCCACTATCTTCGTGGTGTCCCTAACTCATTGAAAATCAATTCTCTGTCAAATTTGCCAATCGCAGCGCGAAACCTGCCAATTTGACCAGTCCGTTTCATCAAATGCATATTATTGCACTCATCTCTCTAGCTAAAAGGAGGGATGGAATAAAATTACAAGCATTTGAGTTTCATAGTGTAATATTTTGTAATTTTTTTTTATCATGATCAATTGAGGAAGTAGCATAACAGCCACAGTGCGACACGCAGTCGGATGAAGTGCGGATAAGCTCCCCTATACAGAGCCATAAGTAGGCAATTGAAGTTACTCTTCGAGTCTGTGAATAACGTTGCGCAATGCTTCTGGTTAATAAATCCTTGAAACGTATGACAAATCCTGGAGTCAGATCGTCATAATCAGGTGGCGTGTGTCATCTTAAATTTCAAATCCCCTGGATTGAGATCTCATTCCAAGGCTTTCGTCATAGTATGATAAAATGATTCCTCATTCACCGTTTTCTCCATATTTTGCCACCTGCAACTACCATTTCTGTTACCAAAATAAAGACAAAGTATTTGGCCTTAATCTGGCCATGTTGTATCCCAATACAGTTATAAAATTAAATTGAATTTCGCTTTCAGAATCGCATTTTGTACAGAAAACGTCCTGCAATATTTTTACAAATAGAGCTCCTGTAACCCATTGAGAATATGTAGAATAAGATTTTTTACTAGTTTTACTAAAACATAACATTTGTGTGTATATATTATAAGTCAAGAAATATAACAGTTTTAATGATTTAAAAGATCGTTAGATCCCTACATAATTCTTATGATCGTGTAACATGCACCGCTACAGTTACGGACTCAAGCAGAGATAGTTTTATTAGATTTCCATTGACAGTAGCAAGATTCCCATCCGTCTAACAGCAACTGGACCACATCTGAAGTTTTCATAAAAACAACAGTAACCCTCTCGTCACCCATTTACTTGCATACTCTACTCTGCGCATCCGTTCAAGGAAATCTCGAGTGCCGATCGCCGATCATGTCTCCTTCCAAGAGTAATGAAAATTTATGGAAGATCGGAAAATTTATGTGTTACTCCGCAGTCAGTCGAGTTTTTTTTCGCGTTTCATGTGATCATTTTCCAATGTTGTCTCATGTAAACTATGGAGATTTGGATTTGTTTTAGTACATGTTCCTTCTTATGGAGTGTCTTGGGGAGTGAACACCTGTAACAAACATGATAAGTACTTCAAGTGTCTCCTAGCGAAAGGCTGAAGATCTACTTTTAATTAGGTCGCAGCAGTGGGATTTGTGTTCCTTGCGTACGCGGCTAACTTACTTTTTGTGCTGTTCAAGTGAATGTTTCCTTCTTAAATTGGAAGAAAGGGCTATTTATAGAAAGTCTCCTTGATTTAGAGACTTAGGTCGGATTTCCATCATTTTCAGAGGGGTTTCTTTCTTTGGTCGAGGGAGGTCTCTTGTGGCAGATCTTTTTCACACATCCCAATGCAACGCCTGAAAGATTTATAATTGTATTTAATGGTTAGCCTTGACGATGAGTTATTTATTTAATTGGACTCCACTTGAATGAGTTACTGGAGAGAAATTGATAGATATTTGTAGGGGGTTTTCTAACGGGAAAATTATTGAAATTACTTAAACGAAGTGTCGGTATTTGAATTATTAGGATTTTTCGTTCATGTTCCAAAAGCGACGTGAATTTATATGTTTTAAACTTTATTCTGGGTGTAATTTGTAAATGAAAATATCTCCAATTGTCGGGAGTATTTGTTGAGATTTTAATGAAGGATACCCGTGTGTCTATTTTTAATACGCTCATATACATAGTCTTAACAGAATCGAATTGTACTAAAGTTCAAGTTAAGTGGAAAATATAAGCTTAGTTCTGAGCTACGTATGAGTACATATGTGAGTCGAATTGATTTAAACAAATTTACGTGTAAAAGTTAAGATGTATTTTGTTTTTAAGGGACTCTGTTGAAAGGATTCTCCTTCAATTTGATCTCGGTTATCCTGTACAAAAACCCATTTATGTATGTGTGAGGCACGTACCTTGCTCCGCCATTTTGTTCCTCGCCTGTCGTATTTGAAAGCGGGAACTTGATACTTTCTGCTTGGAATCTACCGCATTGACGTAGTAAGATATAGGAAGAAAGGAAAATTTCCAAATTAACTTGGATTTTTATATTTTATTTTCTTCCCAATGAGTTTGTTCAATGGGAGCAAACATAAAAATACAATAGAACTGTGCTTCAAATGCTATAATTATTGTCTATTAATAGAAAAGTGATTTTAATGCAAAGCCGGTAAAAAACAAAATCGAAATAATTTATAACTACGCGAATATTTAATAGATTCCGTCTCCTATCCATTAAGGTTCCACACAACGAGTAAGTAACTAAAGAAGAGTTTTATTTAAAAAAAAGTTGTTGCTAATCTCAAGCTGTTAAGTTTATACGCACACTATCAAAAATGCGCATTGGCGTGGCGTGTGGCGCGGTTTTTGAAAGTATGAGGCAAAATTGTATACCAGGAAAAGCATAATGAGTGCCGGTATTATCAAACAACCTTTTGAGTTAATACATTTAGGTGCGTTTCCGCGTACGCCCTTTACCAACTTTCAAATTTCATTTTCAGTAAATGTGGTACACGATCAGAGGTAACCACACTGATGAGACCTCTCTGATCGCTGGGTCGAGAAGTTCTATATTTTTTGTACATCTAAGTGCATTTTGTAAATTCGTCAAAAAAAAATTTTTTTTCGATGAACTCAGTCTAAGACAGACGAACAATTTCCAGCTTTAAGTTTTCAGTAAATCTATTTTAAGAAAATATTTTAAAACTAGCTACTTTTATCAAAATTGCTAACATTTACCAATATTTCACTTTCCAGTTTATTATTAAAAACGAAACAACTACAAAATTATTAAATTTCTAAATAATTTCTAAATATGTAAATATTTTCCTTTTTAACCCCCCCTTTCAATTTGAGTTTCACTTATGCCTTTTGTATTGGGATACATTTCAACCCCCTGTAGGCACTTAATCAAGAAATCGAGTAGAGAAATAGACTTAATTTCAATATCATTCCGTTTACACGAGCAACAATAATTTTTCTTTTCCTTTAATTTTCCTAATAATTGTCTTAAAATGGACCATCCAACATCCAGAAAATAGTCTCCAAATCCAAAATTATGATTGTTCCCGAAATATTATTAAAACTATGTCAAAACGTAAAACGATACGGCTCCTAAAGTAATTTTACAGCTCAAACTGTTCTTGTTTATGATGCTAAACAATTCCGCGTTATTGCTGCTCTTCAAATCTCACATCGTTGTGGCTCATAACTCCGCCGGAGCCCTTTTTTTATTTTTTTTTATTATAACGCGGCGAGCTGTTCTAACTGCAAGCGTCTATCAATAATTCAAAAATTTTCTTAATTTAAGGAGACTCGAAGGTGGGTTGGTTTTTAAGTAGTGCGACTTGGTACCTCAAAAAGAATCTGACATTTTTTGAGATGAAAATGATGTTCTCTAAAGCTAAAGATTCTATCCTTGACCGGGATTTTCAGTTCATGTCAGGGGTGTGTTTTGCTTTGCGACATCACGAGGAGAAATCTGACACCCGTTTTTGGTAGAATTTTCCGTTCTTTAGAAGTCAGACCATAAAAATGATTCCCGTCAGCAGAGGAGGGCATTTAACAAAAAGGAAAACAAATAATTTGGGAATGAAGACCGAACTACAGAAAGATGGCAACAGCAACTGCAGTCATTATAGCCACAAAAACACAGGAAAATGAAAAAAAAACATGGACATTTCGGTGTTCGGTGATGATGAATTTTTGAACGACTTTCGTCAGAAGTCTTTTTTTTTTATAGACCTCCATCATAGTGTGACTTCTCGTCAGAGTGAATTTTATGTGGACTAAAACGTTTAACGAGCGAAATGCCGGCTATTGAGCCACCAAACAGATCCCGGTTCGGTGGAAACTATGTAAACATTGTTGTAACCCGATTTATGCTTTTAAGGACTTCATAATTCAGGGAATCTTTATCTACATTGCCACAGATAGTGGATCTCGTTTTTTTTGTGTCTTTAAGTTTTACGACTGAGACACTAATTTTCTCAGGATATTATTGAGTGATGACTGATTTCTATCCCTTTGCACTTGCGCACAAAGATTTCTTTTAACTAAGTAAGTTCTATGCTTAGAACTGTAACTGCTGCAAGCCGTTATATCTGTACGCACATTCCAGAATCTCCTAAACGAAAAGTTAAAGTTTTTTCTAAGCTCAATCACTTGCTCTGCCGCTCGCATTTATTAACAAGTGATGAAACACTTTCTGTCGTCACAATCACCTCTCCGCCATAAATCAATAAAATTTCCCGAAATTTATCACTTCGACTCGATTTACCTCATCTGAAAAGTGATTTTCTCTAGATAAAATTCAAAGAAGCACCCCAGCATCTTTCAGCAGCCACCCAAGAGGACGAGGCTGTTTATTTACATCTGTCGGTAGCAGCGTTCCAATTAGAGGGACGCGCAGCACCGCACCGGTGGAAAATGTCTTATACTTAAGGCTCCTGTCTTTGCCATCTTTCGTCTCATTTTCATTTCGAATTTTTCACTCGCTCTGCAGTACTTGTATATGCCATGACTGACAATTATAAAGCTGCGCGCGCAACAGTTAATTAAAATTTTCATTTCAATCCGCCTTTCAAGTACTTTTCTACAACGTTGTGGTTCAGGGTCATTTCTATGAAAATTCGTAGATCAGTTTTGTTCACCATTTACAGTAAATAATTTATGCATTCCTACTAATTGTAACATAGCGTCGATGCGATAGTGCTAACTGCTACTGAGATCGATTTTAACCTGGGACATTCTGCGTTGTAATGCGTGTACCTAAGTCATCTCATTTTAACGTGAACGAAAGCTTATTAATTTCGACATGAGGACAAGGCAGGAACATCTGTTTGGGAAACTCTCTGTCAGAAAACTTCTGAATGGCACAGATGGTCTTGGGAGTGACGAGGACGTAATATCTACGACAGACACATTGATCTCCGTTTTTGTTTTTTCATTTTCTTAAATATCTTACAATTTTCCCACAGTTTTGATTTTTGAGATGCCACTTGTGTTTTGTCATGTCTTGTCTTGGGCCAGATGGAATTTTACTTTAATGATGACATTCTCCGGTGTGGAATGTTGAAGAATGTTCATTTTGCTTGGATTTTATTAATGAAAGCAAAACTTGCAAATTCTTTCCATTAACTACCTGGGAAAATGAGGACAGAGCTCTTCTGTTTCAGAATTGTACTCGAACAAATTTGCTCACTAAATTTTTGTGCTACTTGGTACCTGCGTTTTGCTACTTGAGTGAGCAGGCAGCCTTTCAGAAAAATTTGTTTATAGATAACCACTGATATATCGTGGGATTTGCACGGGGCACGTAAGGGATCCATATTAAGTTCACTTCTCTTCTTAGGCTTTATATATAACCTCACGCCTGGTTCCATATTTGAATATATCTTGAAGAAATTCGTTTTTTTTTAAGTATAAATTCTTAGGTCTCACTATTCTCTCATAGCCCAGAAAGTTTTTAGCATTGCTGATTTCTTTTTATAGTTATATATGCAGTTGACGGTAGCATAGTTTGAATTAACTCAATTTTCTTTTTTTTTTGCTGATAGATTGAGGTTTGAAAATCATTTTTTAAGGATGGAAGTCTAACCGTTGAAACTATTTTTCTTGGTTTACCAAATAACCACACTTTAAATAAGATTCAATTTCAAGTTTTCAATGAAATTTAATTTTACTCGAAAATTGCAGCAACTCCCAAATATATTCGAATTCTTGATTGATGCAACAAAGGGGGGATAATTGTGAGGGAGAAATACGACCTGGTGTCCATAGCCGACAACAAAAAGCTGTCTGTGGTTTTTCTCATTTGCGCTAGTAGCATGCCACAAGGATCGAGTTTAGAAACTATTTTATTTTTATTAATGATCCCCTTCGTCATACATGATTGCTGATGATATGCAGCAGTATTTAGTTCGTCCTCTGACTCTATGTTTAGTTGAAGACACAATCTTACGCATTCAATAGGATTTTACACTAAATTAGAAATTTAATACTATTTGTGTCTATAATAGGAGTGAACTGTACGCGCGCAACTATCCACATATTCTTTTTCCAGCAGCTCAGTATTCCTTAACTGCAATTGTATTCTTAACTATTTATTTTTTATTTTTTATAAATAATGGTCGCCATTCTATTTGCTCATCTCATTGGGCATCGGAGTATAAGAGCCGACAATATTTTAAGAATTTGGGGTACTTTAGTTTTTATACTGCAATATGACAGCCTCCTTCAAACCAATTTTCGATGTTTGTTTGTGATGTAAGTCTAGTGCGTTGCCGACCACGGCGTACTCTTGTTTGTATTTCATAAATCGTTGGAAGTATCTAGGCTAAGTATTTGCCACAAATCCTCGCCTGCAGTTTCGGTTCATCCTTTAATTTTGCTGTGTCGAGGGCAAGCCTACCCGCTGTTGTTCCATTTATTATGTTTCTCATGTAGACCTGTATTAGACTTTGTTTCGATTATATTGGTAAGATTCAGCAAAAATACTGCTGTGTGTTGTTTTCTATTTCCAGCCCATAAAAGGGAATCTTGCCATCATTAAATCAATCAAATTTTAAGGGCTTCTTTGTAACTGATTTGTTCGCATTAATTTCCTCATACAGTTCTCCTTGGGTACTTTGTAGGCGTTTAGCTAATCCCGCAGTTCCTAAAATTTACTTTGTAGGCAAAGATATAAATGATCAAAGTCGCAATAATTTTGTAATTTATGACAAATAATTTCGGATAATTAGCTCGTAACGCGCCTACGTAAGTGCTTCATCTTTTACATGCATCAACAAGTCTCCGTACATTGGGTAATTTCAATTTTACTGCAGTTCCTTTGGCGATTTCTAAATTTATCCCGTTCCCACAGAATCTTGTGAATTGGCAGAGACAGCTCACGGCCCATCTGATATCACTTGTAAACTAAACACGTGTTTCGAATAGAGTTTTAAGGAAGCGCCTTTAGATGGGACTGGGGCTGGAGAGAAAACTTCTCTTGCTAGTTGCTAGTTTTGGCTCGTCTAGTCTTTATACATCCACGCAAACTCTGTGTATATGGCTAAGCGGGCTCTAACATTTTACGGGCGAGTTTAACAACTTTTGATACAAATGTAACATTTCAGGGATTGTTCTGATTATAAATTGATGGAAGACATTTGATTCACACTAACGGATCTACAGTCCCCCTAGTTCCGTCAGAGGAAAATAAAAATACTTTGACGAAAGACGCGACAAGATATTCATTTCGTTGTTCATTTTATCATTGGAAAATTGTGGGAAACTCTTTAAAGGCGATTGTTTACAAAAAAAGTACAAAAACTACAAAAATGTAATAAAATTCTCGTAGGTCTGGTGAAAATCAAAGGATCTGCGGGACTTTGTATATATTATCCCCAGGCCAATTCCAGACACGTGTGATATATTACTTCTGGCCTTCTCGACTTTATGATCAATTTGAGCTGTGTGCAGAAAATTTGAGAAGCACCTCATACAAGGGCGCTAGGGTCCTTAAACAGGAATTAAAGGTTGTGCCTTATACAAGACGTGACCGATACGTAACAAATGTTCCTGATTATTCTCATGAAACGAACACCGTAAATTGTTTTGTTTTAGGTGATTTACAAAATTTTCAAATTCCTTCCTCTTACCATTGGGTTTTTGCTACTTAAGAGTACGAGGTACCTCCCTGTCTTTGACAACTTCTATTCAAAGATTTACGTAAAGGCTACCTTCCGGCTTACATACCTACGATCTTTGATTAAAGTTGCAGTTATTTATCGTTTTAATGAGTTTTCTTCAAGATGAACTCTGAATAATTTGTGAAGATTGAAAAACGGAGAAAAGATTTTGCTTGGAGCTCATAATTTTTCCATTCTTTATTTCGATCTCCTTCAAACCGACTTACTGACAAATTGATGCGCGGAAGCTGTGTCTAGAAAAAGTACAAAAATTGAACAAGCGCACATTGACTAAGAAGAAAAAGGCGAACCCCATTCAGCACAGCATTTCCTGCTGAGACTCGTATACTCATTTTCGAGATTTTTATTTCAAAAATATTTTAGTGTCAATACTGACAGAAAATAGACGGGAAGCAAATAAAACATTTTGTGATTTTTAGTTAACTCAAGTCAACCGAGTAAAAGATTTTGGTTTGAGATCACTAAAAGTGATGGCTTTGCTAATGACAAAAGATTATTATTTAAAACAGGAACAATTCGAATGACTGGATGTGGATTGACGTCTTTCTTTCAGGATATCGTTAGGCTATATAATGAGAAAATAATGAGAAAAATCAGAAAGAAGTTTATTTAGTTATATTTTGTAATAGATAAGAGGTAATATTATGATTTTATTTTTGACAAATAGTGCTAGTTAAGTGTCTGTAAGAAGGATAATCCCAACACAGCAATATAATTCACGGAGCCTAGAGTAGATTTTCTTGGTATTTCGGAGATAAAGGAATTGTGTGATGTAAAACAGAGACTTTCCTTACTATTCATATAAGGTACCACAGTCAGTGTTGGACAAAATGTAATCTGATTAACGATTAACGTAACCATAACATAATGTAATCGATTAACGTGTAATGTGATTACAAGTTAATCTTATTACACACTACTCGATTACATGTTAATTCCACTACATTTTATTCTAATTAATATGATTACATTTAAGATATTTAAGATATTTGTATTCTAATTCTTCATAAAACTCCCTACAACTAATTTCGTACTTGAACAATACTATTTTCTTTCAATTCAATTCAATATATTAATAATTACTTTTAAGTAATCTACGGAGTAATCTGGTACAATGTAATTAGATTACAAAATAATCTAATTATATTGTAACAGATTACACATTTGCTGGATTACATATTCTCTCATAAGTAATCTGATTGAAATGTAATCAAATACAACTTAATTAGATTAATTGGTAATTTGACTAAACTGTAATGGAATTATTAATTAAATTACACTGGAATCAGATTATGCTCAACACTATCGACAGTTAATATTTCGGCACAAGTCTAAATGTGGATATGAATTATAAAAATCTCTGCTGAACATTCACAAGAGATCTGTACATCGAGATATTTTGCCTCAATCATTGCTTAAGATATCAGCCTACTAAGGTACGTTTGGATATCGTCCTTCACCATATAACTACTAAGCGTATTTTTGTCATTCTTGCAGTCGGAAATGTCAACCATATATAGTGAGAAGAGAATAGGCCCTAAAATACACCCCTGAGGAACTCTTTTAGTCAGAAATACTGAGCGGAAAATAATCAAGCTAATGTTCACATTTCTTATTATCTGCAGTGGTCCTATTATCTGTGAATCTGTAATCTTGTGAAATGACTCCGAAACCATTTTTGGATCAACTTCGTAGTATATGAAGGTGCTGAATTTTGTTGAAATGTTGCTCTAAACTCGCAGAAACACATTATCACTGCGTATGCGGCGAACGACTAGGCCCGTAATAAAAATTAGCAAGATTTGTTTTAATTCCTGTCCATATTGGCTCTGGTGATAAATCAGTTACATAAATTGTTACAAAGACATCCAACGACAAAAACACACTCTTCTTGTCAGTTGACTTTGTACAAGTGTTATTTACATACGTTTACTACTTACATATGTATGAGTATTTGAAAGCATTACTTCATACAGTATCAAGTGAAAGTGATTTCACATTTATTATTAATTTATTAGCTATACGTCTAATTTAGCGCTCACTAGATGCCTCTGCATTCGCATAATAACCAAACTTCCTGTAATTCTATAATTTTAAGTAGTTCTCGATTCAAGCCATATGTTACATGGAAAACGATCGAGTGAAGCTCAAAAATTCTTTGCAATAAGCGTACCCTCATATCCGGCCGTGTTTTAATTTTTACTGCGCAGTTGAAAATATCTTGAACAGTTGTTGCTGAAAATAAAAAGAATTCAAACACCACGTAGATGCTCCTCCATGGGCATTAATCTTGAAATTTTTGCTACCCGCCACTGTTGGATCCTTTTTTTTTGTGTTTTTTTTATTTCTTTGGATGTGAGGGGATCGCAGATCACTGCATCTCAAGAAAATAAAAGAAAAGATGTTGCTGGCCAATTTTGATCTCCTCTAAACTTCATCTTATATCCGTCATTATCGTTTCTTAATGGCTGTGTTTCTTGCCTTCTCAGGGCTACATAATATATGTATGTGAAATTCAATACGTGGATCTGTTTTAAATTAGTGCCGCCATGTTAGAGCTGTTGGAATTGGACACAAAAAATTTTACCCAAGTTCATCTCCCCTTTCAAAGAAGGCGGGATTCTCTGGGTCATCTTAAGGAATTGTGATAAATATTGCCACTAATGATGACGATCAATGATGGGAATGATGGAAGATGCATTTTTGTGTTTGTATCTCAAGATTCTTATTGCGTATGTCGTGGTTTTAGTGATACAAATGGCTGAAGAAATTTTCTTTTCATTCAATTCGACGCTTTGATAACTTTTTTAGTATTAATAAAATTAAATATATTAATTGCATGCACATATCTCTTTCCCAAATACGTTTTCTTGCGTTTTATATGTTTTTATTTACAAGAAAAATGCATCAAGCTATAAATCACAACCGGATGTCGCTCTCGTTTAAATGCTGCTTCTTGTCCCCTTTAAGTGTGACTTTTCGTTTCGAAATTTACTCAAAAATAATATCAACAAAAAGACCTGAGGAAATTCTCATCAGAAGCAGGGTAGATCTGTTGATCCACTTGTTATGTTACAGATTCGGAGACAATCTCTTAACTTAAAAAAATTAAATTTACAAAAAACAAAGGATCTTTTGCAACGTGAGAACAATTGGGTCCTCGAACTATTTTCCTTTGAACAAATTTAGAATACTTTTCTGCATGGTTGCAGTTGAGAACGAAGTATATATAAAAAAAATAAATAAATTTAAATAAAATAAAAAAACAAAGGCATTTTAAAAAATGTCCAAACATTTTTACGAACCAAAATTAAATGGAATTTCAAAGAACGGCAAAAAAACAAAATGTTTTGTTCCATCTAAAAATACCCTCTAAAGACAGAAACGATAAACTCATCACACAGACAATATCTAAATGGTTGACTGGAAGAAAAATAAAGGAAAAAGAATTGACCCTTGTGGACCTCCTTTGAAAGACTGCGCTGAAATTGGATACCAGATACTTGAGGATAAAGAAGAAACATTAAAGGGTGGTTTTTAGCATTTGAGAGTAGGTATATGGGAAGGAATGAAAAAAAATATTTTTGTAACTTCATAGGGTAGTTGTAGGTGTTGATTGAATGTTAACTGAGACTTACTTGCGCAACTAATTGAAATTGAAAGATTTTACACGTATACAGAATGATACAAGAAGAACTAGATTCGATTAGATGGTAAGAAAATTAGTGCAAATAAGTGTAAATGTATTCTTAACAAGAGTTGTGAGTATGTTTTTATTTGTTAGTTGAAATGGTAATTCTGATGAGGCATTTCCATTCATAAAAATGGGAGTAAATATATCGAATTATTGACTTATTGCTAATTTATAAAGTGTCGCTAAGATTTTGAAGTCTTAGTTTGCAATGTTGTCCAAGTCTTTTTCCAACCTTTTTTTCATTTAAGCGCTCGTTCTTTTTTTTATGCAAAAAACATACCATCATTGATGAATGAATTAAATTTATAATTTTGTGTTGGATAACTGTCGAGTAAACACACGCGAAATAGTTAAGATAATAAATAATCTTAGACAAACTTCTTTTCCCTATCCAATATAAAATTTTCGGGTTTGAGAAAGCTATCGGTAAGATGAGTGCCGCGTTTGCTAATGGTTGCCAAAATATGGAATAAACCAATCCAATTCATTACACACCAGAAATAAAAGAGTTGACCAATACAGTGGATTTATCCGGGCGGTCGTGCTCCGAAGAAGGCTCTGTACATTTAGAGCTTGTAACATTATCAGGTTGTTTAGGATGTTTTACTTGTTCATTTTCAGATTTGGAAGTACTACCTCCGCAAAATTTATTTCGACACTTTGTTAAAACCGTCTGACCTGCATACATACATAAATTACGCAAGCTAAATTGGTTTACTAAAATCGCCATGGTCCATATTAGAATTGTTTGCAATAAACAGAAAAATAACGTTGACTACGTAGCCTACTATCACTGAAAAATAAAGATTAGTTGCTGTACGGCAATGAATTTGTTTCATCAACAATTAGATAATATCATTTGATTTTCAGCTTACGAATCAAATTCGTTAAGAAAACTTATTGACATTAGATGATTTAGCTAATTTTGTTTAGTCATAACATTTGTGAATTCAACTATTTGTTTAGTTAGCTTTGATAATCTTACGGAACTGCGTATCCGAGAATCTTTTGTTTTTTCATCTAATATTTTTGTTGAATTAACTAATTTTTCCATAATAAATTTCGAAAAAGTAGAAATATCAGCTATAACAACAGTTGTGGTTTATTCCAGTCTTTAGAGACAACTATTTGAATCCATCAATTAATATTAGTCTTTCAACAAATTCAATTCCCCAAATTAACTCATTGCTTGGTTGTGTTTGCATATAGCATTATTTAAAACAACTGAAATATTAGTAATCAACTAATCAAATTTGTTAAAATCAGCAAGGAAATTGGAATTTTTTAGATGATCCTAATAAAAAAAAGTTATGAATTTATTGTTTATTTTTATTTTTATATTATTATATTATCTGCGCGCAGCAGGCTTGACAATATTTTTAAAAAAGAAGAAAAAAAAAACGTTCCGTATGGGTAGAAACTCTATGTATACTCATCAGTACGAATAATTCTCTGAACAGCCATCTGCAAACCCCATACATACATTCAGTCTAAATTCTAAAAGTGTGAATTATATGAGGCAAACGTTTCTAATTTGTTGATAAATCAGAATTACAAATTTGGTTTTAACATCTCCAAACTAAATTGAAATTGAAAAAAGTTTTGTCAAAGCAAAGGTTCAGATTTTTCGATTCAACAAATGCATTTGTTTAAATTAATGGTATTAGACATAACTTTCTAGAATGATGAAGCCGACAGTAAAAATGGTTGTAATTAATTTCGCCTTAGTACGAGAGAAATTGGCGCTAAGTGTTTTCCCAGTACACTTAAAATTTTGTAATTTGTGTATGATAAAACCACGGGTTTCAAGATTCATTCCATTTTTGAAATTATGTTTATTATTTTCGTAAATGCCCTATACAGAATTTCAACTCTCTAAGTCAATGCACTCTCGAGTTATCGACAGACGGACATGTAAAAATAAAAATAAATAATTTTTTCGTTTTTTTCTTTAGCACCAATATGCGTTACCATCGAAATGATAAACTTAGTATGACCTATGAGATTTCATCTAGGGTATAAAAATAATTATTAATGATGCTGTAAATTAAAATTAAAACTTAGGAACGAATTATATTATTCGTATTAACTAATGTAATTCGTTCATTTACTAAATTGTGTGGTTACATCACATTAAAAAAAAATCTATCAATTTATTTGCTGAACTTATTATTTGCATAAATTCGCTAATATAAAAATTCGTATTCTTAAAAACAAACAAAAAGTTTCGTTGTTCCTGCTAAATAATTAATAATTTTATATATTGATTTTACTAATACATCTTCTAAAATGTGATTAGTTAATTTATCATAAAATATTTGTTAACTGAACTAATTGAATTAGAAGCTACAACTAAAGTATTGTCGAAAACAACTAAGGGCAAATCAACTAATTCCATTTAAAAATTGCAACTAATTAGCACTTACAATTTTATCAATCATTTGATTGTTTTTGCAAATCAATTTCCAAGAATTACTAATGAGCAATCAACTAATCGTGATTTGTCGTTTTAACTAGTATTTTGTAGTATTGGTATATATATGTAAATAGTTAAGAAAAAGTACAGAAATAATAAAAAAACAACAACACATAACTCATTTGAAATCTCTGCCTAGCTACTACACAAAAACTATCATCTGTCATCGCCATTCCGTAAAATTAATTTTCTCCAGAAAAATTTTCAATACCGCGCATCGCTGACAGCAGAGTTCAGCGGTAATCTTAAGGTAATTCATCATCGCTTTCACTTCTGGGAAAATTAAAATTAAAAAGAAAAGAAAAAATCGACCAAATTTTTCTTTTGATTACTGACGTCTAAAACTTCGCTATGTGCATAGATTAAACGAGTTTTTTCTTTCATGAACCCGAAAAACATGTAAGTTATAAAAAAAACAGTTTTTAAAAATATCTAGTCAAAGGAAAGGGGAAAACGAAGCATTTAAGACTGGGGGAAAAATATTTGAATTGAGGAAAATTGATTTACAAATGCGATGAGCTCGTAATGTTTTCTCAGCGTTATGAATCGTGTCTGACGAGCTAATGGATTCCCGAGGGAAAATTGATTTAAAGGATTTAGTTGTTCTATCAGCGTTAATTTAGGACAGGCTGGCTTTAGGTTGCACTGCTTGAGATTATCCAATAAATAAATATTTATTAAACGTGTTAAACTGTCGTCGCTTGTTTTAGAGGAAAGTTTCCTTTTTATTCCCGTACTGCCAGTTTTCTGCGCTTAACGCTTTCGATGAAAATCAACTAATTTGTTGCCCACTTATATTTCGAAAAATAAAATAGAAATAAGCTTTGCTCATTCCTTATTTCCTGATAACAGTTTCAGAGTCGGTGTTATCGGACCATTATTGACCATTATTACCAAAGACAAAGAATTGATTGGGAACTTGTCTTAAATAAAACAAGACATTTTTTCAACTCACATATATGAAACAAGTAAAGCACCAAAAATTGTATGTTTATATAAAAAATATATACAACCACAGCTGCTATATGTTCTTGCATTATTCCAATCGCCTTCCATTCTTCACACACTAAATAAGCAGCTGAGCTTTTCAGATGGAATAGATTCAGAAGTGAAGGCAACACTGCAATTACAGGTATTGTCGGATTTAATCCTGGTGGTATGTTCCAATTCTCTTCTAGTTGATTCAGCAAAGATTGACCATAGATAATAAATTACCCTAAACAACAAAATGGCCTCCGAGTGGAGCATCCAATGGCGGATCTCTATTAGATATACTGTTCGTCGTTTCGGTCCAGCCACGTAACTCATCAGCGGTGTTCTTAGTTTAAGGTGGCAGGGGTTCTTATTTCTATTCTTGTGCTAACAGCATGAAAATTGTTTTGCATTATGTAGAAAACTAATTATTTTGGGGTTAAACTAGAATGTCCTTGGTTAGTTGGCCTTTTTTACGAAGAAAATGCATATAAATATGTATAGTGCATGTAGTAGCTCATGTCACTAAATCGAATAGATTACTAGAGTAGTATACATCTTTTGATAATTACAAATTATGGCAATAATCAATGTAAAATCAATGCAAGTGAAATTTATACGAAAATCCGGTACATACGTTTAATCAGATTTGATTTAACCAAGTAATCATACCGGTTATTCTCAGTAACAGCGTTATACTCTGCCTTACAAAAACAGCAGCGCTTTCTGCCATTAATATGAACGGCATACTCTGCCTTTATCCCCAATAATAGCGGTCTATTGAGTCATACATTGTAACTCGGTATTTATACTATTTAAAAAGTATAATAAACAGCGGCTTATCAACCATATTACAAATGGATATTTCTCTAATTAAAACAGCAACAAAATTTCCAGATATTTAAAACGATCACCGAAACCAGTAAAAGGACTATTACAAGGGATTGTTCGTTATTTTGGAGTATTCACATTAAAAAATAAATATATCTGAAACATAAAGGGAAACACAAAATAGTTACTACAATCAGTGCTATCATAAATAATAATCGACGGATAGTTTTCTGGAGGTAATATTTTAATTAATAACAGATATTCTCACATCACATTGTTAAAGGTAATATAGTTTTAAAGTGTTTTCCTCATCGGTTGGTTGCAACTAACTGCTTTGTGTGGATTGAAATCCTTCTACTATCAGTACACGATTAAAAAAATTGCTATAAACGATACAAACTTTTTATACTTTCGATATTATTAGTTCCACGAATCTAATTTTTCATATCAAATCTAATAAATATGCGGATATCGGCACCTCTAGTACCAAAAAAGTCTCATTTCATATCTGAATTTAGTACAAAAGCATAATGTAAACGATCAAAGGATAAACTGTATCCATTTAAATATAAGGATCAATTATGTCCAGTATAAAACTAATAGATTTGAGCCTGATACTATTTGGGTGTAAACTCTATCCTTTAGTAATATTAAAACCATTCAAATTATTTGTGTCAGTAAAAATACTTAGAAATATTTCATACGAAACAGAAGAATCAAGAGAGTCACGTATAAATGAAAATTTATCATTGGTCAGCACACTTACACAGTACGAAAAAAACAACGATTCCCTGTTTGAATTCGAATCAATTCGATGGATTGAATGCACCAATAATGTCTAAACTACTACTGCATTTGTATGGAATAGTAAACCATCAGTATCAAGATTTATTCACGAAATGAGATAATCTTAATATAACAGAGATATAAAAAGTTAATCTTATATTTATTTATTTTACCTAAGACAGTTATAAACACATTTATACGACAGGTTGAATGAACTGTATATAAAATTTATATAAAACATTTTTATACCCAGTTGTATTATATAAATAAACGCTATTATAAAATTTTATAAATTGAGGAAGTATGCAATTTATTCAAACTTTTTATGACCCTATTATTGAGATTAGATATAAGCGGAAACCTATTTCGTGACTGTCTATCTTGACATGGACTCAACATCTCCTATCGTCTGTCATCTTCACTATCAACTTGTGTTCTAAAAGAGGTGGAGTGCCGCAGGGATCCGTATTTGGTCTGCTATTATTTACATACTTACATCAATAACCTTCTGCATACAACTTTCACATGTCGGTATGCTGATTATATTCAGCTGTATAAATATGTATAGCGAAAATCAAAAGAGCTAACTACACCCATCGACTAAATTCGTACGCATATTCATTGTATTTCTGCTTATATGCTCTACCACCGTAGCACCTTTTCCTATTCATCGGTTAGGAAATACGACCTAGATTTGGAAACGCCTTCGAGTGCGTGCACTTATGATTCATGGAATAATATTATTATTAATAGATTGCTAGTTCGGAGAAATCTGGAGCAATCTGATTAGATCCCAGCAAAATTCTTTTTTCTCTCCAGATAAACCTTAATTAATCCAAATTCAATATATATAATACCCTAGTTACCCACTATTTATCCTATTCATATGTTACCCCTCTAAAGATCCATCAAATGAGCTTTCCCAATCTCAAGACCATGCTAAACTGTTGATTGTCATTAAAATCCAGAATTACTCCTTAAATAAGTTTTTTTTTAAGTTACGAAATCTCTTTGTCATACTCGAAAGCGTTAGTTCATCCCCAGTGGTCCAGTTGAGAAGTATTTTACGAAGAGGATTTTTGATGCGAGTGACTTGATTGAATGCTGTTACTAAATCGTTCGAAATGGTTTTTTTTTTTACTAAATTTCTTTCTTTTAATGAAATTTAAGTCATTCTAATGAAAACAATCATCTCAATTTACGAAAGTTCGATAGGTGACACTAGTGTCAAACTGTGGGTTTCAACTTTGAGAGGAGGCGATTGTCGACTGCCGAACTTAACCTTATATTTTTAATATTTAATTGATTCCTGCCTACTGTGGGAAATTCCTGGGAAATTCCATGTTATACTCTTTGTGTTGTACTATAGTTATTCCCTGTCCCCTATGATCCTCAAATAAAAGTTTATTGAATGACTCAAGAAGGTACTTAAAACTGCAGTCTTGACTTAATACCTTTACAGGTACAACTTAAGCATTTTATGATCTGTGAACGTAGTCATATAGGCTTTTGTGGGAAATGTAATTAGTGGAAGAAGGTGTTGGTCGGTTTAATATTATAATATAAATAAAATAGTCTTAAATTTGGGTTATGAAAATATTTTACTTTTTACCTACCTAATTTTAGATTAATATTGATAGCTAGAGAGATGAATGCAATAATGGGTCCAGTGTTGTCCATGGAAGAATCAAGGTTTTTTTGTAGATTATACCCGGCTCTAAAAGTTCTTGTAAATGAAATCTCCTTATCAATCGTGGAGGCAACACATATTCTTGATTGGGATACAATTTGAGCGGGCGCTAGATGAGCTGTTAAGCTATGGTCCGAGGAGCACCAGTGAAACATCGAATGTCTTTTATTCTGAAGAAGTTTCTACCCTGACTGCTAGTAGAATTATTTTTACACATGTCTTAATCCTCACATCATTGAAATCAAATTCGATCACAACTTGACATTAGGTGAATTCTTCGTAAGTAAAACAGTGCAGGTGTGGAATCATTTAATATCTTCTGCTATCTTTAGTTCTGTGTCATAGGTGTTTAAGCAAGGCGCCCATTATCAACTACTTATTTCGATCAGATATTTTTTAAATCCATACCTTTGCTTTCAATGTTATCATAGTCTATTTTCGAGCGTTGGCGTCACCATTATTATTATTTATGTGCACTTATGAATGATGTTCAGGACATTTCTTATTAGATCAGACAGAGATCTTCCAATCGTATTTATCTTACCTGATATCATATTTAGAGACAGTGGAGCACATCTGGAACGCATTTGAGCCTCCCACCGACTGTATGTCAACGGATCATAAAATAGTTTTCAATTGTAGATATCAATAAAAAATTATATTTCTTTAAGAAAACATTTCACTTGGCTCCATCTACCATGCTCTAGTTGCATTTTACAAAATTTTACTAAACGAGTATTGGATGTTACCGAAATGGTTGTAGTTTTTCATAAAAGGTATCCAAATTTTTACGTTAAAATCATTAAAATTCTATCTGCGACTCCAACCAAAAGATGCCTAATAAGCCAACAAGACACGATCAGTCAATTTTTTCCCAAATATTTAAATAATACTTGGCCGTGCGTCGGCATGTTGCTGGTTTCCCTTCTTGATTTTTTTGTTTTTGTTCCCAAAACAGGTGTTGTAATTTGTGCACTTTGCGGGAATTTTTGAATTATTAAACTACCTTATATGCAAAAATACCAGAAAGATGAATATAGTCAATTAAAAGGTCTGTGAAGGTGTGCCAACTTTAATGCATAGGGATTAAACGGCCACTTCAATTTTTATAGCCCTCCCAGGAGCACAATACTTCTCTAAAGTGGGAAATTCCTTATTGCTTATGTCCGTAATTAACAGGGAGGATAAGCTATATACCTACGTAGGTAACTCGAAAATTGTTTGTGTGTGTATAATGTACATCTTTATTAAAACTTATAAAATATTTATAGCCGGGACTTCTTAATACCTTTCAATAATGAGAGTGGAGGGATTTTCCATTTGAATTGGGAAAACACATTATTTATGCTTTTATTGTGGGGAATGTATATAGTGTGTTTCCTGTTTTGTTCTTACAAATCAAGGCTATGTGCCCAACTATCTTAAGTACATACATATAGTTTACGTTGGATGTTTCGAAGTGTGTGTTTGCTTCTTTGACGGTGCCAATTTGTCTAGACAGGTTAGAGGATGACGTCAGGAATAACTATAAAGTATATCCCGGTGCCAATTTGTCTGGAGAGGTTAGAAGATAACGTCAGGAATTACTATAAGGGATATGGGCGCATAATGATTTCGAGAGAAAGGAATTAGATTTTTATAGAAAGTGGAAGGGTAGATTTTATATCTTCAATGTGCCCTTAGTTAGTTAGTCCGAGTTTTCTTTTGTTTTAAAAATTACTAAAGCGAGTTTAAAATTTTGGAATTTCAAATATTTACAAATTTTTCCGAAGAAAATTTTCCTGGTATAAAAGAAAAATTGGTACTCTTAAGTATGTAAAGTTATGTTAAGTTTGCATAATGTACATGATGGAGTTACTATAAAAATACACTCTTTAATGAGACTTAAACTAAAATTTAATGTACGAGAACATATCACAAATCTTTTCAAATAAATTTCACTATCCATATATTGGTAACTTATTGAGAGAATTAGCCTGTCACTCATTGAGAGTCTACATACCAAAAATCGCTATTGTGTCAGTAACATTTTGCAACAAAATTCAATTCAAAATGGAGAAAATGAGATTCGACCGGTTATTGGATTGAAACAAGTTAAAAATCCAGAATGAATAGATGAATGGCCTTAAGTTATTTCGTATGGTCACCTCTTAGTGCAAGTTTGATTGTTGAAGTGGCTTTTCGCATATATTTCTAGAACGGTTCGTTATACAGTAAAAATGATAATGACCAATTTTATAGTATTTCATATTCTTAACAAATTTTCAGTACAACAAAAACTTCTAGGACTGATCGTTTTCACATTGAACGAAAAAAACAAACTTAATTTCTTATATGGGAACACCCGATTTAGTTCATTTCGAAATAATATTTACTGTTTCTATGAAAGCGCCACTTACAAAATTTCAGTTCTTTACGTTGACGCGTTGTCAGGCAGTGGCCAAGAATATAGTAAAAAAAAAAACGAATTTTTTGTATGGCATTTTCGAATCTAATATTTTTTCTAAAAGTGCCGTGTGCAAAATTTCAGCGCTCTAAGGCTGAATTCACACCGGACGCTTTAATCGTGCTCTAATGCTTTTTCAGAGCCATTTTGTTTTCCCGGTGTAATTTATGTGGCGCTTTGTTTGAATCAACATTGACAGCTAGCAGAATTCATGAAGGGGCAGTCAAAGTACTCTAATAGGAGTGCAGGTTTGTTTGAAATATTATGAGGCGTTTCTGGCTTCATTCACGAATTTTATACGATACCCACACACGCGCGCGGATGCGCGCGACCGGATGTGTGTGCGTATGTGTGTGTGTGTGTGTGCGCGGATACGTGTGCGGTGGGGGCGTGTGCGTCACTGATCTGTACTACCCCCCTCACCTATTGCGTTACATACTGTATGTATAAAAATTGCCACTTCCTTAATAAACATCAAGGTTTAATGGTGAGAGAATTCAATTGTAACGCAAATTTACTAATAGCAACCAGTTAGTTCTAGATTTAACTAAGAGCTACGCGAGAATTCAGCCACAACCAGAATTAACTAAATATTCTTCAGTTAATACTAGTTTTAACAAAGCGCTCTCGTTAATTGCAGTTTTAACTGTGTTATATTAGTTAAAACTAGAATTACCGAGAGCGCTTTGTTAGAACTAGAATTTTCTAGTAAAATCGGATTTTGACGGATTTTGTGTTTTGACTGTAACATATACACAAAACTCATTATAATACCAATATTGAACATGAGCCAAGATATGCAGTTTATTAGATTAGACCAATTATGTAAGGTGACTGGTATAATTTGTTGAATCAGGGCCTCTTATTGGGATAAAAAAGGACGGTAAAAAACCCAAGTCCCGCGTTAACGATTAATATCTCAGAAGTAGAAATGAGTGCATAAATGCTGCATAATTAAAATTGTCAGAATCCGTGCCTAAAATTAAGATATCGCCATTTTTTTCTTTGTATATGCGATTGTTTTGTTTTATACCAAAAATGTTAACTTTAACTACTTAGAATATCAGCATAAGTAACCTAACCTAGTCTAGCAGAAGATACAGTGCGTCACTCTCCTTTTCTTTTTCTCATAATAAGTGTGGAGCTGTGGTGTTATTCATTTTCGTTTGTAATTAGTTCTTGCAGCTTTCCCAACTTTCTAAGATAACGCGTTTCAAACCGGACACATCTTAAGAATACAAATTCAACCAATTACTAACTCAAGGAAGTCAACAGGTATATCACTGCTTATCTAAAAGTCAAGATCAATTTGTGTATAGATTTATATTTCAACAACGTTTAGAGTGACTTTGAAATGAAATTATTATTGGGGATAAAACATACTTAAAGGAAATATTTCCAGAAATTTATGTTTTTGTCGAATGAATGAATGTGAAAGCTCTTAAAATATTTTTAAATTTATTTATACCAAAATTCTTTTTCTTTTTATATTTCACCTGCCCAATTGGCGCAAGTTGACAAAAGTTGACAATAAAGTCGACGTCAGAAAGATTTTCGGCATCGTTTCATATCTTAATGTTGATTTCGAACAAAAGCGACACTTAAAATGTCATTTTTCCCATAGAATCGACATTAACATTTGAAACCTGTCAAAAATTCTTTCAACGCTTTGTGTAAACAACTGTTATAAGTTAATATGTCACCGCAAGTCAAATTATTAAATTTATTATTGATAATAAAAAATTCTAAAAACTATTCAACATCAACTGTCCAACTTACCTAGTTGCTAATTTTAGAGTTTGTATTTTGCTTAATTTATCACTCGGCAGGGTTGGAATAATTTTTCTGAGAGCGGTGAATGCCTCATTTAAACTTTGTGTCCATTGTCGTTCCCGTACATTCGCCATAACTCGTTGTGAATGCAAGTCTTGAAGATTTGCTTCTTTAAGCGTTTTCCGTCGTGTTCGTCCTTTTGTTTTATGTGGGCGTCCATTACATTCGGCCGACACTAAATTATTACTGTCAGCTTCATTTGCAAATATTTGACTATGCTGTGTTTCCATTTCTTCCCGTTCCGAACTTGAATAGCTGCTACCCGCAAAGGAGTCCGCCCTCTTATAATCATAGTAGGGTTGGCCATTATGGCAACTACTAGAAACTCCTAAATTTTGATTCTCCATGGCACTTTGCCGACTATTGGAATGATAAAAGTCTTGACTACTTTCACAAAACTCATTGTCATCGTCTACGAACTGAAATTCTGGAGATCGATTTGATGTTGGCGCTGCAATCGCTATGGAGTATTCGTCAATAGTAGTAAAATTTATTATTTTCTTGCAAATAATGGTTATTACTGTTAACTGAATTTTGATTTAGGGATATGATCGCACTATCACTGACACTAAATGATCGCCTTTTATAATCACAGCAATTATTGTTGTTGTGTTCCTTACTACTCATTAGTGGAGGACTTAAAACGTCTATGCATGGAATATTGAAATTATCGTATCCATTTAAACCGTCTCCAGGTGCCGAGCTTTCTGATGGAAAATTTGGTTCACTTTTAATCACTTTCATATTTTCTGTGTTGTTGTTATTTTTATTATTTCTACGACGATGATCCCTTTGCATTTGCTGATGATAACTAATATCAAGTAAACCTTTTGGTTAGACCGGTGCACTAAAAAATAAAGTTTTGTAAAGTTTTGCAAAGAGTCTTGTCTTAGACGTTGCAGTGTTAACAAGTGAAAGTAATAAAGAAGCGATAGTGTGTAATTAGATTGCGATAATTGAAAGTACAGTGTTAGCGATAATTAGAGTTGAGTTGATTAAATGAATGTTTGTGAATTTTATATGATTAGAGTGAAATAAAGAACTTATATATTAATTATTTAATATTGTGTTTTAAACAAACGAACCAAAGGCCACGCTCGCAACAATATATTGATGACAATTCAAAAAATGCCACTTCAAGCCCCATCCTACCTTACTTTTATCAAAATTGCAATCATTTACCAAAATTTCACTGTCCAGTTTATTATTAAAAAAGAAACAACTACAAAATTACTAAATTTCCATATAAAAGAATGTAAATATTGTACTTTTAACCCCCTTTCAAATTAAGTTTCACCTACGCCTTTTGTTCTAGATTACATTTCATTACCGACTTAAACAAAAGTGCACCGATTACATGTAGACAGAGTGAGTAAATCTCCGAATTACAGAATACTAACTGTAGAGTCAAAAGTCAAAATTTCTCTAATCTCCTAATCTTCCCAGCTCTCCGCCATGCAGAATTAGAATTTCGGCCCCTCCTCTTTTCATTTCAGCTAGAAATCGAGTAGAGAAATAGACCTTAGACCTAATGTCACCATCGTTCCGTCTACACCAACAGCGCTAAAACGTCGATCAGAGGGATTTGAGGGGTTTATAAAATGATTTTTTTTCTTTTATTTTTTCTGATAATTGCCTTAAAATGGACCATCCAGAATTCAGAATCTTCAAATCCAAAATTATGATTGTTCCCGAAATATTATTAAAACTCTGTCAAAACGTAAAACGATACGGCTCCTAAAGTAATTTTACAGCTCAAGATGCTCTTGTTTATGAATGCTAAACAATTCCGCGTTATTGCTGCTCTTCATCGCTGTGGATCATAACTCCACAGGCGTTTTTTTATTTTTTTAATATAACGCGCCGAACTGTTCTCACTGCAAGCGTCTATCAATAATTCAAAAATTTTCTTAATTTAAGGAGACTCGAAGGTAGGTTGGTTATTAAGTAGTGGGACTTGGTACCTCAAAAATAATCCAACATTTTTTTAGATGAAAATGATGTCCTCTAAAGCTAAAGATTCTATCCTTGACCGGGATTTTCAGTTCAAGTCAGGGGTGTGTTTTGCTTTGCGACATCATGAGAAGAAATATGACACCCGTTTTTGGTTGAATTTTCCGTTCTTTAGAAGTCAGATCATAAAAATGATTCCCGTCAGCAGAGGAGGGCATTTCAAAAAAGGAAAAAGAATAATTTGGAAATGAAGCCCGAACTCCAGAGTGATGGCAACAGCAACTGCAGACATTATAGCCACAAAAACACAGGAAAATGAAAAAAACATGGACATTTCGGTGTTCGGTGATGATGAATTTTTGAATGACTTTCGTCAGAAGTCATTTTTTTTATATGGACCTCCATCATAGTGTGACTTCTCGTCAGAGTGAATTTTATGTGGACCTAAACGTTTAACGGGCGAAATGCCGGCTATTGAGCCACCAAATAGATCCCGGTTCGGTGGAAACTATGTAAACATTGTTGCAAGTCGATTTATGACCGAAGATGCTTTTAAAGACTTAATAATTCAGGGGAGTCTTTATCTACATAGCCACAGATAATAAATCTGGTTTTTTGGTTCCTTTAAGTTTTATGACTGAGACATTGATTTTCTCAGGATATTGTTGAGTGATGACTGATTTTTATCCCTTTGCACTTGCGCACAAAGATTTCTCTTGGAAGTACCTTCCAAGCATTAAGCCATTATATCTGTACGCACTTTCCAGAATCTCCTAAACGAAAAGTCAAAGTTTTTTCTAAGCTCAATCACTTGCTCTGCCGCATATATTAACAAGTGATGAAACTCTTTCTGTCGTCACAATCACATCTCCGCCATAAATCAATAAAATTTCCCAAAATTTATCACTTCGACTCGATTTACCTCATCTGAAAAGTGATTTTTCTAGATAAAATTCAAAGAAGCCCCCCCCCCCCCCCCCCAGCATCTTTCAGCAGCCAACCAAGAGGACGAGGCTGTTTATTTACATCTGACGGTAGCAGCGTTCCAATTAAATGGCCGCGCAGCACCCCACCGGTGGAAAATGTCTTATACTTAAGACTCCTGTCTTTGCCATCTTTCGTCTCATTTTCATTTCAGGTCTTTCACTCATTCTACAATACTCGTATATGCCATGACTGACAATTATAAAGCTGCGCGCGCAACAGTTAATTAAAATTTTCATTTCAATCCGCCATTTTTGTACTTTTTTACGTCAATGCAACGGTGCTGTTCAGGGTCATTTCTATGAAAATTCGTAGATGAGTTTTGTGCACCATTCACAGTAAATAATTTATAAACTCCTACTAATAGTAACATAGCGTCGATGCGATAGTGCTAACTTCTACTGAGATCGATTTGAACCTGGGACGTTCTGCATTTTAATGCGTGTACCTAAGTCATCTCATTTTGTAATCCATAACGTATTTAACCGTAAACGAAAGCTCATTAATTTCGACATGAGGACAAGGCAGGAACATCTGTTAGGAAAATTCTCTGTCAGAAAACTTCTGAATGGGACAGATGGTCTTGGGAGTGCCGAAGGACTTAATATCTACGACAGAGACATTGATCTCTGCTTTTGCTTTTTTCATTTTCTTAAATATCTTACAATTTTCCCACAGTTTTGATTTTTGAGATGCCACTTGTGTTTTGGCTTGTCTTGTCTTGGCCAGATGGAATTTTACTTTAATGATGACATTCTCCGGTGTGGAATGTTGAAGAATGTTCATTTTGCTAGGATTTTATTAATAAAACCAAAACTAGCAAATTCTTTCCATTAACTATCTTGAAGATGCACTCGTTGGGTCAATGAAAATGCAGCTCTTCTGTTTCAGAATTGTACTCGAACAAATTTGCTTACTAAATTTTTGTGCTACTTAGTACCTGCGTTTTGCTACTTGAATGAGCTAGGTGCAGTCAGTCTCTAGAAAAATTTGCTCAAGTCCATGTCATCTTGCAAAGATTTCAACCGAGAACGTCTTATTCGATAGATCTGATAGCTGAGGGTAGCATAGTTTGAATCAACTCAAATTTTTTATTGTGTTTCTGCTTATGGTTTGAAAACCATTTTTTAAGGACAACAATCTCTTTTGATGGAAGTCTTATCACTGAAAGTATTTTTGTTGGTTTACCAAATAACCACATTTTATAATTGACCCTATTTTAAACATTCTTGGGAATTACTGAAAGCTATTAGTATTATAAAAGCAAAAGTAAGAGACAAACTTAAGTTTTCAATAAGATTTAATTTTAATCGAAAATTGATTGATGGAACGAATTGACGATTGTGGTGAAAAAAGACGAAACCAAAGCCGACATCACAAAGCTTTCTGTGGTAATAAGACCTCTGTTTTCTCTCATTTTCGTTGGTAGTATGCCACAAGGATCTAAACTCGATCCCATTTTTTTTTTTTAATGATTCCCTTCGTCATACATGATTGCTGATGATATGCAGCAGTATATACTTCATCCTCTGACTCTCTGTTTAGTTGAAGACGCCATCTTACTCATTCAACAGAATTTTACACTAATCGAGAAATTCAGTACTATTTGTGTCTATAATTGGAGTGTAATTTACGGGCAAATTAACTTTTTCCTTTATGATAGATTAAAAAAAAAAACACAGATCAGAGATTCGAGGAAATAAGAACCCAATTTCCACTGTAAACTGATCAAATATATATATTGACATGTTTATGGATGTTACAATATGTATATACATATATATAGATCTATTCTTTAAGTTTACCGAAGCTTTTTCTGCGAATCAAACTAACTCATTGCTAACAAAATCACGGCGGTCTTAAGACTGAACTTTGGTTTTTTTAATTCTAAGTTTCTGATAATTAAAGCTGCCTACGAAATCATTGTTCCCACGTTAAGTTTTGATAAGCTTTTAACTAATTTGGTTTTTTGTGTTTACTTTGCAGGTAAGTGTGGGAATGTATAGAAAATCTAGCTTGGAAGAATGGATCAGCTTCGTATTGGAATTTTATTTATATCGAGACTGTCTGGACTTGTAATAGAATCTCTTTTTCCTGAATTAAGGTGAGGTAACGTAACTTGCATAGCTAGACCTCATATTCTTTATTTAGCAGCTCAATATTCTTTCAATCATACTCTTAATCGTTTTTCTTTAATATACATAAATATTGGTTGCCATTCCATTTTTCACCTCATTGGGCATTGGTATAAAGGAGCGGAATATCTTTGAAGAATTTGGGCCTCTTTGGAGTCTATATTTATTGCAATATGACTGACTTCTTCAAACCAAATTGTGTTGTTTCTTCGTAATTTAAGCCTAGTACTTTGCCGACCATGGTGCTCTTGCTTGTATTTCAGAAATCGTTGGAAGCTACTAGGCTAAATATTTGACACAAGTCCTTTAATTTCGCTGTGTTGAGGACAAGCCTCCTCGCTATTATTACATTTATTATGTTTCTCATGTAGACCTTTATTAGACCTGGCTTCAATTATTTTCGTAAGATTCAGTCATGTTTTTTCCAGCGCATGGAAGGGAAAATAAATATTGCCATCATACAATTCATCAAATTCTAAGCACTTCTTTGTAACTGGTTTGCTCGTCTTAATTTTCTCATACAAATCCTGCCTCAGTTCCTAAAATTTACTTTGTATAGGCCACAAAGTTATCAATGATCAAAGTCCCAATAATTTTGTAATTTATGACAAATAATTACGGATAATTAGCTCGTAACAGGCCCATGTAAGTGCTGCAGCTTTTACATGCATCAACAAGTCTCCGTACATTGGGTAATTTCAATTTTACTGCAGTTCCTTTGGCGATTTCTAAATTTATCCCGTTCCCACAGAATCTTGTGAATTGGCAAAGACAGCTCACGGCCCATCTGAAATCACTTGTAAACTAAACACGTGTTTCGAATAGAATTTGAAGGAAGCGCCTTTAGATGGGACTGGGGCTGGAGAGCAAACTTCTCTTGCTAGTTGCTAGTTTTGGCTCGTCTAGTCTTTACACATCCACGCAAACTCTGTGTATATGGCTAAGCGGGCTCTGACATTTTACGGGCGAGTTTAACAACTTTTGATACAAATGTAACATTTCAGGGATTGTTCTAAGCATAAATTGATGGAAGACATTGGATTCACGGTAAGGAGCTGCAGTCCCCCTAGTTCCATTGCTGTCAGTGGTAAATAAACATACTTTGACGAGAGACTCGACAAAATATTCACTTCGTAGCCCGCTTTATTTTCATTTTATTATTGGAAAATTGTGGGAAACTCTTTAAAGGCGATTGTTTACAAAAAAAAAAAGTACAAAAAATACAAAAGTAAAATAAAAGTCTCGTAGGTCTGGTGAAAATCAAAGGATCAGCGGGACTTTGTATATATTATCCCTGGGCCAATTCCAGACACGTGTGCTATATTACGTCTGGCCTTCTCGACTTTATAATCAATTTGAGCTGTATGCAGAAAATTTGAGAAGCGCCTCATAAAAGGGCGCTAGTGTCCTTAAAGTTTTCTAAGAATTAAAGGTTGTGCCTTATACAAGACGTGACCGATACGTAACATATGTTCTTGATTACTCTCAAGAAACGAACACCGTAAATTGTTTTGTTTTAGGTGATTTACAAAATTTTCTAATTCCTTTCTCTTACCATTGGGTTTTGTTACTTAATAGTATGAGGTACCTCCCTCTTTTTGACAATAAAAGATGTCACAGATTTGCATAAAATCTACCTTCCGTCTTATACGCCTACGATTTTTAGTTAGAGTAGCAATTATTCATCGTTTTAATGAGTTTTCTTCAAGATGAACTCTGAATAATTTTTGAAGATTGAAAAAACGGAGTGAAGATTTTGCTTGGAGCTCATATTTTTTCCATTCCTTTTTTCGATCTCCATCAACCCGACTTACTGACAAATTGATGCGAGGAAGCTGTGTCTAGAAAAAGTACAAAAATTGAACAAGCGCACATTGACTAAGAAGAAAAAGGCGAACCCTATCCGATGGAGACACAGTGCTGAGTATACTCATTTTCGAGATTTGTATTTCAAAAATATTTTAGTGTCAAAACTGACAGAAAGACAGACGGGAAGCAAATAAAACAATTTTGTGATTTGTAGTAAATACAAGTCAACCGAAGAATGGATTTTGGTTGGAGATCACTAAAAGTGAGGACTTTGCTAATGACAAAAGTTTATTATTGAAAACAGGAACAATTCGAATGATTTTGTGGATTGACACCTTTCTTGCGGGATATTGTTAAGTTTGACAATAAGAAAATGAAAAAATAATGACAAAAATCACAAAGAAAACTTTATTTAATTTTAACACGTTAATAAAGTACTGTAATACAAAATTTTATTTTTGACCACAGTTCTAGGTAAGTTGTCTGTTAGAAGGATAATCGCAATACAGCAATATAATTCACGAAGACTAGATTAGATTTTCTTTGTATTTCGAAGATGTAGGGATTGTGCATGTAAAACTGAGGCTTTTCACACTAGTCTATGATATACAACCGTTAAGGTATACATGGAACAAGCCTAAATGTGGATATGAATTATAAAATTCTGAGCTTAGGATCCACAAGAGATCTGTATATCGAGATATTCTATCTCAATCATTGATTAAGGTAAAATCCACTCTGTCGAACTGGTAAGTGTATCATATTCTGACCGTCGGAAATGTTAACAATGTATGCTAAAGAGAGAATAAGTCTCATAATAGACCTCTGAGGAACTCTTTTAGTCAGAAATACTGAATGGAAGATAATCAAGCCAATGTTCACAATTCTTATTATCTCTAGTGTGGTCGTATTATCTGTGAATCTGTAATCTTCGTAGTATATGAAGGTGCTGAATTTTGTTGGAATGCTGCTCTAAACTCGCAGAAACACATTATCACTGCGTATGCCGCGAATGACTAGGCCCGTAATAAAAATTAGCAAGATTTGTTTTAATTCCTGGCCATACTGGCTCTGGTGATAAATCAGTTACCTAAATTGTTACAAAGACATCCAACGACAAAAAATACACTCTTCTTTTAAAGCATAATTTCATACAGTAACAAGTGAAATTAATGTCACATTTATTATTAATTTATTAGCTATACGCTTAATTTAGTGGTCACTAGATGCCTGTGTATTCGCATAATAACCAAACTTCTAGAAGTTCTATAATTTTAAGTAGTTTTCGATTCAAGCCACATGTGACATGGAAAACGATCAAGTGAAGCTCAAAAATTCTTTGCAATAAAAGTACCCGAAGTCATATCCGGCCGCGTCTTAAATTTTTACTGCGCAGTTGAAAATATCTTGAACAGTTGTTGCTGAAAATAAAAAGAATTCAAACACCACAAAGATGCTCCTCCATGGGCATTAATTTTGAAATTTTAGCTACCCGTCAGTTTTGGGTCTTTTTAATTTAGTTTTTTTGTGTTTATATTTCTTTTGATGTGGGGGGATCGCAGATCACTGCAACTCAAGAAAATAAAAGAAAAGATGTTCCTGGCCAATTTTGATCTCCTCTAAACTCCATCTTATATCCGTCATTATCGTTTCTTAATAGCTGTGTTTCTTGCCTTCTCAGGGCTACATAATAAATGTATGTGAAATTCAATACGCGGATCTGTTTTAAATTAGTGCCGCCATGTTAGAATTGTTGGAATCGGACACAAAACATTTTACTCAAGATCATCTCCCCTTTCAAAGAAGGCGGGATTTTCTTGGGCATCTTAAGGAATTGTTATAAATATTGCCACTAATGATGACGATCTCAATGATGGGAATGATGGAAGATGCTATTTTTTGTTTGTATCTTAAGATCTTATTGCGTATGTCGTCGCTTTAACAAATGGCTGAAAAAATTTTCTTTTCATTCAACTCGACGCGACGTTTTGATAACTTTTTTAAAATTATTATTAATAAAATTTAATAAGTATTAATTGCATGAACGTATCTCTTTTCTCAAAGACACTTTCTTGTGTTTTTATATAATTAGTTATCACTTACGAAAAAATTGCTTGAAGATATAAATCACAACCGGATGTTGCTCTCATTTAAATGGTGCTCCTTGTCCCCTTTAAGTGCCGACTTTTCATTTAAAAATTGACTAAAAAAGAAAATTCTGGTTTTCTTTCTATTAATCCAATTAAATTTTATAAAGAACAAAAAAAAAATGTAAATAAAATGGAAAACAAAAGCATTTTAAAAAATGTCCAAACATTTTTACGAACCAGAATTAAGTGGAATTTCAAAGAACGGCAGAAAAACCGAAGATTTTTGTTCCATCCAAAAATACCCTCTAAAGACAGAAGAAAAACAAAGGAAAAAGAATTGACCCTTGTGGACCTCCTTTGAAAGACTGCGCTGAAATTGGATACCAGATACTTGAGGATAAATAAGACACATTAGAGGGTGGGTTTTACCATTTGAGAGTAGGTATAAGGGAAGGAATGAAAAAAAAATATTTTTTGTAACTTCATAGGGTTATACGTATTGATTGAATGTTAAGTGAGACTTACTTGTGCAATTAATTGAAATTTAAATATTTTACACATATTCAGAATGATACAAGAAGAACTAGAACATTATTTCATTTACCAATAGATTCGATTAGATGGTAAGAAAATTTGTGCATATAAGTGTAAATGCGTTCTTAACAAGAGTTATGAGTAGCCTTTTCTGTGATAATGTGGAATTTGATTTACATTTGTGTGTTGTAATGATGAAGGATTTCCATTCATAAAATTTTTTATATTTATTATAAGATGTTACTTTTCGAAGTCTTAAGCAGAGTTTTCAATGGCAGAGTAGAGTGGAGCCACTAGATTGTATTTTCTCTCCTTTTCTCAAGCATGCTCTCTAATATTAGTACTTCGCGCTTCTTACTAGGGTAGATTTCACAGAGTATCGTTAGATTGGAACATTTCCAAATATCACGTTGATAGTTTCGAAAGCTTTCAATATTTGTTTAGATAAACTAGTTTCTAACAAATGTCGCACTGATAATTACAAACTTTAACTAACGAAAATTGATAAATTATAACAAAAATCAAAAAATAAACATTTTTTGTATGAAATTAAAGATGCATTTAATATTTTTATGATTCACTTTTAACAAAACAAAGTCAATTTAGAATTAAAATTTTCTTATGCTCGAATTGACTTATCAATGCAATATAGATGGCAGTCGTTCATTTCGAAAATGTCCTTAATAAATTTTAATATTTTTCATAGCTCATTCTATTGTAATTATAGAAATATTCTCTGACATTTAACGCAATTTGGTTAATTAAATTATACGAATCGACTAACTGTGTTCTGTTTTGAATTATATTTCAAATGTTAACACATGATAATCTATCACATCATTTTCATATGATTTCGCAAATCCGAGTGAAGCTCACTCTCTATTGTGCATGCACGCTACTCTAGTAGAAGCTCACTCCACTCTATGGCATTCTCTGTATGGCTCAGAGTAGCGCAAAGTGGAGCTGCATGAAAGTAGGTTCAATTCTATTTGCCATTTTCGAAAGCTTACAATCTGGAATTTCAAACTACTGGCGTATAGATGGCGTGGAAAAAGCTTAATTTTGTTTTATTTATCACAACTAACATGATATCACGTTATTTCCTGATTTAATGTTTTAAATGAATGCTAATAAAAAATAAGAGGTAATTTTTGTAAACTTCACGATTTAAAAACCACAAAATTAGTTTTAGATAGTTGCGAAGCAATTTGATGGTGCCCACAGTAATCAATAGTGAGTGAAACGCAATAGACGTGCTTCTGCTTGCTCCGGTGTTTTCGTGATTTTTGGCGATATTTATCAAATTTACTGTCACTTCAATCTTCCACGTTGTGTATTTGGATACTTTTTGCTTTAGTTCCTGGTTTCTGTTGAAAATATCGGTTTTATTATATATTTTCAAAGTTTTTTTCTCTCGTTTTTCACTTAATGAGAAATTTAAAAGGCTCCCTCGATGTCGACAAAAAGTACTTAGTTACCAAAGTTGAGTGAATTTAATTAATGAAAGTTGTGGAAACTATACGGAAACTAAATAAATAATAAATTAATAAAAAATCTTTTGTTGTAGAAAAATTTACAAAATTCTGAATTCGGAAATTCATATTAGAAAGATGCTCGGAATAAGTACTTATAAAAGGTTCAATGAAAATCAACTAATTTATCCACTTTTATTTCGACAAGTGAAATATTTTTTTTCATATTCAAATTCAAAAAGATTTATTGCAGCGGTTAATCTACTACAATAAATTGTTTTAGCTCACGGCTACTGTGGCCATCTGAGCCTATCCTGTGGTCTTAGCCTAACAATTCAAATCTTATTTTAGGAGAATTATATTACATATAAAATAAATCTGAGCAAAAAAGAATTCATTTCTTATAATTATTTTAAAGTTTTTTTTTTTTTTTTTAATAGCTGGAGTTCATTTTCAATTTAATGTTTCTTAGCTTAAACAGTGAGTCTTATGTTTAAAATACCTATACCTTAAAATAATTAATATTAGTGAAGTTCCTAAATTATTTCCTAAGTATTAATAATTATTTTTCATGTAAAGCTAGTTTTACATTTGCTCACGGGTTTCCGTACGACCATTATATACAACTATTATACTTTACTTGTTCAGTGGCCACTGGTCGTAATCCGTTTGGGGTTTGTCAGTCCTATGACGTTTCGTCTGTTTGAAGTACCCAGTGGCACCTGTCGAAGTGTCCATGTCGTATCTTAATGTGTTCAGCATGTTTCATTTTTAGAGTGCCGTACTCCCTGTATTGTCCTGAAGATAACGTTTGAGGGTGGGAAGAAGGAGCTTAGCATTTTCTTTGTCATACGTCAGTAGGTCTATTGGATCTTTATCTGTGCCCGCAGCCCTCAGCCTCCGTAGAAAATCTCCGCACTCCAGCATGAGGTGTCTAGCCGTCAGTACTGTGTTACATGGTCCACAGCTTGGCGGCTCCTCCCTCCTGAAAAGGTGAATCTTCAGGTCCAAGAGGTGCCCCAGCCTAGTCCTAGCCATGGATATTATCGACTGCTTCGGTATGTCGGGCATTAGAGGTGGTCTGCTAGTAGTATGATGTCTAGCTAAGAAAGATGGATCCTCACTCAAACGTAGTTGGGCTATGGATTCCTATGTGGCTTTGCAGAATGCTTTTGCTGCCAGATATGATGGCGGAATAATCTTCTGTGCACCCGGCAACCTGACGTTCTTTGCCAACCAGTCTGCCCTTTCGTTGCCCGGAATTCCACTGTGCGCTGGACACCAGGCAAGCCAGATCGGTCTGTTCTGTATTTTCTGTCTGATATTAACCGCCAACGGGTCCTTTTTTCTTACATTAGCAATTGCCTTTAGAGCAGAGAGACTGTCTGAGAAAATCGCCGTTGTACCTTCCTGATTGGAGGCCCACCTAACCGCCTCCCAGACAGCCAAAATCTCCGCCGTAAAGACATTCGACATTCGATTGGCAGTAGTCTCTGAATGGTATGTTCGTCTCTGTTTATGTTGTTGTCCGTGACAGCTGAAGCCACCACGTGCTCCGTCTTTGAGGCGTCCGTGTAAAGGACCCTGTTGGCGCTGAGCTGGTGCAATTCTTCTTGTGAAGCAACCTTTTGCTGTTGTCGTCCAGTGTCTTTTTGTACTTTTGCTCGTTTGTAATTATCTGTACTTATTCTCCACGGGGGAATGTTGGGGGCCGGATTAAGCTCATGGGGGTTGAAAGGGGTTTGTTTAATTTCGGTGGGAGTAAGATCTACCACCTTCCGCAATGCCGAGCCAGTTCTGCGAAACTGCAGCTGTGTGGAATATAGTAGGTCCAAAATGTATGAACGGAGCGGAGCACTGAAGTCATGGATGCTCCTGCAAACCAAATTGTTTGCAAGAGCTTCTCTTCTGCTGATGAAAGTTGGAAAACCTGCTTCTACTAGTAGGCTGGTAATGGGAGTGGTACGGAGCGCGCCGATGGCAATACGCGCCGAGTTGTTGAGCGATACTTGAATGGCAGCTTGTTCTTTTTTTTGGAAGGAAACCGTATATTGTAATGCCGTAGCCTGCTTTACCCATGACCAATTGCCTGGCTATGAGAGTAGCTGTCGATAAAGGCGGTCCATTTTTTCTCTTGCAGAGAAATTGCATGAGATCCCCAACCTATTCTATCAAATATACGCAGATAACATCATCTGTCATGCCTCGGGCGAAACACCTCTTGTCACCACGTGTCACCCCCGGGTAAACTCACACGACTTGATCAGTCAATTTTTTTCTAAATATTTAAATAATATTTGGCCGTCGGTATGTTGCTAGTTCTCCTTCTTGATTTTTCTTATTTATGTTCTCAAAACAGGTGTTGTAATTTGTACACTTTGCAGAATTTTTGAATTATGTAATCACCTTATATGCAAAATGCCAAAAAGATGAATATTTTCAAATAAAAAGGTCTGTGAAGGCGTGCCAACTTTAATGCCCAGGGATTAAACGGCCACTTGAATTTTTATAGCCCTCCCAGGAGCACAATACTTCTCTAAAGTGGGAAATTTCTTATTACCTCAGTTCGTAATTAACATAGAGGATAAACTATATACTCAGGTAACAAGAAAAGTGTTTTTGTGTGTGTGTGTATATACTGTAAATCTTTATTAAAACTTATAAAATATTTATGGCCTGGACTTGTTAATTCCTTTCAATAATGCCTAACAGTAGATGGATTTTCCATTTGAATTGGGAAAACACATCATTTATGCTTTTATTGTGGGGAATCTATACAGTGTGTTTCCTGTTTTGTTCTTACAAATCAAGGTTATCTGCACAACTAACTTACATAAATAAGTTACGTTGGATGTTGTGATGTGATTTGCTCCTTTGACGGTGCCAATTTGTCTAGACATTCTTAAGAAAAAATGGAAAAAAACGCAGAAAGTGTTACATTTTGGGTACAGAGTGGAATGGGTCATTTTAAAGCGAAGCTTTTGGGCTTCTTAAATCCAATATGAAAACTTGGTGTTGATGACGTGCTTTTGATAGAAAAAAAGTAGTTAAAAAAACACCGAGTTAAAGTTCCGAAATTTGTATTTTATTGAGCCATAACTTCAAAACGGAGAGGAGGAGGGGACAAATTTAATACCATTGGAAAGGTCCAACTATTATCAATTTAACAAATTATAAATCATCATCATAAGATGTCACTTTCAGGAGGTACAGGGTGGTCTCTAAAAACATACCCAAATATCTTAAAGTCCCCATTATCTCGGAAACCGTTAGGATTTCCCTCCACCACTTATGCAATTTTTTGCTTGTCTGAGCATGACTTATCCATAGCCTTCAGGTGCAAGACCACATACAAAGCACCCTGTATAAAAACATTTTTTTATTTGTAGGTAGTAATAGATCTAATTTGGTGAAACTTTCTTGATTTTTTAATCCTTGATTGATCCCGTTAAGATTTCAAGTTAAAATTGTAACATGTTTTAGTGGATAGTATAAGGTAAATAAAATCAAAAGTATGTCTTCCAGGGCATTCGAGGATAAAGGATAAAATCCTTATTCTTAATGTTCTTTTCGCCATATATTTTTAAAAAGATGCTATTTTTTTTTAGATAACTTGAAATCCTGTCATTCCAATGAATCATACTTCACTGTCCTACCATGAATAGAAGAATATACAGGGTGATTCAGATTAAGATATCATCTGGTATACCACGCGATTCCTTGAGGTAAGTTGATCAAAATATTGTTCCATATAGCTTGCAATGGCCGATAGGTTCAAGATATCTGAAACTAGCTAGTACTCATCAAATTAAAGAAAATTAAAATCGACGAAGTCAAAAAAAGTTCCTGATAAAAATTAGGACAAGTTGACAGTGCTTTCTCGTTCATTTTTTTCCGCCATAAGCGACTTTATAAAGATAGTTGGAGGATGTTACAACTTAAATGTTATATAGTTAAGGCAAACTATAAATTAGGATACCGAACGAAGAACGGTTTTTACATTCAAATCAGATTCAATAAATCATAAGAAAATTTTTATACAAGCGTAATATTTGTAATACCTTTGTTGACAGTTGCATAATTTCCTAAACCTGTTTATAAAACATTAATTGGACAACTTCGTATTGAGTTAAATGCTACGCAGCTTAAGTTGAGTTTCTTTCGGGGTATACTATGAAAATCATGTGTGGCAGATAATTCCTTGTGTATACACAAAATTCATTATAATGAACATATTGAAAATGAGCCAAGATATGCAATTTATATGATTAGACCAATTATGTAAGGTGACTGGTATAATTTGTTGAATCGGTGCCCCTTATTGGGGTAAAGGAGGACGGTAAAAAACCCAAGTCCCGCGTTAATGACTAATATCTTTTTATTTTTATTCTATTCTATTCTATCTCAGATTATAAGTATAAATGAGTGTATAACTGCCGCATAATTAAAACTGGCAAAATCTATGGCTAAAACTAAGATATTGCCGTTTTTTTTTGTAGAGGCGATTATTTTGTTTTATACCCAAAATGTGAACTTAAAATAATTAGAATATCAGTATAGTAACCTAGTCTAGCAGAAGTTGCAATGCGTCACTCTCTTTTTCTTTTTTTCATAACAAGTATGGAGCTGAACCCGGGGTGTTTTTCATGGATCTTGGCTAATTTACTTTATAATTAGTTCTTGCAGTTTTTACAACTTCATAAGATAACGCGTTTCAAAACAGACACACCGTAAGAATCCAAATTCGACCAAATACTAACTCAACGAAGTCAACATGGCTATCTAAAACTCAAGATCAATTTTTGTATAGATTTATATTTCAACAACGTTAAGAGTGACTTTAAAATGAAATTATCATTGGTGATAAAAGATAAAAGATACTTAAAGGAAGTATTTTCAGAAATTATGTTTTTGTCGAATGACTGAATGTGAAAACTCTTAAAATATTTTTAAATTTATTTATACCAAAATTCTTATTTCTTTTCTTTTTATGTTTTACCTGCCCATAATGCCGCCAATTGGCGCAAGTTGACAATAAAATTTATACATCAAAAAGATTTTCGCCATCGTTTCATATATTAATGTTAATTTCAAACAAAAGCGACACTTAAAATGTCATTTTTCCCATAGAACCGACATAAACATTTGACATCTGTCACACATTTTTTCAACGCTTTGTGTAAACAACTGTTATAAGTTGTCGAAAGTAGACTTTGACATTAATAGTTTCTGATTTATGCCATTTGCTTATGATACAAAAATGTCACCGTAAGTCAAATTATTAAATTCGTTATTGATAATAAAAAATTCAAAAAAATATTCAACATCAACTGTCCAACTTACCTAGTTGCTAATTTTAACGTTTGTATTTTGCTTAACTTATCACTCGGCAGGGTTGGAATGATTTTTCTGAGAGCAGTGAATGCCTCATTTAAACTTTGTGTCCGTTGTCGTTCCCGTACATTGGCCATAACTCGTTGTGAATGCAAGTCTTGAAGATTTGCTTCTTTAAGCGTTTTCCGTCGTGTTCGTCCTTTTGCTTTATGTGGACGTCCATTACATTCGGCCGCCACTAAATTATTACTGTCAGCTTCATTTGCAAATATTTGACTATGCTGTGTTTCCATTTCTTCCCGTTCCGAACTTGAATAGCTACTACCCGCAAAGGAGTCCGCCCTCTTATAATCATAGTAGGGTTGGCCATTATGGCAACTACTAGAAACTCCTAAATTTTGATTCTCCATGGCACTTTGTCGACTATTGGAATGATAAAAGTCTTGACTACTTTCACAAAACTCATTGTCATCGTCTACGAATTGAAATTCTGGAGATCGATTTGAAGTTGGCGCTGCAATCGTTCTGGAATATTCGTCAATAGTAGATGGCGGATATTCATGGTAAAATTTATTATTTTCTTGCAAATAATGGTTAGTACTGTTAACTGAATTTTGATTTAGGGATATGATCGCACTATCACTGACACTAAATGATCGCCTTTTATAATCACAGCAATTATTGTTGTTGTGTTCCTTACTACTCATTAGTGGAGGACTTAAAACGTCTATGCATGGAATATTGAAATTATCGTATCCATTTAAACCGTCTCTAGGTGCCGAGCTTTCTGATGGAAAGTTTGGTTCACTTTTAATCACTTTCATATTGTCTGAGTTGTTGTTGCTTTTGTTATTTCTACGATGATGATCACTTTCCATTTGCTGGTGATAACTAATATCAAGTAACACTTTTGGTGAGACCGGTGCACTACACATGATATTTAATGTACAACACAATTTGTTTAATAAATATTTTCAAATCATTATAAAGAGATGATTTGGACAATCCTTAAACTCCTAGTCAATTTCTAAACACTAAATTCGCTGTCTCACTACTCCTCGCGTATCCCGAAAAATACTAACCCTCTAGTGAGTGATCTTTAAGCATCTTCTTCTCATTATCTGGATTGCGCTTGTGTCATCTCATTATACTTCGCATGTGTTGCTACTACTACTGAGATGGTGTATACTAAAATTAGAAAGAGACAACCCTTAGGCGATTCACTAGATTGATCTTGATGTGTGAGTGATCGTTTTATGGATTTGGGAATATTTAGTATGAGACTGCTGCCTATATTCGAATTGGTTATCTTTCACACGATTTTAGCCAATGAGAATGCAGAGAATTTTATTGCTGTCAGGGTATTCAGAGTTTTCCGGGATTCGTCATATAAACGAATATTATCGTCTGGGACTGGTTTGTGTGTTGTAAATGTGTGAGTTCGGTTGGTGTAGCCAAATGTGATTTATGGTTGGGAATGGTTCTGATTAATTTGCGACTGTTATTGGTAGACGCCTTCTTTTTTTTTGCAGTTTGTGCGATCAATAGATATTGTATTCTAAAATGAAGTACTCAAGTAATCTGAAGTTTGGTAATATTTTTCGCCTTTAATTATCTTGTACGTGAGATGATTATATTTATTATAATTTATTCTTTGAATTTTAGAAGAATTAGAGGTAATATTAATACGAAAGTGCTTAAGCCTTATAACTTGAGTATGAAAATTCAAAAAATAAGATTTTGCAGCTGTTTCCTTTTTTTCAGTTTTTTGTTTTTTTTTTAAGAGAGATTTACAATTTTCTATGACCTACCTACCTATCAAAATCAGCTAGAGCTCTCTAAAACTCCCCTTTCGAACGAAAAAAGAAAATTTAACTGTTTTTCTCAAGGAAAAATGTTGAAAATGAATAAGAAAATGTCTTCTTGTAAACTTTTAAGTTTATTTGGAAATATTACCAGGGATTTGTTTCCTTTTTCTATGAGCAAACGGGTTAAGGAAACACTAAACAATAAAAAATTGGGTGCAAATATAACTCCAATCGGTCCTGAATAACGTCTATTCTATCGGATACGTCTATTTTTATCCGATCGTATCAACACATTTGATACATTAAATGAATTCGAAAAATCTTTTTGAGATATTTTATTCCAACTAGGTAATCGTAATGGTTTAAATAAACAGGAATCATTGTATTGGATCGAAACGAAAACAAAACATAAATAAATGTTAGGTAATTGGAACTTTTCCGTTCGGTTTATTTAAAATATCCGATAGTACCTAAAACCAAACAATAATAATTCAATGAAACTAGCCCTTTTCCCCAAGATCTCTCGTCCTGTTGATAAAAGTCTAGATTTATCCGACAAGCGGAGTTTTTAAATAAAATTTATGCCAATATCATTAACCCCTTTGCACTCCGTTGTCGCCGCTACGGCGACATAGTAAGATAAGCTACTACTCCGTTGTAGCCGCAGCGGCGACATCTAAAAGAAACATTTTTTTTATTTAAATATATATATATTTTTTTACCATTATTTGTGGTTGTGTTCATCTCGATGTCATGTCGCACATCTTTTAATGGTGTTGGGTTTTAGGAGAGGGGCTCGCATCCAGCGGGGCAAGAGGGCAAAGTTTCAACTTCTTTTGCTTATAACTCCTTATCGAAAACGCGCACAGAGCTCATTAGGGACTCAACTGAAACCTACCATCGGGGGCTACAAGTGGTCGCTAAGGGGTGGTTAGGGCGGTGTCGCTGGTAGGCGAGGGGGTAGAATGGACGGAGCCTAAATCTCAATTTTTCGTCCTATACATGTACAAAAATGTTTGCAGGTGTAATCTCCGAAGACACTTACCTGATTTCAAAGCGGTTTTTAGACATATGCCTAGAAGGACAAGCAGAGTACTATGTTTTTTGATTTTTTTGGAGGCGGAGGGGAACGGTTGGGGTATTTAGTTTTACGCTAATAACTCAGTCATGTCAGCTCGGACCATAGCGGTGTGGGTACTCAAAATCGATATAAAAACATATTATAATTTGTACTAGATTTTCCGAAAACGTACTAGAATAACTATTTACCCCTCTGTAGGGAGCTCAGTATACTTTCTAAACATTTTCTAAACCCGCCATAATTCTTTGTTTTCAATTCTTCTTCGATCTCCATACCCACTTTTTTTAATACGTTACTTTTTTTCCTAAATTATGTACTAGATTTTTTCACGGTAAATCACCTATAACCTGGTAGGGTTAAGTCCGATTGGAAAATCGATTCCACTGTTCATCTCAACTTCGTGCTAGCTGCAATTCGCTGAAGATTTTTTTTTACAGGGGATACTTTAATGGTGCGGGGTAGGTACCCCCGGAGGGTGTTCTTCCAATTTGGCATATCGCATATCAAATTCAAGGTCTCACTGAGTACTGTCGAGTGGGTTTATTTTTTTCCAATTAAAAAAACTTCATCGAGACGTTTTTCCGCCTAAGAACCCATTTTCATCCCCAGTACCTACGTTTCGCATATATTTGATCAATTCTTTCTTTGAACGGCATTATTGCCCGCTGTGAACAAATTTTTCATGGGAAGTTTTTTCAACGACGACCATTTTTCTCATACAAACGTTGAGCCCAGTAAATTTTCCAGGACAAACTTGAAATCAGGTCGAGGCATCGTTGAATTTATTTTGGATCGAGGTATTGTTGTCTGCCTCGAATATGCATAAAATTTGTAAAGAGAAAATATCTAGCAAATTTTTCACTCAAAAAATAATCAAAAGTAATTTTGGAAATCTTAGTATATTTAACTGAATTATGGGGTGGAGATGGATTTATACACTTATACACACTTAAATAGAATAGAATAGAGTTTTTTAGGGCCCGAGAAAATTCCAGATGTTTACTGGGCGGGAAGGGAGGACTAAATTTGACTAATCTAAGTAATTTTTTTTTAATGCAGTTTGAGTTACCCACATGCCTATGTGGCGAGCCGAAATGGCTTAGTTAAAGCGGCGAGAGTAAAATGGCCGTTATTTCCTCCATCCCCGATCGAAAAACCAAGTATATAATCGACGCAGGATGTAAAATTAGGAAACCCTTTTCAGTCAAACTATAGCGGTTTCTTTTTGAGGGAGCTTCAGGGTTTTCCATTTTTACATATGTATGGTGGAAAAAATCGTGATCCCGACACAGCCGTAGACTCCGCCCCCTTCCCATCGAGGACTTGAAATTCATACCAATCATAGCTCCCGCTAGGAACTTTCATTTAAGACCTCAAACTTTGAGCTACACCACTTCCTTCATGAACTATAAGCATTTGAAGTTGAAACTTTGCCGCCTCGCCACTCTGAGAGCTTACGCCAACCGATAAAATGAATAGGGGGAAAGAAGCGCGCAAGCCAGAAGTATGTAAATACCAAGTTTGATAAAAGTGTTTTTTCGAAATTATCCTTTCCATTTTCGAAATCCGAAATCGAAAGTACCCTATGGAACAATAAATTAAGTTGTGAATCCAATTACATAAGAATCATAGTTTGTCGGTTAAAAAGCGTAGGAGGAGATACCTATCTACGAAAAGATGAAGTGGGTTGGGGTGAAAAAATAGCTTTATTTTAATCTCGTGTTTGCGAAGAGCCGCTACGTCGACGAAATTTGCCACCCAAACAAAAAACGTTCACAACAGACCGCTAATGCATTCGCAAGAATGCAATAAATTCAATAGATTTAAGTCTTTTAGACGAGAAATCTTCTTCGTATAATTTCTACTTGACTTATCCATGTGCCGCCAGTCAAACAGGGGGAACAATCACCCAATTTGAAAAGTGCAATGAGAAATCTTGCCACCATATAATTCACACTTACTTTTTATAAAAAGTATTTATATGGGCAATTGGTGTGACCTCCATCATTGAACTTCTATGGTAGGCGATCAGAGATAACCATACCGATGAGACCTCTCTGATCGCTGGGTCGAAAAGTTCAATCATTTTTTTTGCACTTAAATGCATTATTATTGAAATTATTTTCAATAAATTGCAGTCTGTTAGACGAGAAATCTTCTTCGTATAACTCGCAAGAAAGAATATTTATATATATATATACATATATCTATGCAAAATTAAGGAAGGGGGTGTATATGACCCAAGTCCCAAAAAATCCTTTTTTAACAGTAAAAACGTCTGTATGAAGTTTACAGGATCAAAAAAAAGAACATCCACTCGATTACACTCTTTTCCCTCTTTAATTTGATAAAACCAAAACCCCTAGAAAAAATTTTCTTCATCTTTCTTCTTCTACCGAATACCACAAATTCAACTAAAAAGCGCTACCGGCCATCGCACGTAAAGTTATTTTTTTTTTATGAATTTTTAAATTCACCAAATACCGTAATATCCCGAAGTACTATTATTAGCAATATTTATTTTCGTTCAGTGCTGCTTTATTTTTTTGTAAAAGATATAAAGCATTATGCTTCATTCAGAATTTATATCAGAAAAATCGGTTACTTCATTCTCGAGATATGAATTTTTGAAAATGACGTTACATTGTAAAATCACGTAGTTTCTAACCTCTCTAGCGGGGAGGTGGGGCATGATAAGGGGAAACAAAAAATACGTGTCAGATCTTTTGGTATCCTATACAAACTGTAAAAGTTTCATCCAAATTTGGCGTTATAAGCTCACATTCAACACATACAAAAGCTCGACGACATACGGACGATTATATTCCGGAGGAACTGGTAGCCCATAGTAAAAATGGTTCGGAGTTGCTGATAGGTCATACATATTAAAAATTGTTCGGAGTGCAAAGGATATTTGAATGCATTCGGATTTAATTGTAAATCACACCATTTAACTGTGGATTATCTCAAACTAGAAACATAAATTTATTTAATGAAATGCACAATTAATGAAACTTCTTTGAATATTTCGTTCACCATTTTTTTTTCAAGTTAAATTTAAAAACGTGCCTTAACCTTGTTTATTTCGATTGCCGAACTTAACCTTATATCTAACGATGCTTGCCTACTGTGGGAAATTCCTGGGTTATTCCATGTTACCCACTTTATATTTTACTATAGTTATTCATTGTCGGCTATGATCCTCAAACAAAAGTTTATTGAATGACTCAAGAAGGTACTTAAAACTACAGAGTCGCTTAATGCCTTTACAGAGGTACAACTTAGCATTTTACAATCTGTGAACGTAGTCATAACGGCTTTGTGGGAGATGTAATTAGTGAAAGAAGGTTTAAGATTATTCTACAAATAAAATAGTCTTAATTGAAGGACATGAAAATATATTTTACTTTTTACCTACTTAATTTTAGATTATTATTGATAGCTAGAGAGATGAGTGCAATAATGGGTCCGGTGTTGTCCATGTATGAATCAAGGCTTTTTTAGTACTATTATACTCGGCTCTAAAAATTATTCCTTTAAATTAAGTGTCCTTATCAATCGTGGATGGCGGTCAAGGGCATCAGATTTGAAAATTATAAAAATTCAAAAACGCGATGTCCATGGCAGAAATGGTTACATTACATTTGGACGACCAAAAGGTGATTGCAAACCAATAGCTTCTCTTATTCGACTTCGAAGTGTACATCAGATGTCATTCAAATAGGAGGATATTTTGGATATCTTTCAATTGTCGAATTGAATACTGAAAAGGTAAAGAATTAATAAATCCTTGAAAGGTAAAAAAAATTCCGGAGTTAGATCATCAGAGTCAGGTGACGTGTGTCATCTTAAATTACAAATCTTCTGGATTGAGATCTTATTCCAAGATTTCCGTCATCTTATTATATAAAAATCCAGTGTCAGTTTGTACACGCTAATCTCCGAAACCGCCCAACCGATTTCAATGACATTTTGTGAATAGTATATTTAGTTGATTCCAGCTTGAGAGATAGGATAGTTTTGGATACGATAGATGGCGCTGTTGTCGAGACGTGAAAAATTGCCTAACAACGCATAGATGTGGAAAGCTGAAAATTTGTACACGGCGTTTGCATAAAAATTGAAAATACATGTTCAAAAATGGACTAAATCGGGCATCTCCTTGGTAGGGTTGCCATACAAATATTTCGTTTTTGTGGCCATGCCCTTTAACTCGTACACGTCTATATATTTCTTTTTTACTACTTTCGACACTCTCGTCGACCCGCTTTCCGTCATCACAGCGAGCTGAAATTTGGCACACAGGTTCATGTCGCGTGACAATTGAATCTATCAAAGCTTGAACCGGAAATTTCCATGGAAAACCCGGAAAATCGGGAAAAATCATTTGAAAATTTGGTACAAATTTGAGTAGTGATAAGTGAAAAATGCAGAGTTTTCCGATTTTTCCGAAAAAAATTTCCAGAATTTCCCGACTTTTCCGGAAAATTTTCCGGTAAATTTTTTTTTCTAAATTATGCAGGATCAAGTTCCCTATCAACTGGCATCAGTACTTTCTCTTCAACAATCATGAAAACTTGCATGGAAAATCGGGAAAATTCATGTTATATGGGATCAAGTTGGATTACAGCTCAAAAGCGCTGTTTAAAACGTCATTTGAATTTCAGAAAACCGTTGCAATATGTACTTCAACGATTTGATACTCGAAAATTCTATGTTTTCGGATCGGCACCAAACATGACTTAAAAATTGTTTTAAAATATCTCCATGCAGCACGTAATAACAATTTAGATAACGTGAAATAGGCAGAAAATAAAATAAGTAAAAAACGAGTTTTCAAACAAAGCTGAGGCCAAGCCGCATGAAAAAGTAGAAAATAAACTTTTCTTCACACACAGAGGTGGACTCAGATTTTATTCGCTGACAATCACCGATATATTTCAGTATGATATATCAGAGGTGATTTGATTCATGAAGAGAAAGAATATTCAAGAGAAATGTCCCAATCAAAAAATCTGAGTCCACCTCTGTGTGTGGAGAAAAGTTTATTTTCTACTTTTTCATGCGGCTTGGCCTCAGCTTTGTTTGAAAACTCGTTTTTTACTTATTTTTTTAGTATATATTTGGACACTGTCTGACAACGAGTGCACGTAGAGAGCTTAAAGTTGGTACGCGGTCATAGCAAGAGAAACAAAATTTAAAAAGTAGACTAAATCGGGCAACCCCTTCTTGGTGTTGCCATACAACATTTTGGTTTTTCACTATTTATTTGGAAACTGTCCGAGAGCGCGTTGACGTGAATAGCTCAATTTGTATGAACGGAATTTAAAAAAAAAAATCTTAATTAAAGTTCCAAAATAGGACAAATCGGGAAACAACGGTAAATAAAATTTTACAAATAGACTAAATCGGGTTGCCATGCAAAACATTGGCTTTGCACTATATACTTGGAAGCTGCCTGAGAAGGCGTCGAGGTGAAGAGTTTCTATTTTGTACACGGCGTTTTCATAAAAATTGCAAATAAAGGCTCAAAAGTGGAGCAAATCGGGCAACCCTTTCTTAGTGTTGCTATACAAAACTTTAGTTTTGCACTATATATTTGGACACTGCCTACCGCGTCGACGTAGAGAGCTGAAATGTTGTACATAGGAATTTTTTAAAAAAAGGGAAAATGGGACAAATGGGACCTTCGTAGGGTTGCCATACAAAAATTTCGTGTTTTACTAAATATTTGGGCACTGCTTGAGAACACTTTGCCGTAGAGATCAACACTCTCCCACACATATGAATGTATGCACGCACACACGCCCGCTCGCAGCCAGGCACCCGAGCGAAACCCCCACCCCACCCCATGCATCTAGGTATCTATGTTATTGCCGGGCATCGCCGACGGGCTCCTTCTATAGTATAATAAATTAATTCCTCATTCACCGTTTTCTCCAGATATTATCACCTCCGACTACTATCTGCTGCCAAAGTAAAAACAAAGTATTTGGCAGGCTTGCTGTCTCTAAGAACTTAATCTGGCAGAGATAAAATATTGAAATGAAATTCGCTGATTCCACAATCGCATTTTATTGAGTAAAGAGTCATGCAATATTTTTACAAATAGAACTATCTGTAATCCGATAAAAATATTTGTAATAAGATAACTGTACTTTTTGCTAGTTTTACTAATATGTAAAATTAAAATTTAATTATTATTTATTTATTAATTGATAAAAGGAAAAATTAATGAATTTTGAGTCAAGAAATATAGCAGTTTTTATGATACATAAAAAAATTCCACTTGCGAGATCCCTACACAATTTTTATGATCGTGTTACATGCACCGCTACAGTTACCGACCCAAGCAGAGATAGTTTTATTAGATTTCCCTCGACAGTAGCAAGATTCTCATCCGTCTAACAGCAACTGGACCCCATCTGAAGTTTTCATAAAAACAACAGTAACCCTCTCGTCACCCATTGACTTGCATATGATACTCTGCGCACCCGTTCAAGGAAATCTGGAGTGTCGATCGCCGATCATGTCTCCTTCCAAGAGTAATGAAAATTTATGGAAGATCGGAAAATTTATGGGTTACTCCGCAGCCAGTTGAATTTTTTTCGCGTTTCATGTGATCATTTTCCAAGTTTGTCTCATGTAAACTATGGAGATATGGATTTTTTTAATACATGTTCCTTCTTATGGAGGGTCTTGGGGAGTGAACACCTGTAACATACATGTTAAGTGCTTCAAGTGTATCCTAGCTAAAGGCTGAGGATCTACTTTTAATTAGGTCGCGGCAGTAGGATTAGTGCTCCTTGTGTGCGCATCTAACTTACTTTTTGTGTTGTTCAAGTGAATGTTTCCTTCTTAAATTGGAAGAAAGGGCTATTTTTAGAAAGTCTCCTTGATTTAGAGACTTAGGTCGGATTTCCATCATTTACAGAGTGGTTTCTTTCTTTGGTCGAGGGAGATCTCTTGCGGCAGATCATTTTTCACACATGCCAATGCAACGCCTGAAAGATTTATGATTGTGTTTAATGGTTAGCCTTGATGATGAGTTATTTCTTTAATTGGACTCCACTTGAAAGAGTTACTGGGGAGAAATTGATAAATATTTGAAGGTTTGAAGGTTGAAGGTTTTCTAACGGAAAAATTATTGAAATTACTTAAAAACGAAGTGTCGGTATCTGAATTATTAGGATTTTCCATCCATATCTCCGAAGCGACGTGAATTTATACTTTTTGAACTTTATTCTGGATCTCATTTGCAAATATCCTCATTTGTCTGTTTATAGCAGTAAGTGATTTCATAGCTATATAAAAGTTGGATGTGATGTTAGATAGCTTGACCAATTCATGTTGCACCTTATATTTGTTATAAAATAAATAAATATAATAATAGAAGCAATGGAAAAATGTTATTGTTACTCGAAAAAGTTCACTTTCCATGGAAACTGTACTGCCACGTAATTTACTCATGTAAAGCAAACTAAAATGTAGGCAATTGCTGAGAAGCCTTGGTAGGTTGAGTTTTTAAAAATGGCGAAATGAATATAATCCAGCGCGGATTTACATAAAGTAATAACTTCATGTAATAACAGTGCGTTTGGGATACTTCTTCCAAAAAAATATGCCAATTCTCTTCTATTTCCGATCCATTCGTATTATTCCAGTCAAGAAATAATCTTTAAAACAGAAAAACATCAGAATGCTAGAGGTCATTTGGCTACAGTTTGTGATCTAGAGTCACACTGATAAGCGTGTTTGATCGGGATAATATCTGAGATAAAGTTGTCGTCAGTGAGATTACATGATTTGGTTATGTTTATATCTTCCAATTCCAATCACTCTTATTACGGACCACTTTTATGGCTGTTTTATTGGCTGTTCAACAGGTAATTTACTAATATTCCTTACCCGGGGGTTACACCTGCAAGTGCAGCTTGCATGCAAGCCTCCCTTCCAACACGATTTTAAACTTGACAGCGGAAGGCAGTTCGGTAGATGTCTTATCAGCTTGCATGCAAGATCATTTAAAAAATTGCATTGAGACGTAGAGTCTTGTGTATATTGTAAAATAATAGCAATAAAGGAAGTATCAGAGTGATAAGAGCCCAAGAAAAAAGGAAGAGGAAGGTGTTGGTAAAGTATGTAACGCAAATGATCACAGAAAATTTCATTTTCCCGGAATAAATTTATGAATTTCTCTCAAGCATTTCTTTTCCGCCATTTTGAAAACTATATAAATGTCAAATTACTATCTCCCAGCTGCCATGAATTTTCATCATGCAAGTTCGCTGAAAGTTGTATGGCAGTTGGATTACACGTGCAAGAAGTATGGCAGTGCAAGTTGCATGCAAGCTGTACTTGCAGGTGTAACCCCCGGGTTACATAATTTTGGAATCAGTGTCTTCAAAATTTTAAAGAATCTGAAATCTTTGTATTTTAACAAACTCTGCCAACGCGGTAATTTTTTTTTCTTCAAAATATGGTGATTAGGTCTAGACACGTGCCTCCCAAAATGATGAATGATAAATTGAAGCTGCATATGAGAGCTATGCAATCAACGCCGGTGCACTTCAAGGTTCAGTTTTGCCTTCTATTTTATTTTCAGTTTTATTAATGATCTTTTAGCTTTTATTTTTAATCCTATTAACAATTTTACAGATGCAAGCACATACTTTTAATGAGAATATATTTTGGGTAGGCGCTAGATGCGTTGCTACGCCAAGGGCCCTGGAGCACTGGAGAAACATCGGATATCTATCATCCTATGGAAGTTTCTACCCTGATTGCTTGTAGAATTATTTTTGCTTTTCCCCCAACCCACATATCATTGAAATCAAATTCGATCGCAACGTGACATTTCGTGAATACTTTGTAAGTAGAACAGTGCAGGTGTGGAATCATTTACTATCTTCTGATTTCCTCTAGTTAGAGTCATAGATGTTTAAGCAAGTCATTTTCAACCGGAGTTTAATAATATTGACTGCAAAAAGTGAAGCCAGCAGAAAATATGGTTTTTATGTTGCCAGCGATTAGTGCTGCCATAGAGTAAGACAAATGTTTACACATAAAACAGGAAATTATGAAAAAATGAGAAAATAAAAAAATGAAAAAATTGAAAAAATGAAAAAATTATGAAAAAATTAAACAAATTACAATCCAATAACGGAAGACAAAAACACGAAAACCATTAATATAGACAGCAGATAAAACAAGCTGGATCAGCAAACAATTACCTATAAAGAAAGAAATATAGAAAAATAGAAACTAGCAAATAAACTCTATGAGCAGCAATCAAACTTGAAAGTAAGTGAAGTTGCACACAGAATAGGCAACCCGCACACCTCAGGTTAAAACAAAACAATTGTGAAAAACATATGGTCAGACATGTCAGCACAGTTAGCCTAATTTATACATAAGAACAAAATATATAAGCAAAAATAAAATCAAGCTTATCGAAGACAGAAATAATTATCCAACCCAAATAACTGGGTAACATCATAAGCAAAAACAACTTGAATAAATGACAAACGCTAAGGTTCATGAAAATTCTGCGAACTGCATGGTTAGACATGACAACACACAACACGGAATTCACACGGAAATAAATGCAAGAAAAATTATAAAATAAGCAGGAATAAAACATAAAATAAAAATAAATAAAAAAGAATATATAAAAAATTGAAAAAGGTAATAAGCCAAGCTGAATAATATAGAATAACTGAAGGCAATAATACGTGAAAAAACAAGCACATTAATGGATGCAAAAAAAATGATGCTGAACGCATGCTTAGACATTGCAGCATGGCAAAATATACATAAAAAATACACGATAGAATTTAGCAGGAGATATAGATAAAACAAAATTAAGTAAAAAAGCATAAGAATAGGGCAACCGAGAAAAAAAATAGAATTATCACAACCAAAAATGACTTAGATGTAGGATCTGCAGATATCGGAAAATACATTCAAGTGGATTTACGGACATTAGCACGCAATATGAATAATTAAACAGGTTCATATAATATTCTCACTATCAATTTAATATTTAATATCAGCCAGGGATAAGAACTGGAATAATGACTAGAATAATATATATCTATATATATATATATGTAAGAATAATACATATAATATATAATACACATATATAAAAAAATTGTTCGTGCGTAAAACACAAACTAGGGGGTGACCATTCCTCAAAAAATTAGTTAAAAACCACTGATGACGCTCTGTGGCAGGAGCAGAAACCGTTATGGTATTGCCAATAAAGCGCCTACACGGCAAAATATGCAATATAATATATTGCAAAAATAGGACATAATTGGCGGAGATATGTTCGACTAATATGCTAAAAGCCCACTCAAATTGGTGGCCATCATCATTACATTTATCGGGACGTAACGAGGGTGACACCAACGCCATAAATAAATGAAAATAGTTAATTAGGCGTTATTAAGGAGCAGTCACGAACGCATACATATATAAGTGAAGCATATCTTGTATTTACAACAATTTAACATGATAAGTCAACCACCCTAATTAGCCATGACAACCTAATTAAAGTATGAATAACGGTCATTAAAAATACACACATATAATGGACCATTTTTGGTTTACTTAGATTTGCAGTATACACAAGTTTAAAATAATTTTATATCCAATAAAGAGAATTCTTATAAATAAATAAATGAAAAAATAATTAATTCAAATAAATTACAGGAATCTACATATAAAATTGAAAAGAAAAATATACGCAAATAAATGCTTACCTGAGAACACGTAGCTAATAACACAATAGTACAAAAAATAAAAATGAAAACATAACACAGTACACTGCATGAAAACACTTTATTAGTAACACAATAAAACTTAATAAAAGAAGAATACAGTACAACACACTAATACACAAACACTTAGTCAATAACACAACATAACCCACAGAAAATAGAAACAACATACAACACAAGAAATAGGAGAACACACTAAAATTATTAAAGACCTCCAAAATAGATCTATAAAACAAATGATAGGGGCTAGCAGAGCTCTGTTCGGGTATAATATTACCATGGCATACCAAACAATAAAGTAGATCCAGTTCCCGCACAAAGCTCACGGTAAAGAAACCCTTTAGTAACGTGCAGGGGTTCACTGGTGGATTAACTGCAACAGGTAGGGAATAGTGAACCAACTTATCACACAGCGCTCCGCCAATCAACGGCACCTGCCATACATCTATGAATATATGTGGTGAGGGGCAACTGGCAAGATCAAGCACTAATAATTTTTTCATTTTTTCAATTTTCTCATTTTTTCAAATATTTCCATTTTTTCAAATTTTTTTTTCATTTTCTCATTTTTTCATTTTCTCATTTTTTCATTTTTTCATATTTTCATTTTTTTCAAATTTTTTCATTTTTTCATTTTTCAATTTTCTCATTTTTCCTTTTATCATATTTTTTCATTTTTTCAAATATTTTCATTTTTTCAATTTTTTTCATTTTTTTCATATTTTTTCATTTTTTCAAATATTTTCATTTTTTTCATTTTTTTCATATTTTTTCATTTTTTCATTTTTCAATTTTCTCAGTTTTTCATTTTATCAAATTTTTTCATTTTATCAATTTTTTTCATTTTTTTCATTTTTTTCATTTTTTCAAATTTTTTCATTTTTTTTATATGTAGTTTATGGTAGTTTATAGTAATTTTTGGTAGTTTATAGTAATATTTCAAGCTAGTAACAAAAATTGCGCGTGCTTTATTTATTTTAAATAAGGAAAATGTTTCTATTAGTTTTGATCCCGCAAAATAAAGTGCGACAAATTCAAGTCAAGTCTTCCTTCTTTGGATTTAGTTTGATGATTTTTCACATCCATCGGATTGGGGCTTATATTTGGCCCTCAGCTCGATTTGATGACTTGTCTTTTCTTCTTTTTGGTCCTTGGTTTGGTTTTTGTTCACTTCTCGTGTTGTTGTTTGTTCTTTTTTCTACAGCTGCTACGCCACATCAGCTTTAATAAATAAATTTCTCACAACATTTTGTTATTAAATTTGGGAGGGACTGGGAGGATTGAATATGTTTAGGGATCTTTAGGAAGTTTTTAGGACTGGAAAGTTCCTATACTGGCAGGTTTCATCACAGACATTCCCGGGTTCTTGAGGTTTTTTTTTTTTTGGATTACCCATTTAGTATCACAGAAACTTATTCTACCTTCGTGGAGGTAGATGTTTCTAGCATCCGGCTGAGCCAAGGAAAAGGATGATAGGTATTTGAAATTTTCCGGTATTAGAAGACCCGGCAAGTTGTTTACAAGTGGGTTTGAGTGGATTGGGACTTTCTCGACTTGTTTTTCGGTTAGATCGAACAGATAGGAGTTGATAGGAGTTATATTGGCTGTCGCGTACAATACTTCGTTGCGATAGTATTTTCGGTTGGCTCTTCTATGGACTCCAGTGCAAGCTTAAGAATCTTTCTTAACAATAAGTTATGACAGGCCTTATTAGTTGCTTGTACATTAGTAATTTTATCTGGGTTGTGAGTCCGTCCCTGATATTGATTATAGGGCTTATAAGGCTGTACGCGAAATTGGCTTTGTTAATGGTTACTTTAGCATGGATATCGAATCGTAGGAGTTTGTGTGGGCTTTATTATTCCTCCATTGTAAACAGCCGTAATTCTTTTGGATTTAGCGACTTGGCAGTTTCGCCTGGTGCTTGGTTTCGGACTTTTTGACATTAATTTTGATCCTCCATTTTTTGTGATATAGGAGTCAAGTTTGTTGAGATATAGGTTGACTTTATTGACCGCCAAGAGCGGGCAACGAGATTGAACGTATGTGAGAGAGTCATCGGCGAAGAGGAGTGTTATGCCGCTTTCATTTTGAGCTTGGTCTAAGGTGTAGAGATTGAAGAGTATTGGGCCCAATATGGAGCCCTGGTGCACTCCTGGTGCAATTGTTTTGAGCGGAGATTTGTGATCATCGAGTTCCACATAGAATTTCCTAGAAGTTAGGAAACTGTGGATGAGTCTGTTTAGGTGTAGAGGAAAACCGAATTGGTTTAGTTTGAATATTAGCCTGCCGACCAAACTGAATTGAAAGCCTTTTCAACATCTAGGAAGCACCCGACCGTGAATTCGTTTCTGTTTAAAGCTCTGGTAGCATCCGTATGGAATTTTTAGTAAAGGGTGGAATGTAGAATGCTTAGGCTTGAAGCCGAATTGAGAATCTTGTTGGATGTGCTTTTCTTCACAGGTAATTGTTAATTGTTGCTGAATAACTTTTTCAAAAAGCTTTTCCAAATTTGATATGAAGGTGATTGGGCTAAATTCCTTGATGTCTTTAGACAAAGATTTTTTTCGGGATGGGGAAAATTCTTGAGATTTTCCATTTTTCGAGGAAGTAACAATTATTTATATAATTGTTAAAACTATCGAAATGCTATGGGAGGTAGCTTTTAGATAATTGAAGTTGAAATTTCATCAGGGCCGCTCATTTTGTGGTATTTATTGTCTTAGTTAAGACGTATAGAACTGGATGGGGTTTGTGAAGATGTGTTGATCTTCTGGGTAGATTGCTGGATTGTCCACAGTGAAAAAAGTTTGTGGTATGGATTCGTTAGCACTAAGAAAGGTGCTAACAAACCATTCTAATTCAAAAGAGAAGGTTGGGTCTCTGAGGTTTACGTTGCCTTTGAAGGTGTTTTGAAATTTTTTTTGTAAAAGCCTTGGATGTGATAGAGTTTCTTCGCTATTGGTTATGATTTTGGGGAGTTTCGGCTTTCTAGAACAGACTTTGTTAATATTATCAAAGGTATGTGTGCCTGGTAAGTGACAAATTTCAGGAATAGTTCGTATTTATATAAAATAGGACAACATGTACCTACATATATAATAACAATAATAAGCACTCTGAAGAATACAGAATTTTTTCATAATACTCCTCTACGCATGCAGTTAATGTTCAGTGATGAAACAAGACCAAGCATGAGTCATGTAATTGGATTAGTGGACTTGACCGATATGATAGGTAATTCGCCATTCTACCTGGGATGTGAAAGTGGTGGCTTTATTTTGCCTATAGCATCTAAAATTTATAATAAACCGAAACAATAGTTTGGGAATTGTGACATCAGGGTATTAACAATTCTGCTCCTTTATTTTTCAAATTATAATGCATTCGTCGTCGACAATTTTAGAAATCCATTCCAGCACCTACTTATTCATTAATATTTTATGATGCCCAAACTGTCTCTCCTTAAGAAAAATTGAGAATTTTACAGTACCTGTACTTACCTTTGTTTTGTTTTTTTTACATAATAACAGCTTATTTGATCGATTGACAATAGCTGTGTTGTTTAGGGACCCTTTTCCTACAACTCCCATATACTGGACAGAATTAACTGTTCTATCGATTGAAGCGAACTATTTGTACTGTTCGCTTCATTTAGAAATCTACTATGATAATGTACAAGGCGTTGATTTGTGTATTTTTTATTCTGCCCTGTTTTACGGACACAAAAGAACAGAGCTAATATGTATCGTCACTCACTTATTCAGAAAGTGTAAAAAGTGGTATTAATAATTTTAAAATTGTATGCTCACCACATAAATTGTTGGAGCTCTTACTTTGATTTAAAAAACATACAGAGAATTTTCACAATATACAGAATTTATTTTTAAAATAAAATTAAAAATTACTCTTTATTTTAGCTAATAATGGTAGCCCTAATTATGTAATATCCCGCAACATGACAAAATTTCAGCTTAATTTAACTTAATTTGGGATATTTTGCCTCTCTGATGGGGGCATTATGCTAGGCTTCAAAAATTTGGAAACGGCAGCTCAAGTATGTGTTGTCAACTTCTAATTATGCTCAGGACATTCTTCATTAATTAGATCAGATAGAGATCGTTCAATCGTGTTTACCTTAAACTCATCAGAGACCAAGGACTATAGTAGAGAAGATAAAACACCTACTCGGGAGTATTTTTTAATGGCCACTACTGCTACCGATTCCTTTCCTAAATTTCCTTTAAAACAAAATCTGGCTATCTCCGAATACAAAATTTATTACTGAATTGATTTCATACAGCAGAATAAATTTTTTCTGACAAAGATCCAAAATAAGCTTGCCATACAGTGTCGAGTTGGAAACGTGTCCATTGACAACAAATTCTACGTTAGATGACATATTTTTGCCAATATTTGCTATTTAGAGACAGCGGAGCACATCTGGAACGCATCTGAGCCTCCGACCGACTTTAGTGTCAACAGATCATAAAATCGGTTTATGAATATAACGAAAAAATATTGTCTTCCTGTGGTGTATATACTTACAAGAAAATACATGTGCTTAATGCTTTTGCGTCGATGACAACTAGCAAATATTATTGATTACGAAATTGTAGGATTCTGCGTAGCAATATTACATGCCACGTTTTCGGCATTATTTGGTCATAAAAATAACGTCAGTGGAGGGAGCATTGCTCCGCACTAGCAGGTACACTTAAATGTTGTTCTGCATATGCAGTTATGTTCATACCGATTTCTAAGTATGTTTAGCTTTTTTTTTAACTAGGCCTAGTAGAAAAAAGCAGAATTAATTAATTCCTAAACTCCAACAAACGGGATCAATTTAATTTTCATTAGTAGATTTCAATAAAAAAAAAATGTTGTTAAGAAAAAATTTCACTTGGCTCCATCTACCAGGCTCTAGTTGCACTTTACAAAATTTTACTTAACGAATATTGGATGTTACCGAAATGGTTGTAGTTTTCAATAAAGGGTATCGAAATTATTTCGTTAAAATGAACTGTGTACTAACTATATAAAGTGATGCAAAACATGAAAAATAGATGTCGCAAGAATCGTATTAAAATGATATATAAATTTTATTTTAAATTTTTTTTTTAATAGTCAAATGTGGGAAATCAGTTTGTTATCTTGAATTCTGGAAATGGAAATGGTACATAATCTTTAAGAACAGTAATAATGAACAATCAAATTGAAAGAAGAAAAGTCTATTTCTAGAAATTTTCATGACTTTTACGATATGTGCATATATACAAACAGATATGTACTTTACTTTGGTAAAATGCTGGATTTAAAATATTAGTTACCAGTTTGGGCCCCTAAATTTCGTGGGCCACCCGCCTGGCCGGGTCTGCGGCTATTTTATCTACGCCACTGCATAGCAATCACAATTTCTCACGGTAATAATTACGTCAACGATAATGGAACCAATGATGATGACACCAATTCAGAAACTATACAAAATCTTAAGTTATTACTACTCCTAATGGGTACCATACTTAGTTTGAAGACAGGTATTTATAATAATTAGCTGGACATGTTTAATGGGTTTGACAAACTTGACTTTATTATGAGTTCTCTATAGGTAGTAGCCTTTAGTATGGACTGCAGCTGTCTTTCTTCAAAAAATTTCACAATAATCTATGTATCTTATGACTCATGTAATCTGCAGAGCACCGTACCTCTAATATTTCTGTTTAGGGCAAGCCGACTGCCAACACAGTCGACTTTGATTAGATGATCCTTCGGGTAGAACTACAAAGGAACTGTGGGGCAGACCTAGCCCAAACCTAACGAACAAACTATTGGCACTAAAACAAGGAACTCTCAACTGTCAATTCTCACTGCGCACTCTTTACACAGTTGTCATCTACACAGGATGAGACTTGTTGATGATCCTGTATGCAGGGAATGAGGAGAGGAGTTCGAAACGGTGATTCACTTTCTTTGCAACTGTCCGGCGGTAAAAACGCTGTAGATTCTTTGGCTCACACTTCCTGGACGAACTGAATGAAGACGGCGAGAAGGGTTGAGGGCCAATATTGAGCTTTATAAGATCGTCCGGTTGGGACTTATGAGCAATTGCTCATAAGCCTGGAGGGTGAACAATGAACTTTGTTGAGGCTTATACATTCCAGGGGCCTGTGTCGGGGCCTGTCTTTATCCATACAATTTCAGTCTCACTTAGATTTTTTTCGCGAAGCATTTTACCAAAATTAAATATTATTTAGAATAAATTGAAAGTATCAGTTCTAAATTATCTTCACTAACCGAAATCTCAAAGGAAATTGTCGAAAACGTTCTAAGCTGCCTGTTAATACTGACTGCCTTGTTTTGTCACAGTCATATTAAATTTGTTCAAAAGTCTTGGAAATATACCGCGTTTCATATTTCGTGGAATTTCATAATTTGAACTATGAAGTAAAAAATAAGAGGAAACGAGAGAAACTATTTGCTTCGATAGAGTGTTTCAGAAAATTTTTATGTTTGTCTTATTGTTTTGTTGCGGAGTGTACGTATTAGACAGTTTACGCTCGTTGTGAACAGTAAGTATGATGAGGTTTTATATATTTCCCATGGAACAAACATATTATAATATTATTCGATAATGAATGGATAGTTATACTTGCTTCACGGCTGCTCTTCAATATTTTCAGCATTCAGTATACCGGACTTAAGAGGAGTCAGTACTCAGCAAAAGCTTCAATTTAGATACCAGCGAGCCTGTAGGCAATAAAATTTACTTTACGTAGGTTTGTGTCCTAAAAGTGAGAAAATTCATATAAAATTAGCCTAGACCTAGACCACAAGTCACATTAGAGACATCTAGCGTCAAAGACAGAAACCCAACATGCGACAGTTTAACACGAAAAATGAAAATTTGCAGTTCAAAGAAATTTTGCAATTTCTCTCCGGTGAAATATCGGGAGAAAAAACAAGTGCTATAGAGTCAAATAATTAAAAAAAGCTCCACTAAAATGAAAATAACTCGACGTTCTTTACTAGATCTAGGCTTTGTCACAATCTAAAGAAATGAGAATAGCTACTAACAGGAATTTGATTTAAAAAACTTAAATTTTTACCATTTTTTACAAGTTTCCGAGCTAATATCTCCATTCCAATACACTTTTTTTTATTTTTCCGACGTTATTTTCTATACCTGTTCGATACCTTTAATTTAAGATACTTGAGAGCGAAGTGTATCCCGTACAAGGTCGCTGTAGTATGAAAACATCCTTTGGAAGACTGATTGTGCGGTTGAAGGAATGTGTTATTTCTAATTGGAATTGAATGGAAGGCAGTGGCGAAAGTGGGAATCTAAGAATTACGTTACACGAGAAACACAATGCCAATTTCTCAAACCTCATCCAGAGTCTTAAATTTGACAGGGGTAGAATGGGTTCTGTAAGTAGGGCTACATATTACCATTTATAAGCTTGTCATGCGAGAGGTGCACCGTGCATTGTTTTTTTTTTTGGTTTTATTATTTTCAAAAAACATTAATTTTATTATATGGAATGTTTCGTACCAATGTACTTCCAAGTAGGTATCCCTACGCCTGTAGCCATTTAAAGATGCTAATTAGATCCTGGTATAGGAATAAATGAGTGTAACTTTTTAACTAACACCCACGCATAATATTAAAATTTATTTTGATTTTTGCATGTCCGTCTGTCCATCCGTCCGTGCGCACGATATGCAGACTTTATAAAAAAAAAAGTATAATTAAGTTTGAAAATGTGGCCAAGGACGGACAACTGTTTCGTGGGGATGCTATATAAAAATGTTATTTTTCGCTATATATTTGGGCACTGCCTGAGAGAGAACACGTTCACGTAAAAGGCTAAAATTTAGCACATGGTGTTTTCATAGCAATGGTAAATAAAATTTTAAAAAATGGACTAAATCGGGCTAACCCGTTTTGGTAATTTCATACAAAACTTTGGGTTTTCACTATTTACTTGAAAGCTGCCTAAGAAGGCGTCGAGGTGAAGAGTTTCTATTTTGTAACCCGCGTTTTCATAAAACTTGCAAGCACAGGTCCAAAAGTGTAATAAATCGGCAACCCTTTCTTGCTGCTGCCATACAAAACTTTAGTTTATCACTATATATTTGGACACTGCGCAGACACGCGTCGACGCAGAGAGCTGACATTTTGTACACGGGCCTTTTTTAAAAAAACGAGAAATTTAAGTTTGATAATTGGACCAATCGTGTAACTCCTTCGCAGGGTTGTCATACAAAAATTTCTTCTCACTCACACTTCATGTAATTACTCTCCGTCTCACTCAAAATAGAATCTTAAAGTTACAGCCTTACGGCAAGCGTTGGGTACACTACAATCATTTTTAATAGGTGAAAAGAATTTTCTCGAAACTGGGTTTCTTGAAAAAAAAAAATTTTCTTTTCCGTAATCTAAGAAATAATGTAGCAAGTGTTGTACCATTTTAGAATCCTTATTAAATGCGTCAACTTTTAAAGTTACTTGCCAGACTGGCGTAGTACATTTTTTTTTTCAGTACAGTCAGTTTAAAGTTGAGTGAAATATTAATTTTCTTTTCTTGTTTCGGCAATATGCGACATTTTCTTCCCCATTGCGCAGTTGGCTTAGAATTTAAAGCAACAGGTAATATAAGCATTATTCGGGATTACATAAGAAAAATAAAATTGAACAAAAGTAAAGTAAAAAGGAGCTAAAAAACCATCACAGGGTGTACATTTTCTCGAAAACAAAAGAAATGTCTATAATTTTAAAAATACATGACTTAGATTTTTTTTATATTTTTCTGGTAACTGTTATGATTTGGTCTATCACCCGATTCCGGCTTGACGACGACTTACAGGACACCCTGTATATGGGTACTGCCTGAGGACGCGTCGACGTAGAGATCTACACCCTCCCACACATATGAACGTATGCACGCACCCACATACACACACACACACATGATCGTCTAATATGTGTTGTACTAGATGTTGTTACATCTGAACACTATAAATGCCGGTATGCCGCAGGGCTCTGTTATCTCTACGTCTTTCTTCCTAATTTTCATTATTGATCTACTTTCCTATCCATATAGCTTTACCGATGACGGTACCTTTGATTTGGCATACTCCTTTGACAATCATACGGGGGAATACAGGGGGAATGCCGCATGTGTCAAATGAGTATGCACGATTAGATATCTAATTGAATTACAATCTTGTCAATATCCTTGCTGGTTGTAGCATATGTATTGTGCTGGGTGGAAGTGGTGCGTATAAAATTATTCCGTTTGTGCTGAAAGACACGCTTAGCTCTCCAATGTTAAATTTGACTTGTGAGCATCAACAAAAATTATCACATAATCTTGAATTTTTTCATAAATTAATACCCCATTCGTGATATATTCTCATGCAACCTGACTCAGAACGACCTAAAACCCAGTCCTTTGGCATTGCTATTGACTACAACCCTAGGTGGTCGTTCGTATGGGAAAATAACTGTTCCTTCAAACAAAAACAAGTGTCCTGCATTCGTCTCCTTTATATAATTTTGCAGCTTATTAAACCATTTTCGAATAATCTTTACCGAAACGGTATCTCTGGCTTTAGTAATGTCTTCGCAAATTCGATATGCTGGCTCTAGATTGCATCTCAGAAAAAGGCTATACCATTTTTGAAGGATGAAGTCGTGCCATCGTCTTATTCAATTTGTTGAACTGTATTTAAAATGTTATCAGGACTTAATTGAAACCCACATTTGGCTAACGACTCCATCACACACAACTAGTTTTTTCTTCGGTTTTCGCTAAAAGACTTTTTGGTTCAGACTTTCCTACGCCTTCAGGATGTCTTCTAGACAATTTATCCTACAATGATATGTTTTTGGAATATTTTATTTGATTCTAGTTGCTCTCTAATAGAAAATTTTACTTGTTGTCGAATGTCCGACAATACTTCATTTAGTGTTGTAGCAGTATATTCAGATGTTGGCTTGTAGGCCGCAATTAAGGGCAATGTAAAAATTTCAGCTCTAATTTCCGGCCACCAGTACACGCAAACTGACTCTTCGCGGAAAATAAAATTAAGGTTATTTCGAAAATTAACTTAAATTTAAAATGGAATAAAAGAGCAGATCCTTAGCACTAAATAAAAAAAAATATGATTTATTGAACTTTCGCATTATTTACATGCCGACACATAATGACCTGAACTCTTATAACTCAACCAAAGATCACCTAATAAGTTAGGTTAACCTTGACTGAATTTTAACTCAACGATGCTGCTACTCACTTTAGATACGTCGTTTCATGGCATGTTATAAAATGCACGCAAATTGGGTAGTGGAAGCATATTGCTGCATATTTACTCACCACTCTTAGGCTTGGAATCCATTTAAAATTGTCGATCGAGCTAACGCGTTCATAAGTTATAGATAAATGCGTGAACCTTGACCTATCTTCCTTCCAGAAGAGAAAATTATTAAAATAAAATTTATATCCAATGCCAGAATTTTGGAATATTTTCCTTATTCTCAAATTCCGTCCGTCCATCTTCAAGTTATTCTTAAGTGATTTCCGGATAAAGTCAGCTCAATTTTCTCTTCGCCTTTTATAATTAATCCCGAAGAGACAAGGATCATTATTAAGGTATGTCGGCCCAGTTATCAATGGACATATGAACAGAAGCAGTAGCATTACCAGTAGCAAGGGCAACGGCAAAACCAATAAATGAAATAATTTATAAAGTGATTAATGGTGTGGATTGCCTCAAGTCTGTGTGGTAAACAAATTCCATCCATTTTCAATTGCAAGTCTTTGCCGCCTCATGAGTTAAACGACTTTTGATCATTTTATTCCCGAGGATCAAGTTTAATTGTGGTTGGCTTGGCATGGGTACTACTGTAAATCCATGCTGCGTAAATGTCCAGTATTTCTTTCAAAACTACTACATTGACCAGTTTTATGAAGCCAGAAGACAAGAGGTGAGATGAAGGAAATTCGAATGTGCGAACGTGTACCTACATAGTATATAAGATGCGTCTGCATCTGGTAGTTATAGTTACAACTTATATATGCCTTCCGTGACAAATTCAGATTCATCTATAATTTGGCTCTAATGCTCTACCAACTATGTGGGCAAATGGAATAAATTGTTCAAATGCGGGACATATAAATTCCACTATCGACAGTCGACGATCGCTGAACCCGTTCAGAAGGCGACAAATGAGTAAAATTAAGACTTGTACGATTTCCAAGATTTATCAATATTTAATACCCCCACAGAAAGAGAGAGAGGGTAGAGCAGAAGAAAATTGTTAGGCTATAAATTCATTCATAAAAATAAAATCCTACAATTCTCACCTGGCATTGTTTAATGACGCGCACTAGCACAACTGCTTAGCCTCGAAAGGTAGCGCTTATACCTTCTGCGCCTGTTCTTCGCACCGAATAAATCAGCGCAGAGACCAACGAGGAGAGTTGGACGCCCATGTGTAGCTCATTAGTTCACGCACTTGTTACAATAAATTGTGTTTAGCGATCTTTGAGCCAAACAAGTGTTAACAAAATGCGGTGCAGATTGCAAACCAGATCTCGAACGTGTGTAAATCAAACTGCGCACTCGGCGACGATTGTGGAGAAACGTGCTCTGGATTTGATTAAAAATATAATTCACGCCGTAAATGTGCTGAAATTTGTGATTTATTTATGCACACGGTCTTACATATATGGCCGTAAGGTATTAGAAACGTGATAGACAAGGAGAACCCTGGTGAAGGGTGGGCTACTTTTAAAACTCAGCTAGAATTTTTCGTGTTTCATTTTAGGAAATAATATAAAATAAAATAAAATAAATTTACGCCAACATATATCAGGATTTGATGAATATAATAATGAAAGCTGCAAATATTCAGCTCATTATTAAATTATGCGCTATTCAACAAAGTCGGGATTAAGGGGATGAAAGTTTTAATTAATGGCAATTTGCGTTCAGGCGTGGAGCTCTAATGGTCTTTTAACAAAGTTGAAGATTCATGTTTGTTAATGGAGTGATTGAGATGTAAATAAAGGTTAATGCCCATTTTAGGCTTGACATGAACACACATGTGAAATGTCTAAAACGATGCATTATGGTACTCTGAACATATTTTATTAACAAAGTTGTTTCAATTAAGCGGGGGAAGACCTGTGTCAAAGTTTGATCTAGTACATTTTGGAAAATCTAGTACAGAATCGAATTCCTTAGGTCCTGAGAAGAACTTTGAGTACCCACACTTCTATACTCGGAGTAGCCATTCCCAATACTCACTTTTTAAGTATCTATTTCCCTCTTTTTTTTATTTGTATTGTGGTACTAGATTTGTCGCATCTTAGATCGGCTCTAACTCGGTAGAGTTATATCCGAACGGAAAACGGGTTTCACTGTTCACCTCAATTTATTACCAGCTACAATTCGTAAAAGAAAATTTTTCTTTGAATACTATTATGGTGGGTGGTAGGAGCCCCGTCGGAAGGGGGGGGGGGGGTTGTTCCAGTATGGAATACTGCAATTAATTAAAGGTCTCGTCAAGTACTATGGAATGGTGTACTCTTTCCTGATTCAGAAAACTTTCTAGGGACGTTCTTGTGCAGGAAACCCATTTTCATGCACTTGGGTCACATACACCCCAGTTACTACATTTCGCATATAGTTTTCCAGTTCTTTCTCCCATGGCCATAAGTGCTCTGTTGTGAATATATTTCTCATAGGAAGTCATTTTTTCAACCCATCAATTCAGCAGAAACACACATAGTTGAAAAGTCAACTTTTTCACAAAAGAAACTCGCTCAAGCTACATTCGATGGCCACAGCTTAATTGACATAAACATTGTTTATAAAATATGTTCAGAGTATCACAATGTATTGTTTAAGACATCTCTCATATTTGTTGATGTCGGGCCTAAAGTTGTATGAAAAGTGGACATTCCCCTTTAAGACTGAATTACACTAAGGTTTGGTTGGTAGGCCGTTTGAAGAGATATAGAGGAGCCTATGATGTTCTGTACTGTCTTATATCTTTATATTACCTGTTTCATAGATGAATCCTTTGAAGCTTTCTGGTATACTCCTTTGTGTATAATTTATCTCATTCTATCAACTGTAATTAGTAGAGACTAATCCACAGGAATGACACCAAGTCTTCATTAATGTTGTCAAGTCGATTTCAAAGTTAAATAGATGGCAGATATTAATGTCATCTATTTATTCTAAAGATGTTATTACATGGGAACTATTCATCAGTTACAGGTAACCACAATTTTTGAGTTACGCTCAGTAAACTTTTAGCGTTATGGCAAGTCTTGCTGCAAAAACTGTGTCCGCAATTGTGTAACGGCACGGCCTGGAGGGCTTGATTGTAAATCGAGACTTTCAGGATGTGTTGGGGCGGAACGGAAGGGGTCCAAAGTTGGTGGAACCGTCGTTCACTCGTTCCTATGTTTAAACCAATTTATATAAAACAACTTACTGATCTGAGTACGTTTAACTTCGCCTTTTCTGATTGCATTTTTTAATACTTTCTATGAACTTGTTCAATTTTAATCATACACAAGGGGTGTATAGAACATATAAGAAGCATAGGAATGCGGGTATCATATAAAATTTGTGTAGATATATGAGCGAAGCCAAAATACCTCTATTGACTCAAAAGGTAGAAACGAAGGGCGATAAATGCAAAACCAAAACAGTAGCAAGTGGAAACTTAAGTAATGATGAGTGAATGGCAACGTGTAGAAATGTCGACAGATTTGCACTGCTTGAATAAATCTTCCTATCTGCTCCTTCATGAATTCTGCTAGCTGTTTATACCTGCAAGTTGCAATATGCTTTTAGCAAATTTATATCCAACACAATTATTGGCCCGGTCCAGAGCTGTAAACTTCAATTACCTTTACCATTATCATTACCAATACCAAGTATTTAAGAATTGATAATTCCCAGTACTAATACTACTGTATTGAAATTAAAATTTTACAGTCCCAGAATTGCAAATAATACTTTAAAATTCTCGAAAGTAATAGAATTTGCGGTTCCATTACAAAAATACTTAGAAAGATCCAAACGTATTGAAAAAGTATTTGGGCATTACTATGTAATTCCTTTCAATTCATTTTAAATACTTTCAATTATTTTTAATTACTTCGAAATCTTCAGTACTAATCATGAATATTTTACTATTTGGTGTGGCATTTCTACTAAAATAAGGTTTTTATTTTATTTTTTCCCGGACGGGAATCGAACCTATACTTCTTAGAATCGGTCAATGATGGAGAACAGAAGTATTTTAAGAACTTTTATTTTTAAGGATTCTAAATCAAATCATAAATACAAGAGGAAAAAACAACCGCTTCGTCCGGGGTTTAAAACCAGGACATTCTGCTTTGCCGGGCGACTGTACTTTTCACTGAGCTAACGAGACAGATGATTTTCCTTCTTCCATTCATTAATTTATTGTAACTAGCCTACTAAGCCACGTTTGCTTTTAGCTGGCATTAACCAGTAACGATGAAAGCGCACAAATAAATTGCAAGAGGGAAAATCATCTATCTCGTTAGCTCAGTGGTAAGAGCCGTCGCCCGGCAAGCGGAAGGTCCCGGTTTCAAACCCCAGACGAGGCGGATGTTTTTCTTCTTGTATTTATGATTTGATTTAGAATCTTTAAAAATAAAAGTTCTTAAAATTCTTCTGTTCTCCATCTAAAATTAGGTGCATTTAACTAAGTTTAACTATTGGTTTTTTATTAAATTGCAAATTGAAATATGAAAACATAGCATAATAATATACAAGTTCTTTATTTCACTATACACTTATAAAATTCACAAATCTTCAATTAATCAATTCAACTTTAATTGTCGCGCTAATACTGTACTTTCAATTAGCAATCCAATTATAATTTCGCTTGTTAAAACTGCAATGTCTAAGACAAGACTCTTTTTCTGGCGGTGACAACTGTTATATTTATACCCTAGACACTCTCCAGATTATTCTGGAGTGTTCTATTCCAGAATCTTCTTAACTATTCTATTCCTGAACCTTTTCGAAGATTGCATTATCGATTCTCAGAACCTGAAGTTGTTTGCTCTCCATTTCTAGTAGATGTCACCAGTTGTCTTTTTCTGTTGAATGTAACAATAGAGTAACTAATGCCCCAATACTTTTTAAATACTTTTGGATATTTCTAAGTGTTTTTGTAATGGAACCGCAGATTCAATTTCTTTCCGGTATTATAAAGTTTTATTTGCAATTCCAGGAATAGTCTTAGACCAATTCTAGCCTTTTTACTTGTTTCTTATAAATTACTGGAATTTTTTTTTTTCAGAATTCTTATGCATTATTGGTTGCCGAGAACGATCTAATAAGTTGAATTGATTCGAGTGCTCGCAGCGGCTGAGCCTAAATAGAACATTCTTTTGATTTACGGATGGTTCCAAAACAAATGAGGGAATGAGGGAGATGGGGCAGGAGTATATGGTTCAAGACCTCGGGTCGACATATATGTAATTGAGCTATAAATTAGGAAAAATATCAAGAGAACCCACAGGAACAAAAATATCTATAATATCTTTTCTGACTGCAGAACTGCATTACTGGCTCTTCAATCAAATAGATTCAACTCCAAACTGATTTGCGACTGCCTGCTAGAGTTTATTAAATTAACGCACTGCAATTTATTTGCACAAATATGTGGGTGCCTTTACACTGCAATATCGCAGATAACGGGATAGGGGTCCAACAAGCCAGGAAAGGTTCCGAAGTGGAATTTCTACAGCCAATACCCTTCAGTTACGCTGCCTGGTGAGAGGGGTTGCGTTTACCTGTGCCCTTTCCGTTACACAGGTGAAAAAAGTAGTTCTTAAAATGATTTTAGTTCGATTTTTTTTCATCTATTTTCATAAGCATCAAACAATATAAATTTATTATTTCCAGACAGTTTCCTCATTGCTGGCACCGTTCTAGACGTTTTTTTTTTTTTTCGATAAAAACCAACGTCTTGTCGGCCGTACTCTTACACATTAAGTCCCTATCACATACTCCAATCGATTTGGCTATTGACAATCAACCGAATTTCTGCCTGACAAATTAATTTCATGTTGTTCCTTCGATAACTAAACCAGCTCTTATAAACAGATGGGCCGCATGCCTATTGAGATGGTGATGCTGCTAGCTTTCGTACTATATGTAAGAATTTTTAATGATCTGCAACTGGATGTTACTGTTGACGCGTTGGCTGAAAAGAGGCATTGCAAAATTGACGCGATTTTGAAATTAGAATAAACCATTCCTAATTTGAAAATTATTTATTTATTTACCTAAGGTACATATAATCAGGGTTGTAAATGAGCGGACTCATTTATCATATCAACTCATCGCTCAACTCAGGATTTGAGTCCGCTCAACAGTTGAGCGGTGGTTCATCGCTCGAAATTTGAGCGGACTCACTGGTTGAGCGGACTCAATCGTGAGCGGACTCAAGTCTTGAGCGGACTCACTGCCTGAGCGGACTCATCATTTGAGTCGAGCGGACTCAAATCATATTTTAAATAACATAAAGAGAATCTGATTTAATTAAAATTGAAACTGAAATTTCAATAAAATAAGAAAAACTTATAAAAAAGTCATTCATTATATTATATTTTATTAATTTAGCTTTTGCTAATTTTCTTAGCCAACATTTCTTCTTCCTCCTTCCTTCCTTATTTAAAATATGATTTGAGTCCGCTCAACTCAAATGATGAGTCCGCTCAGGCAGTGAGTCCGCTCAAGACTTGAGTCCGCTCAAGTTCATTCAAGCAATGAGTCCGCTCAAGACTGAGTCCGCTCACGATTGAGTCCGCTCAACCAGTGAGTCCGCTCAAATTTCCAGCGATCAACCACCGCTCAACTGTTGAGCGGACTCAGTGATTGAGCGGACTCACTGCTTGAATTGAGCGATGAGTTGAGTCAAAATGTGAGTCCTTTACATCCCTGCATATAATATATATAAGTTACTGAAATAATGTGACAAATGAAATATGTATTAAATTGCATATGCATTAATTTAAATAATAATTTCTTGTAGAACAGAAGGAATACATAATTCACAAAAAAATCTTTTACAAAGTACTTCTCTATATATACCTATATCTCATAAAAAGCAAATTTATTGAGAAAAAATCTGAAATTCCTTTGAATTCCTTTATTAAATTTTTTCCACATTCCTAAAGATTGTTAGATAGGGAAGAAGAAAAAACCGTTGTTATCGAAGATAACTTAATATCCTCATATTTTACAATTTTTCTAATAGATGGCGCCATCTGTAATCATGATTTCAGTCATTCGGTAAAAATTTCGCCTGTTTTCTAATTTGGTACATGTAAGGCCATCTGTCGAGAAGAGGATTTGGTGGCATATCTATATGTATGTATAAAAATCGATAGTAAAACCAAATTTGAAAATCCCACCGACTGGCTTCGTTTTTTTTTGTTTATTATTTATTGGTGAAACTGAGGAGCGTTGTTTTAATGTTTAATTTATGTCACAACTGCTGAAAATGAAGCTTTGTATACCAGCAACTTCAGTCCCACGTGAAATGTTTTGTTCAAGTATAGAGTGGTCCATCTAGTGTTTGAAATTTGGCTCTAATTCAAAGACGAATGAATATTTTTCAAAGCGGCTCACTTTATTAGAAGGAGTATACATTGCCATTAAGTATGAAACATAATTTCACAAAGAAAATTCACAATTTCAATTTTGGCTTGTATCTCATCAATGATAACGTCGCGTCGGTTTGATCTTTCAAGTTTTGGATAGTCTTTGGATGGTTAGCGTAATACTTATCCTTAATGGCTTCTCACAAAAATAAAAAAAGTCCTACGGAGTTAAAATCAGTTTCACGAAATTGCGTCACAAATTGATCCACAGTTTACCTTCAAGGCATTTAATTTCTATTGAATTTTCCACGTAAATTTCTTACAGTTTGGGTAGAAGACTCATCACTTTGGATGTAAGTTTTCAATATTTACCAATTTTGTTCAAGCATAAAGCCGCCAACCTATTTTGTAAATGCCAAACATTAAACTAATTTTCTGTCATAACTCGAATGACGTAAGTGTTGCCACACTCGAAATAAGTTGCAATTGCAAACACTAGATGGACCGCACCCATTACTTACTGATAAGAGGAATCGACAATTTTATATGCCTTATATTATTAATTGGAAGCTATATTGGATAGTTCTTAATTCTACTCGTATAATAAAAATCAGCTGAACTCACAACATATTTCGTTGAATTGAATTACGAAAGGAATGATCGAACGGGTCCGCGAATCTGGTTCCAAAAATTCCTCGGAACAATACATCTCTAATTTCAGGTGAACTGAACGGTCTTGAAGGCTTGTTTGTAAACTGCTAACTTTTAGGCGTACTGCACGGTCTTGAACTTGTAGCCTTGTTTGTAAGTTGCTGACTTGCAGGTTAACCGGATAGTCTTGAGGGCTTGTTTGGAAGCGACTAATTGAAAATTCACTCACGCTGGCATGGCAGCTGGTTTTATGGCTATTCGGAGCGCCCTAGACAACAGTGCGTTCTGGACGTTAGATTAGATTAGATTTATGAAGGGGTGTATAGGCGTTAGCCTCGCAATCACTGCGACCTGAAAGATCTATTGTGAGTCCCCGTTGAATTTGCTCCATTTATAGGTTTAGACTGTTAATAAAGTCTAGAACCATTCTGGGCTTGAGGTTCCATACGTAACTTGGTGGAGGAAAAGCATGTTCAAGGTGGAGTAATCTCCGCCTGGCCAATGCTTCGCAGTTGTAGAGCAAGTGCTCCGAGGTATCGTGAGCATCCTGACAGAAGCGGCAGGATGAAGTCTCAGCCAAACCCAGCTTGTTTAGGTGATACCTCAAGGGGCAATGGCCTGAGAAGAGCTCAGTAATCATTTTGAGCTCTGTTCTTCTAAGGAGTAGGAGTTCTTTTGTTTTTCCGCCAGAGGTGTCGATAAACTTTTTTGCCTGACGAAGTCCTTGTAACCTTTCCCAATACAGGGATTTTTGTTTATTCTCCCAGTTATTTAGGGTAGCTTTGAGGTAAGTTCTGGACGTTAGATTTCTTTTTGATCGAATATTCGATCAGCAACCAGATGAATGCATGCTCAACTTCAGGACCTGGAAATAGTAAGAACGTCCCAAACATGCTTGAGTCGGAGTTGACGTAAGGTCAATTTGTCGGACGAGTGACCTCTTCGGTTCAGGCTATCCCTATGACAGCTCAAACATTGTGAGAGGCTTAAAAGGAGTCAGTAGCATGATTTGCAAGTTTCATACATTTTGCAATGCGAATTTCTGGCAAACTATTTATAGCAGAGTAATGATTTATATCTTAAATTAAAGGTAATAAAGAGGTCTAGTAAATAACGTAGGCAAAAATTAAAAAAAGTGTATTGGAATGGAGATATTAGCTCGGAAACTTGTAAAAAATGGTAAAAATTGATTAAATCAAATTTCTGTGAGTAGGTATTTTGTTTAAATTGTGACTATTTTAGAAAGATAAAGCCTAGATCTAGCAAATAACGTCGAGTTTTTTTCATTTTTAATTGCGCTTTTTATAATTATTTGACTCTAATAGTACTTGTTTTTTCTCCCGATATTTCACCGACGAGAAATTGCAATATTTTGTTGAAAGTTGTTGCAATACAAAGCAAAATATCATATTTAACAATTATGACCAAAACAAATTTAGGAGAGTTAATTCTCGTTAAAATTTTTCAATTTATGTGAACTGCAAATTTTCATTTTTCGACTTAAATTGTATGGTTTAGTGACTAAACTTTAGTCGGATGTTTGGTTTTTGTCTTTTGCGGTAGATGTCTCTAATGTGCTCCGTGGTCTAGGTCTAGGCTAATTTTATATGAATTTTCTGACTTTCAGGACACAAACCTACGTATAGTATATTTTATAACTACAGGTTCGCTGGTATCTAAATTGAAACTTTTCCTGAGTACTGACTCCTCTTAAACAAATATAGACTCTGGAAAAATGTTTATTTTGATATACATTGAATTAAATATCGGCTCTTGAGTTATTAAGTCCTCTCGGGGATTCTATTTTATTTTCTCTTATATGAATGAATAAAATTTTGCTGCGACGGGAATACGGTGTAAACTGTGCAGAAAAAAAAGACAAATCCTGTCATTTGTTGCGATTTTATTTATTGTTTTTCATTATATAATTTGTATTTATATTTTATTTTGTTATTATTTTAAATGATTTGTATTTTTTATCCTCTTTTTCTGATTTAATTTGCATACTAGAATGAAGATCAGCTTTACGAATATTCAAAGATCAAATTTGAATGAAAGAATTCAGATGAATTTCCTTTCAGATGAATGAATTCATTGATCTTATGTAGACTATAGCTGCAAAAATTGATACGAATTTTAGATGCAATATTTTGACCAGTGAAAACTTGATGTACATAAAATGATAACAGAAACCTGAGCAGAAGATAAACTATTTAAAATTTTAAAATTAGTAAATTCATTAAAAAATTATCTTTTACACATTTTTTTCTGTTCTTATTCCTCGACGAAATTGCATTCTTAATCAGATCGGTGACAGTTCATATTTCGTCGCGTGAATTCTTAAATGTTCAACGGACCATTTTTGTGAATTTTTATATTTTGAGTGCATTGGTATATTTGGGTGGTTCTCTTCCATCTTCTGTTATCAAATCTGTTCTATCTTTCTTACTTCTGCAGATATAGCGTGCCCAGTTTGTTCAAATTACCTCTTTTTATCCTTCATTTTCATTCTTAATTGTCCATCTTAACATTATTTGCTTTCCTTGAACAGTGCTGGTATGAAATTTTATTTTACCGCTATTTTATTCTTAAGTAATCAAACTCCAACTTTCACGGCATTTAGAACATTTTTGCAGCTCTCTGTGTGTTGTTCTTAAATGTTGTACGAGCATGTTTTATTCTAGAGTGTTCAATCGCAAATGCAATAAGTTGTGCGACTTAAAAGCAATATAAAGCAGTGTTAACGCGGAAAGCTTCCAGTCTTGATTTAGCCGCCGTCTGGAAAGGTTGTCAGTGTCATGTGAAAATGGATCATGCAGAAAGGTGAAACATGTGTTTGTACATATATTCGATTCATATAATTTTTTTATTTTGTTTCTGTTTTATTTTCACTTTAGAACAGTCAAATGTGCAGAGGAGTCGCCAGCACCTGATCTTTGTCCTGCTATCGAAGAGTAAGTTTCCCCAAAACTATTTTGCATGACATTTTGCAGACATAATATTAGCTGTAATCTCTGAAGCTGTTCTAGATTGAGGGGAACTTCACATTCATTATGTAAAATGTGAAATACTATTGTTTTGCAATATAAGCTATTTATATTACACTGTCGTAACATTGCGCAGTAGTAAGTAATTTAAATTTTGGGTATTCTATAATTCAAATTCTTACATTCAAAAATATTCAAATCGCGGTTAATAATCTTATGTCAAAAACAATTCTCTAATTACGCCTTTCAAATATGAATTGTTTTCGGTTTTAAAATGGCTCAAAAGAAATCTATTTAATCTAATCTTTTTATTTGAATTACACAAGCTTTGTCTGATATTTCATGTATTAAATTAAATATTCTATCAAGGCATTTAAGTAAAACATTTCCTGAAACGTTGAACATGATTCAATGCATTTTCCTAATGTGTTAATTCCAACGGAGCTTATTATATATGCTTAATTGGTTGCTGGCACTATTTGACACAGATGTGAGTGATTCTCAATCAGAGCCATCGATTTTTAAAGACAACTCTGAAGATATCAAGAAAATCCCTCTGTTTCGTTTTCCTCCACATTCGCCTCAGATATTCAAAGTAAGTTCATTTAATATTTCTTTTCGGAGCTAAACAAATTATTGAATTTTTCATATCAACTGCTACGACCCAGAAATGTATGTGAATCTGGAAAACGTCCTAGGAAAAAACCTCGTAATCCTTCCGGATAGAAAAAATATATAAAAAAGGCTGCGCGAGCAAGGAAAGGAGTATAGAAATGAAACCGGTAAAAAGTATGCCTGCCCGAAAATTAAAAGCTGCGCCGTGTGGTGCTACCTGTCCATATAACTGCACTGCCAATTTTACTGAAACTCAAAGAATATATATTCATTAGGAATTCTGGTCCTTGACTGATGATGAAAAGCGATTTTTCTACTCAAAGTTCATCGAAAAACTACCTACCAAAAGGAAGAGAACGTTGTATATAATTTGGCATTTTATATACCGGAAAAAGATCAGTGCGATTTTTGTACAAAACATCAAAATAAAATATTGAATGAGAGTGAAAAAATATTTTACGAAAGACATTTAGCCTGGAACGAAATGGCTAAAGTGAGACGTAATGAAGACAGAATCAATACAGACACAAGCACTGCAATAGTATTGTATGATTTGCAAAATGTTTTTTCCTTGCCACATGCGAATGTTAGCAATTTTTTTTTATAAAAGGAAGTTTAATATGTGTAATTTCACAGGTCATTGTAATTTGAACAATGTTACTTATTGTAGCATTTGGAATGAAACGCAAACTGGTAGAACAGGAAACGACATTGCAAGTGCCCTAATAAAAATATTAAATAATATATTGGCAGATAATCCTCAAATAAATTCTATTATCCTATGGTCAGACTCGTGCATTCCCCCAAATAGGAATAGGATAATATCTTTCGCTATACTTAAATTCATGGAAAAGAATACACAAATTAAAAAGGTAATCCAACGATTATCTGAATCTGGTCGCACTAGAATTGAGGAACTTGATGCGGTTCATAGCGTTATAGAGCGCCATTTAAGAAATATATCTTATCATAGCCCACTGTCACTTTTAAGAGCATTGAAATCTATGGATTTTGATAATGTTAAATTCAAATTGATGCAATGTGATTCCAAAGATTTTTTTAAATATAATTCGGCAAGCACTGGTTTACAGTTTATCCCGTATACCACCACAAAGGAAATCGAATCTGATTCTACAGATCTGCTTCGAATTCAATATCGCAAGGATTATGGAGAGAAAGCAGAGCTTTATTCTGTTCCTCTTTTTGCTACTGCAGGCCGGAAAAAACGGGTTTTCATTAATGCGCTTCCAAAGATTCCAAGATTTCCAAATATTCGTCCACAATTTTCCATATGGATTTTTTCATCAACAATTTTAACTGTTACCAATCTGGACGAGAGATGGCTCACGATGAATAAAGAAGAAACAAAAAAAGAAGTGTAAACGGATTTTCTCTTATAAATTCACTGGCTCAAAAATTAGATCAAAACGCAACACATTAGATCAGTTTTTTAGACATTTCTTGAAAACCAGCAATTTTTTCGGAGCGAAGTTTTTCAGGTGTACCTACTCCACCGCTCATTAATGCGAATCAAACGAGTGCTATTTCTTCAAAATCAGTGAGATTAAAATTTCGTCTAAAATTTTGCAAAAAAATCATGGGCTATATAGCCTATAGATTTTTTCATGAAATTTTTTAACTATTTACGATCTGGACGAGGGATGGCTCATTTCACAAGGAATAAGTATAGGAAAAGGAAATGTAAAAGAATTTTACTTACATATAACTAGTGAAATTATGAAATTAGACCAAAAAAACTGCCCATTAGACCAGTTTTTCATACATATCTGAAAAAGAAGAAGAAAAACAAATTTTCGAAAACATTTGCATTTTTATTTCGGTTAAATAACTTATTCATTTGCATATTTTGCATAATATTTATATAAAAACCACCAATTGCTAACATACAACGTATACACAACTCTTTTTTTTTCAAAATACTAGAATTCTTATTATTTTTTTCGTAAACAATCATAAATACTCTGGGAATTCTCTTTAAAAGTATGAGTAAAATGTATAGAATTTATAAGAAGTTTTTAAAATAACTACGGAAATCTATCACAAAACAGATACTGCTCAGCAGCAACAATTTCTTTTTACAAGTTTTTTTTTTTTTTTTTAAAGATATAAAAATTTGTAACTTTTTTATTTAATTTCTTTTTAACAATAACAAGAGAAACTCTTTTTGTTTTTTTTTTTGTTTTATCAATTTGATATATTTTCTACAGCTTTTGATTTATTGTATTTTTATTTTTTTTTATATTTCACTTATGAATCTCAAGTAAGGGCACTTTTACAATTTCAAAATAAAAACAAAGTTAAACACAAAAATCATTTAAGTGTCGCCATTTTAACGACTAATTGGTCACATAATAGTTATGGTCGTAACGACATCGTAAAATGGTTATTGAATTATGTTTTTTGCTCTGCCTGAGTGAGTGTGACGTAAATATTGATTTTGGTCTTAGATCTATGTTTCAAATCACTCGGAAACAATAAAATTCAACAAAATTCATTTAATGCTTGCGGCTTGTGCCGGGAATATTTTAAGTAGATAATAAAAATAAAATAATAAAAAGCATAAATGTTTTTTTTTTTTTTATAGAATGTACAGTTTACAGTTTCTGCTATTTATGTAATACTTCGATGGTATTATGCTTGGTGTGCTTGATTGAAATCTATTTTCATTGTCTCCAAGGATAGTGTGGTGGTGGGAAGTAGTGTATAATCTGAAAGTACAATGTGGGTGGACAAATCGCTTTTCTCAAATATGTATGTGTACACCAAGCCTTTCATGTGGCGAATTATTTCTAGGATAGACGAATTTAGCTATGCAAGGACCATGTTGATATGAAACAAAAAGCAACAACGATGTGCTTGGAATAATAGTTTATGACCGAGATGTTGTAATTTTTCTCAGCCTAAGCATGCATGTGAAGTAAATTTGCATAGAAAGCCAAAAAGAGGGAGGATTCACTCAGTTCTTTTTTCTTTTTTTTTTGGGTTCGCTGTATGTGCACCACTATCTCTGGAGGGCTTTTCACCTCCATTTGTAGAGAATTTGTTATAAAATGTCAGACCTACCTGGAAGGAGTATCTACATAAGATCACTGAATATTTCTTGTGTGTTTAGATGTTCAGTCATTGGTATCTACTAGAAGTGAGGAGATTTCGATATCCTCATTTTGAATGTTTGTGATTCGTTCGAAAGACTTGAGTAAATACGTCTGAAAAACTGTCTACCTAAAAATATAAACTTTCTAAGCTTTCTCTTCCTCTGCATAATAAAAGTAAAAAGTATTTTTTGTGCAGATTTCATACAAGCTCTACTAATTTTTAGTAGAATTGCTAGCCTCGTCCTAAGTTCTTAAAGTTCTACTCCCTCTGCAAGGGACAGAAAATGAATATATGGATGCTATCCAAATTCACTGCACTGCTGCTACAAAAGAATGCTTTACACAACCAATGAAATATTTTTTTTTTCAAAAAACTTGGTAGCACTATAAATGTAAAAAAATTTATTTGGACTCTAGGAAAGATGGCGGACAAACGCAGGTATACCGGTAATTAAAAATAGAAATTAATTTGTAAATAAAAGTGATAATCTAGCACTGGATATGTAGTTACAGCCAAGTTGGAAAATCTAAAACGTACACTTTTTAGCAACCCCTTTTCACGAATACAACTATATTCCGCGGTGCAGTGCAAGATTGCACTACACACACTCTATACAGTGCAGTTTTGCCCGGTCCAATGTATAATTGCGCCAGTGTAAGGAACACAAAGGAACACACTCCTATTGATTAATCTCTTTGTTGCAAGAACAGTAAAAACGAGAAGAAATGAAATACATCCAAAACCAAAAATTTTATTAATTGGGTGCCATCTACTGTCGTCTAGTAAAACTAGAATAACGATTTTCATGAAGATACTGTTTTTTTTTTACTTTTTCAATTCATTTTAATTCATTTTGAATATAAACAGAAATCATGTTCATACCTGTGTGCTGATTCTATTCCTTTGTCGTACTTTTAAGGAAGATTTACATTATGATGGCATGTATGTTTTTTCCAGAAATTGTGAGGGAGATAGAACATCGTATAGCGAAATTTATTTATGAGTGACAACAGAAGCAAACGCCTTCTGCATATTTTGCAGACCATGTTTTGTCACAAATGTGCATGTCCGGAAAATTTTACTCCCATACAAAGCTCTCACGCATGGTAAGTTTTTATGGGTGATAAAACGAGTTAATGTCTAAAGGAGATGCAATCACACGTACGATCCGTGTACATGAGCGTAACCAAAACATATCTACACAAATTAATTCCGCCATTTTTGTCGTCACTGTGAAATTCATATATTTCGTTTAAACCGCTTGGTTTGTATTGGGCTAAGCGCATTGACGTAGAAAAAACCATGAAATAACCGAAGGGGCTACTACTACTATTACTTTCGAGTATAAGAAAATAAAAGCGATTAAAATTGTGCACAAGTATACAAATTTTATGGGGCTTATGTACAAACAATATTATTGTTGAAATGGTTTATATGATATTTGCTCATTTTCATCACCTTTAATTATTACCTCGTTTGGGTGATAACAATCCTCATCTGGCAACTTTAACTACTGGCAGCACTATAATTTTTTAGCAATAAATTTTTGCTATTTTATAGAAAGGATTGAAGTAATTTCGGAGATAGTACTTAGTCTCGAACCAGAAAACAGAGCATCCACAGATTCGCTGCAGTGGTCATTTTCGAAATGCATTGGAGATGATTTGGAAGCAGATATTCCAATTTGACTGTTTGACAGTTTACGATTTTTATCATAAAAACTAGAGGGGAGTATACGTGTGAGGTATTACATCATTAATTGTTTCGGCAGCATCTAAATTTCAATAAGATATCTCTCTCATGCAATGCAATGCATGCCATCATAATGTAAAACCTCCATACATATATTTATACATTTCACCAAAAATTAATCGCACTTTTATTTTAACCATCAAAATGAATTATGATTTATCCTTTCCATCAACCAAAAATGCACTAAAAGCAGTTTGCAGTAAATAAACGTTAGAATATACGCTTAAAAGTCCGAAAAAGTAAACAACTGCTTCCGAGGGTGCAGTAAAAATTTAAACTACCGTAAATGAATATTATACGCCTTAAGACTATAAAGACTTTTACAAAAATTTAAAAAAAATTTTTTTAAAAAAATTATAACTATAACTATGCAAAGCCTGCAACTGGCGTAGATAGCAATGAATAAGGCGTTTCGTATCAGCAGGAACCAATACTCTTCAGTACGGTTAGTTCGTGCCTGCTATAAACGCCAGAAGAAAAATGCTAAGCAGGCATGAACTAATCGTACTGAAGAATATTAATTCCTGCTCATACGAAACGCCTTATTCATTGCCACCGAATATTTTACACTGAAAATAATGCGAAAGTACATTTTCAGTTCATTTTACGTAATGCAAAACTTGCTGAGCCTAATGAATGGAAAAGACAGAGAGAGAGAGGATATAGAGTATTGTATTCTCTGTACCATGTTTTTCTGTACATCGTCCACTAATGGCGGAACGTAATTCGTACAAAGAGTACCTACATTTTATTCTCTGTACCGTGCTCCAAAACTTTTGTTAAAATCTCGGACGAAGCAGTTGACATATGTATTTGTCGTATTTTCTTATTTGCACCAAAATGTACGAAAATCGTTGCCTAATGTTTGTGTTTAATTTTAATTCATTTTATCTCATTAAAAGTATAAATTAAATTGAACAATGGTGAAAAGCAAGGTATGACGAATTGAGGCGAAATGTCAAAATATATTTATGTAACCAAAATATACGACAACAGATCAGAGTCTTTATAAAAATTAGACATTTTTTATTTTAAAAAAGGAGTTGTTATGCGTAGAATAGCTTTTAATGGAAATAGGTAGAATATTTGCAAAAAAAAAACAACCCTAGGCAGACAGGTAAAATTAAAAATTAAATTTCTCAAAAATTTCATTACTAAGATTTTTTTTAATTAAAATTATATTCCTATATCAATTTTGAATTTTAATTCAATTTTAGACAAATGATTGGTTTTGGGAGACCGGCAACATGATGTTCCACTAAACCGGTCTTTCATGTAAGAATCAATGGTGTTGTAGGTATACAGACCGTTCAAAAACAAACAGAGGAGTCGGCATGGATGCATATTGGCCCAGATTCTATATCTCAAGGGCCCTGGCACCTACAGTATTCCAAGCTAAGATATTCGCTATAGAAGTGTGGCGACGCGTCAATATCCTGTCACCACCGTTCTGAACGTATGGCCAATCAACATGCAAATCGAGTAATTTTACCTGTCTAAAGACCCGGCTATTATTACTTCATTGAGCGTAGAAAGGGTTATTTAAGTAGTCATGATTTTGTTCAAAATACTTTTTAGAAAAAAAAAACAAATAGTTGAGTTGATTGTCAGATTTGCATAGGAGAACAAAGTCTAGAAGAAAAACTTTATAACGTGCTTTAAAAAATATAATAAGCCATATCTGGCGAAGATTTTTTTTCATTTAATAAAAGCAGCCAAGAATACTATTTGGGATATCCGTCTTTTATTCAGACTACCTGTCGGCAGTGTTCATGTTCATGCCCGCTCAAAAAGCGGTTCATCTATTTTCTTTTTAGGTGCTACTTTTAGATTGACTTGGTGTACCTTGAGGTACAGTACTTCATTTCAGGGTTGTAAATGAGCGGACTCATTTATCATATCAACTCATCGCTCAACTCAGGATTTGAGTCCGCTCAATCATTGAGTCCGCTCAACAGTTGAGCGGTGGTTCATCGCTCGAAATTTGAGCGGACTCACTGGTTGAGCGGACTCAATCGAGAGCGGACTCAGTCTTGAGCGGACTCATTGCTTGAATGAAATTGAGCGGACTCAAGTCTTGAGCGGACTCACTGCCTGAGCGGACTCATCATTTGAGTCGAGCGGACTCAAATCATATTTTAAATAACATAAAGAGAATCTGATTTAATTAAAATTGAAACTGAAATTTCAATAAAATAAGAAAAGCTTATAAAAAAGTCATTCATTATATTATATTTTATTAATTTAGCTTATGCTAATTTTCTTAGCCAACATTTCTTCTTCCTCTTTCCTTCCTTATTTAAAATATGATTTGAGTCCGCTCAACTCAAATGATGAGTCCGCTCAGGCAGTGAGTCCGCTCAAGACTTGAGTCCGCTCAAGACTTGAGTCCGCTCAAGTTCATTCAAGCAATGAGTCCGCTCAAGACTGAGTCCGCTCACGATTGAGTCCGCTCAACCAGTGAGTCCGCTCAAATTTCGAGCGATCAACCACCGCTCAACTGTTGAGCGAACTCAGTGATTGAGCGGACTCACTGCTTGAATTGAGCGATGAGTTGAGTCAAAATGTGAGTCCTTTACATCCCTGCTTCATTTACCATCATCCTATCCGTAACGAAGAACTGGACCACACGGCAAAAACGGAGAAAACCGTCTCAACAGTTTGACGTAGTATCTACTGGGATAACCTTTTTCTTATGCTTACACTGGGGTTATAATTCCTCGGTAGCGTTTGAAGAACGTAACGAAGATCGTCGTGATACGGCAGCTAAAAGAAGGCACATTATGCTGTCCCACGGAACATTCGTGTGCTAGCGGTCATGACAACATTTCCTTTTTCTGTTATCTTTCTTGAAGGACACTATAATCATATTCTGTGTTTGTACAGTTCTGATTAAATCATCAAGCGGCTCAGATAGAACCACCCTCTGAGTGTCCCGCCACAGGACCTACCACTCGCCTAGTATCAGCAAATCAGAGCAGTCTAATTTCTGTTCGACTTATTGGGTCATGGACCTCGTGTATGCAACTACCTCACTTCAGACATACAGTGTGGTTGAACCATACCGTACTACATTCCTAATTCGAAGCTTTCACCTTAAGACAGTTATCTCGCATCAAGACCTAAGGTCTCACTCAGCCTTCCTACTCCAGTCGATACGGCACGTTGCAGTGGTGCTGTCAACATAACATAAAATATCTGGTGTTGTCCTGGTATCACTAACTAGGGTACCACCAAAGAAGAATGCGACAATACCTGTATTAAAAGACCCATAAAGGACTCAACTATCAATATTCTCACGGATAGTCAGTCAAGCCGCTCGCAGGGCTTTAAAGTCCTTCACTATTAAAGCGGCTCACGCACTATCTATCGGTCCAACTGTCATACCAATTCATGTTGGCGTACAATCGTTGTATGGTGTGTGTGCACCTATTGTACGAAGCATGTAATGATTACAAGCTCGATTGCATGGTTGGACGTGCATGCAGGCAAACCGCTGCTATATATGCGACCGTTGCATGGTGTATAGGCTTGTTGTACAACCATATCGATCCATTCCGATTTCATTTTCTTTGTAGTTTTCATACAGTGAGCATAGCTTTTTTGTTTTTGTTTTTAATGATATTGTACAAAACAAACCTCTTTTTAAAATGGGGTCTATTAAGAATAAGGATTTTTGGGAAGAATTTACTGAGATGTATCAAAGCTGATATTGGGCCCTATTCTGTAATTTTTCATAAAATAATATTTTATGTTATTTTATGGCGAAAAAATCCCTTCTTCATAAAATATTTTAAAAATTCGTATTCTGTCGTGGTTCTATAAAATTATTTTATGAATTCTTTTATGAACACGTAACATAAAATATTTAGTACATTCCGCTATGTTTTCTACTTTTTGAACAGCTGGTCAATTGACATTTGCGTGATACTCTATCAAATCACCCACTAAATAATCGCTCTTGAGATACTTGAGTGGAAAAGTGCTAAAATGTGACAACTCCTGACTGGAATTTGATACGAACCATGTCCGTAGAAATGCAAAGCAGCAAAAAGACATCCATTCCGTTCAATTTTAGATTCCCAACTCAATTAAAACCTAGGCAAATATAATTAACTTTTTATATTTCTACAATTTCTGACAAAATTGTAATTTTTATGTATGGCGGTGGACTTTTTAGTTTTTAAGTAAAATAATTTTCGCACAACAAATGTTAATAATTGACGCATGTCATTTTTATAAAATGTGTCAAAATAACTTTAAAATGTGCTGCTTAGGTTCATTTATGTAACCCCCTGTCTGCACTGGCCATGAAAAATTGCTTACCATATTTTATGGTAAAGCCCATTTTGAAAAAAAAAATTTGATGTGGGCAAATAATATTATGACATTTCATTTTTGGTTGTTCCATGACGTTATCAAGACCGAAAAAGACTGCGATCAGAAGATTGATTGCATTAAAGAATTTGGAGCTCGCCTAGTTAGAAAAGATGAAAAAATTAAGAAAACGAATATGCACCTTTATAGTTCCACAAGCACTCATTTAGTCAGTAAAAATTAATTAATTTAATTAGTTGCGAACGCGTTAGCTTAATTTCAGCCATCTTGATTATAAACGTCAAATTTATGATAAGCAATTTTCTTGGCAATATATGGTAGACAATATTGTATATCATATATTGCATATCATAGATTATTGCCATGTCTACACGGTCTACACTGGCAATTCCGTAGCAATAACATATTGTATACCATAATTTATGGCCAGTGTAGACGGGGGGTTATGCTCCATAAAAGGAAATATTTTATGTTACGATGCATAAAATAAAATAAAATGTCTGGTACAGAATAGGATTTTAGGGAAATATTTTATTTTAAGGCATAACATAACATAAAATGATAAAATTTTACCGACAGAATAATGCCCATTGTCTATAGGACTGCGGGAATATCCTTTGGAAAAATTAATTGAAAAGGCTAAAGAAATTAAAGTTGACGCATACAAAGGTTACGCTCGGAAAAGAATTGCAAATATGCGGATTGCATTTAAAAAAGATCACGTAAAAGTTAAAACTTCGAAAACAACAGGGCGGCTCTGCAGATGATTTATATTCCAAACCTGAGGAAATGCATCCGTTTTTAACAGCCAATCTTTACACCTCTTTCGTACATAATCAGAGCCGAAAATAAAATGGACAATTTCTTATTTTTAATAATCGATGACATTATTATTGTATGGAAGAAATCGGTCCAACAGTTGTATCGTGTTTGAATTACCATACAACTGTTGGCTCAACGGTTGTACAAGATCAGTTGGACCAACAGCTGTATCGTGTGTGTGTAGAGTGTCTGGAGGTGCAAACCCCTAAAAATTTATCTCGAGGAGAAAGAAAGTTATCCTCATGTGGGTATCGGGATATAAGGGCCATAAATGCTAGCGGCCTAGCCAAAAGAAGAACGGACACTCACTTCATCGAACCAGAGCCATTTTGTGGCACTTTTAAATGTCAACTCAAAGGTACCCTAAATAACTGGGTGACAAAAATAAAAATACTTTTTTTAGGAAAGGCTACAAGGATTTTGTCAGGCAAAAAAAAACTTTATCGACATCTCTGGCGGCAAAACATAAGAATTTCTACTCCTCAGGAGAATTGAGCTTATACAATCACAGAGTTCATCTCAGCCGCTGCTCCCTTCGGTATCGAATATGCCTTTCCTGGCACCAAATTCCGTGTTGAATCTCAATCCCAGAATGGTTCTAGACTTTATTAACTGTGTTAATTTAGAACGGGGATTCAATAGATATTTTAAGTTGCAGTGAATGTGAGGCAAGCGCTTGTGCACCCATCTATGAATAGAAATTTAAATCTAGATGAACAGTCATTAATTTTTATCCGTCTGCCTAGGTTATTATACCTGGAGTCAGCTATGACGTATGACGTTTAGAAAAATATTTAAATTTATCTAATCTGATAAATACTTGTAATTTTTTATAAATTTTTTAATTCCAAAACTTCGTCCATGATTTTTATTTACAACGGCTTGCACGATTAGTTCAAAAATCAGAATTTTTCGTAATTTTACGAAAATGGCTGATGTACACATATGAAAGCGAGTATCCACAAGTAATTCCACCTTCTCCACTGACTTAACCTTTTTGATAGTAATTTTTGTTATTTTATAAAGCATCAAATGGAAGTAATACATGTAGGTACTAATAAGATTTTTGTGAAATTTATAAAAAATAAAAAAAAAAAAAACTGACTCGCATAGCGTTGGTTTAATGAAAAACCAAACCAGCCCATATCTGATTATAGTTAGATACCTACTTACCCTACCTACATAAATTCGTTCTTGGTTCACAAATGATATTTATTATTTATTTTTTTGTTTTTAATATACTCATCATCCTTTTCATTCTTACCCATATATCGAACTCTTTCTTATTCACTCAAAAAAAAAATGAAATAAAAAAACCCCCCTTTATATGTACAAAAGATTTAGCATTTTTCATAAATATTCTTAAGAAATAAAATAATAATAAACTTAACCATAACGAGAACAGTATACTTTTGTGTGTAAGTATACTATTTATATTATTATTATTACAATTTTTAATACTATTACTATAACTTCTACTACTATTACTATTAATAATAGTATCTATATTACTACTACAACAAAAGTTTTGTAAAAATGGGATTTGTGTCTCGGTTGGTTGTGTTTTACTAATGCCATGAGTGGAAAGTCCTGTTTTCGTCTAAAAAAAAAAACTAACGAAACTATTAACTACTTACCTATAGCTACCTCTCTAATTACATATCTCTTCTTAAGTTAACGATACTGGCCAGAAGAGAGAAGTTGAGAATTGTAAAAATTGTAAAAATAAACATAAGGCTAAAAAAAAAACGTCCTTTAACTAACTATAAATATACAAAAAAAAAGTAAAATAAAAAATAAAATAAAACAAAACAAGTCATGAAAATATGCGCGCTTCTTCAGGCAATTAATCAGTGGGATAACACGGAAATTAATCAAAAAACTTAAGCTAAGTGCACATTGAGAGCAGGAGCAGAGATGTACATAATATTTTGTATGTATGCGCAAGTGTAAATGAGTATATTTTCGCAAGAGTAGTTGAATTTTAATTTTATCTTAAAAGTGTTTGTGTGTGTGTGAGTGTATAAATGAAAAATATAAGATTTATTTGTGAATACTTCTGCTATCTTCTGTGCTTAATTATAATTTTTTACCATAAATATATATCTAATGCGAAAAATATACATATAATATCTTACGGTAGTGTTGTGAGAATCACTTTTCTGTCACTTTATCACGTGAATAATATTAAAAAAAAAAAAGTAATACAATAATAGTATGGAATGAGTCACAAAAGGAATTTTAAGACTGTAATAAGAAAAGAACGGCATAAAAGACCGGATAGCGCCAATTCATTAGCACCCAGACATATGCCGGGAGAAACTTTATTTTGCAAAGCTTATGGAAATCTCCTATTTTGGTTTAATTTGAACTAAGAATACAAAATAAATTTGTTTAGGTAAAATTAGTCTGTAAGTCTGTTGGTAAATAGGTGCCCTTTGTATAATGTAGGACGTTCGGTAAATAAAATGGGGCTCCGATGAAGAATATGATGAAATGATTGCCTCTTTTGCTAACGCACAACATATAGGTCGTTAGGCATATCTGACCAAAACCTCCGGGAGATATGTAACTCTATGTATATGCAAACGGGGCAGTTGCACGTCGAACTTCCGTCTAGGCAAACAAGGCAGTTGCCTATAGGCCCAATCTTGTAGGGGAGCCTGGCCGTGGCAGAAATGGTATACATATGACAACGGACATTAACACTAGAACTACCGAACCAGTCATTTTGACAGTTTTGACAGCTTAGTATTAATATTTTTTTCTGAAACTATGTTATGACTTTTAAGATAACAATTAAATAAAAAATATTTGATGATTTATTTTATTTCTGTGTCTAACATAAAAGAGATAATTTTTTTTTTTGTGGTACTTATACCAGAATCAGTCTTTTTGACTGGTGTGTTTTTTTATGTCAGTGATAGAGTTTTGATCAGTTTTTTTTTTTTTGTATCATACATTCTATATAATAAAACTTTTCCATTTTTACGCAGTAATTGCGCCATACTATAAATTGGATACAAAAATCTTCAGTATCATTCGTTCATTCAATGAGTTCGGTTCCTAGTGAAATATTGAAATATTGAATCATAAAGTGAAATATTTAAGTATTCAGAAGTGTATTAGTTGGTAAGAAAAAAAAACGACAAAAAATATCCCAATATCAGTATAACACTTTTTTTTTAGCCTCTAGTTGCTAAGAATGGCGAAAAAACCAGCTACTTTGTGATTACAAGATAATATGTACATGACATACTTTTGGAATGTTCAGATGTTGAAAATGATGATATATAATAATAATAATAATATTTATTTCATTAGAAGTACGCAAGATTACATCTTATGTTGTACAATTTTCATGTTCAAGTAAATATTTACGGAAAAACAGTTAGCTATTTGAGCTATTTGATGATTCGTGATTGACTAATTTAATATAACTAATTAACATCAATTAAAAGAAAAAAAAATTAAAAAGATTTTAATAAAAGAAAGAAGAAAATTCAAACTAAATTAAAAGTAAGAAGAAAATCTAATTAGTAATTAAGTGCAACCTAAGAAACCTCCTGAAAGCCGCCGCCACCCTGATCCCCCTGACGCTTCGTGGTAAGGTATTCCACATACGCGGAATTTGAATGAAGAAAGAACTCTGTAAAATTGCTTTATTATAGCGCATTAATAGCAATTTATTATGTCTATTTGATTGGAGAAATCGTATACGACAGTACAGATAATCAGGCTCCTTCGACTACATCAGCTCATAAAGAAAAACAACAGCCCTCCACTTTAAGTATGTTTCAATTGAACAACCCCAATAAATTCAGTTTATACAAACTTATGTGATCAAACCGACGCAGTCCGTATATAAACCTTACGCAGTCGTTGAAAGCGACTTCGATTCGTCGGGCACACATTGAGTCCAGTTTGGTTAAAAAGTATACTACCGTAAGTAAAGTACGGCAATAGAAGAGCTTTGACTAATTTTGAACGAAGGTCCAGCGATAAAATACTTGCGGAGAGCCAAAGTCTACTCAGTCCCGCGTATACCTTCCGCAATACATCCTTGACATAGCTGCAGCACTTCATTTGCTTATCAAGTCGGACTCCCAGATTCTTGACCTGATTCATGAAAGGCAGCGTGGTCCCATTAAGAGTTATAGGAGAGATGTTCGCTAGGTCAAAAACATTTTGGCTTAATAGTATACATTGAGATTTTAGCGGATTTATCAACAGATCATTGTTATATGCCCATTCACTAATTCGGTCAATGTCACAATTCATTCGCTCAACGCAATCTTCAAAAAGTCCGATCGGCCTACTGTAGTAAAGTTGAACATCATCAGCGTACAGTTGGATTTCAACATCCTGCAGAACATCAGGAAGATCGTTTATGTACATGCAAAAAAGGAGAGGTCCAAGAACTGAGCCTTGAGGAACACCTCTGCGAAGAGGAAGAGTATCGGAAAATACATTGTTGACTTTCACTCTTTGCTCACGGTTAGATAAAAAATTTTCAATTAAACAACTGGCTGATCTAGAGAAATGATAAAAAGAGGTCAATTTTCTACATAACATATCATGAGGAATGCTATCAAAGGCTTTAGAAAAGTCTAGGAGTACTAGTACGCTAACATCGCCGTTGTCAAGAGCTTCGCGGATGTCAGTTGTAACTCTTAGCAATGCTGATTCACAACTGTGTCGCGGACGAAACCCAGACTGCCAGCGAGACAGCAGCTTGTGATCGGTGAGAAAACTTTGAATTTGCCAGCAAATTAACTTCTCTAACACCTTTGCCATGAAAGACAGGATACTTATTGGGCGAAAATCACCTTCGCTCTCAGGTAATCTTATCTTAGCGACCGGAAGCACAGTTGCAAGTTTCCACGAGGCTGAAAAACTAGAAGAAGCTAGGCAAAAGTTAACTATATGTAATGCATAGGGATGAATTAGAGGAAATAACATCTTCAGAAATCTAGGCAGCATATTGTCTGGGCCAATTGAGTCCGATTTAACTGAATATACCGCTTTAAACAATTCCTCAATGGTTGCACATCTGAAGGAAAAAAGATTTTCGATGTGTCGGCTGGTTTGAATGAAATCTGGATAACAACCAGCATTAGGGGGCCTAGAATGACTGGAAGTAAAATAAACATTGAGATCATTAGGGTTCAAATTGCAATTGTATTCCTCATTTCCACAGACGCCCAGCACTTTTAGATATTTCCAGAGAGATTTAGAGGGAATATCGGGCCTTAATTTCGACGAGTAATATGCAAGCTTAGCTGCGCGGATTGCCGAATTAGCTTTGTTCTGGGCTCTTGTGTAGCTTTTTCTTGCAGCGGTAGACTTAAGCCGCTTAAATCGACGATAAAAATATTCCCGCTCAGTAATCAAGGACAATATATGTGAATTAAACCAGGTGCAGTCATTGGATCTTTGGTGTTTCTCTTTTATCGGAGCATACTTGTCGAGAAGATATTTCACATTGTCTTCCAATAATGTCAGCTGAGTCTCAGCTGTAGCACAATAATAAATATCAACCCATGGCATTGATTGGCATTCATCATACAGACTAACATAATCAATATTATTAAAATTGCGATAAGTTGCCATTTTGACCAAATTATTGTTATCAATTGCAATTTTATAGCTAACAAATAAGAAATCATGGTCGAACGAAGAAGGTGGGCTTAATTGGCTATGAAAATATATACGGGAATTAGCAGACGTTAGGATCAGATCGAGTAAAGATGGATTGGAAGTGTTGAAATAGGTTGGCTGAGAATTGATTCTAGTTAGATGTAAAAATTGTAAAATATCCATAAAGGCATCACTAAGATTACTTTGCTGGAGAACGTCAACGTTAAAATCACCGCCGATTAGGACGTTATTATACCTATGACATAATTGGGATACTGTGTTTTGAAATTCGCTAATGCAGTCGTTTTTAAAGTTGCCTGGTTGGCAGTAAACTATCATAAGAGCACACTTTTCAATACCTGTATCAATTTCAATACAGAGAAAAGAGAGCAAAGTTTTTTTACTTTAAAAAAGTCTTTTATATACAAGGCTACTCCTCCGCCGACACGATTTCTCCGATCATTTCTAAACAAATTGTAGCCCGAGATGTTAACTAACGAAGAATTTATGTTCTCATGCAGCCAGGTTTCGGCAATTAGAATTGCATGCACTGAAGAACCACCAAAAATAAACCGAAATTCATCCAACTTACTTCTGATACTTCTGGCATTAAGCACGCATATATTAAGGCCATTAGTCCTTTGGCAAAAAACTATTTAGTAGAGTTCTTACCCCGTTCACAGATGTAGCCGAGCTAACCATAGCCATCAAAGAGAAGAGCAGTAACAGCGATCAGAAAGCCGACAGATTCCAAAAGTAAGATCATTAGGAAAAAAATATAAAGTTAAAAAACATGGAAAACAATTATTCATTTGAAAAATATATAAAGGAACAAAAATATGAAAACAAATTTGAAATAGGAAAAATTCATTCAATTCAAGAAAAATATTGAAAAGTCTTTACGATGGAAACAGATTGCAGCTCCGGCACTGATGAGTTCTATGGTAAGCTGACAGTATCCAATTGATCCATGCTATTGATTTTAACAGGATGATCACCGATTTTTCGAAAATCAAAGCGATACGAGTGATAAAAGTGTCCATAATAAAGATGAATCGATTGACGAAGAAAACAATATTATTTTGCATAATATACAAAAACGAAGATGTATGCGGATTCCTTCCAGTTCTGAGGAGGAAAATGATAGAAGCCAAGATGCACAAATTGAAGTTTCTCTAAATGGAACTATTTGGAAACTCCTAAAAGAAGGAGGTGCTGTTGTTGGAAGATTACCAAATTATTGCATATTCAAAGATTCATCTGGGCCTACAGCGCATGCCAGAAGGAATATTATGGAAGAGGAAGTAACCAGTGCCTTCTTACTATTGATTGATCACCATATATTACAGCATATCAGAGTTTGCACTGAATTAGAAGCCTGCACGTGTTTTGGGGAAGAAGTGGACACTTTCAGAGGAAAAATTGAAGACTTTCATTCGAATACTGTATGGACGTGGTGCATACGAAGCGAAAGGATTAAAATTATCATATTTTTTGGAACAAAAAGTGGGGTGCGGATTTTCAAAATAGTTAGGAGTAGAAATAAATTTACAGAAATTTTACGTTTTATTCGTTTTGATAAAAACGAAATGAAAGAAGTCAACGCTTGCAAACGGATAAATTTGCGTTAGTATCTACTGTTTTGAATAAATTTATTGCCAATAGCCAATACTGTTTCAAATCAGGAGCATATATTACAGCAGATGAGTAATTGTTTCCAACGAGAAGGCTAGATGTAGGTTTACACAATATATGCCAAACAAACCAGATAAATTTGAGATAAAATTCTGGGTGTCGTCTGATGTTGAAACTGAAGTATGTTATAAATGGCTTTCCTTACCTAAGAAAAGATGAGACACGAAATTTGTCAACACATCTCAGTGAATTTGTAGAAATCAGACTATTGGAGCCTTATATAATGAAAGGTAGGACTGTAACAACCGACAACTTTTTTACCAGTCTTCCTTTGGCTTCTAAATTATTGGCCAAAAACACTATATTATTGGTTGGAACAGTACGTTCCAACAAACGGGAGCTTCCGAAAATTTGCAAAGAAAAAAAATGACCTCGCAAAAAGTAGCTTTATTGAGTACCAAGCATAAAGGCGCCAACATTGAAAACAACTACAAGAAACTGCCTGAAACTGTGTCTTTCTATAATAAGAACAAATTTGGTGTCGATGTAACTGATCAAATGGCACGCAAATATAGTGTTAAGTCAGGATCCAGAAGGTGGCCACTTCAGGTATTTTTTAATATTTTAGATAATTCCTGGATTTTGTATAAAAATGTAACGGGAAAGATATTTTCAAGGAAGGATTTTTGGTTTCGTTTGGCTGCAGAACTTACATCTGGCTATCAGGAAGGTGAAATTCAACGTCCATCAACTCAATTTCCAACGATACCCCGCCCGTAAATGGTGCCAAATAGCACTTTGCAATATCAACAAGACCACAACAAACTGCTTCGTCTACACGAAACATGTGCGTGGAAAATGCACAGAAAAAAAAGTTTGTATTTGTAAAAATTGTGGCAAGCTATAATTATTTTGAATAAAAACTATCCTAATATCCAAAATAACCATGAATTTTTATTAATTTTATATTTTATCAATACTATTTATTAATTTTGTAAAACATTTTACATTGTGTGCACCATTTTTTTTAATTTAAAATATTACTTTTTCATATCCAGTCAAAATGAGTGGTTTTGGTACAAATAGGTATAGTAAAATTGTCGGTAAATATAGTGTTAAAAAAAAAAATTTAATTCACTTTATTGTTCCTGCATACAGGATTTACCTATAGGCACAGCAGGACAGCAAAATCTCAATTGATGAAGTACAAAAAAAAAAAAAAGGTGAAGACGTGGCACTGTGAGACGGGGACGGTTTCTGAGTTACCGTTTTTAATGTCAAAGTTTGACTTTCTCATGTAACTGCATACCGGTGTACTGAAAAGCCTTTACCGGTTTTTCTACCAGATGTCGTTAGCCGTCAGTATGGAATAAAATGATTTGACATATATGTCATTTTATTCTACTGTCATTAAGCTTCAAAAACAACCAGAGTTTCATTCCGAAAATAAAAGCATCATAGTGTTATAGCTTTGTGAAAATGTCGAATTTCGGGGCCTGAAAAAGAGCATTTACGGGATGCATTGCTTTTCTTATTTTATCAAAAGAAAAAAGCCGTTGAAATCGTTATTGCCCATGATAGAAACTTACGGAGAGCATGCTCCAAACACGAAAACATATCAGACGTGGTTTCGAAAATTTAAAAGTGGTAATTTTGGTTCGAAAGACAGTGAACGTTCGGGAAGACCGCAAAAACAATTGTGGATGCAGAATTGCAAGGGGTTATTGGACGAAGACCCAAGCCAAACTCAAAAACAATTGACAGAAACGCTAAATGTGGCACAAGAAATGATTAGGGACCGCTTACGAGCAAAAACTGGTAAGATGGATGCCACATACACTGAATGACATTGGCAAATGGAAAATCGAAAAACCATTTGCGAAATGCTGCTTCAACGGTACGAAAGGAAGTAATTTTTACATCGAATTGTGACGGTTGATAAAAAATGGATTTATTTCGAAAATCGGAAGGATAAAAACTTCTTGTTATCGCCTGACCAAGCTGGCCCATCGACTCCAAGGCCCAATCACTTCGGAAAGAAGACAATGCTCTGGTGTATTACGAACTTCTGAAACCTGTTGAAACAGTTAATACTGATCGCTACAAATAATCAATTTGAACTATGCGTTGATCGAAAAACGTTCGTTCAAAATGGGCCTAAAGATACGGTAAAGTGATTTTGTTGCATAAAAATGGATCGTCACATACAGCAAAATCGGTGAAAGACTAATTGAAATCGCTTGGATGGGACGTATTACCGCACCCGCCGTACTCTTCAGACCTGGCTCCGTCCGATTATCACCTTTTCGCATCAATGAGACACGCGCTGGCTCAGCAGCACTTTATAAATTTCGAAGAAGTCAAAAAATGGCATGATGAATGGTTTGGCTCAAAGGACAAATGGTTTTTTTGGGATGGCATTCATAAATTGCCAGAAAGATGGATAAAAATCGAATGTCCAATATTTTGAAAAAATAACTTTTTCCATTTTCTTAAAAATTATGTGCTTTTTCATAAAAAAAAAACCGGTAAAGACTTTCCGGTACACTACATAGCTTGGAATCTTAATATATCCACGAGGGCGCATGGAACTTGAAAGTCTTCTACATAGGAGATTTAGACAGGACTTTGGAAAATTAGTCTCTGCACATGCGAGCTCATTTGTCGTCCGCTGAGGCTACATGGTGAAAACAATTATTGGCCCTGGAACTATACAAGTACATCTTGAAAAAAGGCTTTTTGGACATTCATCCAAATATGGAAATAATGCTCCGGATGTACACCAAGTTTAAATTGCTCGACAGAACGCTAAAACGAGCGAAGAACAATTTCAGATCCACCACACAGGAGATCAGGCTTAATTCATTCTCTACACTGTACATAGAGTCAGAAATAATGCAGTCTATAGAATATAGTGAAGTAATCCGTTCCTTTGCAGAGAAGAAAGTTCATCGCATGGCAATCCAAGCGTATGCTTACACGCAACGAACTTTCTTTGCATATAATTTCGTATACTTTTTTGTGATATTTCTAAGTCGGCTTGTTTATTTTCTAAGGTCAATGTATGTTAAATGAATGATAAATAACGACAACATTTTTGTTTTATTCAATTATTCAAAAATGGGGCCCTGACTCTGTTAACCGCATAGGTGCTCTGGGTTTTCATATCTGGTCCTGTCTATATGCATATCCGAAATAGGTCAGTAAATATGATTTTATGCTAAGTTACAAATCAGCTAAAAAGAATGTAACTGATTGAAAACAACTGTTTCTACAAAGATTATAGAATTGGTGTTTAATCGGCTTCCGGATCTGAGGAATGAAAGTTACTACAAAAGTTACAGAACTGTTGCTATCGCTGTTACTAAAATTGTACCTACATAGGTATTCCAATTTTGCTTCTAAAAAGAATCACGTAACATTTTAACCTAAGATGTATCTAATAAAATTCCAAAAGACAAACAAATTGGGAGGAAAGAGACAAGTATATATACCTATTAATTAAAATTGTAACTAAAAAGTTTTTTGTTAAATAAATGTAGGAAAATGTCGTCAGGGTTGGACGACAGTCGTCTGAGTTGGCCAACAGCGATTTGTTTTAGTTTTGACAACTAGCGCCACCAATGTGCGGTAGCGACAAAACTTCACTCAGTAACAACGTGAGATTACAGATTTGGAGCGTGAATGCAAGGCAAGCGTTGTGAACCCAGTTCTGGCTTGAAATAAAAAAATAAATAAAAATAAAATAAAATAATAAAAAATTGTTTAACATCAGTGAATACGGCCAGAAAGTGGGGCGAATGTGTTTGAATGTGTTGAGTGGTTCATGTTTGAAAACCAACCAAGAGGAAAATTCAATCCTCATGTTTGGTTGTGGTGTAACGAGATGTGACAATGGCGCTTGTCGTCAAGGTTGGCCACTTTATGTAGTCAGATTTGGCACTACGGTCATTGTGTGCTTTGATGACGCCCTAAAAGTGTCCAGCACCAATCCCAACGAAGTCCGACAATAAAACACCAGCTTAAGGAAGATACCCGCCCAAAAGAGGGCAGGAAAAGCACTCTTCGAACAATGCAAGTGAGAAGCGAATTTGAAGTGCGTCCATATAACGACATTTGCCGGAAATGCGATTCCGAATAATGTGCCATTAAAATTTTGCTAAAAAACAGCCAAATTCAACAAATTCGGCTTTTTATTTCATTCAATTCAATCGGTTTGCAATGTTCAGCAAAAGTGTTCCTCTTTCCAAAATTTTTCCAAAAGATGTGATTGGATTTATCAAATTCGTCCTTGAACGGAAGTTTTGGAGAAAAGTCAAAAATGTTGGCCAACCCTGACAACATTTCTTTAAATATTCGTTGAAAGAAACATTTCATTAATTCTGATAGCACAAAAATTCTGAAAATCTACTTTGCGGATCCTAAACGGAACCGTTCCAGCTCTAGCGAAAAAGAATAGCCAGTTGATGAAAAATTTCAGGGGTAAATACTAACATATATATGACCTTTGTCGCGTAATTAAATGCATTATTTGTGTATGTAAAAGCAGGATAGGCAGCGCTACCAAAAATAAAAAAATCCGAACTTTCAGGAGAGAAGCATAAGTTTTTCATTACGGTTATGCTATAGCTTTTGTGGGATGTATTCGAAACTTTTAAATCAATGGAAATAAGGACACCATTCAGGCATAATTTAGTAGTTTTGAAGCAATGAAGAGAAGCATACTTCAGGAGATACAGATTTTTTCCCCAAAATAAAAAGTTCCTTTTCTTTTATTATATTTAATATTTTGATCAGATTAAACTTTAACTTTTATCTTGTAATATCAATGTGATCTTGTACGAGTTATAGATTCATATGGAAATCTATTCTTCTTAAGTCAACTAACTTTCTTGATCGCTAGAGCAAGACATTTGAAGAGTACATGTCGAACTAATTCAATTTCTTCAGGAATCCTTAAATTCTATTCCTAGTCTCTTATTATGGTCAAATGGTCTTCAAAAACTTTTGTAGAAGTTGGAAGAAAGTGGAAAGCATCAAGAATATCTGTGTTGTATGAATGCCGTGCAATGTTGCTGAATAAAGAAGTAGTAGTAGGTAGTAAGTTCTTCCCTGAATTATGAGAAATACTAGACAAAAAGATGTAGGAGGTCTAGTAAAATTAATCACGTCTAGTTGCTGGCTCAAGTCTAACAAGATGGTAGCACAATGGACAATTGTCTAGCTGGAAACTATATCAACACACGCAATTCTAACTCTAAGCCTAAAATATACCTGCGATGAGCAATAGTTAAATCCTTCATGATAACTTTAATCAGCCTATACTCAATCAATCTCTGATATGAGTTGGCACCATCAGAAAATTATGATCACTGTTATTGAAGGTATAAAACAGATTTACTTCAACATAGCTTCTTGGAATGGATCAAACCATTAATGCTGTTATTAAAATTATAGCAAAAGTACGCAGAATTGGTTAATAGCAAAAATATAGATAAGTCCAGTGGCGACACATCTGTGCCGAGTGTCACATTTCCGAACTCATGACCAAACACTTTGTAAATATAGCAAAATTAATTTCGAAATTCACGATTAGTAGCACTATAAGACATGGACTACCTGATTTTCTATTTCATATGGATCAACTTTTGTTGGCAGGGATGTGACAATTATGTTAATTTCAAGCTTTACTTTCGCTTTAATATTCATCTTAAAAGTTTAACAAATTACAGATGAATTCGAAATTATTTCTATTCTTGGAAGCTTATCTCCTACAACACATCAAATATTTTTTAAACTTGATTTTAAAGAAATAAATTAAAGCAATTTTCGTTTGACTGTCCCTAAAAGTAGATACATAGGGAACAGAGAAAGGACTACAAATATTGTATTGCCATCTATTTCTATTCTATATATTCAATTGGAAAACCACTGAACTTAAACTGGACTATGATGGATTTTGTATAGAGCTAATTATTTATAGTTCAGCGGAATAAAGTAGTTAAATCAAAAAGAGACAACTATAGACAAGTAATCCCATATAATAATGTAAGTAATTTCAGTAGTGTCAGCAGTCCATTTTATATATATGTATAGTGATCTGTTCATGTACTCAGATTTGGGTGAATTCATTCTAACATTTTCAGCCAAAAGCACCAAACTCTGTTCATATCTTCAGAAAATAGGAGAAAATAGATAGACATCACACTTCCCCTTTTCTATAATTTTAGTCCAAATCCACAAAAAAAAAAAAAAAAAACTCGGGGTAAAGGCTGAATTACAATGGACGCAACGAAACGCAACTGAACGGTTCGAAATGTCAAATTTAAGCAATAAAACGGACGTCGAGGTTGGCTGCTTACAATGGACGCATGAAAGTGACAGTGACGTTTGACCCAACATTTATAAACAAATATGGATAAAATAAAAAACTCTTTTCATTCCATTTCCTCTCTGCTTATTACACACTTACCGCAGCACAGGTTGACGGAACAAAATAAACAAGCCCAAAGCTAATTTGAGGTTATGTTTATCCGTTCAGTTGCGTTAGTTTCAGATTTTATTAAATTTGCTGCGTACGACTGCGTTTTCGTCTGTCCACAACTCCATTTGAAAAGTAGACAAAAGGTCTGTTCGCGTACCAGCTTGAAAGTACAAACTTGTAAATCTTTTTGTAAGTTTTTAATCAAAGGCGTTCGCGTACTCGAAAATTGAGAGAGAAATTATTGACATCACATTTCCCCTCCGTTCAATTTATTACTTGATTTAACTCGAGAAAAATCGTCGAGTAAAAACTTCAAAAGTGTCAGTTTTGACAGATCGTCGCCGGTTTTCAGTTATTTTTCAAGTTTTTAGTTTTAAAAAAATGGAAAACCTGTTACTCCTCCTCCAGTAGAAGTAGAATGTTCTCCAAGCACATTTCAACGTATTCAAAGTGGTAAATTAAATTTGTTTGTTGTACTATGTGCTAGGAAAATTTCACGTCGTTATTACAGATCCCGAATAATTGCAAGTTTTCACAAGTTTTTACTCGAAGCCGTTCGCGTACTTTGTGAGTGTCACTCTCAATTTCTCTCTTTATCATACATTTTGACGTTTTTCATGTTTTTACTTGAAAAAGTACGCGAAGAGACCTAAAGAAACCGGTTTGACATTTCTCTCCGTTCAGTTGCGTTCCGTTGCGTCCATTGTAATTCCGCCTTAACTTGTGTAACAACTGTCACTTCAATACATATAAATTTGAGAATATTGTCAAAGTGATGAATGGCACCAAATTTTGCAACCAAATTTTCGTACCAATTTTAAGCACCAATTTTAGACACCAATTTGTGGCCCCATTTTTACTATGTAATTAAATAAAATTAGTATTGCAACAGTGAATTTTTATTTAACATTTGGTAAACATGGTTTATTTATGTTAGCTTGACAGTTTGCACTTGTCACTTTCGCTTTCTGTCCAAGACCATAGAAAGAAACAAAAAAGCCCAAGAACGAAATCACCCAAGAAGTATATGAACAGACCTAATATGAAACAAAGATGTAAACAGTCTCATATCTCATGTCAGACTGTGTCACAAACCTGACTGACAACCTAAGACATAAGGTTAGTGTCAGTGCTGGGATAAAATTTCGACCAGATTGTCATAGGGACAGCCTGGTCTAAAGTAGCAAACCTAATAAATCAGAACCAGTAAGTTATATTAGTATTCCGGTACTTCCGCTGGTAAAATACCTCAGGCAAAATGTCATAGGGACAGCTAGCATAGGACTAAAGTACCCACTCGACACCATACTGCGGATCCAGCGTTTCCCAGCAGATCCCATACTACCGTCAGTCCGTCATACAGACAGCCTGAGTTAAGAGCTTGATTGGCCTCAATCCGGCTGCTTTATTTACAAGCAAGTGAACAGTTTCGCGATTCAAGCAACTCTGCTAATTCATCAGAGCAGTTTTGCTCCTATTGAAAATGATACCGCCACAAGTGAAGTACGCAGTAATTGCAAACAATCAGTTCACATCAAATACATATAAAGCTGAAGCCAAAGGTCAGACCTCAGACACCATAAAATCATTCAAGAGAAAAAATGTGTGCATACTTTGATAAAAAATTTAAATTAAATATAAAAAAAAAATTTAAGTTTTTACTGAACCCCGCCCCCACTCCTTACCCTTAAAATTAAGAAGAAAATTAAAATAAAAACAAAAAAATCTTCACGAGATAAAGTGACTTAAATTGCATTGATAAAATCTCAGCATAAATAACTTACTAAAACAAAACAAAAAAAAATGCATAAAGATGTTGTAAAAAATTACGATGATGTCTAGTATGTGCCTCTGTACACAGCTAAAACTAAGCTAAAACTAAGCTAAACTAAACTGAACTAAACTAAACTCAACTCAACTATAAAACAAAAATAAAACTGGCTATTTGCATACTGGCATTTAAGTTCCTCTGGAGTGTCTTCATTCTAAACTTAACCTAAAAACTAAAAACATTTTTCTAATTCTGAATTCATCTATAAAACGCCTCGACGTAAAAAATATATATATGAAAAGTAATAAATAAAAAAAAAAAGAAAAAATGTAAAAATCTCTCTTTTTTTTTTTTTTTGTTAAATAAAATTAAACTAAAACCAAAAACTTAAAAACATATTCGAAGAGCTTCCACCAATGTCAATGTCGTCTCATGTGCAAGGATAGGTGATCAGATCTGCTAAAGGATCTCGTACACAGTTTACATCGAAACGGCTTAACTCCGGTATGTTTTCGGAAGTGTCGTGTAAGCTCATCTGATCTCGCAAAACGCCATATACACCCTTCCCAGGTGCAAACGTAAGGTTTCTCACCTGTAAAAGAGAGAGAGGTGTGTTTTAGTATACAAATAGGGGGAGGAATTTGCACCACCAATATGGGGATATGAGTTAAAAAAAAAAAAACTTAACCTAAAAACCAAACACCATCTTGAATCATTTTAATAATTTTTTCTCTCACCTGTATGAGTTCTTTTATGAGCTTTCAAGTGGGAACTTTTCGTATAAACTTTATCACAACCTTCGGCATCGCACTTGTGCACCTTTCGATTTTTTGAGAGATCACTAAACGCGCTATCATCCACCCGACTAAAGCTGCTGTTGGAATGCATTGCGTTTCGGCTATTGCTATAATTACTACTGCTACTACTACTATTACTACTACGATTACTACTGAAGCTAAGTGAAGATGTCAGGGAGTGTGGAATTATAGCACTTTTCCACGAAGCAGATGTTGCTGATGTAATCGCAGGTATTCTACTACTTGTAGAACTGCTGCTGTTGTTGTTGTTGTTGTTGTTACTGCTACTCCTAGAACTAAATGCTGATGTCGGTGGATTTAGATGAGTACTGGAAATTGAATTATTATTGCCTCCAGTAGGTAACACTGTAGAAGATGTAGTTGATGATCCTATGGAAGTCGATCTAGTTCCTATCGTTGGAGCCCTCTCAGCTCCATATTTGTACGGATTCTTAAATAGATTGAGTAAATTTAACTTCTTATCGTAGCTACAGAATGCTGAGGATGTGTTTGTGTTATTGTTGTTGTTGTTGTTGTTGCTGATGTTGTTGTTGTTGTTATTGTTGTTGTTATAACTAGAACTATTATAATTGTTATTGTTGTAATTACTGCTGTTGTTGTTGGTTTCTTCTTTAAATCGGCGATATGTGAAAAGATACGGTGGAGCTGCTAGTAAAGGTGGAATTGGTCGTTTTGTAAATGATGATGATGATCCATAATTATGTGCTGATGATGATTGTGTTGATGATTTCTGATGGCTTCCTGTAAATAAAGAAGGAAAACAAAAAATTATTAATAAAATGCGATTAGCACAGGAATATATCCGAAAATATGTATAATTGAGGAATTTAGTAGATCTTACTCGTACCTACATCAGATTAGCTTATATGTAAGATTATGATTAACATTAAGGAATTACGCTGGGCGAGCTGTAATTTCCCCAATACTGATATAGGATTACAATTCCCTGGAAATTAACTCACATTTATAGTACTAATATTCAAGTAGTGAATTCTTTATATAGGACTTATACTCTTTACACTCATCTAGAACATAGAAACTTAAGTTATTGCTTTAAGAACTACAAGATCTGTGTGAGAAGTTAAATTTTGATCGAAATTTATATAGGAGCCATATAGGAAAAATTTCAAAATTCCATCTCTTGAAGTCTTAACGATTTTGTTTGGGGGCCTTTGCACTACAACCATTTAATGGCTTATTGTGCCCAGCTTTCTTAATAGTTTATCCAAAAATCCCACACTTCCTAGGAAGAGCAGTATTTTTTTTTTGAACAAAGTTTCTTCGAAGTCGGCTGGCTTTAAGAAATATAAGCCGCCTGGAATCTACAATGTGCAGTAGCCTCGCATTTGCACAATACGCTCCAATGTTTCATCCTCTTCGACACATGTCGTGGGTGATATATTTATCCGATGCATGTGCTTGTTTAGCTTGCAGTGTCCGGTTAAGACTCCTGAAATTACTCGGAGATTATTCCTAGATAGCCTCAAAAGATCCAGACTCTTCTTCAGTGAAGGTCTTTGAATGAATCTTTTGGATTTTCTGGAGCCGCCTATCATTGAATTCCATCTTTGGTCCATTCGGTTTTAGATCTAGTTTCGAATGGTAAGTCTTACGATTACGGCTTATGTAATTAGTAGGTACTTGCAAATAGCTAAGCATGACACACAGGGTGGCTCATAAATAGATTTAATGTTCAATAATTAAAAAAATTATTATTGTATGAAAAAAAAGAATATAGTTATGGAAAAATTAATTTTAAAAAATAACATGCTATCTAAATGGATACCTGGCTTTCTTTCTTATACCGAGTTATATGATTATTGCTGAGCAAGCTTAGCTGATAACCATAATCTGCGCAGAACATCATATATCCACCACATTACTAATATGATCATCCCAGGTAAGTATTTTATTAAAAGTCAGACCTAAGTTCCTAACTGTGCTTCAGTAAGGTATCACTACGGAGTGAAGAAGAAAATAGGACGTACCAAGTTCATGCCTGTATATTATAATATAGTTGGACTTCCGGGGGTTTAATAGAATCAAAATAGGGGAAGGGTGGATAAAGTGGCCATCGGGATTGTTCCCGTTGGAGAATGCTGCAGCATTGCGGGAAATGTGTGAAGCTATCGAAACGCAGATGCAGTCAGCATTGTCAGTGACCGTCCAAGTGAAAGTTGCGCTTCTTCGTTTGCAATAACATTTTTGTATTTTTTCACCTGTCTGATGTAAGGTAAGTGGCTAATATTGTTCCTGTTAGTTTAGTAATAAGTAGAATTATAATTATTTGGTGTAGTACTGTTGGAACGCCGGCTTTTGCCTTGAAAATAGTTCCAAAGTTGCAAGGTGGCCACTATACCCGACCGACAATTTTTATTTAGGAATAAAGTATATAACTACATGCTTTGTAGGTTAATAATTACAATATTTTAATAAATATATATTATAATAATGTAATAATAATCTAAGAATACCGAAGCCATGTTGCAGTGATGTTTTCTTGTTACAGGACGATATTAAGATGCTCTCAGAGTATATAAGGAAGTCAAACCAACAGTCATGGGAGTCGAAGTCAATGCAACAGGCCATAGAAGCAGTAAGAACAGATAAAATGCAATTTGCTAAAGCAGCTAAACAATTTAATGTTTCACGAAATACACTTAAGAGAAAGGTTCTCAAAAAAAAAATCGCGATGCGATCGAAGAAAAGAAGGTTCTTGGGAGCTACAGATGTATATTTAACCAGGAACAAGAGGAAGAACTTCTTAATCATATCTTTGACATGGAATAACGACTTTATGGTTTATCATTGAATGATCTACGCCACTCGAAATTTCCGAATTGCCGATAAAAACAATGTTCTGCATCGATTCAAAAAAGAAAAGAAAATAGCAGGCAAAGATTGGGTATCAGGATTTAGAAAACGGCATCGTAATATTGCTCTTAGAAAACCAGAGTCCACTTCAATAGCGAGGGCACAGTCATTTTATAGAGCTAACGTGGAAAATTTTTTTAACATCCTTAAGACAGTGCAGGACAAACACTTTCATCCTACTCATCGAGTATATAATGTCGATGAAACTGGACTTTTAACGGTTCAAACATGAAACACCAAAGTTTTCTCGCTTAAGAGAAGGCGCCAAGTCGGTGCTATTACTTCAGCGGAAAGAGGCTTGCTTTCCACATATGTAGTATGCTCGTCCGCAGGAGGAACCTTCATTCCTCCTTTTGTGATCTTTCCAAGAAAAGAAGATGGAGCTCACCCTGGAACTGAGTTTGCCTGCTATCCTACTAGATGGATGCAGACAGATATTTTCATGCAATGATTTGACAATTTCTTAAAACACGCCAAGCCTACAGCCGAAGATCTAGTGAAAGTAGGTTTTTGGAAGTGAGATAATCATTAATTTGCAACACATTATGCGTTCCAAACTTTTCGACAAAGGAGAGAATGTATATGAATTCCTCAGTAGTCATTAACCGAGGTAGGTCGAGAAGTTTTAGGCATAGGAATAACTTTAACTATCTTCCAACTCTTGGGAAACACAGACTGATCTAGACAATTTTTGTAAATGGCAGTAAGAGCCTCAATGACAAATGGCAATGTGAGCTTGATAAACCTCAGCATAATTTCATCCATGCTGATAGCGTTGGCGGAGATTGAAGAAATGTCAATAAGAAATTAAATCCATCTGCATTAAATGTGAGCTATGGGGAGATCCTTTATGTATGGAACTCGTCATAGTTCACATTTAATGCCAAAGGATTTCAGACGAAATATGAATTAAAACAAATAAAAATTGCGATGGTGTTCGGTTTCGTTGGAGCAAACTGGAATTTTTATGAGAAAAGGGTAGTGGTTTTTCAGTAGCAACTTAATTAGAAAGTAATTTAGCGAACCCTGCAGTTTAATTCTGTTAATTATTCCTAAACAACTGGGAATAATGTCTTGCGGGTTTTCTTAAATGAAAGATGATCAATAATAGATAATTTATGGGTGGCTTAAATGTTACAAAATTTAGCAGAAAGATGGCGTTGAATGTAATGCAATGGCCGATGAAACGTAATATGTTACAGAGCTCATTTTAGATTCGATAAATTAGAATCGGATCGTGGCTTAGCGAAAGAATTATTTTAGGACAAATGGGGGTTGTAATTAACTACCTCTATATAGCTCTACTAGATAATTTCCGAACTAAAAAATTGATTTGAAAAAAAAATATTTTTTAAAATAATCGAAAATTTTGTCGTTTTTATCTTCAAGAGATATTGATATCCATCCAACAATTACATGGATCGATATCGATTTTGGTGGATCAAGATAGTTTGAGGTTACCCGAAAAAACAGCTCAATTTGGTCGTCTTCCAGCAAAGAAGAGACTCTATAAAATTTTTAAATATAAACGGTAAAGCATGTTGATAGAATGAAATTGCATCTACAAATCAAATATCTAATTAGTTTTTAAATCCGATAATTAGTTTCGAAGATAACTTGAAAAGAAAGGCAACCACCTTAGCAGGTGGATGGGGGGAGGGGGGTCGTAATAGGGGAAACAACAAAAATAGGTGTGAGCCATTTTGGTATTCTATGCAAACTGTGAAAGTTTCATCCAAGTCTATTTACCAAAAAGACACATAAAATTGATTTCTTCCTTTATTATGGGACAAACCTCCATGTACCACCAGTGGTACATGCCGTCCGATAGGACAAACCTCCGTGTACCACCAGTGGTACATGCCGGCGGGAATGTGTTAATAAGTAAAATGCATAAGTATGTATGTTCCTGCTTATCTTGCAAAAAACTAAATTAATAATCCTAAATATGAACTACGGGAGTAGTGATAGAATATGTGAGGGAAATAAAGACTCTATATTTGCAATAAAAATTGGGAAGAAGAATTAGACGCAAGATGTCTCCAATGATTGTCATACAAGTTTACAATAGCGTAATTAGACGCCATTTCGAGTATTGTTTCTATGTAACCAAGCATCACTAGATCGACTACAGATACCTCAAAGTAAGGCTATAATGTGATGTATACTAAAATGCAACAATTTAGACCAGTTGAGCACATGTTACAAGCACTGCAATGGCTGAATTGTAAAAAGAGAAATCAATTTAATGCGCTTAAGCTTATATTCAAATTAAAAACAGAACAATTGGAGAAGAAGTACTAGAGCACAAAATTCATTGTTGTATAAGGGATTACAGTTACATTTTACTGGAACTAAAAGCGAGAAAAAACTTTGAAAGAGAGGTAAAACCGAAGCCGACAGTCCATATCCGACATTTGGCCTACACCTTACCACTTTAGAGGAATTGCAAAAATGGATCTCCTCAAACGGAATATACCCAGTATGAAGCAGGTTAAGGAATTCTTCACCGCCCCTCCTCCCTCACCATACGTGCAAAATAATTGGTCTTAGCAGACAATCGCTCAGGCTTAAGAAACACTTATCTCTCCAAATAAGCTTTACAATCTAACCCAAAGACCTTATTAAAATAGGAGATTATGCTTAACCACTTAAGGGGTGAACCTAATGTAATGTCTTTAGATGACAAACCAATCTTCATTCCATGATTTGTAGCAGTGGTTATGGAAAAACTAATTTTTTATAGATATTTTAAGGCGGCAATACAAACTTGAAGCTATTGACATATCTAATTCCGAACTTGATTAGATTTATCCAATGAAAACTTTTGATAACATCGAAAATATTCATTAATTTGCAATTTGCAATTTAGCTGTTGGAATAATGGACAATTTTAGCAATAATAGACTTGGATGGATGGGATGGATGGGATGGATTCAAGCGAGGTTGAGATCCGGACTGGATCCATTGAACATAGGCCACAACGAGGTCGATTGTTCACGCTCTAACAAAATTAAACATAATTAAAAATTGGCCCCCAAATCTCCTTACCTTCATGCAGTTCTTCTAGGAGGTGTGGGGCCAGGAATCTGTAACGTTTCCTGTGACAGTCGGACAGTGACAAAGAAAATGAGTTACCGTTTCGTATTCCTGTTCGCATCCTCTGCATATTTAATATGCCCAATCCTGTATAGGCGAACCCTGAGAAGAGAATGCCCAGTGAGAATTGACACCAGACCTCTCAGGGTTGGCTTGTTTAGACCCAATAGTTTTTTCGTTTCGTTTGGGGTAGGTCTGCCCCAAAGCTCCTTTGTCGTTCTACCTAAGGGATCATTTAATCAAAGACGACAGTGTTGGCAGTCGGCTCAAGCCGAGATATTGGAGGCAAAGTATTTTGGTGCGATCCCAATTACGGGTGAAGATACCTCCGAGGTTGCACCAAGACGAGCAAGTTCGTCTGCCTTTTCATTCTCGCTAATGCCGCTGTGACCTGTCACCAAAAACACAGCAGTACCCTGTTGTTCCGAGAAAGGGAGTCAAGGATAGTTTTCCATTCCAATACAAGTTTGGAGGTTGCACAAGATTTTGAAAAGGCCTTGACAGCTGCTTGGCTGTCAGAGAAAATTGCAATTTCCTTGCTCTCAGTGTCTGAGTTAAAGAGATACCTTTCAGATTCAAGGATGCCCTTCACTTCCACCTTGAAACCCGTGACATGGCTTTCAAGATGTATGATGTACAGCAATTTCTATGTGAGGCTCCTCACAAAAACCGCCTGCTCCGGTATTTTCTTCCGATTTAAAGCCGTCTGTACATTTAATAGGGTTTGCCAATGATTGAAGCACGGAATGTGATTCTTATTCTGCCTTGTTTGGAATTTTCGATTTAAAGTTGCTTTTCAGCATAGTCTCGAGGAGGAGAACGCTATCCCTGTCTATGTCAGGTACGATGGACTACACAAATTCAAAGATAGATTCATGTGGAACTCTTGCAACAGTGTGAATTCAGCTTCAATTGAGATACAATCTCAGCGCAAAGACTGATGCCACCTTTTTGGCATGTATATGCGTCGGCTGTATACTGATGATGACCTCAAGAGCCCCAGAGCTTTGAGTTTTTTCCAATATCTTACGATGATTGGCGCACTCCATTGCTTTTCACCACACCACAAAGCCATAGGTTAGCATGCGTCGGATGACGCTAGTGTAGATCCATAGTATCATCTACGGTTTAAATCCCAACTTTTTTCCCATGGATCTGCAGCACATCGCAAAGGCTCTAAGAGCTTTATTCGTTCTGTTCTAATGGTGTGATTTCCAACTAAATTTGCTATCTAATATGATAGTACCTAGATATTTTACTCTGTCCTTCAGTTCCAAACGGGTGGAGCCGATAGAGGGCAGGTTCAATCTGGGAATGCTATTTTCTTAGTAAAGAGGTATAGATCTATTTTTAATGGATTGATGCAAAATCCGAAATGCGTAGTCCAGTCTATGATTAGTCGGATCGCGTTCTGCACCAGTCCGCGGAATTGAGACTCTTAGCTACCAATGACCAATATCGCACATACGGCTTTGTACCACATCCGGGTGGGTAATTGTTAACAAGAGATCATCCATAATGGGCATTCACAACATAGGTAATAAAATACCGCGTTGAGGGTGCCCCTTTTGGACTCTTTTCAATCATAATAATAGTCTTGAAAAATGTCCTCGTAAAATAAATTCAATGCTGATATTCATTTTTTTTTTTTTATAATATACCGCAAGGGTCAGTTTTTGGTCCAATACTTTTAAATTTATGTATTAACGATTTCACAGATGTTTTTTTCTGAGGATAAATTTACTGCTACTTATGACTGGTCGTAAAATAAAGGCTTCTTTCTCAATCCTTGGATTTCTCAACAGTTTGATTTTACACTTAAAATATAACTTTCATAGGAGGATACATTTATGAGCCTCTCATATGGTCCACTAATTTTGACTCATTAAAATGTACATATAAATACAAAATCGTAATGCATTTAAAAATCAAATTCCATCCCCTAGGCAGAAAATCATTTTCTCAGCACATCTTACACATAATTATCTGTGCTGTGATCTTCGATAAAACATAAAATATAAATATTACTGCCCCTTTCCAAAATGTTATGAATATACAGGTTTCAATCCACCTGTTACACATATACTATACATATTATATTATATATTACACAAAAAGTGTACCCAATAATTAAGACGCTCTCTTTTCTACTATAATTAGCGAAATTCCTTCGATGAAATATAAGCTGCGCAGTGCGAGCATATTTTATATCACCGCCCCGGCCACTATACATAGACTCCTTTCCAAACTGCTGGACCCATAGTTCGGTTAAGAAGACAGGTTCGCGCTTACTTGTTCGCTAAGTATTCTTCATTTTAAATTTATTACTGTTAAAGAAATCCAAACTCTCCCATGGATACCTACTCTATAGAATTATGGCATTTAGTGCGCATGTAAATTTGACTTATTGCGTGAATGGATTATGAAAAGAAAAAGACTATGCGAATATGCGAAATGATGTTCACAACTTCCTTAATATTGTAGTCGCTAAATGAAGAAAAGCACTTCTGCAGAGAAGAAAAAAAAAACACAACGAAATGAAACCTCATAAAAGGTGGAACTGTTCAGGCAAAGTATTACATCAGACATCATCTTCACATTAAAATTAATGAAAATGGAAAGGAGGAAAAATGTTCAACCAACGCCGCTGTCGCTGCCATTGCACCGGCAAACTATTTATCTCAATCGTGATCCACATCTCTTGACGTTATTTGTCTTTTACTTCAAAAACCGAGTAGTTTCCAGAGGCATGTGAATGATGATCGCACTCACCTAAGTATAAAAAAGTACATACTTTGTACCGCCAGTTAGATGATCGCACATCACAAGATCATCATGTTTCCATTCACCAAGATCGCGCGACTTATTCAATTTTATCCCAGATTTGTATGTAAATATAGTGCACAGAAAAGTTGTAGTATGACATCCTTATGTATGTAGTATATGCGCATGCCTCCTCAGTTTAACCAGATGAAAGAACTATATATCTCTATAGAAATGTAGGATAGCCGACGACCTCTATACGCAAACGTTGAAAAGTGATCGGTGCAGAGCATAGAGGTGGCGGGCTTATGACCAGGTGATGTACCCTGAACGAAGTCATCGTAATCGTCGTCATCATCAAGTGTATTCATATGTGTGATCTTGCGAACGATCGCAGGTACTTTACCTGCATTTATTATGATCTCTTTAGAAAAAGAGAATGTTGTCTTCTGGCAGCATCAGCGGCGGTGGCGGTGGCGGTGACGATGGCGTTACGGATCTAAATACCTTTTCCTTTCCTTCAGATTCAAAAAAGTTGCCATTTGCGCCTGCGCCTCATGGTAGAATGATCGTTGCGAAATGATCTATTCAAGTATAAAGTGATCGTTGTCGCAATGAAAGTTTATGCAGGCAACCAGGCAGCCAGGCAGGCAGGCAAGCAACCGATGAGACGGATCTCAAGCTCTACATCTATTAATAACTTCACCAAGAGACCCTCGTCTTCTTATGCAGATTATTCTAGTGCACACCACCGCTAAGATGGGAGTGTTAATTTATTGATGCTCGATGATCGAATATATATTATCGCATGATCATGCCACCGCGACCCCCCTTCTTCTCTGCTACATGAACTTGCTAAGATGCTGCTGGATGATTATGAAGTGATACGAGATCATTAAAAATTAAAAGAAATTCCCTCTAGGGGGCAATCTTGTACGTGAAACACTTTATAGATCATTTTACTTAAGTTCACATCAATTTTATTGTTATTAATAATAGTAATCGGTGTGTATGCGAAACCCCATATCAACGTAAAACACTGTAAAGTGGCGAAACGCCTCCTAGGCTTTTTATTATTGTGTATATGAGCCTTCGGCGGGTTTCAACTCTACTGAATATTGTACCATATTTGCTAAGCTAAGCACAGACATTTTGGGTTGCAAAATCTTTTTATCTATAGCTTGTACCTAGTAACCAAAAGATGTTTACGATCGTACCTTTTTTAGTTTTATTTTGTACAGTTATGCTAGACAAGGAATAAAATTGGAGATATTAAATAAATATGTTGTTAAAATGCTATTCGAAAATTTTGTATATTCAAGCTGTATAATGAATGGGTCTTTCAATCTATAGTCTAAAAGATTATATTTGCCAAGGCGAGAAACCTCAAAGTTTTATGTTTTAATAAAGATTTTACTATCCCAGGGTCCCAGAGCGACCATCAGAATATGTTTTTTACCTTAAATGGAATTGTACCGTCTTTGAAAGGCTCGACATTCTCTTCTACAATGCCGAGAATTCCGTGATTTCTCGTTGTTGGGTTCTTCATATGTACATTGTACGTATGTACGTACATACGTACCTAGCTCTGGTAGAAGTGATATTGTTGCGTAATTGGGTCCATAATCGTGTGTCAGTGCGATATTTCATCATATTGAACTGAATTTAAGAAAATGCTTTATGTTTATGTTGTGAAATATTTCGAGATTTTATACTGAAAATTAAGAGAATGAAAAAGAGGAAGACTATATGGAGATTTGGCTGGGAGCTTTCTATGAAGTTATTTTGGTACGTTGAGAATATGATTGTAGTTTGAAGATCTAAGGCCTAAGTCTTTTACAATGTGTGTTATCCTTGCCTGACAGGCGGAACATATAGGATATCACTGCGACTTTTCTTGAGACATCCCACTCCGTGGTGGGCATAGAAAAAAAATGATCCTGGCAATTCTCAGTGTGGGGGGCTGTTGGCCTTTTCAATCCTATATAGGCTGCTCACCCCCACCTGAGACAAAAACTTGGCAAACACTAAAAAAAACTGTTGAATGTAATGTCACACCTGAGGTTTGCGGGAAGCTAGAATTGGTGTCATTTATAAGATCGAGTTATCCTGATTTGGATTCCAAGAAAACAAGACTTTGTCAGCAATGAGAAAGCAGCTGATGAACTTGCTAGATAGACAGGGATCAAGTAGACCTTTAATCGGCTCAGAGGCGATGTGTAGGTTGCCTCTGTGTGTGTGAAAAAGGGGCCCATTAGTAAGAGTGAATCAAAGGGTTACAGCATGTAGGTTGTGGAGAGAGCATCGTAGGCTACAATTATGCCAAGTGTTCCATGGCGATTCCGCCTATAGAAAAGGAAAGGAGGCTTCTGAGGACGCATGTTAAACTCTTAATTGGTCTGATTGCCGGCCACTGTTAACGAAAGAAACGTCTTGTTACTATTGACTTGGATTCTGATCCTACCTGCAGACTGTGTCTGGAGGATAATGAGACTATTTGTCTTGTGTAAATGCCTAGCGATGGCTAAACGTAGAATGGCAACCTTTGGTAAACCATAACTGAAACCTCGGTAGTTGGGTTAAGATGGGAGGGTGAGCATCTTCTTTTCTAGTCAACCAACCAACCAATAGTAGAGATAACATACTACTTAGCTTTAGATCTTGAAATGCCGGACATGTTATCTGCTCTATATCCTTTATTAAACCACCATTTACGAAGGGTATTTAGGAACTTCTTAGGATAGATCAAAATGGGCAAGCGGACTTGTACCTTCCAGCGTGAAAGAAAAACGTTTTTTTAGTCCTTTTCAAGCGATTGTACGGAAGCACAAAGCGCTTCGATTGTTGAAGCTACTTTGTCGGCCAGCGTTGCTTTTAATTACAGAAAATTGAAATTTTGACGTAACAGCCGCCGCTCTGTAACAGAACACTTTATGATCTAAAAAAGCAAATGAACTGCTATGAAACACTCCTCCAAACGTAATGGTATATACGGCGCCAACACGAGAAAACTTGAATGATCACGTTCGTGTTCAATTTGCTGGAATTTTAGGAATTACTTCCAAATTGCTTCAGATTGCTTCCAGAGAAGCACTTTTTGGGAAGCAATAAATAACCCTGGTATAAGCGCTTCGAATTTACTTTTTTCTGAAGCACTTGGAATTTTTTCCGTTAGGCTTGTACGCAATCCTACCTTTGGACAGAAGGGTCATATTGGATTTGATACTCGAATCATTGTCGATACATAATTGGTTAAAAATGCCAATTAAATTTGAGAGTATTGAAGTTGTTCAACCATAGGTATTTATGCTCCTATCCTATACTTACATGAATCTCCAAAAATACTTACTCAATCATTTTTAAATTGGTGTTGGTGCGCTGCAAGCGACTTAATCGAAATAGCCTACAAATAATTCAAATTTGTAACTCTGGTGGGATTCATAGCAAAGTTACTTATTCCTCATAGAATGGAAAAGTTGTTTAGCTTTTTTAGAAAATCTTCTTCAGAAGAGTTAAGCGCTTCTAAATAGCCAAGAACTTCTAGAAGCTGTAATTCAGTATGACTAGACAAAGCTTCCATGGATATAGCATCAGTGTGCTTAACATACAGAAGATTTTGCCAAGACATAAATTCATAGCGAATTTAGTCAAAATGAAATTGACTGAGTTTGATGCCTAATCCGCAGCTCGAGAATTGTTTACACTCAATTCTCAACTTTTGCAATCGAAAAATCTTTTAAAAAATAAATTTCTATGCAGAAGCTGGCGTCTCGTATATAATTCACACTTAAAAAATATTTTAAGTGCATATATGAGGTCAGCTTGGCTGTGCACTCCGGCGTATACAGCAGGCAGGAATCAAACCGTACTGATGAGTAATACGGTTCCTGCTATTACGAAACGCCCGTTTTTGCATAGACATTTCTTTTTTAAAAGATTTTTCGATTGCAAGGTTTTTTTTCCACTGCTTAACATACAATCACAAAACCTTAATGCGGTATATAAGTATATGGAATTGATACTATTGATAGAGGAAAGTTAATTTATATTGATTCAATATTATACATTCGAATTACACCAGCTATCAAAAAAGATTGCTTTTTTTTTCATTTAGTTATTAATTAAGTTTAAGTTTATGGAAGCTTAATTATTATACAACCACAATTCAAAACTAAAACTTTAGTAAAAAAAGTTTAATCTAATGACTCACATAAGCTAGGCTTGTGTGTGAGCAGAGAGCAGCCTTGAACTATTTACAAAATTTTAAAAAAATTTAAAAAATGTATGTAATGTATAAATATGATGTCTATGTTTACATAAAGTAAGTATTTTCCTGGAAGACAATTTAGTGATTTTTAACATAGATCTTAGTTAATTTTTTATTGCTAGCTATTTTGACATTTTCTTTGACTGCAGGTGGTAAGTTATTATAACGTTTTGATCCTATTATACTAGCATGTCTTCGTGCTCAAGCTTACATCGCTTAATTGCCAAAAGCAATGTTGCTTGTCTACGTGTGAAGTAATTTGTGCGATGCACTGGAAATTTTGATAGATTCAAAAATATAAACTATAGTAATGTAAAGCAGTAAATCTTTCGAATAGTCGTTACATCGAAATCTCTGAGAGCTAGCGTGGTTGAGAAATACTTTGACTTTCTTAAACATATTTTTATGATGTTAGTTTGCAAATGGTTAACTGTGAAGGTCGCTCCCATTAATTCGCTCGCATTAAATCCAATGCTGTGGGACATGACGGAATTCTAATAAAATTTCATAGAATCACTCTTCCTTTCATTCTGCACCTATTCACTCATCTTTTTAATAGATTTTTCACCTACTCTTTCTTCCCTACATGCTGAAAAACCAGCATCATTTCTCCCATTCCCAAAGTCACATCACCCCCATGTCCTAAAGACTAGCGTCTTATCTTTCTCTATCCTCCTATCTCGAAAGTCTTCGAAATCCTTGACGTGGATCAAATTGTTGAACACATTGAAGATAATGTCCTGCTGTCATTGTTTCAGTCCGGCTTCAGGCATAGATACTCCACGACCATTACCCTTGCAAAAGTATCATCTGACATCCACAAACTATGCGACGAAGGCAATCATGTGGTGCATGTGCTGTTGGACCTCAGTAGGGCGTTTGACTCCGTTCCTCATAACATGCTCGTTGCCAAACTTTCGAACTATTCCACTGCTAACAGGCTGATTTCCTGTTATCTGGCTGACAGGACACTTATCGTCAATAGTGAAGACCGATTCTCCTCATCCAGGGCAATCACTTCTGGTGTCCCGCAAAGGGCGGTTCTAGTTCCACTCCTGTTCACTATTTATATCAACGATGACACGGAAGTGGTGGGTGGTCATAAATTTTACCTCTGCGTATGATTTTCCAATATACGGTGCTGCCAGTGTTGATGAGTTTCCGTCCCCGATCGAGGCGCTCAATGTAACACTCAGTGACATCTCTGAATAGTGCCGATCTAGCGGTCTGGCCATCAACTCTGCGAAAACGAAAGTCATAAGATACTCTATTCGTGATAATCTCCCTAGCACAAATGAAATGCTTCCTAACCGGCTTCTTCAAAACTTGACCACCCCTCTCTCAAGCAGACATGTCAAAAACCTTGGTCTTCTCATGGACCCCCATCTCACATGGTGACCTCAGATTCGTAAGTTTTGCTCTCGAATCTACTATGGTCTCCGCTCTTTATACGCGGTGACGCATCATCTTGACAAGTCCATCAGACAAACCGTGAATATGTCTCACATCCTGCTGGATATCTATTATGCTGATATTATTATGTACCCCCTGCATGTATGTCGGAAATCGCAAAACTTAACAGGGCACTGAAGGTATGCGTAAGGTACTTTTTTCGTCTCAGACGGTACTCCCATATCTCCTCGTTAGTCCAGCTGCTTATGCCTGAACCCCTGGCTAAGCTCTTGGAACTAATAGCACTCTTATGCTTCATTCATAAAGGCAGATGGGGCTCTCTACCTGCATACATTAATCAATCGCTCTCATGGAGTAACTTTAATTATCTTAGAATTGTCCTGCACAGAATCCGCACTCGATTTGGGTCCAATGACTTATTTGGTCAGAGAGCTAGCGTCTGGAACTCACTTCCGGAACCTGTCAGAAGAACTGGTACTCACAAGAAATTCAAGGAGCTTGCTTTGCGTCATCTTATGGCCGCAACCCACGGGGCAACCCACGGGGCAACTCACGGGGCAACCCACTCCACCTCTTCATACCAGCGGTGGAGCACACGGCGCCTTGGCATTGAGTATTCCTATTAGTAACAAAAAAAAAATAAACAAAAAAATGCTTTGTCAGTTGATAGGTTAGGTTATATTTTTTATTTATTTTTATTATTTTCTATTTTACTTTAAGTACTTTAAGTTCTCGTTTGTAAGAGTTCCTTATCTAATTAGATTACTATAATTGCTCTCTGCTGCAACAAGTCTGATCATTACTTCTTAAAGTCTAGAATACCACGCTGCATTAAGACGTTGTAAATAGTTTTCTTCCGTCTCTTAGTGACAAAAACTATATATGCTTGTCCCATTTTAACTGGCAGTCTATTATTACTCCCAAGTACTTAAGTTCGATTGCACAAAGTTATCGACTAGTAAGGACACGTTCTCATTCATATTGGTGATGGCTCCAAATTACATGTAGTTTGTCTTATCAAGATTTAGTGCTAACTTATGTCTCCATAACCAAGTATTAATTTAATTTAATCCTTTGTTTGCATTTAGAGATACAGTTAATCGGGCGATACTTTTAAATATCAGAACTGTATCATTGACAAAGGCTACAACTTCTCCCCTTAAGCTAAATTCACTAAATCTGCAGAGATCATTTATATAAATAAGAAAAAGGAAAAGACCTAATACATTTCCTTGCGGGACTCCACATCTTACCGTATGATCAATTTTCACAGATTGTATCCTATCAAAGAGATAGAACCAAAAATACAGTTATAACTTTTTTATTATTAGGTATCAATTGGACTCAGTCACTTCATAAAACTGGCATGATGAACATCCTCAAACGACATTAATCTCACAGCGGAGGTACTATTTAAAGACGTTAAAAACAGACATTTTTATCATTTCAAGACTGCCGCATTTTGAGATCGAGGCTTTCTTGACGATTGTGATTTTAATTGAAGAATTGGACAATCCTATACAAAGTAAGGAGGTTAAAAATTTCTAGGAAACCAGTTAATTTTTTCTCTATTCCTGCTGATATTATATATACAAACTAGAGAAGAGTCCAAGGGGGTTCTTCCTATTGAAACAAATAATTCAGAGCTGTCAAGGTAAACTGGAATACGGTTAGTTCTATAATCTGTACTTATACACGGTTATTCATTCTTTAAACTCTTTAAGTATCCAGTTACTGACCTGATGGTATCTATTTTGGCCTATATACAAGAGAGCAAAGCTTCCTTCGCGCTGAACTATATGTATATTCATTCTAGTAGAGAACCGCTATAATAAGAGGGCAAGTCGAATATGCTGCAGGAAAGTCAGTCAAATTAAATAGAAACGGAAAAGTTACTAAGAAGATGACAATGAAGTATCTTCATTTATAGTGCTTTACTTTCTTAGATCGCTTACCCACCCAACACAATCCCAACCGTCAATTTATAATTACAAAAGAGATATTCACGTTCTGTACATATGTCAATTATACTAAGCAAAACTTTTTCATATATGTAAAGTTGTCTTTCAAATGGATTTTTACTGCTTTATATGCATTTGATAGGCTCGTAAAAACTTAGTAACTAACTATAGTCAGCCTTGTTTTCTGTTAGTTTCTATAGTTAGCAATTAAATGCTACTGGAATTATATAGCCTGATGCTTTTACTTCTCTCTAAGATGGTTTGAATGAGAAAGTGTGGATATTTTGTACAAAGTCAATCATCTCATCTAGAGAAAGTTATTGGGAAGAAGACCCAAGTGACAACAATTCAAAATGGTTTAAAATATATAGGTTAAGATATTTTCAAATTACTGCTGATAGAAATTCTACTATAACTAAAAATTTCTGAATGAAAGCGCAGACAACAGTAAAAAGTAGAATGCCGATCCTATGTTTTCGCATGACCAACAGAGCTAAAGTGGCAAAAAATAGAAAATTTAGGAAGACTTCACACTCAAAAATACTTTCGGCCAGAAAGTAAAATTTCATGATGCTTTTTTATTCCGAAGTGTGCGAATGTGGAACAATCTACCATCTTCTGTCTGCCCTCCGGATTATAATCTGCGAAAGTTCATGAGTGACATGCATCGGCATTTCAACCACTCTTCTAATGTCCTCTATTTCGTTGCTGCCATGCTGTATTTTGCAGGGTAACCCCTGAACTTGGCTTAATTGTATAAAAAAAGCAAAAAAGCCAAAAACGAACAAACAAATCAATACAACAGAGAAAATGAAATATAGAAGACGCTTGATTTAATTTATTTGATTTGCGATATATTATCACGTGGTCAATGACTATGATATCAGTGGCCAATCACTGTTATTCATCCTCATTATAACGACTGGACAATGGCATTGTAGAGTTTTATATGCATACACTACATCGTCTTTTTATTTGTCCTAACCTTACGATTACGAATCACTAACATTTGAGGATCTCTTTATATATTTAGCTATACCTTATTCGATCCTTTAGACTTTCATGTGTTACGGGTCCATGTTTGTCATCACCTGTGTTATGTGTATTTTGGAAAGTAATACTGTTTAGTTCTTTGATTTTAGGCAAAATCGAGCAGTAATAACCGGAAGAGGAGACAAAAGAGCCATTTAGACAAGGACCTATAAAATAGGAGCAAGCGTTCAAATTAGAAAGTCAAGGAGAAAGCAAAATGAAGTTCGAGAATAAAGAGAATAGGAATCTCCAGTAAATGCTAATGTTGTGGATGGCAAAAATGAGGAAGTAAAATCAGCAGATATTTTTCAAAAGTCGCAGGATTTTGGAAGCAGAAAATAAACAATATGGATATGAACGCGGAAAACCGAAATAAAAGAAAAAATTAAATCAGCTTGAATGTATCTCAAGCATTAGTATTAGTAGTAGTAGCAGCTGAAGTAATAGCATAAGTTTTATTGTACTCGTGCGAAGTCATTTAGCTACACATAATCCCCAGCTCCCCAGTTGTTTAGCAAGTACTCCTGGGCTGTTCTCTGCCCTGTCCTATAATATGGACTGGATTGCAGGTTCCCTCAATTCCATAATGCAAAATGAAAGTAAAAGAACAAAAAAAAAAAAAAAGAGAAAAGAAGCAAAATCTTTAACATCAATTTAAATACGACAAATAATACAGAAACTATCTAATATAAAATAAAAACCGTAAAGTAACAAACAAACAAAAAAAAACAAACAAAATAAAAGACTTTTTAAAAAAATGCCGTGTTTCAAATGTAAAAAGGACCAAAAATAATTATACTTAAAAAAAACAACTATGTGCCATGTGGACTAATCTGCGGTATAATCGAATGTAACCGCCGAACGGAACTGTTGCCAACTGAAGTGCGAAATAAAAACCCAAAGAAAAAGCGAGGAAAACATGTTGTAAAAGAGGAAAAAGAAGAAGATTTCGTTTGGTGAGGCAGTGAGTCATCAAGTGAGTCGCCAAGCAGGTCAGAGTGGACTTGAATAATATAAGTGCATATTGCTCTCTTAAATATAGTCTGAAACCGAAAAAATAAGGAAAAAGGAAGAAAAAAAATAGGATAAAAGGAAAACAGAATAATAACTTTACGGAAAAAAGGAGCTCTGGTTCGATTACGGAACACGCGGTATAGCTCGTGGAGGAGCCGGCTAAAATTATAAAAATCAGTGGCCCCAAAAGGATAGAGAGCAAACCCAAAGGAAAAAACAAGAAGCCATTCGGAGGGTTTTGTGGCTGGTTGGCGTCGCAACTTTTATTTTCTTGCTTTATACTTTTATTAACTTTGTATTGCAGAATACAAATGTCTATAAAGTTAGCCCAGCCTTTTTCGAAATTTTCAAAAATAAAGCTTGTGTTGAATTGTGTTCGAATTGTGTTGCGTTGTGCCGGAAAGAAAACATTTTTTTCACAAATTAAACTTGTTATGAGGAAAGGGTGTGTTGGATTGTGCTCGAGTTGTGCTGCATTGTGTCACAAAGAAAAATCAAAAAATTCAAAAATTCAATTTTTTATGATAAAAATAAAATTTTCTTAAACAAGTAAAAAAGCTAGAATTGGCCTAAGAGCAATTCTCATGATACCCTAGATGAATGCACGTATGAAATTTCGTATGGTCACCCATTTGAGCAATTTTGATTTTTTGCATTGGTTTCTCGCTATATTTCTAGAACGGTTTGTCGGGCAGAAAAAATGGTTCTAGCCATTTTTATAGAATTTCGTATTCTGAAGAAATTTTTAGTATAATAAAAATGTGTTGGACTGATCGTTCTAACAGTATATGTAAAAAACCTAAATTTTTATATGGCAACACCAAGAAAGCGTTGGCAGATTTAGTCCATTTTTTAATTTTTTTTTGCTACAATTATGAAAACACCATGTACCAAATTTCAGCTCTCTATATTGATGCGTTTTCAGGCAGGGTCCACATATATAGTGGAAAACGAAAGTTTTGTATGGCAACCCCATGAAGGAGTTGCCCGATTTATCTCATTTTCGAGCTTAATTTTAATTTTTCTTTTTAATGTCCGTGTGCAAAATTTCAGTTCTCTCAGTATACGCGTTCTCGAGTTATCGTGCGCACAGACGGACGGACGGACAGACGGACGGACAGACAGACGGACGGACATATAAAAATCAAAATAACTTTTAATATTATGCGTGGGTGTCGAATCCATTTTGCTCTACCATCATTATTTCGGAGTGTTACAAACGGAATGACAAACTTAGTATTTCATCTAGGGAATAAAAAGCTAGCAAGTGTTAGTGTACTGGATTGTGCTCGACTTGTGCTACGTTGTGCCTTAAAGAAAAATATTTTGTTTCAAAAAATTACGCTTCTTACGAGCCATTTTTAAAAAAAAAAAAGATAGTCGATCGATTGTTTTTTATTGCAAAAATCAAGGTTGTACCGAGTTGTGTTTAACTTGTACTACGTTGTACCATAAGGAAAGGGTAAGAATCTCGGGAATAACACTTTATGAACCATTTTTCTTTGTGGCAAAATGCAGCACAAGTCAAGCACAATCCAGCACACCCTTTATTTTTCAAAATTTCGAAAATGGCTGGGCTAACTTTTTTGGAAATTTTATTTTCCACATAAAAAGTTTAATTTGTAAAAAAAAAAAAAAATTCTTTACGGCACAATGCAACAGAATTCAGCACAATTCAGCACAAGCTTAATTTTTTCAAAATTTCAAAAAAGTCTGGGCCAACTTTATAGACATAGAATACAATACATTTCAAATCATGTGGTGCACAACATCCCTTTATACCTTAGATTATATAGCAAAAAGGATAGGCTATGAGGAAGAAAAACTTAAGCATTTTTTTCCATGTAGTAGAATCGCATTGATGTGTTTGGAAGTCGTAAGCTACGATATTTTCTGAGTACAACAAGTTTTATAATTTCCTGTTACCGTGATTCGAATCATTTTTCAGTTTATAATTTTTTTATAATTTTTTTCATTTTTAAGGATTTTCCTAGTGCCCCAATTTATTTAACAATAATATTTCTTGGCGTTGCCTTTGTATGGCTGATATCATATAGACACCCGATGACAATTCGTAAATTTAAATAAATTGAAAAATATCAGAAATATCGAACTGAAAAAAACTAAACACCCAGCCAGCCCTCTTGTCATTTCCCCCGGGTCCTGACAAAAAAACTGCTTATCACACATACACGAATTTTACACTGCATAGCCTATCCTTTTTGCTATATAATCTAAGCTTTATACTGGTGATATTTTTTTTGTGAGCCTCCCTCAACTTCTGAGCTAATCTTAACGTGCCAAGAGTACGTAACATACGCTCACCATTTTCATTAATCACAATAATTGTTTTATATCTCGGGACTATAAGGACTTATACATACCCCAAAAACCTGTTCACAAAATTATTTAACCAGTGGCGTAATTAGCTTTAGGGCCCCCCCCCCCCCCGTGAAAAAAATGGTAGCTCCTCTTTTCCTATGAAAACGCACGTGGACCGCCGAGCGTTGAACGAGAACATGGCTAGTCTGTACAAAGTCTTCTTTTGAGATATGGCGCTCGCGAAGTCATCGATGAGTTTTAAGACATCCATCTTTTCTGCTTTTCCTGCCTCTAAGCTCAATTGCGATAGGCGCTCTTGGTGATTCGTATACGGTATGCGTCCTGGCTGTTCGCTTTTACTACATTTTGTGGATGGTTCAGTGCAAAAGGTAACCTCAGTAAACTCAGTTAGGTTATTCAGTAAAGAACTAAACTAAAATCACAAGACAGTTGAGAACGTACCTCAACGAATTTTGTGAATGATATTTATCGGAAAAATTTCTTTGAGTAGATATACAACTTGCATGGAAATTTGGAGAAAACCACTTTTATTTCAAATAAAAATGAATTGATCACCATGATAAAGAACTTATGATTAGTTGCTATAAAAAAAGACTATATATAAAAAATGTAGCAATAAACTGATCTGATCTGATTAGAAGGTCGATGAAATATAGTTTAGTGGCTAAACGCCAAGTATTAAAAAACAAAAACAGCGCGAGCCTTGCTGCAATCTAATATACTTGAATATAACAGTTACAGACTTTTCGCTTTTTTATCAAACTGACTGTAGAGAGCCGCTCATCATTTTTTAGAACATAGTTAGGATCATATTTCACGTAAAAAATTCTATAGTTTAAATCGAGTATGCGGCAATTTCAACTTTTTTTCTTGCGGTTTTTTTTTAACTTCTATGAGACCTTTCAAAAAAGTTTCAAAATAAGAGAATCGTTCGTAGCTCGTTGGGGTCCCCTTGAATCAGGGGCCCCATGCGACCGCATTGTTTGCATTGGCATAGCTACGCCACTGTACTTAACACCATTAAGTTTTCATCTTCTATGGTAACTGAGCACGCTTCCAACGAATTTCTGTAACCGCTTGTAACAAAGACTTTACATACCTAATATAAGTTAAGACGAATTCCAATGTATTTGAAGCTCAGTTTTCGCTTGGACCACATCTAAGCGGAATCGTTAAGAGTACTGAAAAGTTTATGTCCAATTAGATTTTGGTATAATGTCCTGGTGGTACTGTGAGCCCAGGGCCCACCAGTTGTTTGACGTTGGTAGTCGCTGGACGTCTGCAGCGGATATCTGCGATATCAGTGTGTACCTAAGTTGTGAGTACTCAGCACACACTAGTTGTCTGGAAGTAGACAGTCTTGGGCGATGGCAGTTGATAGCGTCGAGTATGTACTTAAGGCATGAAGCCTTGGCTCACACTAGGTGTCTTGAAGTAGAAGTCTGTAGACGATCGACACTTTACGTATAGATTGAGCGGGACCAGTCCGTGAGAGAGATCTTGAGACAAAGTATGACTGCGACCGCTGCTAGTTGACTTCAGCTGTAGGTTGAACTTAAAGCGTAGCTCAAAGGCACCTTTGGTAGGCCCCTGGTATGAAGGTAGGTCGTGTCTGCGTGCATGTAACAAGGCTTAAAAACTTTAATACAAACTGTAGCAAAACACGTTGTGTCATCTAGCGCACAGAGAGTTCCTGTGAAGGAGACCAGAAGAAGCCTCAGTTAAAATAGAAGCCTTGCTCTGTTCGTCAGATGCGTTTGGAGGATGTTAGCGAACCTGCAATTAGCGTAAATGTCGAACTAGTAAAGGCGAATCGACAATGTATACAAGTGAGGACTAGTTGTTCCAGTCCTATGATCTTCCGTGAACAGTCAGCGAAAGCCTAAGCTACGTTGCACATATACGTATGTTGCGGCTGCGATAAGCGTTTGGGTTTTACAGAAGCAGCTATTATACTCAAGTTCGTAGGAACGCTGCTTCACTACTTGAACAGGAAACAGGAGCCGCAACAAAAAGGGAGCACCTGAAACGAGAAGAATATCTGAACCTCGAGTGGGGACAGGCATGAACATAAGTCTTCTTTAACGTGCAATCAATTAAAAGCCCTTTGTTGCTTGATGCGCTATTGTTGCCTTCTTTATTATATATTTATCACATATATTAAAATCGAGGCTCTCAAACTCTTTTTAGTTCGCAAAGTGGCTTTTCGCTGTGCATAGCGCAAGCCCTACAAATTTGGTGTGCTCACAACTTATTGTCAAGTCATCACAAGGCTACTTCAGAAAAAATCCTGATTTTCTTCACATCATCATAATCACCAATTTCTTAAGAAGTACTTCATGCAACATAGGACTTAAAGGATATAAGGAGTTGTTGATAACAATTTCTAATATCTTCCGATCACAGTTTAAATACAATGTTGCCATATAGGTGCATGTGTTACACAATATCTTTTTAATGATAATAAGTGGCCAATCACTGTAGACATTACCCTCTATACCTAGATATGACTTATAATTTAATACAAAACTAAAACTAACAGATTCTATGCAAATTTTTATGAATTTCAAAGCACAAACTGGAATTCGACTGTCTTATCATAATAAAAATAATAATAATAATCAAATTTATGACCGGGTTTTACGTTTCTCTCATCGACATTATCTACCTCTGCATGTAATCATATTTTATAGTTTTAATGAAGCCAATACAAGTCATCTGCACGCAAAGCATATACAGTACACTTATGAAAATCAATTAGAAAACGTATAAAGTTTGATGCGATTGAAGTAATAAAATCTCAATGAATTCTATACCAGGTCTTCTCTGCGTTCATTATAATTTTATCAATATAAAACTGTGAAAAGCAGACCGAACCAATAATTTTGCAAATATAAAACTGACCACAGAGAGACTAGAGTTTATAGTAAATAGAATTACAACGCCCCTCCGGGTGATATTTCTTAATTATTCGAAAGACATCAAATCGACATGAAAGTAAACAACTCTGGGATCGAAAGTGAATAAATTCCCAGCTTTGCCCAGGAGTCATAAAATAAAATGCATTCTAGGCTTATATGTATGTAGTAAAGCAGTTGAAAATAATTAGCATATTTATTACATTAAAAGGCTCGCCCACACCCATCCTTGTAACAAGATCGGTGCATTCCTTTATTGGCCACGGGCCGCACAGGCAGTCAGTCAGACAGACGAACGGACGGACGGACAGACTCTCATATAAAATTGCAATAATTCGCAAGATGGAATAATTGCAACAAATCTCTTCGGAAATTTATAGTTTGCTCGGCGGCATGTATTAATTGAAATCAAATTTTAACACCTTTTCCTCCTGCTGCTAGAAAAATGGGAGGCTATATAACGTGGCGGTGAGATCGAGCATGTGCGAATTAGTTGAGCGTGCAACACGCGTTCAACAGACTCGAAAAAGTTCTTGCGGTTATAATGTAATGTAACTGCTCTCTGTGATGATGTACAACTAGGTACTAGATAGCTGCGCACGCATTCACCTCTGGCACAACTAACCTGACGTTTTATAATTTCATAATTTATATTCACGATCACTGCAAATCCGCGCACTTTATTAAAAAAAAAACAAAAAAAAAATAAAATCATTGCGCGTTTATATCTTCATTTGAATGTCAGCCAATTGGCGGGGTTGGTGGTGTAACGATGATATGTTTGTAAGCAAGCTAGCTATTTGCTAGCAGCCATAGTGAAAGAGGGAAGTGCTTAGGCTTGTAACAGCTATCATAGAAACGATTTGCTTGCCTGTCTTTTTTTTTTTACCTACCTATTTATGCTTAGTTGGGGAATAACCAGCATGTAATTTTGTGGGCGGTAATGTTATAGAAGGCTATCGAAGAAGGTTTCAACTCGTATTAGAGAGTCTCTAATGGATATGTAGTAAGGAAAAAAAATCAATCTCTGACCAGTAGTGTTAGACTTGTCAGTTGTGGGGAGAATATAATATCTTGTAGTTTACGGAAAATCAAAGCATCCAGATCAATAGTAGATGATATCCGGGTGGCGACACAATAAAAGAAGGACGTTTTACGCGTCTCTTTCACTATAACGTAAATTCAAATCCGCTTCAGACAGTTTTTTTAATAACTGTGCAAAATACACAGACAGACGTGACTATATACATACGTATATTCTTATAGTCTTCCCATTTAATTTTTAGATAAGAAACAATCACTTTTGATATTAACAAGATAACGTGTGTCAAAGTCAATCAAATTATAAATAGTATAATTATTATGATAGCGGTGAGACGATAAGTATTTTGATATGTGTAATTAATAACTGTTTTTTTTATTCTTTGATATGAATTAGCTGAAAGATTAGTATGCATAAAAAATCCCATCGAAGTAGATCATTTTTTAATTAGTCACCCACAGATGGCGCTATCAAGACTCTCGACTTTTTCTTTACGCGGGCAGGGAATGTGTTGAATATGGAACAGAAGTTTCAAATTAATAGAGAAAAAATAATAATACCCTTCCCAGCGAAGAAAACGTCTGCAGTAAGATATGTCTGTTTTTTTTAAAGACACAATTACATGATACAATTACATATACAGGGTGTTCCGGAAGTCGACCTCAAGCCGGAATTGGATGATAGGCCAAATCATAATAGTTTCCAGAAAAATATAAAAAAAATCTAAGTTATGTATTTTTTAAATTATAGGCATTTCTTTTTTTTCCGAGATAATTACACCCTGTGATAATTTTTTAGCTCCTGTTGCTACAAATCTTTACTTTTTTCAATTTTATTTTTCTTATGTAATCCCGAATAGTTGCGAATAGTGTAACCTGTTGCTTTAAATTCTAAGCCAACTGCTCCAGGAAGAAAATGTCACATTTTGCCGAACCAAGAATAGAAAATTAATATTTCACCCAACTTTAACTGACTGTACTGAAAAAAAAAAATGTACTACGTCAGTTTGGCAAGTAACCTTAAAAGTTGATGCATTTAATAAGGATTCCAAAATGGTATAGGAAAATAGCATAAGGAAAATTTGTCCTAAATTTAACAAAAAGTTAGCATCTCTGATTCGAATGAGTCACTGTCACTGTCTCACTTACACTTCATGGAACGACTCTCCGTCTCACTCTAAACTAGAATCTTAAAGTTTCTGTCTTAAGGCAAGCTTTGGGCACACTAGAATCATTTTTTGTAGGTAAAAAGAAATTTTTCGAAACTAGGTTTCTTGAAGAAAAATTGTTTTTCCCGTAATCTAAGAAATAGTGTAGCAAGTGTTATACCATTTTAGAATCCTTATTAAATGCGTCAACTTTTAAAGTTACTTGCCAGACTGGCGTAGTACATTTTTTTTTCATTACAATCAGTTAAAGTTGGGTGAAATATTAATTTTCTATTCTTCGTTCGGCAAAATGTGACATTTTTTTCCAAGCTAGAACAGTTGGCTTAGAATTTAAAGCGACAGGTTACATAAGCACTATTCGGGATTACATAAGAAAAATAAAATTGAAAAAAAGTAAAGATTTCTAGCAACAGGAGCTAAAAAACCATCACAGGGTGTACATATTCTAAAAAAAAAGAAATGCCTATAGATAGTTTAAAAAATACATGACTTAGATTTTTTTAAAAAATTTTCTGGTAACTATTATGATTTGGCCTATCTATCACCCGATTCCGGCCTGAGGTCGACTTCCGGGACACCTTATATGTATGTACCTAAGAAATACTTGTTGAAGATAGCTTTTTTTTAATTTTCCGGTACAACAGAAATTGCGAAAAAAAAATTTATTTGTTATTCCATCACACAACCCATTTTGTTTTGGATGGCAAGTTTCAAGTTTTGGTTTTGACTCATCTGCAGGTCCCAAATAGCGAAATTGAGTGACTGGAAAAAACAAATGAAAAATAGAAAAATGGGAAGAAACAAAAAAAAAATAAAAAAATTGAGAAAAATAGAAAAAAAATTAGGATTTATTTAAAAGAATTGAAAAAGAGGATTAAAGCGAAATGAACCGAATATCTGTAAGCACGCAGTCGTCTGAAAAAAGTAATAAGAAAACTTTTTCCGCGCTATTTGGGATCTGTTAACAAGTCAAAACCAAGAATTGAAAATTGCCCGCCAAAATCAAATGGGTTGTGTGATGAAATAACAAATAAAAAATTTGTTTCGCCATAACTGTTGTGCCGGAGAATTAAAAAAAAAGGCATCGTGAACAAGTATAAAGTTTACGCGGTAATAACTCATAGACCCTATTTAGACGAGTCAGGATGTTCCCTGTCTCACGAAAATTTATTGGTAAGATGATGTTTGAGGACAGGAATGAAGCATCACGCTACCTACAGATTTCGTGCGGCAGAGAGCACATACTTACCTGTCTAAACTGTGTCACAGTAATCTTGTATCTAGAAAAGGGAAAACAAATTTTGGCTTGGCGACATCTATAACTGAAGTATTAAAAAAAAATCTTCCAATATGTGAAATACTAAAGGTGTGTTCAAGGGGAAATGCTTACAATTGTGTTTTACGTTTATATGATGTGTGAAGAAAGTTCTTCATTATTTTTTTAGAATATTAATAATAATATAATAATTTTATATTAGGTATGTGCTTGAGTTTATCAAAATAAAATATCTGTAGGTAGGGGGGCTAGAAACTATATTGAATAAATAAAATGGATTTGGTATAGAAGTTCTGAGAAATATACAACGGCTAAACCAGAAATTATAATTTGCGTTTGGTTCGACTAGGGCTGTTCATAGAATTGTAAGGTGGATCGAATCATGAACGTTTTGCCAAAGCTTCGAAGCATGAATGTTTTACCTATGCTTCGGAGCTTCGAGGCATGAACTTTTCTGGTTAAATTATAATATTCGAGGTGACTTGAGACTTGAAATAATTTTTGAATATTTGAAAAGTGTCTGAGTTTTTTGATATCTGTGCGATCTTAGGGTCACTAATTACGAATTTGTGGTCGAAGTTTAGAAATCAAAATGACGGCTCCTAAATGGAAGTCGAATTTTATCACTTATGTAATAGCTGGTGTATGTGTCCCAAGTGCATGAAAATAGGTTTTCCGGCGGCAAAAATGTCCCGAGAGAAAATTTTCTGAATAGGAAAAAAAGTACACCACCAGATAGTGCCTACTCGGCCAGACCTTTAATTTTATATGCAATATGCCGGAGTGGAACGAGGGGCTCGTAGCCCCCACCCTAAAAGTATGCATATAAAAAATTTCTTCTACGAATTATAGCTTGTAATGAGCTGAGGCGAACAATGAAACCCGTTTTCCGATCGGACATATCCCTACTGAGCCGATCTAAGGTGGGAAAAATCTAGTATCTCAGTGAGTATGGGGATCGGTACTGAAGCCTCCGAGTATAGGAGCGTGGGTAGTCAAACTTTTTCTCAGGACCTAACTAATTCGATTCTGTACAAGACTTTCTAATCAAACTTTGACATATTGGCGCCGCTATCTTTAAATTCTAAGTTTTGACCAAGTATTCGTAATTCGCGCCTCTGGCAATCTTAAGATTGATTTTGCCTCGAATTACGTCATACAGACAAAATTCGGTCGCCATCTTCTAGGCACCATCTTGATTTTATATTATATAAAAGTATTAAAGTATATTGTCATGCAAGATCAACAAGTGTCCCAAATTTTTAGTTCAATGGCTTAACGGTAAATTTTGAAACAAGGTCACATGGTAACTTCGAAGCTTCATTCCTCGAATATTCTTTTGAACTCTCCGAGCTTCGAATAGAATTCGAAGCTTCGAAAATCAACAGCCGTAGTTTTGACTGATGAAGGATATCCTTCGTCCAATGAAGAATTTTTAATGATTTCTTTTGCAAATAAACTTATTAAATCCTTAAAAATTAACGGAAGTACTACGCCTTGTCTCAAGATGGAATGCACTATAATTCTACTGCTGCTTTTCTGTTGTTATTAGTGAAATTCATCATCATGGGAATGAAGCTATCCCAGTGCATTTTTGAATTTACTATAATTATATTTTTAAACATGTGAGAACTTGTTTAACAAACAAGAAAATGTTTAGTGCAAACGTAGTCAGTGCCATCTAGTTTTGAGAATAAAACAACACAAGACAGATGTTAAGACAATACGTTAGTATAGGCAATTCGTCTTCAAAATCTTATTGGTAAGTCTTTGGTAACATCGTTACTGGGCAGGCACACTAGAACTCAAAATTTCGAAGTTCGAAGTAAATTTCGCCAATCCTTTAAATATCAATTTTACGCAATTTAATATGACAATTTTCAAATATGAACAAATATGAGGCTTATGAAGGCATTTTAAATTTTAATTACTTGCAAAACAATACAATATCAGCGAATTAATGTATTTAGTTTTGTCGTAAAAGAAGTAAAATTGATTTTTAGAAGAATATCAGAAAAGGAAAGAAGATTTCGAAGTTGCAGAGAAAATGATATTTCCTGACTGACTTTAAGAAAAATTTTTTACTACTACTACCTACTTATGTAAATATATCTAATTTCACCTGACAATTGAGAAAATCATCGAAATTTTCAATTACGACAAACAATAATTTATACATACAAAAATTGTTCATCTAAATAAAACTTATTTCAATAATGAGATTAAGGTGAGAAAATTCGTGCATCAATGTATGTATGTGTGTGTGTCCAATGAAAACATTTCCATACAATTGGAAAATAATATTTTTAATTTTTTAACTGAAACTTTAACTCTTTAGTGGCACATCTACTAAATTATTGCGTCAGTATTTCTGGAAATATAATTTAAAATTAAATTTTGTACGCATGTAGCTAGCATAATCTAGTGAATTGCACAATATTTCTATTTTTTGATATAAAAGAAATTCTTCAAGAAATATCAAAACAGATATTGTTGAACATTTCTTTAGGGACACATGTCGATCTTAATAATAAAAAAAAAAAAAAACAAAAAATAAAGAAGAATCAATATGCATATTCTGTATTCACTTCCTTTCTTTAGTTTTTGAGATCAAATGATCCTAAATATTGTGTAACCTGTAAAAAAATGTTTGTAAATTTACTCAAAAAACTGAGGAAATTTACACAAAGAAGAAATTGTAAATTTTACACATTTATGTTTTTTTTTACTACAGTAAGAATGTAAATTTTGATTGGATTTTATTACTTAAAGGAGTATTCTAGTTTTTGAGATAAAATGATCCCAAATATTGTGTTACCTCTAAAAAATTGTTTGTAAATTTACTAAACAAACTAAGGAAATTTACGCAAAGAAGAAATTGTAAATTTTGATTGGATAAGAGGAGTATTCTAGTTTTTGAGATAAAATGATCCTAAATATTGTGTAACCTCTAAAAAATTGTTTGTAAATTTACTCAAAAAACTGAGGAAATTTACACAAAGAAGAAATTGTAAATTTAACACATTTATGTTTTTTTTACTACAGTAAGAATGTAAATTTTGATTGGATTTTATTACTTAAAGGAGTATGCTCACATATTTTAGAAGCAGTTACTATAGTAGTAAAACTGAGTTTAGAAGCAATTGTATAGCTACTACTGAAAGAAGAATAAGGCTATCCCGGCCCGATTCCTTTCCTTCCTCGTTTTTATCCACGATGGGATTGGACATTGGAGGCAAGGCCTTCTACTTAGAAGCAGGGATAGAATTGGCTGTTCGCAACATCTGCAGTAGCAGTTATATTTTAAAGGAATTAAATTTTTATAATAAAGTTAATGTGCTACTTAAAATTATTAAACATTTTAATATAGAAATTTTACAAATGTGGACTTCACTTTTACTAATTTAAGAAAAAACAATATCAGATGAAAGGGGCTTGAAAAGAGCCACACGCATATAATATGGCTCATTCTGTTCTCTACTAAATCAACATAGATTTGAAAATGTTTGGAAGCTGGCACTTTTAAGGGAAGGTTTTTTTACACGTAAATTACATCACGATTTAACCCTGGCACAAAAAAAAATTAGCTTGGGAAAATTTTGAAGTGAAGTATACGGAATTGCAATATGAGATTTTTGTTTTTCCAGTCAAGTCGTAGACAAACAAACAGCTCACATTTCGCTTTTATATTTCCAGGCGAAATTCTTTCTCACGACAAACGATGATAAACAATTTCTTGGAGAATTTTAGTTGTAATTAAGTTAGGGAATAATTAGTTTAGTTGTAGACCAGTCAGATTCTGAAATCGCAAAATAGAATTTAAAGTTCTGTTAAAAGCAATTCTTATGTTCATAAAGTTTATTGAAAAGAAGAAGTAATTTCTTTTATTTTAATTTTTTTTATTGATGCTTAAAAGGAAGAATTTAAGTCGTGTACCCTTTGTATAGAGAAAGGAAATAAGCAGTACATTTACATATATAAATCAGTGGATCCGATCCGAATAAACTTTGAGCTTGTGAAAAAGTAAGCCTACTTTAAATACTTAACTGATCTTCTAGGTTTACAATAAAAATACATATATACATAGGTATGTCTGTTGTATTTGTAAATGGTTACGTTACTGAACTCACAAGACTCAAATTTAGAAATATTATCAGACAACGTATAGAGCTATTTTTGTACGATACAGAATTCCACCCATATTCAATTTACTAAGGAAGTGCAAATTTACTCTTTTTAATGGAGTAAAATTACAATGGGCCAAAAGAAAGTTGTGGTCACATTTGGTAAAATTCAATAAAAGAATAATTGTGAATTGTTTAGGATCCATAACCTCTAAAAACATATTTTGCATTTATCGCCTAAAATGAATACGTCGCAAAACATTGTAGAAATGAACAAGGAAAGAATGTAAAAAGAGTAAAATAATAAAATAATATATATATATTATAATAATAAAATCCTCGAGAAAATCCCATCCTAGTAATAATCAGCACTGACCTGAACTTCGCTCGCTTGTTTGAGGATTAGAAACCAGATTAAACTTTTGGTTTTATACACTGGATAATGTTAGCTGAAAGCACTTGTGACTTGAAAGGCTAGAAAATGGTGAAAGAGTGAAAGGGATCTGATTCATTGGCTTAGTGGTAAGTAAGACCAATCGCCCGGAAGGCGAAAAATCCATCTACACAAACCAGACAGGGCGGGTCCTTTTTATTTTGTATATAACAATTTAATTGGAGTCTCTAAAATAAATGTAAAAATGTTCCTCCGAAAATATATCACTTATCTTTCTTAAGGACTATAAGTACTTTGAAAGCTGATAGAAAAAACTTATCAAGTTATGATTATTACTGCATTAATCTCTGAAATATTTTTGTACATGCTTTTAAGCTCTTAAGTAAAAATTGTGTTTATACATTTTTTTAAATAGTTTTAATTTTTCATTTTTTAATAATAAATTTTGCAGCATTCTTTCATTCCTTAAAACATTTGTTTTTCTTAATTATTCAATATCTGAGTTAGTGAGTTCGAAATACAACTCCTTTTTCTGAGCTTTAGAAGAGTAGTAACAATTCTTTATATGGAAACTTTACACGTGCAAGGATCGAATTAATCAACTGAATTTAATCGATTGAATTTTAAGCTTTAATGGCCGGTTTTACAGTCAAGGCTTAATTAATATTTCGGTTTCACAGTCAAGGCGTAAGTGATATCATTGGCTTAAGGCAAGCTTAACTTAAGCCCGTCATCTCGAAGGGTTAAGCCTCAGATTTTGCTGTGAAACACATAGGAAATTTTTCATAAATATAAATTTTGTCTAAATATTATAATTTTTGTTATTAAACGAACGTACATATTTCAAAAGTTATACTTTAAAACTAAATTAAAATTTTCCAAGCGAAAAATACTTATCTAGTTAGCAGTTTTGAGTACTGTCTGGCAGCATTCCATTTGACTTTTTAGGAGGACACCAAACAGTTTAAGATAAAAATTAGTTATATATTTGATGCAGAGGATACACTGTAAAATTTTTTAGGACTATTCCCTAAAATAAAGGGAATACTCCCTAAAATTTAGGGAAAAAAACGTGCATTTTCATTAAAATGTAGAGAATAGTCCCTACATTTTAGGGAAAATTCCCTAATCTTATCGAAAAATACCTAAGCTTTGTGGCAACAATTTGTGCAAATTTTTTACTGTGTATAAGCGACGAAGAAGTGTATAATATAATATCACAAGGTGTGACCTGTAAAAAACTTACAAAATGGCGCCCGCAACATTTTTCAGAAATGGGATGACGTTGTCTTTTATTCCCAGTGTAGACTGTAGAAACATTCGGATATGATGGTTTACGTTGTCGAAATATTTTGCAACAATGGTTTTTGATTTGATATCTTTCCAGATAAAAACCATAACAAATTGGTAAATAAAAAGTTCTTCTTTTCGCTTGGTTTTTTATCCACAGTGGCAATTTTCCTTAAAAAAATTCACAATTACAGCAGTGCTGACAACTTAAATATCTTCATCTGCGGCTCAACTAAGCCTCAACTTATTGAATACTGTGAAACCGAGTTGGCTTATGTTCTGGGCTGAAGCCACTTCCGTGGCTTAGCTAAGCTTTGGCTTAAGCCTGGACTGTGAAACCGGCCATAACAGAACTTAAATTTTGTTTAATCGATTCTAGAGGACAACAGATGGTGCTGCGCACAAAGAATTTAGTTTAGTTTCTTTTTTTAACAAGATTGCTCTCAAATTTAATTGAATCATCTGTTTTTTTAATGTTTCAAAAGTCTCCAATCATTTTCAGCTGTGTTGAAAATAAAAACTCCAATTTTTCATTGTGGCAGACACACTAATTGCCAATTATTTGATGATCCCATAAGAAAAAATTTACAAGATTTTTATGTATATTTGCTGGAGTACCTCAAGGCTCTATCTTGGGCACTACTTTATTTTCTATTTATAGTCGAAAATTTCAGGCCTTTAGAAAATAGAGACAAACTCGACTGGAAAGCCAGTAATTATATAAATAGTTGTAAGAAGTAGTAAGGCTTCAGAAATTTAACTATGAGGAAATTTGATTTTAACTTTTTCAATGTTTTTGAAAAGGAAGAATATAAGACTTTTTGCCCTTCTTTTGGCTATGAACGGAAGAGATTTATTATCTTTCATGGTGTGAAATATTCAGAAGATGTTAAATAGGAAATATGAGACGATCAAAATTAAAATTAGTTTTATAAATATTGTTTGAATTTTCAATGCCATAAGAAATTATATGCGTCCTAAAAGCAGTTTATACCTCTTCCCGTAAATGAAAACCATTCATCTAAACCTCTAAAGTCCCTTCAAGTCTACTAAGAGTTTCAGCTTGGTAGAGAAATTTTTAATTATCTAAAATAATTTTTAAATCCTCAACTCCTTCAGGAATTGGGTAAACAGAAATACTATTTAGTTAAAAAAAAACAAATCACTTAAAACACACACGAAAACCTCAATTTAAATAAAGTTCCCACAATTTTCAAGCATGCAAAGGCGATCAATTATGTCTTTAAGAATCTAACAAAAAAAACACCTCCCTCTCTGACACGATCTGACACTGATTCCAAAATCAAACAGAATCCAGGGCTATAGACAGAGCTCCGCTTCCATCCTTTCGCCTTTTAATCATTTTGTACTCGTTAAAAACCTAACCAATGGGGAACGGATGACGATTCGTTTCAATCAGCAAAGAACCAACAACAGATGCGTGACGATATAATTTCAAGTAAACGATGTCGTCTTAATACTTTGAAAGATCGTAATTCCCTCTGGGAACATGAAAAACTCCACTCAGGAATGATCATGTCATTCGAATGGAAGTCGTTAAGATTAAATCCTTGCAGTAATCTCCTGGAGATATTCTGTGCTTTTTGTTTTTTGTTTTTTTTTTTGTTTTTGTCTATCTATATATCGACTCCCGTTACATACATATATGTGTGGCAATCTTAAATGATCTACAAAAGAATTCATGTTCTCATGTGTGATCAATAGAACCATCACCACCACCACCACCAGCACCACCAATGTCTCCATAGCCGATGATCAATTACTCTAAAGTGAACAAGTTTTTCTTCATCCCGCTAGGCATGTATACTCGGGCAGCGTTGATCTTCTTAACGTCACATTCTGACCACGATGAGCCTTGATCTATGGCCATCATTACGATAATTAATGCGCTCGAGATGATAATAATTTGCACCACTCGGCAAATATATTTATACCGTGCCGTGTGCCAAGGTGAGATCGCAAGGAGATCCAGCCAGGCGACTGTTCTGAGACGACATCTATATCCCAAGTCCCCATGTCCCCGAGTTCCCAGTCCATGGTAGAGATAATATACACTCTGTACTGTACATAGAAGGTGATCTTGATATTATGTCGACAGGTGACATTTTATTATTTTTTCTGCTCTCGTTTACCGAGCTCTTACTCTCGAACGGATGATTTATGATGATTGAGTTTTCTTTGTGAAGGATGAGAAAGCGCTAAAACGACTAAGTGACGTGGTTTTGAGGCTACTTAGAGCAATCAACGAAGATCGAAATTTATAGTGGTCGGCAGGATTTCACTATGGGGCTTCTCTCTCACAAAGAGGTGACAGTTTTATGGTGGAAGCAGCTCTGGATAGATAGAATTGAATGCTAATTTCGATTTTATAGCTAGACATGAAGGTTTTTTTTTTTTGCAAGCAAAGTGAATGTAACTGAACTAAATGCAAATTCGCGGCTTCAGTTTCTATTTTGACGTCTAATGTAATAGAAACAAAAAATTTAATAATGAAACCCAGAGTTTCCCACCAGTCAGTCAATCATGGAGCCAGTGTTTGTTAACAACAACAATAACAACAACAACAACAACAGCAGCAACAACATAATAGCAACAAGAAACCATACTTGAAAATGATCATTTATAATGAAATCGCCATGATGTTCATTAGGAGCGAAACAAGTGAAGTGATCCCATTTTAATCTTCATCTGATCTTGTCACCTTGATAGGTTCCCACAAGACAGATCTATGTAGACCTTTTTTTCACCCATCAGAAAAGGAGATCACAAAAACAAAGCTAACGTGATTAAGTTTACGCGATAACATCAATTACACCTGCGCAAGTCACTTTAACTCGAACTCGTATATCAGTGTGTGTGTGTATGTATATATATATCCCCATAGAATTGACTCCATTTGAGTTTATATACAGAGCTAGAAATGGTAGCGAACTTCACCGTCAATTCAAATTGCCCACCCAAAAATAGTTCGAACCATCTATCGTGCGCGGGCAGCAGCGCATATATAGTATCTCTAGTCATGCTAGTTCTTACTAAACTAGTAGCGCGCGCATGGGATAATTTGTTTTTACCCGTAGTGCGCCTGGCTAGAGGATCGAACGTAAACATAAATCTGAGATGAAAACATTGAGGTTGACATCTTGTGACCAATACTGGGCACTTGCATAAGACCTGTAGTACTTGAGAAGAGTATCATACTTGGGGTGACCGCGTTTCTTGGAGTCTTTTTTGTTGTTATTTTTGTTTTTGTTTTTTATTTTTTTTTAGTGAATAGAGAATAATCTCAATATTGTTATGCTACATGTACCACGAAGACTCTATAGTGCCCCCTAAAGAAGGTGTGAATATATGCTGAGACGTGATCACAGGGCATCTTTTTATGGAAGTGTATCTTTCAGATAATAACTCTTGTCTGCTGCCGCAGTGTTGCCGCATTTTGTTACAATTTTATGCGCATTTGTTAGATGTCAGCACTTCGGGTCAAATCTAGTGAGACGAATATGGAAGCGAACCTTTTATAGGATAGAAGTGCAGTGACAGTTTAATTATCTTATTGACACTTGAAGATAAAGAAGAGTTGCCATTCAAATGGTTGACATGTTTCGATTGCTATCGTGATCGTGACAGTTTTAAATGGAGAAAAAGTGTATATAAAAGTTTGACTGACGGGACGATGACGGATGAGAATAGGGCTGAAAGGTAACCGTTTGTTTAAGGTTAGCTGAGAGATGTGCAATTTCATTTTGGTTAGTTTTTCTTTCTATTTACGGTTTTCCTGAAGAAGTTTTATTATCAAATTCAATTTCTAGTTAAACTGTACTTTAGCGAGATCAATTAATTGACTACTGTACATTGTGGTTAAGTGCATACAACTTTTTGGAAAAGTACTATAAGCTAAATAAAATTGCATATCTGATCGTACATAAAGCATAGAAGCCGATAATTTATGAAAGTCCTATACATTTGTTCCACTATCTACTATATGAAATTGGTCTCTGTTTAATATTATGCCGAGATTTTTTACATATTGGGTGAATACCTACATATAAAGTTGGCAATATCCAAATTGTCTATTATAATCGACTATAATTTAGGCCGAATTTTCAGTTGTCTATTTATTGACTCTCGAGATATTACCACATATTCGGCAAACAGCGCCCGCAATCTATCGGAAGGGTCTAGATATACATAAAAAGATAGACGTAATTTGCATATATATGAAAACAAGAAAACAACTATCATGCAGTACTTGAGAAAGATTAATCTTACAAAATTTAAAAAAATTAAAGGTCCTATGATTGAGCCTTGAGGCACTCCTCTCAATACAAGCAGGAAGTCAGAAGCAATATTATCGCACCAGACTTTTGGTATACGAGCTCTTAGATAAGCCTTATCAAATGCTTTAGAAGATTCCAGCAGAATAAAAATACTTTCTCTTCACTTAGCAATAATCTTATTTATATTGATTTGAAAATCGATTGAAAACTAGATGCTGGATTCCTTTCATTTGGACATTTTTTTTTATACAAATGGGTAAACATCTTAAATCTCTCCCCTTCTTTTTATTTATTTATTTATTTAGCAGAGCCAACAACACAAAAATTCCACCTGACTATTGCAAAAGAGAAAAGTACTGTACAGAAGCTAAACAAAAAAAAATCTTAATGTAAGCAAAAATACAAGAAATTACTTTTATTCGTAAAACGTTATCGAAGTTAAGTCAAGTCAAAATTAATGAGGTCTGAGTGGCCATTGAAGGCTCTCAACATAGAGCAAATAGGCTCATTATAACTGAAGTTGGTGCGTTGATGAGGTACATGCAATAAGGTATATATCCTGAAAAGTTCATGGGCGAAAATTGAAGTTAATTTTAGATAAGAGCTCAGGAGCGTCTATGGCACCGGGAATTATTTGAAATAAGAAGACTAAGCATGAGAGGACTATCATATGGAAGGCATATAAGTACAAAGCGAATAAATCTCCCCTGCATAAATTCGAAGCACCTTAGATGAATATCATAAAAGAAGATACCAAACGGGGATAGCATACTCAATAAAATGTCGCACAAAAACTAGATACAAGGTCTTAGTAAAGGTCCATCTTCTTACCTAATGCGGCATTGGCTTTATTGATTGTCTTGTCAATATGTGGTAAAAAGCTAAGTTTCGTGTCTAAAAGTACACCCAAGGTCTTTGACTTTATTGGTTGTATCAAGAGCGATACTCTTGATACGGTATGTGGTCAGAAGTGGAGAATTTTTACGTGTAAAGCTAATGGCTTTACACTTGTCAATATTTAGGTACATATAATTTTTATTACACCAAATAAAAAAACTGAATGTCTGATTGTAAAGCGCAACAACCAATAGAGCTATCGACCTTTTTAAAAATGTTGACATCGTCAGCATATATCAGAATATCAGATAGATTAATAACGTTTTACAAATCGTTAATATTTTAGATGAAAAGCAGCGGACCAAGTTGGGTGCCTTGAGGAACACCCGAAAATACAGGTAATTCACAAGAGACAGCCGACCTAAACAGAATTTGCTGGATCCTATTTGATAAATATGACTCTAGCGATTTAATTAAAAAAAAAATAGGAAATCCGAGGACACCAAGCTTGAAGAGCAAAAGCTTGTGGGAAATTTTATCGAAAGCCCTAATGAAGTCGGTGAAGATGCAGTCAACTTGGCTTCAATTTTCCATAGAGTTAAGACAAACCAAGGTGAATTCAATCACCCAAGGAACATCGTTAAGACTTCAAGTGCTGGCAATTTGGAATTTTTTTCTATATGGCTTCTATATAAATCTCGATCAACATTTATAAGTTCTCACATAGATCCTGTAATTATTAAAGGAGTAACTAGACTCTACATTTGTTGTTTTATATGAATCTAAAAAGTATAAGTCATATATGAAGAATTTACTACTTGAATATTAGTGATATAAACGTGAGTATATAGGACTACAATTCCCAGAGAATCGTAATCCCATATAATATTCCTATATCAGTATTGAGGAATTTAAATATGGGAGTACAGCTCTTGGGAAATATGTTTATATATCAAGCCTCATATCAAAAATCAATCTCAAATCAACCCTTATATAAGAATACGATATCAACACTCATATAAGCAATTAGTACTTAGTGAACTTTTATATAGGATCAAGAGGATCACTTCGAAATTGCGTTCCTATATCAAAGCTTATAGGAGATACTAAAGTGTAAAATCAAGGCATGCGGGTAGTACAACGCCGAGAAAAAAGTTAAATAAATAACCCTCCTTGCATGCGAAATCGGTTAAAAACAGTGAAATTAGAATAATGAATAGAAAAAAAAATAAAAAATCCGGTACATATTATATAAAAGTAAAAAAAAATGTTGACTCGGAATACATCATCCACTATTAATATATAGGAAAGCAAAATTTCCATCTTCAGTCTTGCTTCACCTTTAGTAATTAGAGCCCGTATCGGACGATGTTCCTGGATAATTCTCCATTTGGTCAATTTCTTCATCGGCCTTAGAAAATGTCACAATGCCTTGCCCTTTTGAATTTGCAGACCCTGCGTGACCATCCCGCTCCCAGTTGGGAATTCACATCATTCAATAATTTTTGAAGTAATGCCATTCGTTTTACGGGAGGCCTGTACAAAAGGGCATCTTTTTCTCATGCGGAAGGTATCGCCGAAGGCCACTTCTTGCCGTTTTCCACTGTTTCCCAATTTTATATAGAATGATACCAAAAAATGCCACTATCATTTAAAAAAAAATCAAATCCAATCAAAATATCAAATCATATAGACGAGAGAAAATTAAAAAAAAAACAATGCTAGGAAATTTGATAGCAAAAATCTACAAAATTTTTCGTCTGCTATATACGAAATTGGAACTTAAGTGTTATATGAATGCTTTTGTTTCGGTATTTTCTGTACTATGCTTATATATATTATCTGCTCTTGCTACGTCCCTACTCAGTAGCTCTGTAGAGGCCTATTTGACTCGTCGGAGGCTTATCTTCCTTAATAGGCTAATTTACACTAAATTCCCTGGATATCTCTCCGAAAGCCTACAGTTCTTGCACTCGAATAGAGGTCTTCAACTCCTTGTCCCGAAATGTACACCTAGGTACGGTGAGCGCTCTTACTTCGTCCAAGCTGCCCGAAAATGGAACTCTCTTCCAAATTTAATTCAGCGCACAGGTTCTGGCCTGACCTTTGGCTAAGCTAGTCAAAGATTACCTTGACTAGTTAATAACTTGTGATTGGTGTTTATTCTCAGATCTTAAAATTCTTGTTGCATTGATTTAATTAATTCATTTTTTTTTGTCTTTTGTTTTTAATTTGTTGTATTTTTATTTATTTACTTATTTTTTTATTTTTGTTCTTTTCTTTGGCCCTTTATCTCTAAGATCTCTTTTTCTTGTTCATCTTTGGATTTCCTTTTTTTTTGTTTTTTTTTCTCTATTTATTCGTTTGTTTATTTATTATTATATTTATTTTTATTATTATCTTATTTTTGCTTTAATTTTAATGTTACTTATGTTTTTTTTTCCACCTAATTATACGTCATAAGATTTTGTAATCTTCTGTACAAGGCCGAATACATGTATGTATTGTACTACAAATGCTATATCGAAACATCTCAACTCAACACAGAAATTTACACCTTTATATAGGAATTTGTTACCTATATAAAGGGTATTTCTCCTTAGGAGGTCAATATAGCAGGTGGTGATAGTATTCACCTAGAGCCTAGACAAACAAAAAGCTGTATGGTAGAAGGGGGGCGGGCAATATCAACCGTTTAGGAGTTACACGGTGATTAAGAAAAAAAGCTGGTTTGTTAATGACCGTTTTGCAAAATAAAAATAAGGTCAAAATAAGAAAAAAGGTAAGAAAATCCGCTCGTACTTTTTTAAGTACAGGGTGTTTTGATAAAAACTAGCTTTTTTCTTAATCACCCTATAACTCCTAAACGGTTGATATTGTCCCCCCCCCCATCCCCACCCTGCCATACAATTCTTTGTTTGGCTAAGTGAGTCTATTGACCTCCTAAGGGGAAATATCCTGTATAAGCGTTTATTTCTGCTTATGTAAGTGTTGAAGTCATGGTATGAAATTTTGTGTGTTATATCAAGCCTTATAATCTTTAAGGAAGAATTGAAATCCTGTATCATCTCTTTTTTATGTACACCTACCCAGTAGCCATATTTGCTGATTATTTTGACGGGTATATTTGTAAGAAATAAAAAACCGGCCAAGTGCGAGTCGGACTCGCACACGGTGGGTTCCGTACCATCGTACAAAATTTAACACTATGTATATACCAAAAAACACGTTTCTTGTATGGAGCCCCCTTCTTTAATTTTTAATTATAGTTTAGTTTTATTATTTGTTGTTATAGCGGCAATAGAAATACACTTTCTGTGAAAATTTCAACTGTCTACCTATTTATTATGGTTCATGAATACATTATACAGCCCGGTAACGGACGGACGGACTTCGAAGCTTTAGTATTCCCGTTTTTACCCTTTCGGTACGGAACCCAAAAAAGACGCATTTTTCGGGTTAAAGATTTAGGTATAAATTAGTTAAGAAACATGAAACTTCTGACATTGGTTGATTTATTGAAAAATAGAGAAATACACATTTGGAGAACCAAAAAAATATAAATGTTTTTAACCATAGTTAATTAAACTTTTTATTTATATATCCTAACCCTCGATTTACATGGTGGATTCGTTCTCCAAAAGTACCGCGTAAACCGAAACCGTGTAAATTGAAATCATGTAAATTGAAATTGTGCAATTAAATTCATGTTATATATTGAAAAAGTAGACATCTAAAGTAAAACAATATTACACATATATTAATATATTTTGATATTATAAGTATGTAGTTTTTCATAAATTCAGGCGAACATACATATTAAATCGAAACTTAATTAGTATTACATGAAATAATTCAATAAAGTTAGAGGTTATCCACTATATTGAAAAAGGTTTCCTCTTTAAACAATCTACGCTGGCTGTTTTTATCGATGTAGAAGGTGGCTTTAACAATGTCCTTGATATAAGTTCACTGAAACGCTAGCAAAACATGGAGTGAACCGGTCCCTAAAACACTGGATTGCACATACGTTGAACAAAAGAACTTTCATTGCCGAACTGGGCGGGCTAAGAAGAGAAAATATAGCCCAGAGTGGCACCCTCAAGGCGATATTTTATCACCTTTGTTGTGGGTGCTCATTATGGATGATCTCTAACACTTTAACACATCCGGGTGGATGGGCACAAAGAAGTATGCTACGCCGACGACGTGGTGATCTTGATCACCGGTAGGTACGAATCTGAACTCTGCGAACTAGTGCAGCATGCAATCCGAACGGATTGGGGTACGGATTTCGGACTTTGCATTAATCCATTGAAAACAGATTTATGCCTCTTTACTAAGAGATAGAACACTCCACTGAAAGACAGAGTAAAAACGTGGAATCCAATGTTGAAGTTGTCATGAAATATATTGTGGAATACTCTCTCACTTCCAACATCGACTCCTTGTTCAATATAAATTTTTTTGTAAATTTTATTCAAATTTGCCAAATTTTTAAATTCTTGTGGAATGTAGACACTAGACTAGAGTTTTTACGACAGTAGTGTGATGGCATGGCTGGAAGACTTTTAATATACCTACTTCATAACTACAGCCTTTGTAGATTCTTTTGTTTTGTTAGGTGGTTCACATCTCCTACGTAAATCTCTTTTTTAGCGGTTTCGAATTCAGCGTGACTTGTAGTATAGTAAATGAACTTTTCCGTTACATCTAGCGTCGAAGCCAAAAATTGAAGACAAATCGTTCTTTTATCTTCGCCTTCGTTGATATAAGTGAAATTACGCTTTTGTGACTCAATTGTTCGCCTACTACTGACCCTAGCCCTAGATTCTGATCGGCGTCGTCGTACGATGTGTGGCAAAGTACAAAACAAAACCAGCCCTGTTCATGATTCGAACACAATAACCGTTATAAATTAATAAAAAAAAATGCCTGTCTGCATTTAATCAAATAGGGATATGCGGCAACGTTTCCGAAAATAAAAACAAGTGAAAAAGGTAGAAATGGTCTAAGACCAACTCTTATGATAACCTAGATGAATGCACGTATGAAATTTCGTATGGTCACCCATTTGAGCAATTTTGAATTTTTTGCATTGGTTTCTCGTATATATTTCTAGAACGGCTCGTCGGACAGAAAAAATGATTATAACCAATTTTATAGGATTTCTTATTCTGAAGATGTTTTTAGTACAATAAAAATGTCTAGGACTGATCATTTTCAAAATATATGTAAGAAACCAAAAATTTTATATGGCAACACCAAGAAGGAGTTGCCCGATTTAGTTCATTTTTGAAATTTTATTTGCCATTACTATAAAAACACAATGCACCAAATTTCAGCTTTCTATGTCGACGTATTCTCAGGTAGTGTCCAAATATATCGTGGAAAACGAAATTTTTGTATGGCAACCCCGCGAAGGAGTTGCCCCATTTGTCTCATTTTCGAACTTAATTTTACTTTTTTTTTTAATGTCCGTGTACAAAATTTTTTACTTTCTAAGTGAACGTGTTCTCGAGTTATCGTGCGCACGGACAGACGGACATGCAAAAATCAAAATAACTTTTAATTTTATGCAGGAGTGTCCAATCCATTTTGCTCTACCATCATTATTTCTGTGCGTTGCAAACGGAATGACAAACTTAGTATACCCTATAGATTTCATCCAGGGTATAATTAGGAGACGCAGTCTAAGCGCCTTATTTGCTTTTGGATATGCAGGTAAAAAGGGATAAACGCCATGTTTTTAAAATTTTACTGCTAGGAAAAACAATCTAAGCGAAAAACATTCTAAACGCCATACGTTTTCTCATAGGTGTCAGGTAAAAAAGGATAAACACAATATTTGTAAAATTTTACTGCAAATAAAAGAATATAACTGACATCAGTCACCAATCTATAACATCGAAGTAAAACTAAATAAGTTGGATATGAACACAATAAAAGAAGGGTAAAAAGGCCTAAGACTCAATTTTCACTTGGGCATTTTATCTTACCGCCATAATTCCCAAAATTGTCGAAATTTCTTTCGGTTAGTAACAAAAAAACACCCTCCGGTCTCCAAATCACAGTTGGGCTAAGCGACACAAAAGTCATCGTATGGGAATGAAACCTAGCCCATTCGATGTAGAAAAATCGTGCGATTCTAACGGTATATATAACTCAATTTCCCAAAAATTGTCGCTAACCCCATTTTGCCTTTCATGCGTCGATACGTTTTCCTAAAGTTGCTTTACTTGAAGAAAGATATATTATGAGAAAGCCAATTGTTGTGAGCCGCTACATACATATAGAGAATTCTGGGTAAAATTTTGACTTATCATATTATATATATATAGGCTACAACGATGGTGGGGTGGGGGGGGGGGGGTTGAATCCCTCAAACCCAACCCATATATATGGACATGGTATCAACCTAAAAAAAAATCTTCAAAAATATACCGATCGTAATAATTTAAAAATAAATTAAATTCGATCACTTCTCAAAAATGACGTTCATCTTTTAAGCTGCGATCTTTATACTCTCAAACCACCCTTAAATAAAAAAAAAAAAATTTCCTCATCCAGGAAGACATTGAACATCTAAAGACAATAAAAAATTTGCATTGATATCGCCCTGATTGTAAATCGTTTGCCATTCTCTGAACGACATATTTCCCCCAGGTATTTGTCGATTTTTTGTTTTGTTTTATTTTGTTTTTTTTTTTATCTGTAAGGTTAATAGATATAAATGCCCGCAGCTTACAAAGTCCGACAGTTAGATAAATGAACATTATTAAGCCGCGCAGTATACTTTGTAGATCTCTCTGTAATTGCATCTCTTAATCGATTTACATATGCGCAGTGTGCACACTTCAGACTGATATGATTTTTCTCATTCTCGCCGCATATTTATGATCATTTTCAAGCACTTTGACAGCCGATTAAGAATTTATTAGCGTTATCAAAAGTGTTAATTGCACTAGGAGCCTTGCGAAATTTTTACCTCTTTTGTATATATGTATGTATGTACCATATGCAAAGGTGGGCTGCTGCGGCTTGTTGATAAGATTTCATTATGTTTTCTGGAGAGACGGAACAACGACAAGATCAATTGTGAATAAATAAATGTTGGACAAAGATTGATTCAAAGAGCTCCTAATGCGCGACTGATTTATATCTTGCGACCATAATCGAGTGAATAATCGATTCCTAATAACACGTAATTGCATATTAGGAAAATGCAGACTTATCAGATTAGATAAAGGCAATATATTTGCAGTGCGGCTAGTGTACAGCAATGGACAGCAAAGCAGCGAACCGATCAGTGTCTCTAAAATAAAGTCTTGCAACGTGCAGCAAGTAAACAGTGGAAAATGCCTGCAATATAGCAGCAGCATCAGCATCAGCATCAGTAGCTAGAGCTAGAGCTAAAGCGGCTTCCGTGAAAGTTTCATTAAGAGTTCCGCCTAGTTTCGTGAGAAATTGCGCGAGGCTAGAGTTAGTTTTGTTGTTGTCTTATATACATACATACATACATAGAGTGATGCCCAAGTTTGCATAGATATTTTTACTCTATCCAACAACCTTGAACATAGTATACCACATTATACCGTTGTGGGGGTGTTTATGTTCCCGCCCACTTTTCCGCCAATTTTAATTTTCCGCTCAACTCGCATTTGACTACCTGAACAAAATGGTTTAAGTTTTTATGCTATGCTATAGGTACCATGGTAGCGCCCCATAATGCTCAAGACCCTGGGCTATAGTCACGTAAAATATTGATTTTACCTAGGTTAACAAATAATGTGATGCCGAGTCCGGCATTGTGTGCTGTCCGCTAAATTCGATTTAGGCAACTCAATCTAGAGATGAACTTAAATCCAAAATTTATTAGGTGGACAAAATCGATTGTAACTTAAGCCAGTAGAGTAGGTATAGGATTTACTACGGTAGATTCCATGCGCAATCTCAATTCCAAGAAGTTACCTGATGCAAATGGAGTGAAATGGATAGATGGAATTGAGATAATTCATGGTTACACTGGTGGATGGGTAATTATAGACTAAATTTTGAAATGTGTGTTTTTTTTCTTATTATTATTATGAAATGGGGTTAACATTGATTCATTCGATTTGAGATTTCGTTAATTGTACGTGTTCTGGATATTATACTGAAAGTTGGTATATTGAGATTGTGGTTGAGGAAGGTTAAGTTTCATTGGTCAACACTTTACCTTCCGTAATTTAGGCTATGCTCTACATTATATGCAAAATACTATGCAGAAATTTTGCTGTGATGATTTGTACATATTCTATTTGAGATAAATAATTGAATTCGTAATGATTTTCAAATTATAGCATAATTGGGATTGGAATTCAAATTCAAAAAAATTCAAATTTATTATTAATATAACTATTGTACAATTAAGACATATATCTTTTTTATTTGTTCAAGATAATCAATTTAAAAACAATATGACTAAGTAGTATGTACTAAGTGGAGAATGATGCCCAATCTACAATTGGTCTGTCTGTTTACTTCTGAGCAAAAATATTTGAGTAAAAATCAAGTAAAAACTTTTATGCGGTAAAGGGGATAACTCAAGAAAAGTTACCAGACAATTCTCGAGTAAATTTTGTTCAGCTTGCCATGTGTCAAATATTTGGTTGCTACGTTTACTGTCTAAAACAGAAAACAATTAATTAATTTGAAATACGTTTTAAAAAATTCACCCTCATTAATATTTTTTTAAAAATCTCAACTAATTAGATTATCATTTTTACATTCATTCGATAACACAACAACTGGCTTAACGTCAAATTTAATGGTTTTGACAGTCAGCTGATTGCGTATCGAAGTTACACATCCTCTTGATCATGAGTAAAAATTTGCAACTTTGTGCAAGAGGGGAAACGTATAAATTTACTCGATTTTTACTAGCTAAAAGTTAACAGACGGTTTGTGAGTAAAAATGCGTAAAAGTTTTTACGCCGAGTAAAAACTTTCGAGTAAACAGACAGACCTAATGCATGGTTAAACCACGTCGTCAAAACGATATCGTTTGCTGAAGAATGCATATAAATATACGAAATATGTAAGTAGTGGTAAGCTGCCAAATTAAACAGCTGTTGACCTGTCAATTATCATAAATGTAATTGCTTCCTCGATTTAATTACAGAATTACATCAAAGGAAGTATTTGGTCTCAATAATTTATACTATGATATAGTAAAGTTAGTAAACTAAGAAATTGCTTGGAACAAGTCAAATAATACAAAATATTGCTTTCAAGACTGAAAGTACAAGTTCCAGTTTACAGCTGTTTTGTTCTAAATTCCCCTACATGGTTCTAAATTATGCTGAATACACCTGTGGAATTACTATATCGTTTTTGCTGATTTAACTACTTCACATAAGCTCGTGCTCATGTCGTCAAATGAATGAGAGAGAACGGACATTTTTGCAAGCATAAATTTTCAAATGCAAGAGTGGAAAGCAAACACAAAAATCCATATCGTTTTGACGACGTGGTTTAACCATGCATTGTAGATTGGGCATGAGAGGACGTCGTATCGACGTAAATATTAGGGAAATTAGGGAATATTTCCCTATAGGGCACAGAACTCAATTTCCTTGATTTGGTAAACTTAACGTAAATTTCACGTCGAATTTACGTAAATTTTCCTTAATCTCGACCTATTTTCTACCCAGTTTAACTCATGTTAAGTTGTGTGTTAATATAGAAGGAATTATAGGATTTAGAGCATTGAAATTAATTTAAATGTGCTTTAATCGTTCTGAAATTAAGAAAAATTCATTTATTTGGGTTTTCTTTGCAGTAACTATGGAAAAAATTAAATTAAGGTATTATGCAATTTTCTATTCATTCCTTTAATATATGGCAGCCATGTTTTGTTAAATAAATATGGCGCATATTACATTTCTCGACCTAAAATTTAGTTTGACTTACAATTTTTCCTTATACGACGAATTTCCTGAATTGCAAGACGAAATAACCAAATTTTTCGACTTTGAGGGCAAAAATCCTTGTTTAGGTAATTTTGTGTTCAAAGGTTATGATATTTTTTTTCTATAAATAAATTTCAACTTAAAATAAGGCATTACATTATGGAATTTCGTCTTAAATAGGTAAAAGAGATTTGACAATTGATAGAATTTATTTACATCTTAAAAATAGTAAACCATGTGATTAGCATCATCATTTGGATATAAGATTTGTTAAAAAGCGGGTGAATGCAAACGCAGTTGAATATGCGTATATTCCGCATGGTTGGGAAGCAAATAATTATGTGTACCTATTGGCCCAAGTCAAGTGTAGCATCTTTAAGAAAAGATGGAAATGGTATTCCATAGCCTGACTGATTCCGATATAAATGTGTCGTAAATAGGAGCAACATTTGTAATCTTAATGAAAGGAAGGAGCAGTTCAATAATTCCAGTGATAATGAAGCCAAACAAAAATAAATGAACTTTAATTTTTGGTTGTAGTTTACGTAATTTCAACTATTAGGGATTTCGCCAAACGTGGCCATTTAGTCGAATTTACCTTGAGGTTAACTTTTTTGGGAATTCGGAATTTGAGGGCGAACATAATCGAATAGGGAATTATTTAGGGAATATTTACGTTATCTTGCAATGAACTTGGGAATAGATCTAACTACAAAGTCCATACATTTCCTTAAAGTTGACCTCAAAGTTAAGTAAAATTTAGGTGAAAAGTAAGGAAATTTCCCTCAGATTTAGGAAATTTTTCTTATTTCTCCTAATTCCTACGAGGTAAATTAAAAAGGAATTATTACGTTAATTTTTCCCTAATAATTAACTACAAAGTCAAGATTACTTTGAGGACCTAATTTAAGTAATTATTAAGTAAAATTTCCTTCCTAATTAACCTTAAAGAAGAGTGGCCTTTAAGGTTAAATTCTTAAGTCTAATTTACGTAATTTTAACCAAAATAGGTCGATCGGCCCTCAAAGATAGGAAATGCAACCTCCGATGTTACTTGGGAAAGAAAAAAAGCAATGCTAAGTACTAAGATTAAAAAAAATTAAAAACACTACTTCTAATTGTAGTTAAAGTGTTGAACTGGATCATGTCTTTTATCGATTGTGGTAAATAATTCCATATTCTAAAAGCATGGCAAAAAAACAGGCGTTGGGTGTGATAAGCAAATTATTCCGAGGTAGTAACAAATCGTGTGTTCTGCTGAACCTAGAGGATACCCAAGAGGACGTAAGGATTCTGAGGACATTTAAACTTATTAATTTTCATTGCAATAATCAATATAAACAGAAATATAGATAGCATTCCAAAATTGAATTCTTAAATTTAGAAATATAATCAAATTTCCTGAGACTGTGCACGTATCGGATGATAAAATTAAAGGCAATCTCAACTTTTCTTCTATTATTGTAATCAAGCTTTCCATATATTTCACACCCATTAGTCATAATAGGTATAAATAATGTACCCCCTAAAAATAATCGCCTAGGCATGGGTGTGAACTGGCTAAACACCCATAGAGAACAAAGTCCTGCATAAGCTCTACTCACAACAGAATTAAATAATGCAGGTCCCGTGTAAGTGTTTTATTGAAAATCATCCCAAGAATTTTAGCTGAATAATCAACAATAAGAATAGCAGTGTTGTTAAGGGAAACTGACCGAAAACCATCCATATTTAATACAAGCCTATGAATCAGTAAACCCTTAGATTTTGAGCGAATAAGCCCTAGTTTATTATTACAGGATCACAAGTAAATAGCCTCCAAATCCTCATTTACCATAGAGATACAAACCTAAATCAAGCCAAGTACACTAGATCTATACAACTGAACATCATCAGCATATAAGTGCAGATTAGAATATTTGACGTGAGTAAAAACATGGAAAATAACAAGGGCCTAAGAATGGATCCCTGAGGTACACCAGATACAATTGGTAAAAAAGATGTTTGAGAACCATTTGCAAAAACTGCTTGTGTTACCTATTCCCTTCCTCAAGTACTCATAAATGAACTTTGCAGAATGAGAAGAGAAGTTAAAATCCCTTATAAGTATCATGTGAAGAAGTCTATGATTAACGGTATCAAAAGCCTTGGAGTAATCTAAAAGAACTAGTACCGTTAGTTCATCTTTATCGACCACACGGACGATATCATTGCTCACTTTAAGCAGAGCAGATGTACAGCAGCTATGCCCAGGACGAAAACCAAATTGATACTAACTAGTGCATAAGAGCATTCAAAAATAAATAATGAGAGTTTGTAAGTGCATAATTTTCTCAATTAATTTAGAGAGAAATGATAATATAGTTATAGGCCGAAACTCACTACAATATGAGATGGTGTTTTTAGGTACTGGAACCACTTTAGCAGCCTTCCATGGCACAGGAAACCTACTAGTAGGAAGGCACGTGTTGAAAACATATATGAGTGCGGAAAGAATATAGGGCAAGTACATTTTAATGAATCGAGTGTTGAGATCATCAGCGCCAATCGGACAGGATTTGATGCTATTAGTTACAGCAAAAATGTCTTCATTTGTGACCTGAGAAAAATCAAAAACTGGAACTGAAGAAGAATTATTGTCAGCTTCATATAAGATTGAAATAAAATGACGTGTCAACAGAATCATCTACACAAGACAGAAGAAGTTCATTGGAAAGAATCACCCCTACCTCAAATATTAGTCAAGTTTGACTACTAAATTACTAATTTAAAGAGGTATACCGCAAGGTTCAATCAACTGTCCCTTTCTTTTTAAGTTTTTTTTTATTTCTACGCAAAACAGGACTAGCGTTCAACACCAATAATTGCTACACAACTATTTCATAATCTTTTTTCCAGAATTGATCCTATCAATACTACATGGAATTTTTTTTTATCCATAGGTTTACTATACTGAAAAGGAGACAACAAATAATTGCCCTAGGCAAGTTTTTACGCTAAACTAGGTAGGTATGTATATAAAATAAACGGAGTGAGAAAAAAACACCGAGATAAGATAGAATTATATAGCTTTGCACTCGCATTATGTCGTTTATTAACAAGAAACTGATTATCTCGGTCAATTAGGAAAATTACAACAATCAAAATATTTTGTCGCGCTACTTAAGTGCAAAAAAGGCGACAACAAGCCCGAGAATGACGAGAATTAAGCAAAGCGCAGTTGAAAACATGGCAATTTGCAAAGTACTTATGACGTGAACGAGGATTAATCGGTTTGGTCACTTAAGCCCAGCGCAGCGGTCAAGTGACATTCACCGGGTGCTCCCATAAGGCTTAAATCACGTTCACAACACACTGACACCGTCTGACATTGCTTTAAGAGCTTAAAATTTGCCGTAAATCAGGCTCCCAGCAGGAGTTAGATTTCGATATGTATGTACAAGTCCACAGCGCGTTTACAACACCCCACCTACATACATATGTATATTAAGGTATCACCTTGGATTCGAAGAGTTTATTTTTCGCGCTTCCAAAAAATATTATTTATATGTTGTACCCGAAAAACAAAAAAAAACCACGGATGTAGTTGTTGTCTTTCGACGAGACATCGGTTAGGTAAAATATGACAGTTCCCCAAGGTGTACAGGGCAATTAAGTATTTGTGTCACCATCGTCCGATTACTTATGGTTGTTTGTTACAGCTGCGCGCTACTGTCGTTGTTGTCGCTCTCTCTGACGGGCGTGAATCGTTTCAATTGTTGCCGGCAGTTTTGTCATATTTTTTCCCTCGAGTCAATTGCGTTCTTTGATTAATGGCTCCGCTGTCAAATTCCTAACGTGGCATCGTAAATATGTTCGAAAGGTAACCGGCTAAGCGAACGGAGAGTCGTCACCGTATACCCCAGCACAACAGAACAACATAGCGCATATGTGGACGCAGCCGCCCCAGTGCCGGCCGGACCGCCTGGTCCATATGAGGAAAAACAATCGTCAAGAGTGGAGGGACATCGGGATATCGGTGGAGCGGTCAAACTACTACGACGGGAGTTATGACCACTGAAGCATCGTAAGAATGGGTAGAATCTTAATGAGCGGGAATAGCGAAATAGCATCGACCTAATGAGCAACTCGTGCTGTTAATGATGGACAGGCACGTTGACCAGGTAGATATCCTACGTATTCCTGAGATTCTATTAGCTCCTCACAGTGGCGCTTGGTAATGTCGTAAAGTTTTTCTTCCTGAACTGGCGATGGGATATAAAATATTTCCTGGTCCTCCAGACATCGCGCAACTTTAGTGCGGTGTCACCGCAGTGAAAAGGCAGAGAGAGAGAAAAAAAACGTTGTCTCCACTAATTGACATTATTTGTAAAATCGTAGGCAATTTTTCATCCATAACGAGTAGCAGCTTATCGATCGCGCTTATCTTGCGCAGAAATGTTAAATCGTTTTTAAATCAGCTAAATTCACGCTCAATTTCCCCCCGGCTACTCTATTATTCATAATTAATATCGCGCGAAATATTTTAATACGCGCTAACGTTATTGTGCCTGCGAGGCTACTCCTTGTGAGTAGTGTGTGTGTGTGTGTCTGATTCTTTCGGCCGCAATCGGACGTTGTATCAAGTAAGCTCCCATAAATTTGTTCTGATTACGATTAAGGAGGCAGTCAGCGGCGGCGACGATGTTAAGTTAGATGCAAATTCAATTGAAATTATTCGCGCGCGCACCTCTAAGACTCGCTGACAATTTAGAATAGGTGCTTTGTAGGCAGTTAGGCACCAGCATCCAATATTAACAGTAACAAGCTATATGCATATCTGGCCAGAGATCGGTGGTGAGGTTGATCTCTTTATAAAAACATCCGTGGGAGGCTTATTTCTCTTTGTAACGATAACCGACGCCTGGATAATAATGGCGCTGCTGCCGTTGCAAATTACTCGGATTATCTGGGTTTGTTTGTTTGGTTTTTTTTTTTTTTTTACCTTTTAGCAACCGTGTAATTTTCTGACATGCTCCGACAATGGAGAGATCAAATTGAATTTGATTTTTTGTTGGCTATTGAAATTTTTAATTGCTAGAAGCATTTTATTAGCATTTTGTAAATGAATTAGCGAATTCTAAATAGACTCGAATTTTTCCATGGGAAATTTGTTAGGATCTAAGCTAAGTGTCCTGGAATTTAATCCCCTCTTTTTGCTGAAATTCTAAAATACAGAATTTTAGATTTATGAGAAGTCTTATGCAGTAAAAAAATTTTTATTTAAATCTACGCAATACCAAAACGTGTTCAGATCACAATAAATATTTCTGAATAAGTTAACGCCCAAGAAGTTTAAGAATAACGTGCTCATAATATTCACTGCTTAAACGGAAATGGGTTGATAAAGTTCTTCTAATTGACATTAGACAGTTTTTGGCTCTTTTATATGCATTAAACAAGATGCGATTCGCTCTGCCCCAAGCTAATATTCACATCTACAGCAATAGACTGCTTTTATAAAAGAAAACTGTAAATATGATTAAAGCTGCTAACTAAAAATTCATTCTAAAAACTAATAAAACGAGAATACGATACAGAACTGAACCTTGTGGTATCCCAACGATGATGGAAAAATTCATTTCAAATAAGGACAGATGATTATTTAAATAATCTTATGTATCAATGTGTGCTCAACTCCCGTAATTCCTTCTATCAAATGCATCAAATCAATATAGTATAATGTTGCAAATCAGAAGCATTTAAATGCAGTTTTTTGTTAATTTTTTCTCCTCGTCAGTGACCGGAGTGCAGCGATTATTTTAAAATTAGATAAAATGTAATGAAGATAAAAACGAGTTTTCAAACAAAACTGAGGCATGAAAAAGTAGAAAATAAACTTTTCTTCACACACAGAGGTGGACTCAGATATTCTCATTGGGACATTTCTCATGAATATTCTTTCTCTTCATGAATCAAATCACTTATTACCTCTGATTGATCATACTGAAATATATCGGTGATTGTCAGCCAATAAAATCTGAGTCCACCTCTGTGTGTGTGTGAAGAAAAGTTTATTTTCTACTTTTTCATGCTGCTTGGCCTCAGTTTTGTTTGAAAACTCGTTTTTTACTTATTTTATTTTCTGCCTTTTTCACGTTAACTAAATTGTTATTACGTGCTGCATGGAGATATTTTATCATCAAATGTTTGAAGTCTTGCAACGGTTTTCTGAAATTCAAATTATGTTTTAAACAGCGCTTTTTAGCTGTATTCCAACTTGATCCAATATAACATGAATTTTCCCGATTTTCCATGTTTTCCACAGACTTTTCCTATGACTATGAATTTTTTTTAAAAATTTACATGAATTTTCCTCGATTTTTCATGCAAGTTTTCATAATTGTTGAAGAGAAAGTATTGATGCCAGTAGGACGGAAAAAAATGATTCCGCATAGCTTATAAAACTTTTTTGTCGGAAAATTTTCCGGAAAAGTCGGAAAATTCCGGAAATTTTCGGAAAGAAAGAAACAGATTTATCACTAATCATATCGATGAAAATTTGTCCAATGATTTTCCTGCTTTTCCGGGTTTTCCACGGAGTTTTCCACAAAAGCAACTTTATGCAACTCATTTAGCTCTACAACTTTGTCTTAGGTTGCAAAACACTCAAACGCTTTCTTGGTCTGAAAAACTCCGGAAAGCGTTTTACATGATTTTTGCTCGATTTTTTCTGCAAGTTTTCACCATTGTCGGAGAGAAAGTAATGATGCCAGTTGATAGGGAACTTGATCCTACATAATTTAGAAAACTTTTTTATCGGAATATTTTCCGAAAAAATCGGAAAACTCTGCATTTTTCTTGAAGCGCATTTATCACTAATCTGATTTGTACCAAAATTTTGAAATGATTTTTCCCAATTTTCCGGGTTTTCCATGGAAATTTCCGGTTCAAATTTTGATAGATTTAATTGTCGCGCGACATGAATCTGTGTGCCAAATTTCAGCTCGCTGTGATGACGAAAAGTGGGTCTACGAGAGTGTTGAAAATAGTAAAAAAGAAATATATAAATAAATAGACAGACAAATTCGTGTACGAGTTAAAGGGAAAAGCCTCAAAAAGAACCATAATTTATGTTCTATTAGATTTTTTCAAAGCATTTGATTTCCAATGAAAATGACATTCTTTGTGCCAAATTCAAACCCAATTTCCGCTTCTGCGAGTCGGAATGTATAAGTGAAGGTATAAATTTGTTTATTTCGATAATAGAACCAGCCCGACTGTCTTCATACTTCTAATGGAGTTCCACAGGGCTCGATGCTTGGTCCCTTCCTGTTCAGTTTTTTTTTATTAGAAGACGAATTATGTCTAGTTCACTTGTTTACGGATGATATTCAAATGATTTTCTTTTTCAGTCTTAATTATCTTAATTCTTACATCACCTGTGTTAACTCAGACTCCTCGACTCATATCCTGGAGATTATATCAGAGCCTACCTTATGATGAAGAGTTTGTGTGTTATCAGACGCTTTTTCCCATTGTGGATTAGGACTATACTCAGAAAAAGAACTATTGAACTTTCGTTTCATGTATATTTCAGTAGACTTTGGAATAGGCGCTGCCAAATAAAAATAGATACGTTTAAGGAAAGAAGTTTGCGGATGCTCAATGGTACATAGGATGTTCGATTCTGATAAATCACATTCACCCCACGGACTTGACTGTGTTTGCCGCATCTTCCTGCTTTTCTTGTTGTCTATGTTGGACAATCGATGAAAATTCAGATGACAGATACTATGGATGCAAGGTACATAGCGGAAAAGGTATTCCCATCAAAATGTTAACACATTGTAGCTGATAGCCTGTAACGTAATTCTGTGGCTAATGTATACACATTTTTATAGAAAAGACAGAGAGAGGAGAGAGAGAGTATTGTGTTCTCTGTACCGTGCTTTCCTAAACATTTTCACGATAATTCGTCATTAATGGCGGAAAGTGGTTCGTAATGGGAATACCTTGTATTCTATATATATACCTTGCTGGATGTATTTACTATAGCTTTATCTACATTGTTGCTTTAAATTATAAAAAAAGTAGTTACAAAATTTGTTCTAAAATGAATTGACATGTTGGTGGTAAAGATCGACATTCATTGGTCTATCTTGCAGGTTTTTCTTATCATTATCTCCTATGGTCAAATGGTATAGGTTCTCGGTTAATAAGTTCGATAGACTTAGGTTCGGTTCTAAAAGAAACTACTAAAAGTGCTCCACAATAAAATATAAAATAAAATGGTCTAAAATTCGTTGAAAAATGAGTTTTAGAATGTATATAAAAATTTTAAATAATTTGGTTGACAGTTATATACAATACAGACGATTATTAAATTTATGTAGATTATCGTCACAAAATGGTAACACTTGTCCCATTTTGTGTAGAAACCTTGTAGTGTATGTAATTTAAAATGCCACTAAACACACAAACTTTGTTTTAAAATTGGACACAATGTTTCCATTAGGTTGACAATTTTGTATTAACCTAACTAGTAACTTTGCGACCATTTTGTGACCATTTTTAAGTAAAAATACAGAAATTGTCAAAAATAATAATCCACTTCTAAAAATTTGTTTGTACTTGAAAATTACCTTAACGGAGCAACAGCTTTTGATCATCAAAACAATCTTAAACATTCCAGTCGCACCAAATATCGCCAGTTATGGAAATATAAACTCTATGGAAATGGATCCAACCACTGATACTAATAATAATCAAAATGCATTTATGATTATTTTTAATAATAGGCAATTTTTTAATGACTCCTCCTAGTTCATTATTTCATTTATTGATGGTTATAAAATTAATGAAACTTAATTTGCGGCCATAAAATTATAATCAGACCTCGCGCTATTGTTCCTGGCAATTTTATTGAGTTGTAAAAAAATTTTGAGAGGATTTTTTCTCGGCGGCGGTGGCCATTTATAGTAGGCAATTTTTTTGTTTCTCTTGCTAATTTCAATAAAATATTTATTCGCTGGAGAGGCCATCGTTTTTAAAATCACAGTTTTCGAAGGAATTTCTTGTTTAAAAATTAATGTTTTGTTGTTGTATGAAATCGCTAAAATAACTGGTCGTAAATCAAAATGTTTTTTTATTGCGAACTCTTACGGTGCACGGATACCTACTTACATATGTACATATGTATTATGTAGGCGAACGCATGTAAAAAAAAAACAAAACTAGATATGTAAAAAAAAAAACGAAAAGAAAAAGTTTACCTCAAAACCGGATCTCCATTGAGAAGGTGTTGATTTTGTTTATGAGATTAGCCTTATTATTTTAATATTTAACATTTTATGGATGTTTTGTATTTTAATAAGAAAAGCCTGTCAATTCAGCTTAGTTATTATGAATTTTTATTGGCTGTGGTACTAAAATGTTTTGGTACTAAATTTTTATTTTTTTTAACTTAATTAATTTATAAAATGTCAGTTTTAGTTGGGAAGGTTAGAGTGGAATTTTGGAAGTATATTGTTGCATTTTCTATACGGAAAGGTTTCTTTAATTAATAAAAATTTGATTTTAACATTTATTAGTGCCTCCACCTGCACCTGTTAATTTCAGCCGTACATTTCATGCTTTTTTTTTCTCTAAATTATTACAACGATGTAAAGTTTTAGTATTGTTCGATTTCTTAAAAGCATTTGTTAGCATTTTTCGTGTTTTATATAACCGAGGATAAAGTTATTTAGAACCTTTTTAATCGTTAGATCTCAGCGTATCCAGGTAAATAAGCACCATTATGATTAACAATACAATACAATACTTCATTCATGGCAAAGTACAAAAGGACCTAAGATATGATCATTTCAGTTTGTACAATAACAACAAATATATTAATAATAAATAAAATTAAATAGCATAAAAAACTACCAGTAACTACCAGTAAATAAAACATAATAATAATGAAAATATACAAAAACCTACAGAGTCTGCATAAAAAAGTCAGTCATACTAATTTACTATCATTTTTAATGGTATTCCTCAGGGATCTATTCTGGGTCCACTTGTTTTTAGTTTATTTACAAATATGATCTACCAAATATTGAAAAAGATCAGTCCATTGAAATTATGATCGGTCTGTTTGCACTGGTTAAAAAAAAGACAATATTTCAAATTTTCTAATTAAGAAAATACCACATCATACCAACATTTATCTAACTATTTTCTTCAATCATTAATCGATAATTCTCCAGAATCCCCTTGATATAAAAAACTTCCGTTCAATTTCCCTGCCATCAAATGTGGGTAAACTTTTTGAGAGAATCTTGGCGTATGAATTGCTTTTTGTAATCAACACTCAACCACGGATGCTATGTTCAAGTTTCATAATGAGATAACAGCAGATTCGTAACAAAGTCACGATCACTTGTTAGATTTTACTAAGACTTTTGACACTATATGGAATACAGGATTAATTTATAATTTAATCAATGTTTAAATTTCTAAAATATTTAATAATAATGACACACTCCCTTTTTAGCAGTCGTAGGGCATATGTTCAATTTAGTAATGTTGACACGGAGCTATTTGATATATATGGAAGCAGTTATCCCACATGGATCTATATTGGGGCCTTTTCTGTACAGCCTCTATGTCGTTGACATTCCGAAAGATCTATCAACCCTGTTGATAGAAACGGGCACTGTGATGACAAATCCGAATAGAGTACGGCAGCTTCAGTACGACGATTATGCAGTTGTTTACAATTCCAGTAGCTCACTCATTAAGAGAGTTAAGCACCATCCCGAACAACTGGTCACGTATTTCGAAAGGTGGGGCATCAAATTGAACATGTCTAAATCGGATTTTATATGTTTACGTAGACAATCTGGCAGAACAGGTTCATCTATCTTTGCCAAGGTCAAATGGGTAAAGTTAGTTATAAATAATATGGAAATTCCTGAAAAGATTTCGGTCAAATATCTTGGGGTCAAGTTTAATTCAACATTAAGATTCACATGCAGTACGCCATTAAAACTGCAAACATGGCATTCGGCAGCTTGAGTGGATTCATAAGAAAATAAAATGTAATATCGGTTAGTCAAATGAAATTCTATAATGAAAGTGATTCTATAATCGCACCATCGTGGTTAGGGTGTAAATCGTTATTCGGGAAAATCGAAATGTTAAAAGTTTGCACAACCTACGAACATGTAAATTTTAAATGGGGTGCTGCTCTGCTGCTCAGGGCATAATTTGCATCTAGAATCAATGAAAAATGCTCTTTTTTTATTTATTCGTAATGAAGAAGTTACCTTCGCATAAATGATTATAGTTTTGACAAACGAATCCAATTCGTGTGATACTTGTGCTAGTTTTTGTTTTTCAGTTATTCAGTCAGAAGTGGTTCATTTATCTCGCCATCAAGTAAATGTAATACAGATTTGTATAAATAGTTAGTATTAGGAAATAAATAATTATTTAAAATGACAAAATTATTTAAATGACAAAGATTTTGTAAATTACAATGTCCTTGGAAACTGCAAAACCTTCTGAAATCCTTCTGGAGAATGAAATATTGCAGTTGTACGAATGTCGTTTTAAGTTCAAGTTTTGATTTGCTAAGAAAGAAGATATATTTGTTTTTTGGATAGAAATTTTCATGAAAGTTTTGCCTGCAGATTCTGTCGGGGTTTTTACACTGGACATATAGTTCGAAGCTTTAATTTCACGGCAGTCTTAATGCATTAGTATCAATACAACAATCAGCCGCCCTTATGAGACAGAGTGTATCCTGTCCCAATGAGTACTAGTACATGCTAGTTCATGCCGCATATTGAATTTACTGGGTCACGGCACCCGGTTGATTTAGTGTACATAACTTCATGCCGAAAGCTAAATATCTAAGCATATATTAATAAGCAAACATCCTTCAGATCCTCGAACGCAGTATGCGATTATATAAAGGACTTCTATTCAAAGAAGAATGTGCGCCCAAGTCATGTAGACTCAGACACTCTTTCTCTGCCCGCATATGGGCTACCACAATCACAACGAAGCTGCCATCACCAAGAGGCCTTCTCCATGTTGAGGTGAATAATAGTTCTACTATAGTAGAATTATCCAGGGCTGCTCAATCCCGTGGTACCAAGTTAGCAATGTCGGCTACCCAATTGGTATGGCATCGTAGTCCATGATCATTATGCCATCGGTACTCCCAGTGAAGCTGCATGCAGATCCTTAAACGAGACTGGTTATTCCGTTCGGCCTTAATCATATTGACACAAAGTGATGACAGTAGGTCACGTGAAAGTTAGCCGCCCTTCAAGATATGCAAGTCTTGAGACTACAGCCAGTAAGTGTCTAGCATACCAAAGTACTAGTTCCAAGGCAAGACTACTAGGCTATATATGTACATATAAACACGCACAGTCATCATTAGAGTTTACAGATCATCTTAAAAAATACAGGGCGTATGGTCACCGTTAAAAGCCGCATATATTCAGAACTTCATGGCCTTTCCGAGCCTTTCAACGAGCCCCGTACCCATCTTCGCAACGGAGTTATGGTTGTCTAAACTAAAAATTTCGGATTTTCTTAAATTTTTTTTTACTTTGACCTCTTTTTTTCTTCTTTTTTTTTCTTTTATAAAAACTATAAACTGTAGACTCTCCTCTTTAATTGGACCTATTACACCCTATATGCTATCTGTAGCCGTTAAAGAGTTATTAGCTCTAAACCTATTCTGAAAGCTATTCCCAAACCTATACTCCAAGATAATTTGTCCTTCTACACGTCATTTTAAAGAAATATCAGCTAATTTCGGTATGACCCGAATAAGTTGAGCAGTCACTAGAAATGCCATGAATCTCTGAGTACAATCCCCCCCCCCTCCCCCTGCCGTACGATTTTTTGATTGTCTAGGTGAGTACTATCACTTCCGGTTCTATGGACCACCATAAAGGAAACACCCTGTATACAGCATTTCCCTCGCTTATATCCTTCCTTGGCAGCATTGCGCATTACCAACTCCTTTTGCAGCTACCAGTTTTTACCTATAGGGTCATTCCATGGAAAATCGACCAAAGTTCTGAACCGACTATTTCAGATTTTGATAAAATTTCGCACAAAGGTTGTCCATTAGTAGAATAACATTTTTGTGAAACATTTCCTGTGGCTACAAATGTTTGGTGCAGATAACGGTATTTGAATTTTTAAGAAAATGGCAAATTTTACTTGGTGGAGGGAATTTTGAAAAATTCATATCTCAGGTTGTACTCATCACAGCTCCATGAAATAATTTTTATTGTTTTGAGAAAACCTTACGGTATTTGTGAAAAATAAAACAAAGTTCGTTGTTCTAATTTCTTATTTAAGGATAACAAATATATCTTTTATCCTTGAATATCTCAAAATGCGATTCTTCAATTTTTTTAATATTTTTTTATTTTACTCCTTTATAGAAATTGAATTAACTGTAAAAAGCAGAAACTGGAATTCCTTACAGTTTAGATGGAATTAATTTTTAAAGATTTGTACCTTAGAAAATTTTTAGTATAAATTAGTTTTGAAAGATTTTTCTTGGGCGTGCGTTTTATAAAATTTAAGGATTTGTTAAAAAGGGAAGCAAGAATACATTTTTTTTTTTTTTTAGAATAACGACAATGTCCTTAATGCTTTAACTCCTCGAAATGTGGGTCTTGTTATATCCTGAATGAAATCACTAATTTTATCCTTGATAAGATCGTTGCGGTATTATGCATTTGTTCCAACGTTCATAACACCAAGAAATAATTGAGACGTAGGAAAAAATTGATTAAACTCTTTTGACAGACCGCCATTTTGGATTTGTCTATTCCTTATAGGGCACAGCAGGAGCCTTTGAATATTACTGCAAGTGCATCGCACTTCACAGTGAAAATAGATAAAATCGCATTGCTCATTTATAAGCCACCATGTTCTTTACTATTAAGCCCTATTGGGACAAAGCTAACAACACTACGCCATTGACTAATCCCGTTATTATTTTATGTGCATCGTATGCAATCAAGTTAATCGCAGTTATGTTTGAGAAGCAACAGCTTTTAAAATAGTTTTGTCGAAATTTAATTTAAAAAAATAGTGAAAAATATTGGTTTGTGAAAAAAATTATCTGTGGTTTCTTTTTATTTTAATTGAAAGAATATATTTGAATTGTGGAAACAGAAGTAACTGTTATATTTTAAAAATGGAAGGTCGTCTCAAAAGTTTGATATGTTGCAATCCCTTTTCAAAGCCTGGTCATTCTAATTACCGAAAAAAAATTGAGGGACGTTCTTTCATGGATGATTAAAAGTATTCCATCGTTGCAATTGGGATCTAAAATTTGCGCTCAGTGTAGGGTGCGCGTACACGGACTCGCTACTGCATCCACTTCTGACGATTTCGAGGAAACACAAGAAATATATAATATGGAGCAGGTTGACTAGGACTTTTTCGACAGGGAGTCAGCACTTAACTCTTTACAGGAATGTATCAGTTTCTTGAAGGAACCAAAAATTGATTCAAAGAGTATGTCTGATACAGCCTATATTCAAAAAAGATTAAAGAAGATCATGGGATCAATATCTCAAAAAATCTTTGGTGTGCTGTAGCAACAAGAGCCTGAAGGAAGTGATGTTGACTCTATGCTAGTGCAAAAGTTGAAAGAAAAATATGCCGAAACGACGGACAAAAATACAAAATCTATGATTTTGACTATGCTTCCAGAAGAATAGAGCAGCGAGAATATAATAGAGGAATTTCCGGCTACTTCCCGATATATGCCGAAAAAAAGCAAGCACCTTGTAAAAGAACATGGAATATTGTCGTACAGTCCCCGTAAGGGAAAAGATTTTGACGTGAAATTCATAAAACATGTTGATAGCTTTTATTCTTAAGACGATATCAGCAGAATTATGCCTGGAAAAAAAGATTTCGTAGCACTACGTACTAGGTAATCTTAAGGAAATATTTACTAGGTTTCAAGGAAACACATCCGAATGTAAAAATAGGGTTTTCAAAATTCGCATCTCTTCGCCCGCCCTAAGAACTGCGTACTAGCCGGAGCTTGTGGTACACATTCTGTATGTGTTTTTGCACCATCCACGAGAATGTCACATTGATGATAGAAGGAATGAAAAAATTCCATTTATTTGTCGAAGAAGAACGCAGCATCCTTGATTATAAAAGTTGTCTATCAAAAATAATGTGTAATCCCTCATCTGTCGATTGCTTCATTGACATTTGCACGAATTGTCTATTCCTCTAAAAATAATATTTCAAGAGATTTTTGATGAAATTTTTATCGAAACAGTAGCGTACCAGCAATGGACATCAACGGATCGTTCAACTTTAGAAACAAGGATCGAGAATGCAGAAGATTTTATTGAGAAATTTTTGAGAAGACTGTCCGTACTAAAGACGCACTCCTTCATTTCAGAACGTCAAAGTACGTATCTTAAGGAGACTAAATGTATGCTTAAACCAGACGAGTTTTTGGTAATTCTCGATTTTTCGAAAAATTATTCGTTCGTACTTCAAGATGCCGTGCAGAGTTTTCATTGGAACAACTCCCAAGCTATACTATTCATCCTTTCGGAACATATTATAAAAAACAGTAGTGGTCAAGTAGAACATACAAATTTAATTATAATTTCCGATTGTTTGAAACATAATACTATCTTAGTACATACTTTCCAGCGTTATTTGATAAGGTTCCTTCAAAGCAAATATGGAAGGGTGAAAAAGATAATTTATTTCTCAGATGGATCGGCGGCGCAATATAAAAATAGAAAGAACTTCCTGGATATTATAATGGACTTTGGATGTGATGCCAAATGGCATTTCTTTGCCACTTTGCATGGAAAAAATATATGTGATGGGCTTGGTGGAACCCTTAAACGTTTGGCTGCAAAAGCAAGCCTGCAGCGCCCCTACAACAATCAAATTATGACTCCACGCCAGCTTTACGAATGGGCTATTCAAAATATGAGCAACATAAATTTCGATTTTGTCTCAATACAAGAATATGCCCAACAAGAAGCTGTATTTGAGCAACGATTTTCCGTGGAATGACCCTATATGGAATGGTCCTTACAGCAAGTCCCTTTTTTTTTAGTTTTTATATTTTAAGGATTTGCAGCCAATCGCAGATTATCTTTGACTTAATAGCGAAGGACTTTAGACCCTTGAGAGCGGTTTGTCTATCCGAGAAAATATTGATGGTTGAACCATTTACAGAACAGATATTAACGTATTCGTCTACAGCTAATATTTCTGGCTTGGAATATGGTAAAGGTCGATCATATGGATTTTGGGGCTATATACATATGCTCACTTGTTTGTTCTAAGTCTATTTGCATTAGGAAATTGTTGGCTCGCTGGCTTTATAAGACCCCGGAGCAAATGTGAGTTTTTGAATTAATCTGCATTCAGTAATTTTTATAAGAGTTTTTCAAATTTAAAGAATCTTAATTAGATGTGTACCATCTATGTATGCGGAAATGATAACAAAAAGTAAAAAATATTTATTTATATTTATCCACAACTGAAAAGATATTTCAATTGCATACACACTAGTTATATACACCTTTGTAAGGTATCCGCACCAATGAACGTCAAACAAGACTTGCAACTATTCAATCCAACCCATCTTGATAAGATAAAAAAAAATCTTCTCAAGATCTCCGAAATCTTAAATCACTGTCGATCCACGAAAGCATTTTATCTCGACTAATGCGCTAATTGTAATTTACAATCGCTTCATATTCCATCAATCGCTCACTTTTTACACATGCGCAGAGCACTTGAGACTTCTTTTTATCTTTCAACAACAGAAATTTAATTGGCCTTGGTTTTTGCCTTCTTATTTGATATCTCGGGCGTATTGTAGTAGCAAGATCAACAGCAGCAGCACCAGCAGGACCAGCTACTCTATAGCAGTCTACCAACAACAGCTACCATAGTAGCAGTAGAAATGGATAAAGTATTGTGTAGCATCCGTCCGCCGCGACCCCCCCCCCCCCCCATCCGCTACCGATACAACATTAAGCTTGGATCGATCGATCGATCGGGGCTTTACTTCGACAGGGTATCGGAATTGGTGCCGCAACAAAATCACAAACTGTCGATCTTGGCGAACAACTTCTTTGGGGCTACCCTGCCGTGAGGTTCTTTTCTTGATAGCCGAGCGAGCGATGTCATTCATTGCTAATGTCGTTAAGCGTTTACATAAAATAAAGTAATTAATGTTTTGCTTAATGACTATAACTATACCCCTCTGGACGGAGTGAAAGGCCTCAAATGAGGAGAATTTATTAAAATCGAATCGTGTTTATGTCTTTAACGCTTATCCATGCAAGAAGTGATCGGTTACGCTGAGACGGAAGTGTATAATGAGCTGCCAACTTTGATTCTCTTCCGGTTTATGGGAAAATTTTTATAAAATGGGTTTGATTTGGTACTTATTTGATGCTGTTGTGATTTTTCGTTCCTTTCTTTTCAAGGTTAATGTAACTGTGGGAACTAATTTGTTAATTAATTAGAAATTATTATTGTTTTTTGTTTTTGTTTTTTATGTTTACGTCCTCTATGAAATAGGGCTATTAAGGATATAGGGTACATTAAGCATTGGTAGTAAAATTCTTTAAGATGTATGGGTGTAATTTTATAACCTAAGCTTTTACACTGAGAATTTAAAACCTTACATTTTTGTGTACCATCAATTTTAATGGTGGTATGTATTCTGTACCACATTTTTTGATAATTTTTTCATGTTACAATCTATGTAATTTCCAAGTCTATAATATTTTCTGCTTCACTTAACTTGCGCATTTAGATAATATCAATCATGGAAGTAAATTATAAAACCGTAAAAATCGGTAATGAACAGTTTTTTGACACTTTAAATTAGTGCCATAATTTTATAATTTTCTTATTTTCTTAATACATTTTCATCCAAAAAGCTTGGAGTTCTGAAAAATGTTTTTTTCTTATACTTGGTATGCTATTTGTACCACATTGCAGCATTTTAATTGGGATGAAAAAAAAACAGACTTGACAATTTCAATATCATTATTGATAAAAAACTCAACGAAGATTGTATCGAAAATAGAATTTTTAACATTGATGATGCATATTTTGACATGGAATTAAAAACCCCAAATTGGACACACTATAAAATATTAAAAAAAAACAATCTTGAGAAAGTCAGTCATTAGCAACCTCTTCTAAGGTTGAGTAGAGCAAACAATATTTCAACTTTTTTAGAAAATATTATCTTACCGATGCTAAATCTCATTAAGACCTTTATAGCAAGTTATACTCTAGGGTATATATCAAGGACGTGGAGGGAAGTTAAGGAGAATATATAATCCTAAAGGTTGAGGGCGTTCACCTGTATTACCCAAATCCTACGGTCCAATCAGTCTAACTTTATTTTTCCTCAAAACAATGGACAAAGTGTTGGACAACCATATTAGGAGCGGTGCACTCAAGCGATCACCGCTGCACCCCAACCAACATGCTTACCAAGCAGGGAAGTCTACCACAACTGCCCTACATAGTCTTATCCTAGGTCTAGAAAAGGCGGTAGAGGATAAACAGACATGTGCATTCCTAGACATCAAAGAAGCATTTGACAATACCTCCCTTGAAGCCATTGAGAATGCAGCTACCAAAAAAGGGAACCGAACCTAGCTTGATAAAACGGATAAAAGCTATGCTTGAAAGCCGGAGAATCACAGCTAACCTGGGGAAGGGCTCTATTAGAGTAGTTGCTACCCCAAGAGATGTTCCCAAGGTGGCGTTCTGTCCCCTCTGCTATGGTCGCTGGTTGTAAATGATTTGCTACAGAAGCTAACCAACTCCGACATATCCCTGATTGTGATATGCGGATGACCTGGTCATTACAATTACAGGCAAACATTATCAGATAATCTATGATCTATTGCAGACTGCCCTAAACATAGTTCGCACCTGGTGCTGAACAATGGGACTTCGAGCCAATCTTGGTAAGACAATAGTTGTTCCCTTCATGAGAAAAAGTAAGCTTTATTTACAAGCACCATCTCTTGAGGGAACAGTAGTGGAATTCTCAAAGGAGTTGAAATATCTAGGTATTACCTTAGATAACAGACTAACCTGGAACTCTCACTTAAAAAGAGTACTAAATAGATAAGGCTACAGTCATGAACACAGACATGGACATGCCGCTGGCTTTTTGGCAAAACTTGTGGTCTTAAACCAAAAATGACTCTGTTGTCATACAGATCTATTATAAGACCCATAGTGACATACGCTTCACTCGTTTGGTGGTCAAAAACAAAACAAAAGACAGCTTAAGCTAGTTTGCAAAAACTACAACGGCTTGCATGTCTAGGAGTAACCGGTGCGTATCTGCCCAACTGCGGCCTTAGAGGCTATGTTGGGCCTGCCACCCTTACATTTGCATGTTAGGGAGCAATTAGGCTACAAAGGGCAAACCACCAAAGTACAAATAAGTTGGTTGTCCACCTAAAAGTCCTCCAGGATTTCATAGAGGACCCGATGGCTAATCCAATTTCAGACTTTACGGTGATCTTGGGAGACCATCAACAGTGGCACACTGAGGACCTACACTTTGAAAACGGATCTCTTAAATGTTACACGGATGGGTCCACAATGGAAAGTAAAGCAGGCGTGGGCATACATGGGCCTGGGCCAAGGTGCCATCTCGCAAAGGCACTGGGGGCCTCACCAACCATTTTTCATGCAGAAATACACGCCATAAAACTCTGCGCTCGCGAAATAATCCATAGGAAAATGCGTAGAGCTAAAATATACATAATATCAGACAGCCAAGCAGCACTTGAAGCGTTAAACTCGTTTACCTTTGAGTCTAAGCTGGTTTGGGACTGTCTTACTCTCTTGAAGCAACTGGCCGAGACAAATAGGGTGACACTGATCTGGGTATCAGGACATGAAGGCATTAAGGGAAACGAGATTGCGGACCGCCTTGCAAAGGAAGGAGCCAAATCCCCGTTTATTTGTCCTGAGCTTGTCTCTGGACATCCTAAGAGTCACCTCTTAGCTCAGATCAGGCTTTATGAGGACAGAACTTAGAACGAAACACTGGGAAAATACCCCGGGGAAAGCGAAGAAGTTTATAAAGTATTTGCAACAGAGTACAAAAGAATTCGTCACACTCAGCAGAAAGGAACTAAGGCTCATAACGGGCCTACTTACTGGGCATTGCCCACTTAAATACCATCTTAAGAAGATGGGTAAGGTCGGTGATGAGACTTTTCGATTCTGTATGGAAGACGATGAAACCGATGTACATGTCCTGTGTGACTGTGAAGCTCTGTGCCACATAAGGCTAAGACATCTGCCAGAGGATGTCGGAAAAATGGGCCCTAAGATCATATAACTTTCATCAAAAACCTTAAGTTCGAATGGTCTCCCTAGGGCATTTAAGGGTAATGTCACAGAAGATCTTATAGGTAGCAGTGACAAGATGAGAGGCGGGAGTCTTGTCTGCATTCCCCGTTATTAATAATAATAATCTTACCGATTCAACTTCAAAGAATATTGTGGACCAAAAAAGTTTTTATACTTCGCAAGAGTATCCAAGAATAGGAAAACAAATTATATAAAAACGAAACTGCAATGATGGCCATTTGCTTTTTCTTGGTTTGCTAATAACTCTATGGTTGGTTTGTAATTAATCATAAATTCATCAGAATATTCGGCATAATAAAATTCTTAGGAATTTTTTTTTTCTAGGGAATTTTTGGATTATGTTCACCCTAATTTTCTATGCAAGCCATATATCGCTTCTACATACGAGGAGTATCTGAAGAAAAGTTTCTGACCTAACAAAGATACAGGACATTTTCTCTTCAAATTAGTTTTTATTTTTCTACGTAGTCTCCTGGTAAGTCTACACACTTCTCCCAGCGATGCTTCCATTCTCTTGAACGCGTCCAAATAGTACTCGGCGTCTTTCTCTGCAAAATAGTTATTTACGAAGGTGATGGCCTCCTCATTCCACAAACATGTCTGTCCACCGAGCGCAACTTTTTGCTTAGGGAACAAAAAAAAAGTCACTTGGGCCTAGATCTGGTGAGTAAGGAGGGTGGTCAAGCAGTTCAATCCTTAATTCGTGGATTTATGCCATGGTAACCGCTGAGATGTGAGAGGGCATTTTTGTTCCAACGTGAGCAAACGCGGCACATAATACGCGGACAGCTTTCTCATACCGAAAATCTTGATGAAATATGTGACAAACAGTTGCAGTTTTGGACGTCCCGAATCCAAGCTGGTACGACCAGTTTAAATTCACCTGCCCGAAATTTCACGGTGGTAAATGATGGTGCAGATTTCCCGTATACTGCGTCCAACTCGTCTTTGATTTTTAATGAGAGCTCGATACTCCACTTTTTCCATTTTCACAAAAACCTTAGAAAATAGAGAGTACAGTAAGTGTGATAAGCCAAATTTAGCGTAGACAAATTCTGGTTGTATTGACGCTATAGTGAAAGCTCAGTGCAGACGTGTACTGCGATGCTGTTTGATTGATCTATACATTGATTTTCTCGCCATGGTCTTCTTCGATATTTTTCTCAATTTGAGTTCTATTTTGGAGTGAATTATCAGACTTTGTTTACCGAGTTGAGTAAAAATGATCCTACGCCAGTTTCTGTATTCTCTTGACTGTGGAATTTCTGCTGTTTTGTTAGTAGTGATTTGGAGTAATTCATCATCAACTTTATTTGTGGCTTCTATTATGTATTTCTCTCCAGAATGCGACGCTCTAGTTGATTTGATTGTTGTGTCTTTTACTAGCATAATTTTCGTCCTGTACCTGTATTTTTGCTTTGATTGAGTCTTCCTTACGACCATCTCGAGATCCTAATATATACTTATATGTAAGTATATAAGGTTTCTATTAACGTTCATATATTCCCTTATTCCAACAATGCCCTGGTTTATATGGTAAAGATAATTGTAATATTTATCCGTCTGTTATCTAAAGCTCTACTACGTCAGTTTCTTTAAATTTTTTCGATTTTCTCTATATGATGGGTGATTAGTTCATAATTATGGGAATGATGTGTCCTTATTAGGAAAAGTGCACGATGTTTAAGAATTCTTAGGTTGTTATCCCAAATATTTTCGGGTTTATGTCTTTGGTTGTGGTGATGTTATAATAATACCCTCCCTCCCAGTTGTTCTTCCAGTTGATAGCGATCGGAAGAATAATAGGAATAGGCGTGGTGCATAATGCGTGATACTAGAAAATGCAAAAGAAGGCTAAGTAAGAAAAGGTGTTGAATCATGTCGAAGTAGGACTGGAACCCACGACCCTTGACATGATAGAACAGCGATCGATATTTTAGATTAAATAAGTAGGGGAATGTCGTCAAATATGTTCGAATGCGGAAAAACTTCTCTCAGTAACAGCGAACTTTTCGCGACATTGCAGATTTGGAGCGTGACCTCAGTGGTGCTGTGAACTCAGTAGTTTGAAATTCCAAAAAAACAATTTTTTAGCATCAGTGAATACCGCCAGAAAGTGAGGAGAAATATGTAATCGTTTAGGAAAGCATTGTGAATGTCTTGTGTGGTTCATGTTTGAAACAAACCAAGAGGAACATTCAATCCTGTAACATGTTTGGTTGTGGTGTCACGTGCAATGGCGCTTGTCGTCAAGGTTGGCCACTTTGTTTAGTCAGGGTTGACCCACTGTGATTGTGTGTTTGGATGATGCCCAAAAAATGACCAGCACAAATCCCAACGAAGTTCGCCTATAAAACACCAGATAAAGGAAGATGCCCGGAGAAAATAAGCTCAGAAATAGACCTCTTGGGACAATGCATTTGAAGTGCGTCAACATAATGACATTTACTGGAGATGCGATTCCGAATAATGTTCCATTAAAATTTTGACGAAGAACAGTAAATGCAACAATTTCATTCAAATTATTTTTCCAGGTCGTTTTCAATCATTTCAGCACATTTTTCGTCGACTGACCAACCTACTTGGACAACACTGGCCGATCTTGGCAGCATTTCACTTTATTTTGAAATGCCTATTTTCTTTTTCATTTTCACCCAATAACTTTGCGATGTTCAGCAAAAGTATTCCTTTTTCCCAGACCGTTCCAAAAATGGATGTGCTTGGATTTACCAAATTCTTCCTTAAACGGAAGTTATGGGCAAACGTCAAAACCCTGACGACATTACCCTACGTATATTTTTGCATTTTTAGTTTCACACATAATTCCAGTTCTTTTCTTTCTATTCTATCAGTTACCGGGGAATATTTGTATTTTTACAGCTCAATCGAATCACATTTATAATTTCCAACGAAATTGATATAAGATAATTCGTGCGACAATCTCTAGAAGACCGACGTAATAGCTCTACTGTAAAAATCAGAGAAATTAATTCATGCTATCTCCTACAAAAATGTAAAAATAACTGTAGAAAAAGAAGCAAAACGTACAAATATGCTGAGAAAATAATTTTTGCATTTTAACAATTCTGCAAACCTCGTAAAAATTTCGAACTCATTCGGTTCATATGGGTACCCTGAGAGTTTTTGTGTGAAATCAACCCAAAGTCACCCAAACCTTCCCAATCTTTCTAATTACCAATTAACCAATAAAAACTCATAGAACCTGTTCCGTTAAGGTTTACTTTTTCTGCACTAAAAATCTCCTACACTCCCTCCTTAATCCGTGAATTATTTACATAAATCACTTTTATATGACAATTTTCTCACAGAATGCCTGCGACCCTATTTTTTATGCTCTGCTTTAATTCTTGTCATAATTTCCTAAAAAAAATCCATTAAGCATGTCATCATCTATGGTAAATTAACTAACTTTAGGCCCACAAATTAGACCAAGTTTATAAAGAAAGCATAAGAAAGAGAGAGAGAGAGACAGAGATAGAGCACCTAAATTTTCTACACAACAGCGATCCACTTTGTTGGCGATTATTTATAGTTGAAAATTGTGATTTTACCGCCCGATTATCACGTTGACAATCTTGACAGCATTAAATACGACGTGGCAGAACATGATGTCCAGCAATGGAAGATATTTATTAAGCAGCAGCATAAAATTGTCTGCAGGGAAATTGTTTGATGATGAGACACAGCTAGACCACAAACGATGAAAAATCGTCGGCACTTTTTATGTGTCTATGTTGTTTGCAAATGTACGGACATTAAAAACTTACAGATGGCTTCTTGTGAGCTAGTTATTTTGCGGCTAAAACTAAAAGACAAAAACACACTCTTTGACTAGATATAGTAGGTACTAGAAGAAGTATGTATGTAGAAAGAAGATTTGTGGGATGTCTTTAAGATTTAAAATCCAATGACATTGACAATTAACTCTATAGAGATGAAGATCAGATTATGTAACTACGGAAGAGGGGAGAGGGATGCTTACTTGCTTGCTCTCCTTGTCTTGCAGCATTGCAACCAACATTATATGCATACACCATTGATTTATGTGCGGGTCTCTATGTGTGTGTTCCACAAGGTACCATTATAAGACCTGCTGTAGTTATTTGATTTTAACAGATGATAGTGTCAGAGGTATTTATAGAGAGAATAATGAATATCGCCATGCTATGTTACTCTAAAGCAGAAATCTATACATGGAGAGAGTTTCTTTTTAAGGCCAGCACCAAAACAAAAGCGGCATAAATTTTTGTTTAAAAATTAAATTTAAGGTAATCAGCAAGGTATGAATGCGATTTTATTATTATAGGTAACCTTATAAATGTTATGAAGTGCAATTATAAAAACTGGAAATACTTGAAATGAGGGAAAATAATGAGATTTCACTGATGGTTGGTTAAGCAAGATATACATAGAGGAAAATTTTAAAAGATAATAATGTCGAATTTTTGACGTGGGCTACATATTTTTGTTGATTTTGTGAGTTTATTTAACTTTTTTCCTTTCCCTTCAATAAATTTTATACTCTATAAACAGACTGTGCCCATAATGACTTAATTTGAAATTCAGTCATTTTCAAAGAAATGAAGAGGTGAGAGATTATGGACGAAAATTATTTCATTTGAAATATCATTGACAGTTCCTCCTCAATGTGAGTGAAGATGAACATGACAGAGTCCAATAATTTAATTAAATGCATTCAGAAAAATTTGTAAGAATTTACTGTAGTTCTAAACTATTTGGTAGAAGACAATTTTTATTGTTGAAAGAGACCAAAAGGAGAAAAAAGCGGAAGGAAACATATTTCATGATCAGCTGATGGCTGTCACTGCTAACTTTATTGGAAAAATTTCCCACTTTCTAATAAATTCTGCATCTTAATGACGGTAGGTGGCACTTTTACTGCAATTTCACTAAATGTAGTAAAATATGGTCCATTTGAAAATGAAGCGAAATGTTGCAAATGGGTCTTTGATGGACTTCATTTGTGTGCTACACTGCATATTTGACTCCATTTAATTAAAAATTAAGTCATTATGGAGACAGTCTGTTTAGGGTATTATTTAGTGGCTCGAATGTGCTCGAATTCTAGTTGAACATTTAAGTCTTTGAGAAATCTATTAAGATTGCAAATGATTCCTTATGTTCACTCGAAAATTATATCAAATTTACATCAACCGCTTTCTATTCTAGCCTGCACTATTTGTTTGATCTTTTATTATACTGAGAATAAAGAACATTTCCCATTTGTTTATTTAACTAATTTTCGTTCAATTAATTTCAATCTTTTGACATGAATGAGTTTTTTTTTCATATTAATTTAGCATGGATGTTGTGTATTTGCAATATATTTGGGTTGTAAAATTACACTGAATTTGTAAAATCATTTCATATCTAAGTGTAATTTTGAGTAACATATTGAGTAAATTTACACTAGGTACTCTAATTGTAATTTTACACCTTTTTTACAACATGGTAATTTATGTCTGTTCGCCTAATTTCTGCGAAAGCTCAAATTTTTGATGGTGTAGGTTGGCAAAACTAGTGAAATATGTATGTGCATAAAAATTTATTCATATAATAATAATAATAATATTTTATTAAGAGCACAATTGTGGTTCAATTCTCATTAATTTGCGTAAACTCTGAGTTTGAAAAATTCAACTGTTATAATTTCATATAAGTATGTACTTAATCTACAATTTAAACCAATCAAACGAAAGTAATGAAAGTTAATCAAATAAGCAAGCTAAGAGTTAAGATCATTGTTAATAAAAATATGATAAGACCAATAATAGTAACAATAGTATTTGAAAAAAGAGTAACAATAGAACAATAGAAAGATCATGCATGCTATTGTATAACAGATAGCAGTAATATGTAACGGACATAAGATTATGAACTCCTAAAGTGTTGTAAGACTCTCAGTCTGAAATCCCCAGGACTGGAACTCATACGAATATCCAGAGGAAGATTTTTCCAGACTCTGACACCGTGAATGAAAAAGGTGCGCGAATTAAAAGAAATCTGAAACCTTGGAAGATTAATTTGTTGGGTATGACGTGATGGGAGGAGCCCTAGAAATTGTTTTTGATAATTAGGACAATGATTGTTTATTATCATATACATCATGACACTAAATCGGAATAGTAAATAATTATCCAGTGAGCACCCAAAAATCTGCCTAGAAAAATCAGATATATGATCATATCTCCGGAGACCAAAAATTTATCGCATGCAAGCATTATTCGTCACATTAAATTTTCTACGGTTAATGCTGTCAACATTGGAATATATGCAGGCGCCATAAGATATAATGGGAATTAAAAGTGCTTTGACAAGGCGCTCGCGGAGCTTAGAAAGTGTATACCTTGCATAACGCCAAAAGTTTCTTAAGCCACCATAGACTTTGGCAACAGTTTTGTCAATATGATAACGCCATGTCAACGGTGCATTCACAGACATGCCCAGATTAGTTACCATTTCACTATATTCTATGCGGGTACTGTTTAGATACAATGCCGGGACACTCACGGTGGTAATTGGTCTATGAAAAAGTATTATGCTTTGCGATTTAATTGGATTCAGCAACAGTTTATTATCAACAGCCCATGCACTAATTTGAGATAAATCATTATTGAATTCATCAACACTGACGGATAAATTGTCAACATTGGCTGGAAGAAATAGTTGAACGTCATCAGCATACAAAAGTATTGAACAAGATTCCGGGACAAGTACCAAATAATTAATGTATATGGTGAATAATAACGGTCCCAAGATTGAACCCTGCGGTACACCTGAGCAAAGAGGTAATAAACCTGAAGTTCGATTGTGAGCTACAGTAGCTTGTTGTCTACCTGTGAGATAGGACCACGTAAAGTTTGCTGTTGAAGTACAAAATTCAAACTGACTTAGTAGCTTATAACATAAGATACGATGATCCACCGAGTCAAAGGCCTTCGAATAGTCGAGTAAACGCAGAATTGTGGGTTGTCGTAGTTCAATGTTTTGTCGCCCCTTCTCAATAAGATAGAGCAGAGTAGTAATAGTAATGTGTTTAGCTCTAAAACCAGACTGTTGATCGGAAATTAGATTATTACAATCAATAAATTCCCGGATTTGACTGTACAACAAGCGTTCCAATACTTTCGACAGTACAGGAAGAATACTTATTGGTTCTTCGTTGGGTATACTTTTGCAACCTTCCACTGAGCTGGGAATGAGGATGTGTTAATTGCTGTATTAAATATATGCAAATACGCCTAAATTGTAGGTCATTTAGAGATCACGGTGTATATATAAACTTGTCTAAGGAACCCACATATATTTTGATAATTTTATGCAAGGACTTGGCGATTTTATTTATCTTTTAAGTTCATATCTCTATCTTTCCGGAGTACATCGCTGCCAATAAACAACCTTTAGGATCTTGTTACTCTATTTGGCTCTACTGGCCTGTTAGGTAGCTCTGTGGAAAGGGGGGGGGGATTACTTTTCTTTAGCTTGGTACTTGTATACTATACAGTATGGGCGCCACATGGTTTTTTTTACATGTAATTATGACGGAAACAATGAAACTTAACAATTATGTAAGTAATTCGATCGTAACTTTATTTGAGTAAGAGAAAAATTAGACACATTCGAACCAACAAAAATCTTGCAAAACGTATGGTAGACTTTCCCAAAACAACCGAAACTCTTTTTAATCTTCTCACCCAAACTATCTCCTGCCGATGTGCTCTGATCTCAAACTTGAAAACGAAGGGTGCTCTTCCGGGTCATAGATGACAAGGGTGTCCAAAACTGATAAAATTTTATTTGGTTTAGATATCTGATTGGCGAGCTACCATTATCATTATCTCTGATCATATTTTACAAAATAAAAGCTGATCAGGTTTGGAAAAATTTTAAAGAGAATTGATATGAAGTTGATGAACAATGCGATAATACTGACAAAGTTATTTCGACAGGTAGGTACTACTTGATCCCATAATGCTCTTACAATTTTAGTTATCATACCATATCATCTTTGACATTTCTTACAAAGAGCTATAATTTTATGAGGCTCATCATCTAGACTTCTACCCACGAAATTAAAATAATTTTGGTATTCAATTTGCTGCTTATTGTGGCACTTTGACGAAGATCTTGTAACTCAACACAACCAACCATTTTAAATTTATTGTGTCGAAGTTTCACGCTATACTCTTATTTGTGTAGCAGTTTTTAAGTGAATTTTCGTGGCTTTCATTAATGGACTTACTGTCGAACATGTCCAATAAATAGTCCTCTGGCGAAATTCAAGGCAACAGACTATAGTAGAGGTGATCGAATAATAATTATTAGCATTAAATGGTTGGCAGCTACCAACTAATTTTATAATAAATGCTAGAAGACTATCAATTATTAGATCAAAATCGAAATTCAAAAATCAAAGTTAAGCAAAAACGGACCATGCATTGAACCTTGGGGAACTCCTTTATAGAGCTGCATCGTTTGAGCAAAAATATAACTCGCATTTTAAACATTTGCGTCTTATTGTAAAAAAAAAACAATTAAAAGCTTGCATCCAATTCACGAAAAACTAAGTAGCTCAGACATAGGTTAGACAACAAAATGATGTAACAAATATTCTCAAAAGCTTTAAGAAAAGCTTCAATCAATATTTACTAAAATGTTTCCTGCAGCATTCATCTAACCTAGAAAATGTTGACATAACTCTTTTACAAAAAAAAAAAAAATAAAATAAAAAGACATTAAAAAATATTTAGATCATTTTGAGAAATAAATAAAATCAAAAAGTATACTGCTTTCCATAAATCGATTGCTCTCAATATTCCCACGGCCTTCATTCATCACAGAATATAAAAATAAAAATCGCACAAGAAGTGCAAAAGATCAAATTCAAACAATCGAACCCAGTCAAAGGCATTTATCCCAAAGATGGTTCCAAGAGCGCAAACTTGGCCGCGACGGATCAATAATATAAAATGGACTGTTCACACATGGTTACCCTCGAACGGATGAATTTACACGATATTCGCATATATGGCCGTAGTAATTAAAAACTCGGGTATACAATAGTTAGTGAAACCTCGAACCGGGTGAACGTGTTCGTTAGTCAAATAGGCCGCATTATCAGCGTCCTAAATGGAAGTGGTGGACATATAGTTATACACTTAGTTACCTAAACTTGATCAGGTAGAGAAACAAAAACCAAATCAAAAAAAGAGAAAGGCTCTTAGGCGAACTTTGCACATATGAACACCATTAGACCTACCTGTATTAGTCTCCTTTATAGTCGTAATGCTCTATTCTAACTGATTTGACAGGTATGCCACAATAATGTCCAAAACGAGCCCCATATGTGGCGATAATGAAACCTTACACTTTTAAATACTCCGAATTGCTGCAACAGTTGGGGTATTGTTTCACGCCATTGAAACTGATATTTAACAGAGTTGCACGCGTTTGCGCGCAGTTACAATATTCAGACCATCGCATCGCTCCATCGAGTGCTCTAGTTTATCTCGTACCATGCCCGCTAATTAAATGGCGCGCAAATATACACTCAACATATAATTTTTTCACGCGTTCGCGTTTATTTCTCCTCTTGTGACTTGCTTGCTTGGTTTTGCCATTTTAATGATTTTTATAATAAACAACAGATTTCAAGGCGAAATCACCGTAAGGAGATCGCCACAAGAAGTCAAAGAGACAGAAACAAAAAAAATAGAAACTCTACTAAATCATGACCTGCAAGATATACCAACCAACCAACGACAAACGTCCACTTTTTGCCTATAAGAGACTTGCGCAAGACAATGCGATCTCGAACACTGTTTATGGATATATGGAATGATCGGGATGTTGTCGAACTGTAATTAAGGAATTGTCGAGGTAAATCCTCGTTGAACTGCTATTAGTAATAGAACCTGACAGATACAATTGGTCTAGGAATTTTAGAGAGATATTTTTAAGAGCGGTGAGGTATTATAGGGGATTGTTCCATAGATTTGATCGTCATGGAGGTCGAAATTGGATTGTAGGTATTATATAGGAAACTGTTAGAGAGGACATAGGTTCGCATTCGTTGGGATTTTGTTGTTTTGTTTTTAATACAGGAATTTTTGCGAGTTGAAATAAATTTACATTGTTTGAGTTTGTCAAGATGAAAGCTAATTGGGCATTTAGGTATAACTGAAAGGTTTCATGGCTTTGGAGTGTGGCAATCTTCTTTGTTTCTCTTTTTTTTTCATTTTAGTTGCATTTCGAAGGTCCTTGTTAAGCCAGTTATTGTGATTTACTGGTTGCTTATAACTACTGGATTACATCACTGTTATAATGATTTGCGGACGGATATTGGCTTATGATTTTATATATACATAGGTAAGGTTATAAATCCATAGGTGCCCGGTCATGGTAGAGGCAATTATCTGGCAACAGAATTCTCATTTAAAACGTATGCTGTGTAAGACCTGAGACGAATTTCGCAGCTAGAGTATCAGGAAAAAAAAGACCCCAAAAGTATTGAGATACTATTTCATATTTACAGGTATGTAACAGGTCTTCCAGGTCGCGGTTTATGTCACACTATTCTCTGACAACAAAAGGCTCTTTATCTTCTCCCACATAGTCAATAGTAACGAGGTTAGAGATGGTATTTTCGGGAACTGGGTCATGTGTGGAAATCGGATTAACCAGGATTTCTTGGCAACGAAAAAATAAATTCTTGATATAAAAGGTTCGGCAGTAGAGCCAATGTTTTGGTTGACTTAGTGTAACACAATTTGATATATATATTTTTTAACTTATCCTTTCGTTTTTCAAGACATTCACCCCAAATGTCTATATCAAACCCATCTACCTCTAGAAAAATATATTGATCTGCCAAGATTGCGGTTATTAAAAGTAAGTGTGAATTATATTGAAACAAAATTTTTCTTACAAATTTTCCTACTTTCATATATTCTTGCATGAAATTGGTTCCAGAGATATTTCACTTCATTTCTGAGGAGTTTTTTAGAGATTACTATAAATTTTGTTAGATTCGTATTAGTTGGAAAATTCGCCGACTAGTTTTATTAAAGTTGACATTCAGATAAGACCTTGCCGGAAAAGTACGCAACATTATTTATTTAAGAAGTTCATGCGATAGTAAATAGATAAATCCACTTACTTACTACCGTTAAACAAATGCAAACTATAAGTAAAAAATAAAAAATAAAAAGGAAGAAGAACTACAACATTTATACAAAAAAAAAGAAAAAGCAAAAATTCGAATTCACTAATTACTAAAAAAAAACGAAAAACGAAACAACAGTATCAGATCAAAAATAAAAAAATAATAAATAAGATAACAAATAAAGATAATAAGGATATCTTAAAAAGTATAATAATAAAAAAAAAAGTAAAATAAGATAAAATAAAAATTCAAGCTAACAAATAAGCATGAAGGCAAGGAGGAAGAATGCAGAAAAATAAAGATGAACTAGATCTAGCTAACGTAAAATGGAAAAACTATCCAAATGTTTTATTACGACCAAGAGGTTGCGTTTAAAAACCGTAAAGCTGTCACTAAGCATATCTGTATCGTTATATAAGACTTTGTGGGCATTTTGAATCCTAACCAAAGGGGATTTGAAGTGCAAGTTAGTACGGGGAGCATCGATATGGAAAGTAAGTGGCTGGCGGGTTAAGCGACTAGGAAAGCTGATTTTTAAGAGAGATAGTAGGTGAGATGAGTCAATAGAACCATGTAAAACTTTAAACAGGAACATTTCGTCAAGATAGAAACGACGTGCTTCTAATGATAACATGGAGTATCTGACCAGTCTTTGGGAGGACTGAACTAAAAAGGAATACTGGGAAAATACCCCGGGGCTGAGACAAGCGAAGAACTTTATAAAGTACTCACAACAGAATTCCTCACACTCAGCAGGAAGGAACTAAGGCTCATAACGGTCCTACTTACTGGGCATTGCCCACTTAGATAAGAAGATGGGTAAGGACAATGATGAGACCTGTCGATTCTGTATGGAAGACGATGAATCCGCTGAGCATGTCCTATGTGACTGTGAAGCTCTGTGCCGCATAAGGCTAAGACATCTAGGAAAGGTATTTCCACTGCCAGAGGATGTCAAAAAAAATGGCCCTAAAGACTATTATAGGCATCATCAAAGACCTTAAATTCGAATGGGCGCCCTAGGGCATCAAGGGGTAATGTCACAATAGATCTTATAGGTCGCAGTGACAAGATGAGAGATAGAAATCCTGTCTGCATCCCCCGTAATTAATAATAATAATCTGACCAGTCTGTCATCATAATCCACATATGACCCTGTAAGTTTAAAAAGCAACTACCTAGTAAATCTACGTTGAATACTCTCTATTTTGTTTCTGTACGTCGTCGTATATAAAGGGTTCCAGATTGGGGAAGCATACTCCAGTATAGATCTAACCAAGGTATTATACATAGTAATGTGCGAAGAAAGCTGTTTAAATGGCCTAGCGCACCTTAACAGAAACCCCAAGATTTTAAGAGCCTTGTTGGTAATATGATTAATATGCGAGTCGAAGAGAAGTTTGCTATCAAATTGTACTCCTAATTCATTGATTTCTGATACGCGCGTGATAGAGACGGTGTCCAGCTTATAGTCCCAGTACAACGTGGTCTGCTTTCTTGAGAAGGACATGCATTTGCATTTATCCACATTTAAGGATAGTTGATTTTTATTACACCAAGAGAGCAGTTTCTGGTAGGTAGGTATTGGCAATCGGATGGACACATTTATAACTCGATAAATTTTGTTGTCATCAGCATATATTAAGGAAGCAGAGGATAAATCATTAGGGAGATCATTAATATATAATAAGAAGAAAAGTGGGCCAAGAATCGAGCCTTGAGGTACACCAGAGATTTACATGTATGAATTTCACGAAAATCCTTTAATTACAACCGTTAGATGATGGTTTTCGAGGGATATGACTCAAACGAAAGGGTACTGTTAGAATCAAAGCCCAATCTCCTTATCTTATCTATGACTACTTTGTTATTAATTCTATCAAATGCCTTAGATATATCCGCATAGAAAACATCCAGCTGTTTAGCTTCATCAAGAGCCAGAGCAACAGAGTCGGTTAATATCGAGAGATTAGTTACCGTATATCGGCCTGGTAGGAAGCCATGTTGTTGAGGTCAGATGTAGGGTTTTAGTTGCTGTATTAGAGCATTATAAACGATTCTTTCAAGGATCAAGGCTAGAGTATTGGAAGTAGAAATGTGGTGGTAATTCTTTACCAGCCCTTTATCCCCTGTTTTGAAATCAGGATGAACAAAATGATCCTTAAGAACATCAGGAGCAGTATGGCTGGAAATAGATGAATTGATTATTGATGGATATAGGATGTGGTAGGACCAGAGGGCAGTTTTTATAAAATATGTTGAGAATACCGTCTGGACCCGCATTTTTATTTTCGCCCAACGATGCAAGAATTATTTCAACATTACTATGACGTATCAGGGGAATATGTGTAGAATTGTTATAATGGATTTTATCGGACGTAGGGGGATTGTTGAGCTCTGCTGAGCATTGAATGTAGTTTGAAAGTAAGTTGCAAATACTTTCAGGTTTATCAGCAGACGCTCCATCGTAATGCATTTCCCTAGAATAGAAGCCAGAGAGCTTCATGATTTTAGCATAAGACCAAAAAGCCTTAGAGTTAGAGGATATGCAGTTTTCAGTGTCTAACAAATATTTATCATAACACTCTCTAATTTTACTTTTTAGATTACTGCACATGAAACTAAAAGTTGTATAGTCTTCAGGGTGCTTGGTTTTTGAGTTTTTTTGTCTATATTTTTCCTTAAGCTTAATAGCATGAATTAAGTCACGAGAAAACCATACAGGATATTTATTCCGATTTTTCGTTATCCGGGGAATGAAATTCTCAATTGCGTTGTTAAGATGATTATAAAATATTATCCAGATCTTTCTTAAAAGGTCTAGTAACATCATTCTTGGACAAAAAAATGTCCATGTATGTGTGTATGTTTAATAAATTTGGCAGCGTTTCAGTCAGCTTGAGTATGTTTGTAGAATGAACTTCTACAGCAGGATCCTCAAAGCAATTCTCTTATATGAGAAGAAACCTTGCGATGATTCTGAGTATTATTAATTTAACGGAAGCTATATCTGATGGTGACACAGTTTGATGGATATGGTTAAGACCCATCTTTTTCTTCTTCTCGATTACCTTTCCCATTTACAGCAACGCTTCTGGTACATTCAATCGATATGCACAAGTCACATTTTAACGAAAGAATTCTCCTTAGTGATGCCATCAAAACATCACAGCCAAACTCTTTATGGAATTTTGAACATAGAAAATTTTTCTTTATGTAAAATTTATCTCTTTCTTTAAACAGTTAGTCCGTAAAAAGAACGCGCGCGCGCGCTATCATTTAGAAATCACTCTATGCGCTACGAGGAATTGTAATCATTTCTGACCCTAGCATTGAAATGGACAGAATCACGCTGGGATCTTCGTTTCCACAAACGGACGGATCGTATGGCATAAGAGCCCGAGACCAAATGCGGAATATCCAAATCAGGTGAGGTCATGCAATGATAGGTATGTGACTGGAAGTCAATGGTATGCATCAGGCTTAAGAAAAGCGCCTTGACTTCGAAGGTGTTTTAAGGAGATACCTAAATATATATACACAAAGTTCAACCAATACCCTAGAATGGAATGGAATTACATACTGCCATCACCAACAACAACAAGAACGACAACAACAAAAACAACAACAAAATTGAAATAAAAACCACGAGGCAGGAATTTTTGTTTTCTTACTTTTGATTCTCATTTTGTGCTCTTTAAGGTTATGTGAAAGGTCAAGTTCGTGATCGCATTGAAGACGATGAGAGAAGATATCTTAGGAACGACGACGATGGCTGAGACACCTTACCTTCCTCTGGGTCGTCTCATCAGTATTACATACCAGTTCCACCCTCAGAATACAGACAGACGCTTCATGTCTTGTAGGGCTTAAGGGCAATGTTAGCTTTGGTTTTGTCTGGGTCGAGATTTTATGCTTCTTCTTTTCACTACTTTGTGCTTATCTGATAAGCCCCATCTGTGCAGCAGTCCACTGCCTCGGTATCCAATTTTATGACATTTTACGAGAGCATTTTCTACAAGTATACAGCAGCGTTTGACATTTGCATAATTGCAAGCAATGTGCGGCAGATGAGCAGAGCACCATTAGCCCAAGGTGTAGTAGTAGTTGGAGCTAGTGTTCATCTTCAACTTGTTCTTTTTCAATTGTTTGACTTCTCATGGGTTGGGCACTTAATGGCATCGGGGAGTGTCATAGTATCTAGCTGCGCGCGATTGCATTGTTGACAATCGATTTGATAAGGTCAGGAATGGTAACTATGATTCTATCTTGGTTAGAGGTTACACGGCATTAAATGCTTTTGAGCAATGAGCTTAGAGGTTTTGACTTTTTCATTGTCGTCGAGCATAATACATTCTGTGTACTGAGTTAGGCGTTCATAATCAGCAATAAGATGATAGAAAATCTAACCGTTAATGAGACTGCCATTTTCATTTTACCAAACCAAGAAATCACTCAGCCTATTTTTACGCATGCATGAATTACGACTTAAACAAGGTAACAGCAAGCTGCGAGATTTTAGCGATCGCGTGCTACAAATGCGATGCCATATATCAAGTAAGTTTTCGCATCTATAGGCCTCCCCCTGAGACTCTAGATGATAATGATGATCGTGATGATCATGACAAACTAAACACGTTTTTAAGCTAAACTCATCTCTCTCTTTTTGTCTCTGTTGTCTCTGTGGTGTTATGCCGGTTTCTTGAAGCTACAATCGCTGCATGTATGCTGATCACATATCTCGCAAGATCACTTTATCAGATGGTATCTGGCGGGATGGTGAATTAACGCCAATAAAACACAAAACCTGCACTATCCAGCCGAAAGAGACGACTGTGTTAGGGGGGCCTGCTGATACGGATCAGAATACGCCCGGAACTGGTAGTGTAATCAAACCACTGCATATGTGGATGATGATAATGATGATGATTATGATCATCCTTAGAGCTCTACTCCACTAGTTCCACACTGATGGATTCCAACACTTGCCAATGGTAGTTAGTTAGTCACTGCGAACAGATAACGGACACAAGTGCCCAGCCTGCCTGCCTGCCTGCAAACGAGTCAAGTCAGTTTTCGATGCATTTCTATTCTTAGCGATTCGTCTTCGTTGTAAACACGCATGACCACTTAAGTTGCAAGCTTGGTGGGTTCGTTCTTCGTAAGTACGTTATTTACTCCGTACAGGCGAAATTTAATTAAGCTGATGAATGCATACCGATATGAAGTGCAATTATATGTTGCCTTTCCGGCGAGATGTTTTGATTGATTTCGCGATATGATATGAACTTGAGGACTCCTTATGGATAATTATATTATGACTGGGAAAATGTGGTTTACTTTGGAAGATTATGAAAAATGTATTGTTGGTAGAAGATATCGTTTAACGCATGCATGGCTAATTAAGATATAATTTAATTTGTATAATTTATAATAATAGAGGTAGAATTACGTGTTAGCTTCCAGGTCAGGTGCTCTCATTGCGATATATCCTCCACCATTAGATGAGATTAGAGGGGATGTTAAGTAAGTTATTAAGTAAGAATCCAGTGCTCCAGTTACAGTATGCTCTCGACCATAATCTCTGTCAGTAAACTATATCAGAAATCATAGCCTTAAAAATCTGGAGTTCCCCAAGGTAATATTCTTGAACCTTTTTGGTTTTTCTATTTTAAAATTACTAAACGCAGGTAAGGTGTATTTTTTCCAAGGTGCTCTACTACTTATTCATATGAAGGATATCTCTGTACGATATCCTTCTGATTTAAGTATGATATTATTTCCGTTAACTAATGATCTCTACATTGTAAGACATAACAGGATTGGCAGTGGTCGTCATTGACACGTAAAAGTGAATGCTATGTGTCTTGCATATCTCTACAGGCTCCAGAGAAAAGTATTTCTCGGATCACCGCTATATAGACATCTTCATGACAGCTCACCGTATCCAGATGGCTCCATATAGGACACGATGGACAAATTAGGGGAAATTCCACATGGAGCTGTAGTTGCAGCTCACACCCTAAGCTGTATGTATTGAGGGACTTAGTATTTATGGAAAGCAGGTAAAACTCTGAAGCCATTTGAGGTCTCATGACCTACTTCCATTGATATTCGAAGAAACCTTAGAGGAACGGCACTCTTAATAAACTTAACCGATCATGCAGCAGAAAACTGATGAAAGTACTGCGAAAATCAGGAGAACTATAAAAGGCTTATCAGGAAAATCCAAAAATACTACTATTTGTAAATATCTACGAAAAACTAGATGGATATTATGAACAGGTTTACATTCATAGCGATAGATAAAATCTGTGACTTGAGTAAACTCGATTATTCTTGTACGAAGTTAAGAAAGAGACCTCCAGGTTTCCAATGTCAACCTGACCATTACCATACTGTACCAGTGGTTCTGGATCAATTGCTTGAAAGTAGATTAGTGTCGAAGAGATTAATTGAATGATTTCAACTACTTCGACCATCAAAACTTTGGAACAGAAAGGCTAGCCACATATTCGACATTATCTTCAGGGATTCTATCGTTTAGAAAATCGTGAGGGTTACTTTTATTGTCGAACATGGCAGGTCGTCATACTAGGAGGCTCTTTATGAAATGTCTAAAGAAGTTTTTCAACTCTCACATACAGATAAGTACGATTGACAGAAATGGGGCCTGCATTCACAAATTTTGGCCACTAAACCGAAAATGAATATTAGTTATTCAATCTGGAAACGGTCGTGAATTTTATTATTGGATTTTAGTAGAACCATCCCCAAGTTCGTAGTGCAACATGATGTAAAGTCGAGGATGTTGAACTGAATGGCGAAACCTATGCTTACTTATACTTCTTATTAAATTTTGCAAAAAAATGCAAGTGCTAGTCTTTATGTCATCTGTGTCCATGAAGCTTTCGTGGAGCAGCATGACGAAACGTTGTACGGCAGGTGGGGCACCACTTGTCCAGCGCCGTAAGTCACTTAGTTTAGCCACCGTAGTGCTTAAGTGAGGTACTAGAAAAACCTTCGATTAAGTGGTGTAGATGATGTTTCCGTGTTTTTATGTGTTGTGTTTCATGCAGTTACATGTCCTGTTTAGTTTGTTAGTTTTGTTAGGGTCTTGCTGCCATCCTTATGGGGAGTTGCTGGCCTGCGTAGCAGGACAGCTCGTTAGGTCTTGATACGAATTTTTACTATGTTGTGAGATACTATGGTTTAACAAAAAATGTTTGGAGTTTAATTAAGGTGAAATGGCCGTGTAGGCTCCTATTTGGCTTTACTTAACCAGTTTCGCTCCAGCCACGGAGCTCATCAGAAGTTTTCTACGCTAGCTAACGTTCAGTTTGCTTGATTGTGTACATCTTCAGTGTACAAAGTTGAAACTATTCTATTACTATACGTCAGATTTTTATTTTCTAGCTGAACCCTATTTGAATTTTTGTATGTTTCCCGATCATATGATTGTTCATTACCCTGTGCAATGTCATTCTTGTCATTGCACATGATTTTGAACACGCACATATGTGGCTACTTTATACTCTTAGCGTGACTCTCCTCTTCGTGTCGTCGTTCGCTAAGGATGAATCTAAACTATTTCCTATTTAAAGTGTTATTCATGAAATTAGAACGAGGTACAAATATCTATTTGTCAAATTAGATATATATATATAATTAAATAAGAAACGAATAAAATAGAGTAAAAATTAACACAAAATTATAAGTAAAAAATATAAGAATAAAATAAAAGTCTGTCTACTTTATCCTATTACTTACCCCTAATATTTCTGGAAACGGTCGTGAATTTTATTTTTGGATTTTAGTAGAACCATCCCAAAGTTCGTAGCGCAACATGAGGATGGCGAAACCTATATGCTTACTTATACTTGTGTGACGAAGGTTAGTGCCTGAAACAAAAGTCTAGCAGACTTGCACTGTCTTGCCCCAGATGCATACTTAATTGAGTCGTTTAGTGAGAAATGGTACAGATGGATTTTTGGATGTTGTACTGAAGGAAGATAATTCTATAATTTGCATCCCATGCGACGACATGGTGCCAAAACTGTATTTGGGTTGTCAAATCCCCGTAAGACTTTTTTTTCAAAGAAGTAAATATGAACTGAGGACTCCTTAGGGAGTTACACCTAGTAAGATCGATGAATTTCATAAATAGCTCCTTCATAAATAAGGAGGCATATATAAATATATAATAAATATTTCACAACGTCTAATGCCCTAGACACACAGCGCTCATAATGAAGAAATAATTAACCACTCATTAGTCTTTAATGATTCATTATAAACTGCAGACACACAGACATTTCTTTAATTAAATTGTACTGTCAAACTGGTTTTGATTTACTGACGACATTGAAGAAGCGATATGGATGGAATCAGCGCGATAAGCATTGTTTTTATAAATTTTCAGTTTTATTTATTTTTATTTTATTTCATTTAACGATTGAGAAATGAAAGAAACATTTTATTAAAAAATATTTTGACATAATTACTTTATGGTTTGCATTTCTTCTTCTTATTTTTCAAATCGGCAGATGCACAGTGGAGCTCCATATTTAAATACATGCCAAATCTAGCACATTTTTCCTCATTATAGCTATAATGAAGGAAGAAAACACTTCATTAGTGTACTTTTCATTATCATCTGCTTTTCGAGCCATAATGACATATACTATGTGACACACGGCATTTTAATGAATAATTAGTACAAATGATTCATTAGTTCGTGCTATGTGTCTAGTGTATAACTCTCTAAAGCTCTATAGCAAATTGTCGTAATAACAAAAGGTGACAAAAGATGTGCCATAGGATAGTCACCTTTGTCGTTTTTTATTTATTTTAAAAATTAATGAGTGTGTCTATGTTTGATAAAAGTAACAAATGTCTTAGGATATGTTAGCATGTAAATATCTCTCTAATTAACTCGCAAATTTTTTTTAATTAGTTAAAATTTAAATATTGTCATATTAAATCATGGCACAAGAGTTCCGCAAAATGTCGCCATTTCCATTAATTACTAATTCGTTTTTCAATCACCTTTTGTTATTGAAACTGATCGTTTTTTTTTTTTTAATATTCACGTAAACTATCCAAAAATAGAGGAATATCTATCTTTCTTTGTGATCAGATACTTGTGATTAATGCTTCCCTAATTTTATTGAACTTAATTTTCTAATTAGGTTCCAATATTGCTAATAGAACAGCGATTCGTTTGCATTTAATTAAAAAGAAGAAGAAGAGAAAATTATTCAACTCCTCCGAAGAATTGGGGAATAATTAAGGAATTTTTTCACCATACATTGACAACATAATGACTGATCACATTCCCAAAAACAGAAGGTAATTATTCATCTTAATCACCAAAAAATTCATATCTTTTCTAATCTTTTTTTTATTGCGGGCGTTTATATCACCTACATAAATTGCCCTAATTTGTATTGAAACAAAAACAAGCATAGGAAGCAAAGGAGAAAGGAAGCAAGCTAAATCTTCTCCTCTCTTTCTCTCTCTCTCTCTAGATAAAGTTCGTAATTCCATGATTTATATGGCGAACCTCTTGACGCATAATTTAATTTAATTTTCTTTTTGTCATACTCGATGACCTGAACTTCTACAATAAAAGTAGAACGACATTAGTTAAAATGTTCTATTTGATAAAAACAAAACAAACAAAAAATGGATAACTCCACTCCGGTAGAGTCGGCAATTTAATGAAAAGCTTAATTTTTTCGGTGATATCTAGAGCATTGAGAAGACAAATTAAAGATTTTGTTTGATTTAAAGAGATTAAAATTGAAAATCCCGGAATTTGAAATCATGAGATACTTTAGATCATCTCACAATTGAAAATTCCGGATATTGAATTTATGTGGCAGACAACCATTTAAGAGCTCTTCTACTTATTTTTTAAGCAGCAAAATATTGGACTGACACTAATGAGAATCAAATGATAAAAATCTTGTAATTTCCCAAACAGATTGATTCTACTGAAAAACCTCCTAGAATTGCGCAAAAGCCCTAAAAAACCCGGCCAAGTGCGAGTCGGACTCGCACACGAAGAGTTCCGTACCATCGTACAAGATTTAACACTTCGTACTTTTTAGATCGAGCAAAAATACAAAATTCCGATTAATTCTAGAAGACATATCCCGAAAAACAAAATCCCGAAACACAAAATCTAGAAATTTAAAATAATTCTATCAAAATGCCGCCGTACTTTAAGATCTGGAAATAAAGTTTTATTAAATAAAAAATTCCGGGGAATAAGTTCCCACAAAAATTGATGTGATTTTTCAACAAAAAAATAAAATAAATAAATACCAAGTTTTGTGATTCGGGATATTGTTTTATCGAAATTATGGTTTCAAGCTTTTTTTAATCGTCAAACGTTAAAACCAAAACAAAAAGTTTTAGTTGGAAAAAGGTTAAGTATACAAAATTCCGATTAATTCTAGAAGACATATCCCGAAAAACAAAATCCCGACAAAATCTAGAAATATAAAATAATTCTATCAAAATGCCGCCGTACTTTAAGATCTGGAAATAAAGTTCTTTAAATAAAAAATTCCGCGGCATAAGTTCCCACAAAAATTGATGCGATTTTTTTCAAGAAAAAATAAGATAAAATAAAAAATTACCAACTTTTGTGATTCGGGACATTATTTTATCGAAATTATGATTTCAAGCTTTATTTAATTGTCAAACGTCAAAACCAAAACAAAAAGTTTTAGTTGGAAAAAGGTTGAGTATAAAAATTTCCGATTATTAATTCTGGAAGACATATCCCGAAAAACAAAATCCCGAAACATAAAATCTGGAAATATAAAATAATTTAATATAGTCATTAAATCCATGGATTACAAGATCCCAAAGACCAAAGATTACACAAAATCTCGGAGTGCATAATTCCGTAATGCAAAATCCAGAAATAGAAAATCCCGGAACACAATAATCGGTAAAATAAAATCCCGGATTTTTTTTTTTTTTGTAAGTTCAAAACATATTTTTTCTAGATTTTTCAATTTTGAATGAATTAGCTTCAAAATTAGATTCACGAACAACTAAATCCCTGTATTTGAAATTCCAATAGCTTCGACATTTCTGAGACTCATATTCCTGCCTTCAAAATCTCCAATCACAGATTATTTCAAGTTCTGGGAATATGAAAGTTCGGAAATTACTACTAAAATTCTGGAAAATGCGCTTCGATATTACGATATCAAAAAATTACGGACTTCAGTATTTTGGGTAACAACAAAACCCCGAAAAAAGAAAAGCAAAATCCCGGAACACAAAATTCCAAAATTCCGGACCGAAATACTAGAAAAATAGGTTGCTGGTTCTGCCTATATAACATGCGTCTTCGATCCGCAAATTTTCTCTCGGTCTTGCAAATAATATTTTTTTTCAATTTCTTCAATTAAAGTAGGTTTTATTAAGTATTATCGGCGTCTGTCAACAATGCACCCTAAAAGCTAAATATTGTGCGTGAATATTTTTCGGATTTCGTACCCAACCCTGAACTTTTTCTTTACTAAATTATCGAAATATGTAGAATAAAAGAAATTTAAAAACTTTTATTTTAAACGATTCAAAATTAAATCATAAATACAAGAGGAAAAAAGAACCGCCTCATCTAGGGTTTCCGCTTTCCTGGCGACTGCTTTTACCTCTGAGCTAATGAGACATTTAACGATTCTATTATAATAAATGTTCTTAAAATTTCTTTTATTCTCTATATATGACCGATTATAAAAATTCTGAGTTCGATTCCCACATGGGAAGAATAAATAATATCGAAATATATTTCGGGATTTTTTTACCGGTATTATGCTTTTCGGGATTTCATTATCTGTGTCTGTCTTGTACTATGAGATTTTTGCTTCGGGCTTTTTAATTGTAAGACTTTCGAGATTTTGTAATCCGGGATTTCAATGTCCGGGATTTCAATGTCCGGGAATATTGAATATTCATTAAGCTGAATGAAACAGTTCAGACAGAATTAAACCAATTTATACTTATCTAAAAAAATATCTGTGAAAAGTCCCAAAAATATCGGGATTAGGGCAATAGCTTGATGCCAGTCTGTCAATAACAAAATCAAGGTTTTCGTCTAAATTAATACAAACCGCGAAGGGACAGAAATTTATATTTCAAATTTACCAGAATCTCAACAAAACATTATTTTCCACCTGCACAAAATATAATATCCAATCACAATATTCAAGGCGCTGGACGTGGCGGCGGCGGCACCACGACCGCAGTGTTTAATGACCACCATCCGTTAATATACGGATTTTTCTTTTTTTTCTGTTTTTTTTTTTACTTCGCCACAAATAGTTTCGCTTATAGCTGGCGAAATTTGAAAGTCACAACCCAAAGCCGAATAGAATCATTAAAATTAAAAGCACAGATTGACTTCCAATAAATAAGAGGTTACCACAGCACCACGGCTTACCTATAATTATACAAAGGTAAAGAATCAATTTTATCTCAATCTCTTAGCTCATTAGAGGGGATCCGCTGAGTTCGGTAATAACTTAATCTAGTCTCGGAATAGTGCTGTTGTTAGAGCCCACACACACACACACACACACTGCGTACATTAATTAAAAGCCAATGAAAATCGCGCGCATAAAAGGTGCACTTCATCGATCTGCCGATAATTAAACTATTGTTTCTTGGACATTCAAAGACCTCTAAGAAATCAGACTAGATCGCAGGTAACTTTGATCTAGTGGTGATCGTGCACCAATTGCAGTGTATCCATCCATCCAACTTTGGGTCTGTTTCCTTGAAGATATGTGCGACATCAAGAGTTGAATAGCTTTCGGTTGCTCAAGTTCTTAAGTTTGAACATACGCAGACAGAAAATCGATTGAGGATTGAAATGGCGTTTAAGATTAAAGAGAGGCTGCCGCACGATCAGTCAGTCAAAATAGTGTCGTTGCGAAATTGTACATTGTATATTTCTGTGTTTATGTGTGTGTTTATGTTGTATGTCGTCTGGGCCCAGTGACATAAACTCTTGTCTACACAGCGAAGGAGCATTGTGTGACTTTTTGATATTTTTTATTTATTTTTTTTTGATTTTATCCCAAACCTCTCTACCTTTTCTTTCGAGTGAAGTGATTAAAATTCTCAATGACTGCTGAGACACTCACTTATTGATGACATTTCATGATCACTTCATGCGGTTCGCGCATACTTTGCTTGTTACGAAAATGGGGAACTATACGATGACGTACTTTTCTTAATTGGAAGAAATATGTTGTTGGTGTTTGTTGTAGTAAAACAAAGAAGTTTTCATATGCAGACTTCATGATGAAACTATTCGCTACATACAATACATGATTTTTTTGTGATTACCAAGAACCAAATGATTGTGATAAGGAGAAGGAAAGTTTTTTTTTCGTCACCCCTCTTGGGAGTATAACGCTTCTACATAGCCTTTTCCACGGTTCAAGACGTTTCAATCATTTTTATAGAATGAGCCTGCCGTAACTATTCACTGATGGGTCTGCCATCTGTCGCTTATTAGTAAAAGTGGACAGCGTTTGGGATCCTTTTCTGGTTGACGTCTCTGCTCACGGTGAAAGCGTTACAAATGTTTTTATGGAAACCCTGTGATTATTTATTTTCTGCTTTCCTGGAGTACTAGTATTGTGATGCTGCTGGAAAACAGTGATAATGGAAGTTTTTTATATGTAGTAGGTAATATGGGAGAGGAGAAGTCATAGGGAAGTCCAAAGGAAGCTTGATACAAGAAAAATGCAGGAAAATGTCGAGGTGGGATATAAACTCATAATTCCAAGAATGATAATCAGCACACTTACCAACTAGGCTTTTGGAATGGACCAGATCGATTTCATTAAAACAGAGAAATTTTTGCTTTTATGCGGGTGGTGATACTAGATGTAATAAAGCCGTCTCAGGTTAATAATAATAATAATTAGGTTAGGTAAGAGGGATGCCGCTAGACGACTAGCCTGCAGACCTCTAGTGGGTCCATTGTGCCCCTAGACCTCACGGGATAACCTTTCAAGCCGCCTCAGATCCATCCTGTGTCACTTAAGAACCTCATGATACATTTGAACTCTTTACCTTGGAGCTCCTCCAAACTAGAACAGAAGTAGCTACCCACTTACAGCTCATGCAGACATCATTCGCCGCTATACCCTGTCTTCCAGCATGGTCCCCTATGGCCCAGTAACCCACAATGACCTCTACTAGATTCCTGGTATTTGTTCTGCTGCCACTAAGCAGCTCTCTTGTGTCCTCTTCCTGTCATATGCAGGCCACAATTGCTTCGCAATACGGTAGGTATCCCTGCTGGTCCATCGGAGGCTTGCCTTTTGATAGGCGCCCTGACGATTTACTCTTTTAATGCTCCAATTGGGATTCCCACATAAGCTACTACTGCAGAGCTATCTATTTCAGAACCCTTTTTGGCCAACTCATCAGCATAGGATCACCTTGTGCCGTGTGGTTAATTCCTCAAAGCTGGTCTTGCATAAGTACACCAATTTTGCTTTTATGAGCATAGCATCCAGCACCTTGATGGCTGCCTGGCTATCGGTATATATGCAGATGTGCCGGAGGGTTCTCGACACTTGGATACCAACATTACTGCCTGATAAATCGCCGTGAGCTCTGCTTGCGAAATACTGTATTTGTCAGGCAGTCTATAAGACTCGTGCCACTGGAGATTTCTGGAGTACATTCCAGCAACTGTGGTCGCACTCGTCTTGGAGCCATCCATAAAACTAGAAATATCGGCTGTTATGACTAGCTCCTTCGCATCTCAGTCAGTCCTGTTGGGTATCATTGCATTGACACCCCACCAAAATTCAAGATACTAGGTAGTCCGTTTCTTCCCTGCAATCAGTACAGTCAATCTTCTAGAGTATATAGGAATGCCCAAAACCCCTCCCCATCTACCAACCCCTGCCCTAAGCCTGACAGCACCAATTGCCACTACACTTCTGCAATAGAGGTTCAGCGGCAAAAAGTTAAGCACGACCTGCAGTGCCGCCGTGAACGTGGACCGCAGACGCCCAGTTATTCCCATACAGACGGCCCTCAGGAATTTTGGCAGCACATCCAGGTAACATTTCCTTGTCAGTGCCTTCCACTAGACCATGGAGCCGTAGCAGAGGATGACACGAACTATGGCTATGCACATCAAACGTACCACCCAGGGTTTTAATCCCCAGTTTCCACCAAATATTCTCTTGCACGTGTAGAAGGCCTCACTGGGAGTTCTTCCAAGTCAACCTTCTAGCTCAGCTTCGAATCGAATATGATTTCCAGATACTTTTCTTTGCTGGAGAGAGTACGATACTTTCCACACAGCATTGGAAGTCTGTAACTTTGCACCTACCTCTTTCTTGAAAAAGGACCAGCTTCGTTTTCGTGAGGTTTCCCTCAATCCACTATCATTGGCCCAGTTATCCAGCTTAAGGAGTGAGGCTCGTGCCTATCACTAAGAGAAGAGAAATTTTCCAGTCACAAGGATGCATATGTCATCTGCGTAGGCAATTGCTTTAAAGAGTATTTCATCCATTTCTAGTAGTCACAGGAGTGCTGATAGCAACCCTTCCCCCCTTCGGACAGCTCTTCTCACAATAGCGTCACCTGAGTAGGAGCTAAACTTTCTGCTGAGATGTATTGAGTTGATCCAGTCACAAAGAGTCTTCTCAACTCCCACCCTTCTCAGTCCATTGTATATAAGCTCCGTCTTCACGTTATTGAAAGCCTCCTCAATATCCAGGAAAGCATCTAAAGTGTACTCCTTATATTCTAGGGATTTCTCAACAACGGACACCACTTGGCGACTCTACTGCTCTCTACTGCTGGCTACCACTGCCGCCCTGTCACACACTTCTAATGTGGACCTCTATTAGTCTCTTAAAGACCTTAAGCATAAAGAAAAAGAGACTGATAGGTCTAAAGTCCTTTGCCTCGATATGACCCGTTCTGTCTGCCTTAGGAATGAAGACGTTTTTATATGCGAATCCAAATCACACAGGTAATTGAAGAAAGTAGCTCGACACTTTCTCTATACAAATCGAACGATCAAACGAAGAAAAAAAAATTTGTTTGGCCACATTTTATAACGGGACATGTAAAAAACAATCCGTAAATAGGAATGCGTACAAAATCTGTCGCATTTAGGAAACCAAGAACGACATGGAAAATAACCAACCGTCCAGCAATCATTTGCACCATACCTATATTCCGCAAGGTATTAAAGGATCTATATAATGTTATGAAAACGACGTACCATCGAACTTTCAATGTTGTCGATCGGAGGGAGAAAGCACAAAGCCGCGTTCGATAAACGAGGTACATATCGATGGCTTCCTTAAAAAATCTACATCAGTAGATCTGATGTACCAAATTCAAAATTTATACCACTCCCAAAACACTGTAGAAATATGCCGCCACAATGTCAACTTACTTAAACAAAAACTTCATAATTTCATAACATGCAAGCAAGCAAATTTCTACTCTAAAATCAAATTAACAATTATTCATTCAAAAAAGAGAAACAACATAACAAAATCACACTATACAAAACTCTCTGACAACCATTAACTAAACGTAATTCATTTATAATGACATCTCCCATAACCCTGGCCTGACTGATAATTTTCATTCGAAATCGTTTTATATCCGGGTTTTGCCATCTCACGATCACGTCAGTACCACCCATCAATTTACCTAGATTTTACCTACCTCTATCTAGAAATCCTATAGGTAACATTCGACATAAACAGTTACACAGTAAAATTTATCCCAATTATTCCCAAATAGATCTCCCCCAACTATATATATATTGTGTACCCCCCCCCCCCCCTACCCACAGCCGCCACAAGTCAGATAACAAAGACATACAAGAAAAGATCAAAAGACTTACAGCACGACAACAATTTTACCTTGAGAGCAAAGACTAGAACCATCATTAGATCAGGCTTAAAACACATTTGCCTGCCAATTGGGCGTGTCAAATTCATGATCGCGCGCGCGCATATACAATATTCAAGGAGCTTCTCTATTCTATTATACTCGGATGGTTTACCTGAAATTAACCGGCATTCTATGTTAGTTGTGCTCAACTCCCTCACCGCTCCTGCACAATCATTACAGTATTATACAGAGTACAGCTAGCTTGAAGAGTCTTTGAATGTTCGTCGTCGTCGTCTTAGTTGTTGTTGTTGTTGTTATTGTCATCGTCATCGTCGTCTTTGAAATCATTTAATCTTTTATTTTCAAGTAAAGATCAGGATCGCAAGAGGGCAATAGAAAATCAGACAGAGGCTAACAAAATGTCTCATTTAAACGCCCGATGACGAACCATTATTTACTCCTCCCCCATACAAAAAACTTTGAAGTTCCATAAGATTGTGCAGTATGGCCTATGTTTTTTTTTTACTGAATGTGTACATGTAGAGATATGTATAGCGCTGTTGTAGGTAGCATCATTATTGTTGGTAGTAGTTAGATTTTGCTGTAATCATCGTGGGAAAATATTTTGTTCGATTGAATGAAAATTTTCCGCAAATTAACAGTCGTTTGAAGCGAAAATAGTAGTGACCCGATCGATAGTCAATCGGTTGGTAGAGCTCTCTAGGAGAGAGATCTATCTATGCGGGTTGAAGTGGATCTAAATAGAGTGTTCCTATTCTCCAAAAACATCTTACGATCGTAGAAATTGACAACGCTATAAAGAGACCAAGAAAAGAACATACAACAACAGCAACAGCAACAACAACTACGACAACGACAACGACGACGACGACATTGATTTAGCTGTCTGATATCGATTTGTTTAACATGGCTGCGCGATATACTTGTACCTACTCTGGAAGCCCTGGTGCTATAGTTGAAATGTTTTTATTTTTTTGTTTATTTTATTTAATTTATTTTTATTTTTTACTTATTTTTTTTTTTGTTTTTTACCTGTATAGTTTCATGTGATCAATTCGATCGTAACCAGATACATAGACAAGAACACTATTGCAACTGCTGCCAAGATTTGTATGGCTAGTACAGGTAGGCAGGTAGGCAGGTATAGGCAGGCAGGCAGGCAGGCTCTCTCAAGCGTTTTGTACACGAGAAAGGCTTAATTAATTGTGTGAAGTTGTACATGCCATGCCATGTGATCTGAATCCGTAAACAGATGTTAAATCAGAGCAGGAAGTCAAATGGGATCCGTGTAGGTTTCGGTTTTTCTACCGCAGATATTCCAACCTATTCCACCATAATCGGGAGGAAAGATGAAAAGAACATTGGGATTAAGCGAACATCCCTGGAGATGTTTTTGCAATCAATTGAATTAGTTGAAGTTGGTAGCGTATAGGATTTGTTTTTAGACTAACAAGAAACAAACATAAAAAAAAGCCAATAAAAAAAAGAGAAAAAATTTAAAACACGATTTGTCTTGTTTTTTGTTAATTTTAGAAGTGATGTTTTGCATATTTAAATGTTACGCGGCGCAATGCGATTAGTGGAAGCAATTAAGTCTTCATGTTTCTCCTTCATTTCTTTTTTTTTAATTTTTTCAGAAAAAGTCGTTTTCTAAAATGTAGTTGTCTACCACAACCCGTCACGTCGCGTCATATAATTTCTTTTTTGCATATTTTATATACAAAAAAAAAAAAAACTTTCAAGATACCGTGTCCACCCAATCTAGTTTTTGTTTTTATTCTTTACTTTATTTAATTACACATTAATTAAGTACTTTACGAGATTGTCATTAAACTTATGCTCATTTCTGCGTTATTACCTTGTTCTTTATAATTAAATAGGCAATAAACGAATCAACTGAAATTAAATGTCACAAGAAATTAGCAAAATTAGCAAATATCTTTAATATATAAATGTAAAACGCATGCGCCATTAGAGTTAAGATATTGCTGCAATTGAAGGCGTGTAAGCTTACTTAGTACCTACCCAGGTATATACTCACTCGTGTGCAGATACAAAATTTATCTAAGCTGTCTCTTGTCGAGTCGTTTCTATGGAAATTATACAAAATCGTAATATTTATCAGAGTATTTCGTAGACGTAAATCTTAATTAGACCAAACTAAAAAAAGAAAAAACAAAAAGACTAATTTATACTTGAAACAAACTGTCCATGTTTTATGGAGTTTATGTTGTTTACATGCTGTTTGATTACATCTGGTTTGTAGAAATTATACTAAACGGAATTATCTGATCCTGATCCTACTGTAGTGAAAGGAAAGGTCACAATACGAGATGATGGATGGGTTGAATAGAGGTTGAGTCCCAAATTGGGGGACCCTGGAACATAGGCCACAACAAGGTCCATTGTTCGTTGCCCTCCAAAATTATGAGAAATTGCTCATAGATCCCAACCGGGACGCTCTTACAAAATTCAGTATTGGCCCGCAATTCTCCTTACAGCCGTCAAGCAGTTCGTCCAGAAGGTATAAGTCAAGGAATCTATAATGCTTTTCTAAAATAGCCGAACAGTGGCAAAGACAGTGAGTCACCGTTTCTAATTCCTCTCAGGATCGTCAACAAGCACCCATCCACTCACCTAAAGTGAGAAGAGAGTGCACAGTGAGAATTGACACTAGAGTTCTCAGGGTTGGTTTGTTTAGTCCCAATAGCTTTTTAGTCAGGTATGGGTTTGGTTAACCCCACAGTTCCTTAGTAGTACTACCCAATGGGGCATCTAACCAAAGACGATTGTATTGTCAATCTGCCCAAGCCGAAAGATTAGAAGCCAGGTGTTTTGGTACAATCCCGATTATGGAGGAGGATATCTCCGAGGCTTCATCAAAACGGGCAAGCTCATCCGTCTTTTCCCAGAGAACGAGTACCCTGTTATTCAGAGAGAGGAAGTTCAGGGTAATTCTATACCAGTGTGGAGGTTGTAAAGTGTTTTGACAAGGCCTTAAGAGTTGATTGGCTGTCCGAGTAGATGACAATCTCCTTGATTACAATGTCTGAGTTGAAGAGATACCCTCCCGCTTCCAGGATGGCTTTGACGTCCACCTGGAAAACTGTGACATGAATTTTAAGGTTTATGGCAATTTCCATATGAGACTTCTCCCAGAAAACGCCTTCTTCGGTGGTTTCTACAGTTTTGGAGCCGTCTGTATAGATATTACAGTTTGTTAAAGCCTGAAGCACAGAGTATCATTCCCATTCTGACCTAGATGGAATTTTCGATTTAAAGTCGCTTTTCAGCATAGGCTCGAGGAGGTAGTCCCTATCCCTATCGATGTCAGCTGCGATAGACTGCAGGAACTCAAAGATGGATTCGTGTGGAACTCTTGTTCCAGTATAAATCCAGCTTTGACCGAGGTGCATCAGCGCTGCGATGGACGCCCCCTACTTGATATTTGCACGGCGGCGTGTATGTTGAGGATGACCTCAAGAGCCCGAGTGCTGGCTGACTTGAGAGCACCACTTACACTAAGGAGGCACAGTCTTTGAATCTTTTCCAATATCTTACGATGATTGGTGAAATCCATTGCTTTCGACCACACCACAGAGCCGTAATTTAGCATGGGTTGGATGACGGATATATATGGGATGATGGTCCATTTGGAGTTGTACAGCACGCAGCTTATATAAAAAAATATGATTTTTCTTCTTTAATCCTTAATTTTAACATCTCAGTTAATATGGCTATTTTCGTAGTATAGAAATTTACCTAAACTTAATTGTTATTTTTTTTTATTATTATGAAAACTGTTCATCGCAGACGCATTAAAATGTCATGACTTATGGTTAGCAACATAGTTTTGAAGTAAAAGTAGGCAGTTTCGATTTATATGCAACAGATGTCTCCGTAAAATAATTTGACAACTTACATTTCTGCTGCTGACCTCTTTAGGCAGATTTTAACAACTAGTCATTTTGCCACGTCATTATGCGTATAATTGGCAATTAAAAAAAAATAAAATTATGTAAAATCAAAACAAATATTAAAAAAAGTGAAAAATGAAATGTAATTGGACGAACTATGATTAAGGGAATAGGGGGGAGCTGAACTGTGAGTATATGTGTTACCTACTGAAATTTGATTCATAACGATGATAAATATCCTCTTTGCAGGAAGACTTATTCTTGCTGTGGTGGTTTTAAGAAGATTTCCTGTTATTCAAGGGATATTTAGGTGTTCGTTGTGAAAACATTATTATAATGACCGCAGCACTTTCGCTTTTTATTGTCATGATAGCAATTAGATGAGAGAACTGTTACCATGTATGTAAGTTCTTACTGTTTACTTTGTGCTATTTGACATTACATGGGGGTAGTTATTGTCTAGGGAGCATCAAATTTAATAGATCATCACTTCGACCTACTAATTATATCGATACAGCCATATCGCATTTGTGCCTTGTTTATCGTTAGCTTATACTTCACTTTCTAAATATGATTAATCATTTTGACGTGAGCCCGTAATCACTATGTTTGAGGGAGGGCTGGGATGAGGACAATGCTTTCAGTAGCTTTCACGATTACATGTCGGTGTAAGGCGCGAACAGTAAGTGACTACTTACCTTTTTTTAGGCTCGTATCTGTGTATATTATATAAGTGAAGGTTGAGACCCAAGATTCAAGTCTGCTTTTCATTATATAAATTGATTTCAGTAACAGGACTGTGCACATAAATGAGCAGGGGATGAATGAAACAATAATTTGGAGAAAAGATTTCAAACAATCGTGAGATGAATATGTAGGCCAATATTAGTTTTAGATATTTTTAGAATATGAAATTCGCATAAACATAATAATTAATGGGTGCAGGTGAAATGGAATAGTCGGACTGCTTCAATAATATTTATTAGACAAAAAGAGCAAACATTCTCATAATCGAATTTGTTGAGTGTTGAGAAGCACTTCAAAAAGGAAATGAAGGTTGGATTAAAAAGAAAATTCACATCCAAAATGAAAGGTGATTAATTTTTATTTATGAATTTATTTATTTATAAATATTCAAAGATTATAAGCAGACAATGCGGTCTTCTAATTTACTATCGCAACTTAAAACAAATAATTACAAAAGATTATGAAAAAAAATAGAGTGTAAAAAAATAATTACATGCGTGAAAATATTGAGCCTCAACTATTGGTCAACAGATGGCACCATATATGTAAATAATCTGTCATGTTTTGACAGAACAAAGAAAATCATGTTTCGAGATGAATTTAAAAGAAATTTTCAAAGTCAAATAATTAAAGCTATCATTCGAAAGAAAGTCACTAGTAATATCAACTATACTGAAGTTGGTTGACATGGACCACATAGAGAAAACATATCGAAATTTTATGAAGACAGTAAAAATCCCGGCTTACTTACTCTGTCGCCTCCCATTCTGACAGCCTAAAACACTTTTTCGATATTATGTGTATTGCGGTATGTTGCTTTATGGGTTAAGACGTCAATACTGGTACAATGGAGAACCCTATTGGTTTATGACTGTTCTGAGATTGGGTTCAAGTTCCAGTGTCGAAACATTTTGTTGTCAAAAGGATTCTCACATAGAGGATGCAGCAATGTGTAAGCAATATTTCTGTTGTCGATTTGGAACCATAGTCTTCACAATTTTGGTGAGTCTAAAATCGTTGCCCTAGATATTTCAAAGGCGTTTGATAGAGTCTGGCATCCAGCCCTTTTAGCCAAACTTAAAACACTTGGTCTCTCTCCTCCTCTTCTATTATGGATTGAAAGTTTCCTATCTACTCGCCAAATACGTATTAGACGAACCGCATCCCATAAATGCCGGTGTGCCTCAAGGCTCTGTTATCTCTCCAACTCTCTTTTTAATTTTCATTAATGATCTGCTTTCCCTTACTTTCAATCCCATCCATAGTTTCGCAGATGACAGTACTCTTGATTTCGCTTACTCCCTTAACACTCTTGTGGACTCCAGGGGGAATGCCGCATTTGTGAAACGAGATTGCATGATCAGATCATTGAATAACGATCTTAACAATCTCCTCGCTTGGGGCAAAGCGAATCGCGTCCAATTCAAAGCATCTAAGACCCAAAGCTGTCTCATCTCATTAAAACAAGATCATAACTTAACTACACCCGTTTCTTTTGATGGAACATTAATTTCTGATTCACCGTCACTAAACATTCTTGGCATTAATATTTCCAGTAAGTTAAACTGGACAGATCACATCTTCTCTGTTGCCAAAGAAGCATCGAAATGTGTTGGATTTCTGAAAAGGTGTAAGAAATATTTCAGCCCGTCAAATATAGCGCTCCTCTACAAGTCCTACATTAGACCTAGAATGAAATACAACTCCCAAATAGATATTGATTAGATATTGTCCAAAAGAGAGCCTTCAAGCTCATTGGCGATTTGGAAATAACTTGTCATATCGACACTCGAGCACAGCCGCAATGTTGGATGCCATTCGCTCCTATATCGCTATATGCATGGTCAATGTTCTGATGAAATATCTAGTCTAATCCCGCAATCACGCAATACTCGTGCTGCAAGCCGGGCACATCCTTTAACCCTTCAAATTACTTTCAGCCGTCCAGTAAAATTCCATGATGCTTTTTTATCCCGAACAGTGCGAATGTGGAACAGTTTACCATCTTCTGTTTTTCCTCCGGCATACAATCTGCGGAAGTTTAAGGACGACACCTCCGCCACTCTCCTCATATCCCCTAATCATTTCCCTATCTCCTTCCTGCCATGCTGTGCTTTGCATCATAGGGTATCCCCTGAGCTTGGCTTAATAATATAACAAAAAAAAAAAAAAATAGGTCTAGCATCGATGTCCAATGTCTGGAGAAGGGATCGTTAATTCAAACCTCATCTGAATCCACCAAGAGTTCAGGTATTTTGCTGTCAATTTTCTAATATAAATTATTGGAACCCTTCTCATATTATATGATGAGCAATTATAGTCTAATTTTCAGTAAGAAATCAATGCCTTCCTTCAAATTTTGACACCAAATCGTACGACAGATATAAAGAAAGCTACGATAATGATGAATTCAACTTAACAAAAGAGAAAAGATGATCGAATCCTAAATATTTCTAGATAATTGACTGAAAACCCTCCCCCCGTATATCCTCTAACATGACAGCTTTCCTATTTCTGACAAGCTTCACGTTTATATTAAAAAAAACGAAAATCCAATTATATATCAAGGAATAAAATCCATCTAAGTTGGCAGTACCCTGTATTTCACCTTAAATATCCTAAGGTCATATGTACGATCTATGTCTTTTCTACAACGCATGTCCAAATGATTGAACTTTCTGACAAGCAATAACTGTATGTACACGAATATGTATATAAATTGTACATATATGCATGCATGCATACATAATACAGTTATTTCGCTGGGCAATTTACTTTAATTAAAACATCCATGTAAAGACAGACCTCTGATCCTAACTATACCCTACCTATGTAGTACCTACCTGTGTACAAAACAACGGACAGGTGAAAATTGATATTCAAATAAGTGCCTGCAACAACAACGTACCCACTTAGTTTCAAGTTTATATCAAATCGCCAACATCATTGAAAAACATTAGAGAAACGTGCAACAATATTAACCCCTTTACCCACTTTATATGTCGCGCTATTAACAGAGCTTAGAAGTTATATAGTGGATGCTGCTGCTGCTGTTGCTGTTGCTGCACCATCCAAATCTGAAAGTCAGAGCCACAAAAACCAATCAACAAGCAATCGGTCGCCAATATCAACGATTTCACCTTAAAATACAAGAAAACTTCTCAAGCAGGTGCCTAATATACCTCCAATCAGTTGGTAAATAATGAGAAAATAAAAAAAATAGAAAAAATCAACAGTGAAAAATTTATGCGTGCATCGATTGCATGCAATTTGAATGCGCGCGCATTTGATTTGTGATTTTAGTCGTTTTTAGTTGCCCATTCAAGTGACACTTTGAGTTTCGCACAGTGCGCAATATAATTGCCCAGATCTATTAAGGTAGAGGAACGATGCGATACGGTAAGCTGGTGTTGTAACAACAGAAACAACAACAGCAACAACAGCAACAACAGCAACAACAACAACAACAACAACAACTAAACATATATGTAGTGTCATATGAGCTCACTCAACTTGATATTCTCCAATACATAAGCCGCATAAAACCTATACTCATTCATGATGTGTGTGCACAAATAATCAACTCCGTTGGCTTTTCATGTTTTAATTGAGTTTAAAACCGCCATCTGAGATTTACCTGAGAGACGACGATTTTGTGATTAACACTTTAAAGTCGGTTGCGCATGCGCAAATTTCTTTTCTCTATGAGTTCGCACGTTGTCGTTGTCGTTGGATTCGTCGTTGTCGTTGTCGCCGTCGTAGTAGTCGCCGCACTCGTTGTCGTCGTTGTCATGTGACTTTCAATGGAATGGAATAGATCGCTTAGATCTTGGACAGTTTGAGTATCTTTGCATGGTGCATGATCACAAATTCTTTCCGAGGTTGTTGTTTTTGTTGTTTTTGTTGTTGTTGTTTTTGTTGTTGTTGCCATCATCTCGCTCAGCTTTTTAATGTAAAACGGAGGTGAACACTGCCTGTGGATAAATTCCTGTATACATTCTGTTCAGTACCTACTTCGTTCCATAGTAACTAGTACTACCTATATATTCCCGCAGTTCTGTGTTTTTTTTTTCTCTTCTATCTATTTTCTATAGCTCTCTACGTTCTCGTTGAGTAAATTTATTAATTGACACCGAGATTGCGTGCGTTTCGACATTTTATTGGGGAGCTCTAGGAGAGTTAACTTGCGATTATGTCGTTGTTTACGACAGACCCGCTGAAAAGTACAATGTTCAGCATCCTGGATGTGCGATACATCAAGCAAAGGGGGGTTCGTGATCTTGCACCAGAGAGAGAGAGAGATAGAGACATTTTGACGGTTTAATTAGTTTGCGCTAGTTCAGTCAGTTGGTAAAAGGATGGGAATTGGCTTTGCGTGTTGGAGACGTGTCGTCGGCGGCGTTGACAAACTATGTGATGAAACAATTAATTGCAATCTACGAAATCTATTTAATTAAAGACGTGAAAAGAAAATGTCAAGGTTTCACACTCATACATTACATATACCTCTACACGGTTGTTTTTTCTTCTTCTTCTTTTCATTCAACTTGTTCTGGCCCTTCAGAGACGATTCCTTTCTCTTGTTGTATCTCTGAAAATTTAATTTTTCATTATTCAAGAATATTTACTTACAACAGATTTTCTTGGGTAAAAACAACCTTTCCAATACCTTGGGGCAGCTTTTGGTTTTTTTTTTTTTTGTTTTTTAGAAGACATCTTGCAACTTATTTTACTCGCACTCAGTAGATAATGGTAATAGGAAACGACGCATCAAGCGACCCACTAAATTGAAACTACTGTGATCCAATATCGCTCTATACATAGTAGGACAGTACCTTGTTATAGGCTCATGCGTAACAAACTTTTATCCCAATCACGGTTGGCGTTAGCTAAGAGAGTTTTGGGCCTGGAAGTCATTTCTGAGGCTTAAGATCTCCAAATTTTTTTACGACAGATTGGTAGATTCATGAAAGACGCTAATATGGTATTGCTTCCACAATTGACCATCTTAGATGATGACTACTACAGATATGATATGAACATTCTGGAGATTTTACTGAACCTTCGTCATCTGGACCATATATATATAGGATGCGCTCACATGGCTATTTGGAGATGGCTATCTTCCTAAGTACTATATTTCAGATGTAAAACCACTTTCCCTTACTATGGCCAAAAGACTTTTCTCTGAAAGAGGTTACCAGGTCACCATTAATGCACGAAGCCAGATACTAGACGGGGGCGCCAGTTCCCGCAATTGGGGGCCCAAATCTGGTAAATTGACGGATCCCGGAAGGATGGAAAAATAAAGGGTTTTCCAATAAGAGGTGTTATTTTGATATTCAAAGAAAAATACCATTTTTTGAGATAAATGATCGGATCTTTATTTCATTATAAATAGGAAGGTATGCCGTTTCACGTGGCCCCAAAGGAAGAAGTCGCAAGGTGTTAAGTCACAAGATCTCGGTGGCCAATTGTGATCACCTCTTCGAGAGATAACATGGTCCGGAAACTTTTCCCGTAAAAGATCAATGGTTTCGTTGCTTGTATGGCACGTAGCGCCATCTTGTTGAAAGTAAACGTTGTCCAGATCAATACCATCCAATTCCGGCCATAAAAAATCATTAATCATCTGTCGATAGCGCAATCCATTCACCGTAACTGTTGCTCCAGCCTCATCTTCGAAAAAGTAAGGTCCAATGACCCCGCGGGACCATAAACCGCACCAAACAGTCACACGTTGAGGATAGAGAGGCTTTTCAACAATAACTCTTGGGTTTTCCGAGCCCCAGTTGCGACAATATTGCTTGTTGACGAAGCCATCGAGGTGGAAATGGGCCTCATCACTCAAGATGAGTTTTCGATGGAATTCCGGATCAGTTTCATGCATTTCAAGGACCCAATCAGCAAAGACTCGACGTTGTTGATGATCGGCCGGCTTGAGTTCTTGTGTTGACTGAACCCTATAAGTCTTAAGACCCAAATCTTTATGCAAAATACGTTGTAATGACGTTTGTGGAATGCCTAATTCCAAAGAACGACGAGGAATGGACAAACCTGGGTTTTCTTCAACACTTTCGGCTACAGCAGCAATATTCTCGGCTGTTATTGAGCGACGTGCACGGATTTTATTCATCACATCGCTAACTTGTCCCGACAGCTCGAATTTTTCTACCAATTTCTGTATTGCGGTCCGACAAGGTGCTTCACGACGACCCAAAAATGTTCGAGCTTTACGAACCGTCTCTGCCACATTTTCACCATTTTTATAGTGAATTTTAATAATTTCAATGCATTGTTGAATCGTGTATCGTTCCATTTTTATTAATGGCGTAGTTTCTACTTGTCAAATGTCAAAAAATGACAGCTCCAAAAGTGACATATCTACCGAAATAGCGGGCTAATTAAAATAACACCTCTTATTGGAAAACCCTTTAGACCCAGGGGTGGTTGGTATAGAAGTGAAAGTATCCATTCCGCTTGGTTCCTCTAGAATCTATTTTTCTATTATAAAGAGGTTTGAGCTCAGGAAAGCCTTAGAAAGGGCTGCAAGGACTTCAATATCTACATTTATTCAGTCAACAGAGCTGCACTCCTAGCTAAGTATTTCTTCTCAAGTCTTTGATTCGAAACTAGTCTGGAGCTGCTACTCTAAACTTCAACTACTGTCTAGGGACAACCAAGTAACCTGGGTTTGCGTTCCTGGGCACGAACAGAAGTTGAGTAATAAAAAATCGGACAAACTGGCTAAAACCGGAGTTGACTGTCCGTATACTGATCCCTACCCTACATTTAGCCTACCAAAAAGCCACTTTAGGGAGGAACTGCTTCAGTGGGAAAATAGGCAACTAAATTTCCTTTGGCGTAGCGCGCCTAGTATGTGGCAGGCGAAGAAATGCTTCAATTCCGCTCTTCTCTAGGCACGTCAACCTAAGGGACTTGAGAGACAGTCGCTCACTGTTTGCTGACGCAGTCACTGGTCAAGACCCCTTCCATCACTTCTTGAAGAAGATATGCAAATCTGACAGTGAACTGTGTCGATTGTGCGAAGAGGAAGATGAAGCCTCGATGCATGTTATATGTGACTGCCTTGTGCTTGCAGGTCTAAGGCTGGAAATCACTGAAGGAACACTTATTTCCCCAAATAAAGTTTGCAATCTAACCCCAAGAGCAATAATTGAGTTCGTTAAAAGACTCGAATCAGCCTAACCAGCTTAGGGGAAGGCACAATAGATCTACCCTGATCGCGGTCTCCGCATAGTCCTGGAGTCCAAGTCGCCCCTACTTCTTAACGTTAACATTAATGGTGAGTTCTTTTCACCTGAACTGCACCATAACTCGTTCGGTTCCTACGCCCAAAGTGTTCTCTGCACCACACCGACACAGAACTGGTTCTGGACGTATGTTCTTTTCATAGCGATTCTATGTTCGGTTTCTGCACCGGATTTGAACTTCCTGTTCCATGAAAATTTGTGGTTAGGGTTCGAAGCTAAACGTCAAATCGAAAGTACTTGTAATTAAAGTGGGGATGTGTGGACATTTTGTGAAAATACAATTATTTTATTGAAGTGGTTCATTTTTTTATTAAAATAATAAAGGATATTCTACTTTCTTGCATTCTTTTCAGCTTGTCCCCGTTCGGGACAGGGCTAAGTTCGTTGTAGATCTGACAGGCTCTGGTTCAGTTCAGTGCCTGTTCGGTTTTGTTGAAAAGAATTCACCATAACTCTCATGAAGGGTGCATGTATTACATAGAGATATTTAGAAAACGTCGTCATAAGTCTTCGTTAGGGACACAACCATTCCATCGAACAGATAAACTTTGAACGAGATACAAACAGGCTGGGATCCCTATCAGACAAAAGCATACATTTCGCAACACTTTATCGAACTGAACTCTTCTGTAAGACGGATGATAGTAACTGGACACTGAGAACTTACTTATTTTGCAAGAGATGCATAAGTATAGCTTCTAAATACTAAAAACAATTTTGGATTTCTAAAACTTTTTGTTTTCTGGATTTACCGACAACTTCCAGTACCGCGATTTTTTATTCTGGAAATTTCACTTTTAATATTTTTAGCTCTGGGATTTCAATTATTCGGTGTGATTTCTGGGAATTTACTATGCCGGAATTTTCGGCGGGACAAAACTCGATTTTGGAACCAAACTTTAGACTTAATTTTAGCTTTACTAATGATAGAACGTTTCATATATGGATCTTAGCATGCCTAGGCTGATAAAGCTTCTGCTTCGGTAAGGTTTGTGCTGAGACAGAACTTACAGAATATTAGAATCGATTGAGGGCGTTGTGGGGTAACTGTGTGGCTGGGTTCAAAACCATTGTTCGGAAGCTCCATACATAACTCCAGGCTCAATTAAAAAATTTTCTACCCTATTTCTCACGAGAAGTTTAAAGTATTTGAAAGAATGCTCAAAAACTCTGCCTTTCGAATTTCAACTGAATTTTATAGTCGTCCGTCCAGCTGCACATACAACTTTACGATTCATATAGTAGGTACGTCAGGACCCCTGCAATTTTTAATCGGTTCAACATAAAATCGGTGTTGATTTACAATCGAAAATCTTAAAAAAATAATTTCCATAAAGTTCATGAAAAAGGACATCTAATAAAAATCACAATTTTATTCACACTTGAGCGATATCGAATGTCAATAAAAGTAACCAACCTTCACTTAAAAAGTTCATTTTCGAACGAGATTTCCGCTTACGAATAAATAATGCGACGATTACGATTGTGGTAGCAGCGGTGGCGGCGGCGGCAATGGCGGCAATGGCGGCAGCAATGGTGAATTTAAAACAGACCGCCAGCAATTAAAACAATTACGAAAGTTAAATTTCGATGGCACAATATCAATAAACGAGGCGCATTTACCTGCGTGCTGTACATAACTGCTGCTATGACGAAGTGTAAGAGGTCGATCTCGTCTCATTAAGTGCGCCTCTTTTACGCACGATCACTTCACTCTCAACGACTCCTGAGTTATCTTATCAACCCCGGAGGGGTTTTTGCTTTCAACAACTGATCGTACAGTTTTATAAAAAAATTATGTTCGATGGGCCCCGACACCAAAAGTGGTGCTTAAATTTTTGTGTGAGAAACAATTTAACAACATTCACCTGGTTAACATAAACAAACACGACAACTTAATTATAAGAAGTATTTGAACAAAAACCCGTTAAGTTGCATAAGAAGTCAGGCGCACTGCCCAACAAATTCAACATTCGTGTTGTTGTCGTCATTTCAACTGTGCCATGTATAAGTAAGCATAAGCAAGTAAAGTATTGTAAGCTGCGCGCGCGCGCGCGCGCGCACTTGAATTTTCACCAACAACAAAAATTTCCAGTAGCTAAACAGTCTGCGCAAGCGTAATAAAGGAGCAAAGGAAGTAAGTGTTCATAGCTTATCTCTACCGGTCGAATCTTATTAAAATACCACTTAGCGGCGATGTTAATTGAACGCTCCGATAATTTGTAATCGCGCACAAATATTCACCACACCTGTCCAGTTGAAGATATTTATACCGTTCGCCCGCCTGCCCGCACGCCATTATCGGCCGCCTTGGTCAAGTGATATAAGTAAATGAATTCGAATGTCATTTGTTTTACTTAAAGTAACTCGCGTTTCACCTCACCAACCCCATAGAATATATTCAAGTGTGAGTGTGTGTACCTCTAACTATATATAGAGTGCACAAAACATTGTGGGCTACTCTTACAATTGATGGACTTTTGATGTTAACCAAACACTTCTGACCGGGCCGAGAAATTGAGTTCGTTCAGACGACGACGACGACTTATGGACCCAACCAAGAACCCTGAGGTTATGAGCAATGATTTGAACAAATTGTAGCGCTCGGTGACGAATCATTTTTCATCTGTGAGCGCTTGAAACGTTGCAAATTAATGAATTGTGGACTTGAGTTCGTAGTCTGAACATGGCGAACTACATCAGAGATGTGATTTTGTTTTTTTTTCGAAATTGAAATTAAAATTGCTTGTGATGACGGCCAAGTGAGAAATTGCATTCATTACTGTTTTGGCTAATTATAAACTGCTTATTGGGTGTATTGAATAAAATTATCCGTGATTTATTTTCTTTCCAAAGTTATGAAATGATAACTATACCTATTATATTAATCCCGTTATAATTAAAGAGAGGTATGGAAAGAAGATTTTGCTGTATATAATGACAAAACCTTTCTATAGGAGAGAGGAACGAGGGGGATAATTGGAAAACAGATGACTTCAAAAAAGAGTAAGTCTTCATTGTCACCAGTTGGACACTAACAAGATAATAATTCAAAAGCGCTATTCTTTAAATACACTTAAGAAAGCTGCCCATATTAAGGGTTTCAGCAAAAACAACAATTCAAACCACAATTTCTACCTCTGAGAATTTTAGACGAATTTCGAAAATTTCGAAATTCAAAAGATATATTGTAATTATTTGATGAGAGAGAGGATGGAAGGAGAATAACATAACCTCAATATTTTTTTCAATCCCTTTGGTTGTGTTCTGTCCGACTATCGGAATTAGAATTACAGATTTCGAGTGCGAAATGTGTTACAGAGCGCGTTTAGGCGGAGACCAAACCGGTCAAAATTACCGATTTTGCCTCCGCATAATGGAATGGTTGGTATTTTTACACGGTTGTGACCAAACGCTACCAATTCTTCCAAACTGGTTTGGTCTCCGCCTAAACGGCAATGGTATAAAAGGACCAATTATTTCTAGTTGTCCATTTTATCCGTTCGAAATTACACTTATAATGTTGATCTTGTTATATAGTTGCTATGCAAAATTGAAACTTTCGAAAATCAGTCTACCATACACTTTTGTTAAAAGATTTTCGAATTGCAGTCATTTTCGTAATGGTAAAAAAATAAGTTCGAAAAATTTAAAAATACGTAGACAAAAAGAATATAATTTTTTTAATTATTTGTTTAATTTGCCATTTATTGAAAATGAATAATAAAAAAAAATCTTGACGAATTTCTAGAAAAAGACATCTTTTATACCTAATCCTCATTTTTCTTGTACTTATTCCTGAAAGAATGCCTCCACCCATAGAAATACATGAGAAGAGTAGATAATTTTCATCACAAGCTGCCAAAAACGGCCATCTTGTAAAATTGAAAAAACAAAAACCGAAAAAACCCATGATTTTCGAAAATTCGAAATTTCATTCTTAAGAAAGTTTGTTATTCGAAATTAGCTTAGGAATTTTTTCAGATATGGATCTTAAATTAAAGGTAATATTGCTAGCAATTATTTAATTTTTCTTATTTCACGATGCCACGGGTGTGGGGAGAGGGGGTGCAGCAGACAAAATGAAGGCAAACATTTCTGTCTATTATTACTCTATAAATTGAGTTTATAAACCGACGTTGACAATACGTTGATAGTTGGTTGTAGATATGTTTTAATACACCATTCTTAGAGTTTCCGAAAATTTTCGAAATTCCTCAATTTAACTTCGAATTTTTATGAACATAATTTCTCGAATTTTTAATGTACTACTGGCATTTAGTGGCCTAGCCGCGGAAATCAGTGTGGTTGGGAACAACGTGGCATAAAGTGTTATAAAGGACCGTTATGGTCTAAATCTGCACTATAATACGCTGTAAAGTGTGTGTCTGATCTGATAGTTTAACTGAATGTCGGCATCACAACGAGTTTATTCAATTTTTGCTATTTATTATCTAAGACAGCTGAGATTTTGTGTATAAGAATCTGTAGAAGGTGCCTAAAAAATTCTATTGTACTGATGCAGTTATTTGGTCCTAATTCCACCAGCTCTGCGTAAGTGTTTCCATACTTCCCTTACTTACATAGCCATACAATTTCCATCGTTGGGCAATTCCTTGACTGCTTGATAAAATATGTAGATTGCGGTAATTTTCTTTTCTGACAATTTTTTATGTCAGAAACACAATCATTGGCTATATCCACCCATACCCACATAGGATCTTAATAGCCACCTACATAATATTTCAAAAAGTATGTACTAAGTTGAAAAAATCAAAGGCTGATTTTAATGCTTATTTGCCGAAATAATTTGTACCTTTTTGTGTTGTTGTTGACTAATCCCCAGAATTTTCTTCCATGCTCACAATTTTCAAACCATCTATAAGACATTCTAAGAAGATACCATAATTAATAATAATTAATAAAAAATATAATAAAAAACAAAAAACCCCAATCATTTTCATCACTCTGAGTCAAATGATTTCATCACTGGTGATTATATCCTACACTAAATACCCAAGTGGCGTATTTTCATGATAACTTTATTAAATTCTTATCACGATGACCACTTACCATTTTACTTCTTTCAACACCGCATATGCAGCATACGAAAGTAATTCCAATCTTCACAAGCATTTATGTACTTAAGCCAATATACCGCGTGCGCATTATCATTATTCTTCAGCGCTTGTGTAGTATATCAACGGACAAAATCAGAATTTCCCTTGGCCGCTCACTATACTGCAGTGCAAGTGCAGCACACACACAACATTTTACCGGTGGGCACCTGTCCGTGAAACTAATTAAATTTCTAAATTTACACATTCAGCAGGTCTGGCCATCTTTTTATCGCTTGAAATTATCACGAAATTATATGCACTTGGCTTGTAAATAAATATAAAACTGAGCGAACGCGGATCAAAACTTAGCCTATTGCACGCATGCGTAAGTTGCTTTGTTTTATTGGAAGCCGGTCGCAAACCGTTCATCCTATTGCGCATAATATTTTCCAATTGAACTTTCTGTGTGTTTTCCCAGGCGTGTACCATCCACATCACCTAGTTATGTATAGGTATGAATACCTCCATACATATATCCTCCACCACCTACCTATATCTGAGCCGCATTTTAACGGATCTTCCACGTTTACGATATCATCTTGTAGTAGAGAGTTCTCTTGGATTAGGACTGTCTCAAGCTTACCACCTCACTGGATTTCTAGATATATATTTTTTTCAGAACTGTACATACATAAGTACTTGCAAAATACGGAAACTCCAAACCGCTCTTTATAAGCAGAAGTTTGTATGATCAATTCGATTCTACACATATATATGTATGTATGTATGTTGGTTTGGTTGGACTGATCAGTACTTACTACACTCCTTTTTTTCCCACAACAAAATTAGGTTCCCATGGGATTTTCTATTCACGAACTTTTATGCAGGGAGTTTCAGAAGTAAGAAGAAGAAAAAAAAATGGAAAAACACGAACTAACGAAACGTTTCCCAAAACGACAGAAGAAATGATCGCGCGATTAGCCAAAGATGGGCGAATAAATTTTCCGTTTTGTCTAGGTTTATCTTGTGTGCGCTCAGTATACATAGTACCTACCTACCTACCTACCTACCGTAGCCGTGTCTTTCCAATATGTTCACCTCTTGCTGTGAGGATTTCACTCAATGCCCAGGTATGATATCTATGCCCTTCACTGCAACAACTTCACCATCAACCAGTAAATTCTTTATCGTCTTCTTAAACTATATGAGAAATTTATTAGAAATTTGTGCCTGATTGTTGGTTCTGGTTAGGTTTGTGCGCATGTATAGTCAGATCATGGAAACACTAATTCTTAGATTGTACTAGTGCAAATTTTACACATTAATTACGCATTAAAAAAGTTTTTTCTCAATTATTCACCTTAAATTAGAGTTTCTGTTAAAAACTTTTCACTTTTCCATCATCTCAGTTTGAATTGAAAGCGGTATGAAAACAAAAAAAAAAAAAAACAAAAAAAACTAAACCGCTGATTGTCGTTAAACATAAAGTGAAGGAACCCTTCACCACTTACAATGTTGACTAGTTGTTATGTAACGGTGGACATTTTTCAAGTAAACCGCAGTAATCTTCACCTGCAGATAATCTCCATGATTACTTCGTAAGAGTAATAAATTTCTGTTGATTTAAAAACAAATCATGAGCGCAGTAAATAGAAGAAGAACGAAATTAATGACGAGTGTACAGCAAACAGTGAAAAATATCCAAGCAATTTCATTCCTTCATAATAGGTATAAAATTGAATAGAGATGCCACAAGGTTCGATATTATAACCTTTGTCATTTCTATCTAGCTGCCTTTACTTGTTATTATCAACAACGAGAAACTTCACAGATCTGTGATTGAATTTGATATCCATTGGAGATGAAGAGATGATTACTCTTCGCTGTTGAAATGTTGTTTTTTTTTCTTCGTCCCTCTTACTGTGCTATAGGATACTGGCTTGCTTTGCTAAAATTGTATAGTATAGTCGGTGCGGCAGGATTGTGTATTGATATTGCAGTTTAGATGGTAGAAGCCATCTATAATATATATGTATATGTACATATATCTCTCTTCACTATAGTGCTGATTGGTTTTTACAGTCTAGCACTAATATAAACCACCGAGCTAGTAGCCACTTGGAAGTCAATTAAAATCATTTTGCTAGGTTGCTAATGGGCCAGGTAATGAGCAGTAATCACTAAGGAATATGAACCGCTGCTGGATTTACTTACATCATTCAAGAAACGATAATTTGTTACTTTTAGTAGAGACTTTTGACACTTATGAGAACTGTATTGGGTACTTTGATTCTATCGTTGTTGCCAGCAATTACACTCGCTGACGTTTACGACTCGAGAACACTTTATTAGAGGTAAAGGTACAATTAGGCTTATGGTAATGGTGTAAACGTAAAAGGAATGTTATGCTATAGAAATAATTTTAATTGAGTACAGCACGAAATAAATCTATGCCACAAGTGAAAAATGCAGTTGAAACGCACAGTTCAAATGGGCAATAATAATTTCTGGTAATGTGAAAAGAATTATTATAGATATGGGTATGAATAGATTGTGTAAGAATATTTTTTTGTATTAGTATGGTTAGTAATTTTTCTTAGAAATTACATGTTAATTGAAGTAGGGTATAGGAGACGTGTATATTTAGCTGCTCCGGCTCGAAGGACCAATCGGTTAAAAGAATATTTAAATTAAGATTGGTTCGTTCTGGGCGTTATAGTACCATGATATGATAAAATGCATTTAATGACATCATTCCAATGTCTTATCGAATAATTCCCCAATAAACTCGAACCAAGCACAAGAAGCGACACTAACCTCCTTAATCTTCATGTTCTTACTATCTAACACAAATTAGTACTCCCCCATCCCGGCCATAAGGAAAAATTCTTGCGATATATTTAGATTTATAGCAAAGAACGTATAACTGTAGAGCGCGTTTTTGTACAACATTTTGTTCGGGAGGATATTTAAAGAATAATTTATTAATAGCAAGGCGGGTCGAGTCAGAGGGAATTGCTTTGGGGGGGGGGGGGGGCAACAACAGTCCACATCGGTCTGGATTTGAATCCGATTCCGAATCAGTTCAATACACAAACGAACTCATAACTTATATCTAAAGCATATATTTTTCTCCTCCAGAGTCCTTGACATTGCAACCCTAGTTAGATACAGAAATATAAGTGCACATAAATTCTAAAGAAAAAAATTCGAACTAATTTCTAAGAACCATTTTAGGTAGACTACACAGCTGTTGTTAAACGTTCACACAACATAACTCAAACTTCCTTGAATGTGCATACGATTTCTGAAGAGAAAACGTAAAACAAATATACTAACATTCGAAGAAAATAGGAAGCTTATCTACGCTTATGAACATTCTTAACATTCCAGCTCCAGCCCACTGTTCAAATACTCGAATAAGTTCAATTTCTTGGAACGATTGCTGTCATCCGCACTAATTAATTGTGCATAAGAAATGATAAGAAAGTTTTTCAAGCAAATTTCTTAAGAAAAAATTTTGAATTGTCTGCACTTATAAACATTTTTACTGACCCGTTCGATCACAGGCACACAAATCAAAATACAATTCGTGGAATGAATGGGTAATTAACCATAGTCAAATGAAGGTCACCATCAATTGTCAGATTCCCCCCTCCCTACACATACCTGTCTTCTTGCGGTTTCATCTACTTTTTTATTGCAATTGAATTACCTCTTCCCAAGTAGACGAAACATTTTCGAAAAATTACCGTACAAAACGTTGTGTATTTGTAATCACACTATCACTATTTGACTTTTGTAATAGATGGCGCTCAAATCGCAATTTTTTTTTTAAATATTTACCATTAACCATATTTTTTATGCATTACCCAGTTTAGACCAGTCAGTATAATACTGCTTCTGCCGCGCGAAATCTTTAGGTAGGGTACCCCCCCCCCCCCCCCCCCCCTTCACAATCCAACTGACCTATCTGAACAGGCTCTATATACACACAAAGATGGCGCTCCAATCGTAAAAGTACTTTTATTTTTATTTGCAATTTTATTTAGACAGGAAAACAGATTTATCTAAAAACGATTGCTTGTAGGTTTCTAATTGAAAGTTAAAATTCTGCGGTTTTCAAATTTTGTGGCCCTATGTTTACGATACATTTTGGCGAAGAGATACGGTAAAATTTAAATAAAAAAAAAAATTGAAAATGTTATGTTGTTGTTCAGAGATTTATTAAAAAATAAAAATTGACCATTTTCATTCCACGAGGTACTTTATTCTTTACGATACTAGAGCTACAATCACACTCATCGAGGTCTGATCAAAACTATCGACATTCTCTGGAATCACCTAACTGTAATGATTTAGTAATGTAAGTTAATTCTAAGTATGCATACATTCAACAAATTTTTGATTTTGAAGTCCTATAAACCATAAAAAAAAACAAATAAGAACGAACCATTTTTTTTTTTAAAGCGTTGGTGATTTATAATCATCTGAATACCTAAACTAATTTTATATGGTGTTGGTGTTAAATAACAAAATTACAGGTTACGGAAAAGTATCAAACATTAGCTGGGTTTTTTTATCTCTCTGATCTGATCCGGTTTAATTTTATGTACGTAAAATAAAAACAATGGAACACGCATTGTTGTTGTTTGATGTAAATAAAATTGGACCGGATCAGATCAGAGAGATAAAAAAAAACGCAGCTAATTTATCAAAAAACCTAAGCTCGACTTTATATGAATGGAGCAATTTTTACAACATTCTAAAAAGTCTAATGCCAATAACATAAAAATTTAGAAAATCTCGGAGATGTTAATAGACTAACTTAGCCCAAAATTCATACAGACAAATTTTTTTCAAAAATATTACCGACTTCTGTCAGTGTTGTTTCCGTAGGCAAATTCGACTTAAGCATTATACAGAAAATCTTTACTAGTCGAAAGGATAGTAAGAGTTTCTGGTCTCTTGATAAAACGTTCAAGAACAACTTCGCCAGTTCTTCGATACCGCCCCTAATTCATAACGGCGATGTTTACACGGAATCATTGGACAAAGCCAATTTGTTTGCAGCTAAGTATGCTGCGAATTTTTTCTTACCACCGGGCTTAAGGGTGCTTGGCTTGGTGGTATTTCGCCCCTGAAGTAAGACTTTATGCGAACTACTTCACCTATTTTATTCGACAGGTGTCTTTCCTTCGGCATAGAAAGTTAGACATGTTCAACCAATAACTAAAAAAAGGGGAGGCAAAAGATTCCTCAAATCATAGACCAGTTGCTCTCATTTCAATTTTTTCGAAGGTTTTTAAAACACTCATCAACACTGAATTGATGAAGTATCTAGAAACTGATTATCTTGTTAATGATCGGTTTTCGTGCTGGCCGCTCTACTGGAGATATACTAACATTCTTTACCGAGCGTTGGAATCAATGTCTCCATAATTTTAGTCAATCTGAAATCATTGCATTACATATCTCGAAGACCTTCGATAGATTCTGGTATCGTGTTCTTTTAGCTAAACTTCAAGTATTAGGTCTAGACCATCATTTCTATAAATCGATTGAAAGTTTTCTCTCCCGCCGTTCAATTCAACTAATATTGGATGGAGTTACTTCTAACAGTTTCATACTTAATGCTGGTATACCGCAAGGCTCTGTGCTCTCTCCTACTCTGTTCCTCACATTTAATCTTGATCTGCTAGCTTACACTTTCAATCCTATTCATAGTTTTGCAGATGGCAGCACCCTTGATTTCGAGTACTCGTTCGAATCTATAGCTAATTCCCGTAGAAATATTATAGTGAACAAACGAAGCCACATGTTCAGGTCACTAAACTATAAACCTTACAACAATACTAGCTTGGGGCAGAGGGAATCGGGTCTTGTTTAATGCTTCCAAAACGTATTGTTGTCTGTTATCACTCAAACGTACACCAACACCCACTCAAGGCTCAACCCATTTCCAATGATGGAGAGGATATCTCGAACTCGCCATCTCTTAACATCTTAGGCATTGAAAACTCCAACAATTTTACTAGGTCCGATCACATTTTTGGTATTGCAAAAACCGCGATGAAATATCTAGCTTTCTTGAAGACTTGGCGGAAATCTACAAATCTCATATCAGGCCTAGACTAGAATTTAATTCCCATATTTGCGCAGGGATGAACACACTGCATTTTCGGCGTAAGACGAAGTCCAAAAGAAAGCCTTCCGGCTCAGTGATGACATATTCAATAGTCCCTAGAGCACTGGCGTAATTTCGAATGTCTATCTCTCATTTATCGTTACTTCTAAGATCCTTGCTCCCTTGTAGAATTCTTCATGCACACCACACTAGCTGTAACCCGAGATCACCTTCACGCCCTTGAAGTCAAATTCTGCCAAATCGTGAAATTTCGTGAATGCTTCGTAAGCACTACAGTAAGAATGTGGAACAGTTTGCCATCCTCTATTTTCCCCCCAGCTATGACCCGCAAACATTCAAGCGTAAGGCGCACAGTCACCTCCTTGGCTCAACGCAATAATACTCAATTCCCTACCCTTTCTTCCATTCCTTCCAAAGCTGTGCTACGGTATCATAGGGTATCCCTAAGCTTTGGTAACATCTTGAAAAAAGGGACGTATAAAATCCATATGAAAAACACAAAAACCGGAAGTCTAGCAGAAAAACGGAGAACTCAGAAAAAAACCTTGGGGTGGGGGGGGGGGGATTCAAAAGTGAAAACACGATATTTCGAAATTTATGAAATCTGTTTTTATGAGATTCCAAGCACGAAATTTTGTAATTTGAATTTCAGCTCTTTTTCGATTTTTTTTTTTTATTTCTTCTAATTCTAAAATTGCAAAAAAGTAGGCTTTGGATTCCAATGAACCAATGCCAAAATTGCCTGTACAACATAAAATTGCAACATTAACCCAACTTTCTCTCTCTCTCTCTGTCTCTCTCTCTCTCTCTCTACCCATAACCACATTTTATTATATGAATTGAAACATTGTCTACATGAAATATAACATTGTGGAAAAAACGATTTGTTCCCTCTATGACGAGTTTTATTGAATCTTAAACACATTTTATGTCGACAACAAATTTTAATATAAAAGAGAAGAACAGTTATGTAGGTGTCTACAATGCTATAAAATTCAGCATCGTTAATGCTGCACCCAAGTATGTACTATCTAACAATTTGTTCGTAGCCACTATCTACACTAAAATTCCGTTTATTATTTCTTCTTAATAGCATTTATCTCGTAAACGCAGGAATGCATGCCACTTGTCACTTGTAGAATCTTTGTTAATTAATAATTCAAAATTAAATGTTATGTGCGGACATGGATGTGCTCGTCCAGCCAAACGTCCAGCCAGGCGTATATAGGATTCGTCCAACACACAATAATTGTTAAATTCGTCTGAAAATATGTGTGTACTTTCCCACACCTACAATGGCTCATCTTGGTGGAGATTTTGTACATCCATCCCCGCGAGCCCGACATCGCTCATTCGGGCCGCGCTTCCTTCGAACGCCGCACAGCGCAAACACTTTATTTATTGACACATTTATTATTGCAATTTTCCCCGTAAATTGTATTCCATTCAAGCGATTATTTGTGCAAACTACGAGGCTTCTATAGGCAGGTACTCTGCATCATCTGAGAATCAAGCAAGGGGCCTCTTCATGTATTGAAAAAAAAAACAACAAGACGTTGGTTTACTTTGATCGAGTCGAGTCAGACAAGTGAGAATAATCGACGGGCAAAGAGTGAGTGAATGGGCCGGCATGGAAGTCTCCTCAATCCCCAGATCAGTGGAGAAGCGGCAGCAAACATAAAGCACCTAGACCTAGGTTTGCTTGATTCTCAAATATATTCAATACGTGTCTCGGTCTACTCTGGGGGCTTTGTTATATGTATGGCTTCATGTCATGAGACTGAGCCCGGTGCGCAAACTCTTTGCTTAGACATTAACCGCGAGACGTCTAGATATCTTCCGCAACTTTTTGTTTACTTTAAGGATGTTATGTGGTGGTTAAAAAGATGCAGTTATCGCTTCTTTTGTACATACACCTAGTGGGCGTACTGTTGAACAGAAGAAAGGTTATGTTCGGTTGTAGCTAAGGTGAAGATATACATACCTGCGCGGTCAGATTAAGCGAAATAAATATCTATGTGTACAGCTGGAAAGGTGGTGATCGTGTCATGGCACTTTGATAATACATAATTGATATCAATTCAAGCTGAGTGACATTTGATGGCAACACATGCTTCAGTTTAAGATATGACAATAAAATAATTTTCACATTTAATACTTTTAACCTAAGGAAGATAAGATGTACAAACAAACATTCACATTCAACGAAAACAAAAACTAATATGTAAATCCCATGGAACTTTTTGAAATTAACTACGTAAGGACCGATTTAAAAAAAAAACCAACCACCTATCCCCCTCCCATTACTCATCACCAGGTAAACAAAATTAAGGAATGCTGGTAAGTCCCTGCTTAGATGGGTCAGCATGCTGCCTCTGCCTCACGGAAACTTGTGTGTAAGATGATGGTTGGGAGCAGGAATGAAACATCACCCTACCTACAGATTTCGTACGGCAGAGGCAGCATACTGACCTGTCTAAGCTTGGTCTAAGGTGTGTACTTATGATTGCAAGCCATACACACCCTATCGCTCCTATATCCTTCCCAGCCCTCCAACTAACAACTTACTCCAATGAGAGAATCACCATCCAGTTCGGCTGATATGGCACATCATTCATAAAAGAAAACACGAGAGCAAAACTGAAAGTTGCAAGAAAGATAACGGACAACTATCAAAAAGCGAACACGAGAAGACGAATTGAGGGCTAAAGAGATACCCCAAGGAACAAAGAGGACAATAATGTGAACATCGAGGGAAACTGCGACAACTGTAATAAGAGGAAAATGGCGCAAACGCACTTGACTTGACTAATTGGATGCAAACCATTAAGTGCAAAGTCCATATGCAGTGAAAATAGAAGTCAGCCAAATTAATTCTTTCCACACATATGGAAAATCCGAATATGTTTCGAAGAGGCTCAGGTAAAAAGGTGAAAACCCCGAAGACGACCATTCAAAATGTTCTCCCTAAATTTCGGGAAACTTGTCGTGTCCAGAGAATGTCCGGGTCAGGAAGGAAACCAGATTTGGTAGACAAAAATTTGGCCAAAGAAGTGATAGACAACTTGAAACGAATTCCCAACATGACGTTGATAGATATGGCTGATAAAGCTGGAACGTCATCTGTTACAGTTCATCGAATTAAAAGGCCTACGACGTTCTTATGTTCAGAAAACACCGAACAGAACACCAGAAAAGAACCAAGCCCAGTCCCAAGTCGAACTATTAGAAATAAGGTGTTTTGGTGCAATCCCAATTGTGGAGGAGGATATCTCCGAGAATGCACCAAGACGAAGAAGTTCGTCCGCCTTTTCATTTCTGCTAATGTCGTTGTAATCTGGCACCCACAATACCAGTACCCTGTTGTTCCGAGAGAGGAATTTCAGGGTGGATTTACAATCCAATACAATTCTGGAGTTTGTAAAGAGTTTTGGAAAAAGGCCACAAATGTGAGGTTATAACTACAAATGTGAGGTTATGACTTTCCAGAAGCATCCATCAGACACCAATCAGTTATGATTATGAGTTCTCGGATTACTCGATTCGCCTTATGGACTCTGTCTATGATTTGGGTGTCAAATGTAACCACATATTGAATTTTATCTCTCATTGCTATCAAAGAGTAAGTCTATGCTGGGTTTTACAAAACTTTGGTCTCGAGAGTTTTCGAATCCTACCATAACATTGCGTTTGTCCACATGCTTCGTGAGACCACTTCTTGAATACGTTAGCCAGGTCTGGTCTCCACTTCACGGTACACACATCGACCGTATCGAGTCTATTCAGAGAAACTTTTTACGATTTGCTCTCAGGCACCTACCCTGGAATAAAGGGCGGGTGCTATCTGGGAATGATCCTTTTTTTAGTGAAGAGGCATAGATCTGTTTTTAATAGATTGACGCAAAGTCTGTGACTAGCCCGATTGCGTCATGCATCAGTTCACAGATTTCAGTTTCGCAGCTACCGGTGATCATCAAGTTGCCTACATAGCATACCGCTTAGTATCCCATCCGGGTGAGTGTAAGCAGAAGATCCTCCATAATGAGCACACACAATAATACAGAGCTATCCTCCTTTCCACCACTCTCTCCATCTCTCTAGTCTGACTAATTGTTTTTTTTTTTCTTATATGAACTATTTGGGCATCTTCACAGACAGCCAAGGGCTGGTATTAGTGAAGAGCACTTCTCCTATTCAACAATTCTTCAAAGGTGATAGAATACCGCATTGAGGGTGCCCCTCTGGATTCTTTTTACGCTGCTTACCCCAACCAGTTCGGCAAAGACAGTTCTATTGTTCAACATATGTGCGATTTAGTTTTTTAGGAAATGGTTCACTCCATATTATGTAGAAGAACATAATTGAAGGCACCTTCTACATCGATGAAAACACCTAGCGTGAATTGTTTAAAGAGGAAGCGCGTTTCAAGATTATCAGGTTTTTATGAGGTAAGTTTTTTAGCTCATCCGCAGATAGGAGTACGGACCCAAGCATATCCAGCCTGCTCCGGGGAAAAGGCCGGACAAGCACAGAGAAATTATTCGCTTGTCTCAGGCTCTCCTTCCAGGCAGGATAGACACTCAGGGCTGTCAATAACTCCCATTCTTGTTAGATGACCGGGAAGCGAGCTGTGGCCGGTGATGATGTCAATCACAGTTCTACATTATTTCCTTGCGAGCCTCAAGAGAATATCATAGAAATTGCAATTGGCTCCTTCAAGAAAAAGTTTTGTGCACCTGCAAGTGCTCAGGTTCACCCATTTCTGCTAATGTTTCATACGAACATCCGCCAACAGCGGGTTCCGGTTCAAGGAACGGAAAAGCAGCGTTAGACCTGGGGCCGGATTCTATAACACGGACAATTTGAGAGTTTGGGAAATGAGAATCTTTGTTTTCTTCGATTAAAAGTCTCTAATTCTCCATTCCCAATTCACTAACCTGTTTGGAGAATTAGAAAAAAACGTGAAAGAAATGCGAAAAGAGTGATTTCAATTACCACCGGGTTATTTGGAAATTCGTAGGTTACATTCTCAAAATATGTACTCAGCTGGAAATTCTTCTTTTTACTTTTCCACTTGCAAAACATCGGAGAATTGTAACAAGTGCACTAGGGAATTTGGTAATTCTCAAAACATATTCGCCAAGTTACAGAAATCCAAGTGGAGAATTAAGTGTCAAATCAACTCTCATGTCCCAAATTCTAAAATTCTTCGTGTTACAGAATCCGGTCCCTAGCTAGAAGCTCAGCCCTTTCATTCTCCACCGTTAGATAATTAATTTGATAAACAATATGTACATGCAGCCAAAAATTATCATTTTTCGTGACAACAGGCACAATCCACAAAGATGTGTACGCTAAAAAGCGTCTCCAGAAGCACGTTCTTCCATTCTTTAGAAAGCATGATACATAAACTCACTCGTACTTAAACAAGAACGGGAAGTAATAACTGAAGTTGAGTTTATGAATGGGAACGCCAGGGATGAAGAAATAATAGCGAATAAATTCAATGAGTATTTCGTAAATAGTCTACATGTTCTATACCACTTCAGCCATACATTGACAATATCATCCCAACTGCAACTGCATTTCTTTTTAAGCAAGTCAATCTTGCCGACGTTATTGGCGTATTTAATTCTTTAAAAAATAAAAAGGACTACAATTTAATATTTCCGAAGATGATAACGGAAGCACCTCTCAGTGTTGGGAAAATAATAGCGGATATAATAAAAGGATCTTTTGAGGTGAATTCCCAGAGGAATGGAAAGAATCTGTTATAGTTCCAATTAGAAAAGTTGCTGGTACTAAAAAGTGTGGTGAGTTCAGGCCAGTTAATATGCTTCCGATATATGAGAAGGTTATAGAAAAAGTAGTACAAATACAATTGGAGGAGTACATGGAGAAGAATAACCTACTTGTGGAACAGCAATCGGGGTTTCGTAAGGCACATTCTTATGAAACAGCTTTAGCATGGGTAACATTGGAATGGAAACAATGATGGAGGGATTATACTAGCAGTGTTCTTAGACCTAAAGCGGGCATTCGAGACAGTTGATAGAGAAATACTGGTTAAAAAATTGGTTAAGTACGGGATCAAAAGCAAGGAGTTAAGATGGTTTGAATCGTTCTTAAAAGGGAGAAAACAGCGTACGAAGGTGGGTGATACAAAATCAACATCGCTAGAGACGAATTTAGGGGTACCACAAGGATCAGTCCTAGGAACGCTACTATTCCTGATTAATATTAATAATATGTGTTGTATCTTGGAACATGCTAAACTGGTGCTTTTCGCGGATGACGCGCTAATATATATTGCAGCAGAGAATATTAGGGTTTCTGAAGTGAAGTTACAATCTGATATAGATCATTTAAGGGCGTGGTTGAAGGCGAATAAGCTTAAAGTGAACATTTCAAAGACAAAATGTATGGCGATAAATTCATGTTGTAATACTAATATTTATATTGATGGTGCGGTAATTGAAAATTTTACTGATATAAAATACTTAGGTGTGATAATGGATAATAAGTTGAGCTTTAAAGAACATTGTGAATATGTTATTAAAAAAATAGGTAAAAAGATCTCTTATTTTAGAAGGATAAGCAAGGAAATGTCTATTGCTACATCAATTAAGATTTTCAATGTCATGATAAAACCACATTTTGAATATTGTGCTTCAATTTTATTTACAGCATCAAACAGTTTTAAAAAAAGATGGAATGAAACCTATATTGAAGTTGGAAGATTTACGCCAACTCGCTTTCTTTTAGAAGCATTGAAATGGTTGAGTATAGAGCAAAGGCTGATATGGAATGTGTTAGTAGTTATATTTAAAATAAGGTATAATTAATTACCGAAGTACTTATCTAGAAATCTTAGATATGTAGGTATTGAACAAGGATATATGTTAAGAAATAATGTAAATTTTCGACTACCTAAATTTAGGAATACCAAAACGCAGAATATGTTAATGTATAATGGTCTAAAAGTTTTTAATGAATTACCAAGTAGAATCAAGAATAATAGAAATTTATGAAGTTTTAAGGCAGAAATAATTAACTTTATAAGGGATAAATTTCTCGTATAAGTGTTAACTGTTTATATGAAAGTTATGAATAACTAATAAACTACTACTACTACTACTACTACTTACTACTATCCGCTTTCTTTTACCCGGCATATACTCGTAGCACTCGAGGAAGCGAGCTCTCCAAATTGTCCAGAACTAAGGCTAGTCGAATAATATTGGGGCTAGCATCAAAAGATAATTTAAAAATACAAAAGCATAGGCCCTTTTAAGAGGCAATACAAAAGAGCGTCCATACGTTCGATACTGTCTCTGTACAAAATTTAATGAGAACGTAAAGCAAAAAGTTCACAGATTTTATAGCACTTAGTAATTGATTGTGAATAATGCAGATGATTAAGTAATCATTCAATAAAACTTAATTGATAACAAAAAACAAAACAAAATTTTTTGTTGATTTTTTCTCCTTATTTATGCAAGCATGTTTGCTGGTTGTTATAACGTTCAAACTTAAATCTACCATCATACATATAACAGTTTTAATAGACAACGTTTTCAGGTAGTTTCATATATCAAATGCAATGGCAAATCTAACTATGTAGGTATATCTGCCTAACTTACACACATTCCCACCGGACCTATCAATCAAATGGAAAAATTTTTCATAGATTGATTTGCGCAAGTGCATTCAGTTTGAATTAGATTAAGATCAGAGAGAGAATAGAACAAACAAACAAAAACCCAGCAATAGGCCGTGTTCATACATAGTTGATTGGCCGATGGCTGATATGTTTTTAACAAAATTGTATATACTTCTATATACTGTTATTGTTGTTGTTACTGCGCATACGATCAATTATATTGAGGTCACAATAAACCACTTGCGCATGCGCACAAAAAGGAAAAATTTAATTTTAAGTGGCACAACCTGGTTACCAGAAACAAGCAAAGAAATAAAATTTTATTGTGGCTCCTTCTGGTGGTGTCGTTAATTTTGCTCCTCTATCCGTACAGGTTAACTATGTTATTTTATACCTTACTTACTACCTGTTCATGTACATACATATATATGTATATAACTGCGCGCGCATATATGGGGCGGAGGCCCACTCTCAATGTGGTATAATCAATTTTATGAGACTCCCGAGTTTTCGATTATTTTCTGTCATGTCGCTCTATGTGTACCTCTTATAACTAGTCGTTGAGAGTTAGCTAACTATTTGCATAGAAACGATGATATCACTAAGCTACGCTAGGTTTTCAATTTAATTGAATTATTTTTGCATAACATACTTCAACGCCTACCTTTGTTTTCTTAGCAAGCTACAGTTAATTCGATTATTTGTGGTCTACATAGACCGGCGGCAATTGGGGCGGTAAAATACACACTCCCCGGCAATTTTCTTCATCCTTTTGAGTGACAACAATTTATAACATAATTATTTTTTATAGACTAATGGGAATAGATGGAATAAATTGTTTCGATGTCATTATCTTGATTTTGCACGGGTATACATAATGCAATATTTAAATATACATAGATCAAAGGAACAAGACAGCGTTGTACATATATAGTAAATATAGGGATGACCTTGGTTAAACTGGGCTAACTTAAAGAAATCAGACTGCATTGATTGCGTAATTATGAAAGTAAGAAACGTCGTTTAGCTATACTAAACGCATATATGTAGCCCATAATACTGGTTCTTTGCAAAAAGATGGGAAAAGGTGTCCACAAATTACATGCACGAAAGGATGTCTAAGATGATGAATAAATAACGGAAATCAGGTATGTATGTTAGTAGTGCTTATATGGTTAGTATGCATGGTCAGCTATAAGATCCAAATGGTGAATCTCGAAGCCTATCCAGACTGAATTGGGCATATCTTAACCTTCAAGTGGTCTCCTCTGAGAGCGCCCATAAGTGTTGTATTACCTGTATAGGCCAAGTACAATTCTTTTAGACGTTCCTAACAAAATCTAGGCCCGAACGGAGTTACCAGTACCGTTTAAGAAAGAATATCTTGCATGAAGGTATGAAACTGGGAGTATTCATGGTCCATTGATCATGCTTTATGAAAGCTATACCAAATGGGCGGCCCGACATTGCCTAACTTGGTACTACGGGATTAGAGGAGCCCTGGATAACAAGGTTTTATCCACCCCAACTTAGGATGGCCCCTTTATGGGAGCATCGTAGTGACTGTGGTCTAGTTTGCCGTGACCCTAGATTGGCAGAGATTGTATAGGTCTCGCTTCTACCAGTAAGTTGATGTCATTTCATGCTCTTTTGGCATACTAGTACACATTGTTACGACATGAGGAACTTAATTGTCCATTACAATCCGAGCATGAAGAATTCCGTGAGATTAAGCCATACTTGGCAGGTGCTCACGTAAAACCACAAGGAACTTTCTGTTCTACTTGCGCGGTATCAACAGAAACCCTGCAGGTCCTGATGGGAGCGGCCCCGCTTGTTCTTGTAGCGATAGGCAAGAGTTTGTCTTACAGGATCAAGAAAGGAATAGCCCTTGGAAAATATGATTGGGTGTCGAGCGACGATATGAAAAGACTGAGCAAAAAAGAAAAGAGAAATGCAATAAGGCAGTGCATAATGGACAGATGGCAGGCTAGATGGAATGAGAGCGACAAAGGAAGAGCAACATTTGAATTTATAAAGCAGGTGTTATTCGGTGAAGAACATCCTAACTTTGAAAAAATCTTTACTTGGGATTCCTTTTGATTGGCCATGGCTCTCTAAATGCGTTCTTGCATAAAAAGGGTCTGTCTGAAAGCCAGTGATATATGTGTGGATACGGTTGCGAAGACTGGGGACACGTACTATGTGAGTGTCCAACCTATGAGGGTTTCAGAGACTTAAACAGCATGGGCATTGTTAGAGCTGGAGAGGATATGATGTCAGCAAGGTACTCAGCCTAAGGGATCAGCAGGAGTGCGTAAGTGAATATGCGAAAAAAGGTTTTAGGCAAAGAAGGATGAGATATGCTAGACAGGAAATGCCTGGAGTAGCAGATGTAGACTAGGATATTATGCAGCATAGAATGGAGAGGGTCATCAGTCCCGGGCTTGCATAAAGCCCAACTGAAGTAGTCTTGACTATGAAATAGCCTCGGCTACGAAAACTTGACCAGAGGTTATCTGGTACCACGGGGTCGGTTGCCCATCGAACTCTCTTCCATGCCGACATTGGTGAGGACCTTCGGGGAGTAGCGTGGTGGTTGTGGTCGCCCATATGGCGGGCAGAGTGAATACCCTGGTGAGTGTGGGACGTTTCAGTGATGTTTTCATGAACTAGGGCATGAGCTTGGTGTGAAGTTGCGCTTAATCAACCGGGTGCCGTGGCCCATAGATCGGAAGAGATGTTAGATAGGTCTCGCTCCCATCAGTGAGGGCGCCAGGCATGCACTTGGCGCTGACTGATACTTCAGAAGTAGAAATGCTTTTGGAGGGCGATGATTGACGTCACAAAATCAATCCGAGTGTGAAGAACACCATGGGATTAAGCCATGATGGCAGGTGCTCACGATAAACCCCCAAGGACTTTCTGTTCTACTTACAAAAGATTGGCGCGACTTCACGGTACAGCCGAATTTTACTTCAAGTCACATCCGTGAGCTCGGGTTACAGCTCGTGCCTTGCGCATAGGAAGAATTCTACAAGAGATTAGGCTAGAGATTTCGTCAGATCAATAGCCATTTAGAAGTAGGGCTAAGAGATAGATATACGCTGATGCTCTAGGAGGGAATCAATAGTTGGTATTGATATGTCGTCGCTAATAAGACGGAAGGCGCTTTTTTGTACTTTGTCTAACACGAACAATGCATTGCGTCCAGCCCCTGCCCAAATATAGGAATTATATTCTAATCTGATACAAGATATGTCGATTTGCACCAAGTCTGATGGAATAAAATATTTCGTACATCTTTACAAAAAGGAAAGATATTTCATCGCGTTTTTTGCAATATCAAAAATATGATCGGACCTACTAAAATTGTACGTCTAAGATGTTAAGAAATGGTGAGTTCGAGATACATATGTTCTCCATCGATGGAAATGGGTTGAGCGGGTGTTGGTGTACATTGCGTTTTGGAAGCATTAAACAAGATCCGATTCGCTCTGCCCCGAGCGAGTATTATTGTAAGGTCATAGTTTAGTGAACTGAACATATAATTTCGTATGTCAACTATAACATTCCCACCGGAATCAGTCGCAATAGAGTTGAACGAGTACATGAAGTCAAGGGTACTGTCATTTGGAAAACTATGAATAGGATTGAAAGTGAAAGCTAGCAGATCATTAACACAAATGTAGAGGAAGAGAATAGGATAGAGCACAGAACTTTGCGGTACACCGGCATAAATTATAAAACGGTCAGAAGTACATAGCACCATCAAATATTAGTTGAATTGAAGGTCTAGACCTAATACTTGAAGTTTAGCAAGCATGCAATAATTGTTTCGGAAATTAAGATCCATGAAAATATTTTTAAGTAAATATGTAGACTACAGCTGTTTGAAAATTGCTACCTAAAAATTGCTAGAGTGGAAATGAAATTGCGATCTACAGCAGGAAGTAGATCAAATCAACATTTTTGACTGATTCTTCAAAATACATATGTGTCCTGAGGTTATTAATTATATTTGTATTTAATTATAATTTCATTACCATTACAAGATAATTTAAAAAGGTTTGCACTAGATACAACTACTTCGTACCTACTTATAAATAAAATTTGTATTTATAATTATACATAACTATCTACCTAGTTATGTTAATTGTAATTTAATTGCAGAGAATTAGAAAAATTAATTAAAATTAATATAATTTTGGCATTATTCTCAATTAGCTTAGGACAGTTTTCATTTTCTAGTAGGTACAAGTAAAATTGCAATGCCAGAGTAAAGATAATTAAAATTTTATAAAAATCAAGATCAAATTAAAAATCTGCTTTAAATAGATGTGCCCTTGTGACAGCTTATTAACCGTTCTGTTACGAGCTCAAAGTATATCGGTCCCAGTATTTTCCACTGTTTTCGACGGAAAAAGAAATTTTGTATAGTTCAAATTTGAATGGTCAATCAAAATTACACAGATTTCTGCTAGACTGCTTCTTATTCTGAATATATGATAGCATATCTCCAGTAAAATAACCAGTTTAGTACCCTTCCAACTAGAAACGTAGTCTTTTCCTTCAAGGATGGGCAGACTCATTACTAATGGCCGTAAAGCTGGACCATATTTCAAAATATTAGTAAACGTATGCACGAAAGTAGCATTTTTTCATTTTTGGTTTTTTTGTTTTTTTTTTTTGTATTTAGGCAGTATATTTTAGCTTTTAGTATTTCGTGAATATGAAATTCAAAACCAAACCCACTTAAACGATATGCGCATGCTACAAAAAAAACATAAAAACATCACTTTAACGACCAAAAAAACTACTAAGAAAATCAAAATCAACAAAACATAATAAAAGCAACTTTGATTGATGTTGAAGTCACCCTTATACAATAGAAACCTTCAACCATATCTTTATTCATACATAAACAAATCTTCTGTGGCCTTTTCCAAATCCATCCGAAGTAAAAAAAAAAAGAAAAAAATCCATGTAATATATGTATACGCATGCGCGCATATATACAAATAGACTCCTAGTGAAAAAGGGCAATTTAATGGATCTATTAAGCTATAAATATTTCGTTTTCAATTTGCCGACTGTGCCTTTTGTAAGTATGCAATGCGTTGTGCTCAACATACAATTTGAATTAATTAACAGAGGTGATAAAATATGCGTGCGCATACATATACAAATCTATAAATTGTCAGCTATTGATTATCATAAGTCACGCAAGTATTTCAGCACAAAAGATTGGGCCGCTAAAAAAACCAAAAAGGCGGCGCAGCAGCAGCAGCAGCGCACAGATTAGGTCAAAGTCAAACTTTATTCCGAAATTCCATCGTACGAGGGCATAAATTTTATCGTCAAAATATATTTTAAGTAAATAAGTAAATCTCTAAGTGAAAAATCATTTTTTGTTTTAAACTAAACTACAAAAAAAATGTCTTAAAAATATTTTGTAAAATTTTAAAATTATCTTACTTACTATCCAGAAGCTTAGCCTCTAACTAACTATATACAACACAATCACTCCGGGTGATCAGCTTCTGCTGTTGTGTTACTAACTTTGGTTCTCATCTGATGACTATGATTACTCCACTTTTCAAAAAAAAAGCATACCTCAAACAAGTAAACGAATGAACTAGCAAATTCCCATGGCAATCTTCTTGCCACGATCAATCAAATTCCCAGGCATATTCAAAAGCAGCAGTAGCAGCAACAGCGGTACCAGCATAGATCGGCTATTTTATCTAGCTAGACCCACCAAAGTAAGTAGTCGGGGCCGAATTAAAATCATTCAAATGGCCGATTACTTTCATAAGTCAACTAACCCAAATCTAGTGGCAGCGATCTCTACGGGTTAGCGATCCTCGCACATGATCGCGAGATCTGTCAATAATTGCCAGTGATCGTAGCAATTATCATTATACACAAACAGCAGAGAGGGGGCAAGTAGAATGATTGTAGACAGGTAAAAAAAAAAAAAAAAAAACAAAAAAAAATAATAAATCCCACAAAAAAGGCCGCTCGAGTGAGAGATGAAGTGAAATCCAAATCGGTGAATATCGTTTCAATTTATAAAATAATTAATGTCATTACTTAAACCGATCATATATACAGACATGCATATATGTATGATATATGTATGTATATAGGATGACATAAGTGTACATAAGTAATTTTCTCACGATAGATTAACGCTAAGATGTTGCTGACTAGGCGCGGCGACGGCGGCGGCAACGCGGCATGTCTATCTTTTTGTCCACTATGCTGCACTCGCCTCTGCATACCTCTGCCTACTCTACTACTACTATCGTTAAACTCCTTTGCTAAAGGCTTTCAATTGATCGTAAATAATGACCAATGACCGTAATTACTGGATAAAACGATAATATTCATGTATCTTTTTTCATGCCATGTTCTTGTCGGTTTTTTTCTTTATTTGTTGTTTTTTGTTTTAACTTAATTATTTGTTTTTTTCTATTTTATATTTACATTTTAAGGTAAGTAAAGGTGTTTCACAAAACTATCAAGCGCATTTTATTAGACAATTTATAAAAAACAAATTAATTATAGTAGGTAAAAGCCTATAACTACAACATACCTCTTGGAGATCGTAGGCTAAGGTCGACTGGCTCCACCTGAACTGGAGGGCCCTCTGCCTGTAAAAAAAAAGAGAGAAAAATAAAAAAAAAATATTTATATATGTATTAAAAAAAAAAATCTAGTGTTAGTTATTGCGGTTAGGGCGAATTATAGGTATCGGTACCCCCCTTCCAACTCGTAGATAGTATCGAAGAGATTTTATAGTAAAATTAACTTAAATTGGCTAACCTCGATTATGTGTAAATGAGGAAAACTTAAGAGGATGCAATTATGATAATGATCGAAGTGAAAGGTCACGTTCATAAGCGGGTAAACATTGATGGCGCGATTGATCGCTTATGGAGAAGGCATTCTTTCTATATAAAAGTAGGCACAGAGTTAATGAGGAATATATAAAGAGGGAAAGGATGGCATAAAATTTTATGGTTTACGTTAAAAACCGGAAAATTTCTGATTTTTAATTTTCAAGTAAAAGGAGATGAGCGCTATGAGAACGTACTTTTTTTTTTTTTTTTGGGTTGAATGAAGGTTTACAAGTTTTTTTTTTTATTTTTTTTTTTTTTAAACAGTAGTAATTTTTTTTGCAAATTATGTGTGGAATATACAATCTCAGCCTAAATGGCCAGGCAATGATAGTTGTAACAAACCAGACTCTTTCGATAGTTATTATAATTAAAAATTAGATAAGATAATGCTTTTATTGTTGGCTACTGTATAAAGATTATCTAATCTTGTTATCATACAGATAACAGGTGAAATATATAACAGAATAACCATTAAATAAAAAAATGAAAATATAATGGTCAAATAGCAAACAGTGTAAACTTTGGCTTAACTGTAGGAAAGAAATATATTAGTAGGGTAAACGTACCAATTCGCGTCCATTTAAGGAAATGCTATCCGTACAAAAAGGGTTTTTAGTAGAATTTAGTTAAGGTCGATGTTGTCGATGTTTAAAATTTTGTAGTACAATAGTAAGCTGAATATTTATCTTTAATTTAAATGAAAAACTCAAAAAACAGTTATCTAGTCTGCATAATAATTGAAAATATCAGTGTATGTGGAAATCACCCACATACTTTTTAGCCAAACTTGAAGCTCTTGGTCTCTCCTCTCTACTTTTATTATGGTTTTTGATTTGGTCGCATAGATGGTGTTACATCAGAATCTAACCCTATAAATGCCGGTGTGCCCCAGGGCTCTATTATCTCTCCGTCTTTCCTCTTAATTTCCAATTATCTGCTTTCGATTACTTTCAATCCTATTCATAGTTTTGGCGATGACAGTACCTTGATTTCACTTATTCCTTTGACACTCTTGCGCACTTCGACGGAATATCACATGTGTTAAACTAGATTGAATGATTAGATCATTGAATAACAATCTGGACAATTTTCTCGGTTATGCAAAGTCATCACGTCGAATTCCATGTGCCTTAGATCCAAAGCAAACTCATCTCTTTAAAACAAGATTGTCATTTAACTACTCTCGTTACTTTTGATGAAGTATGTATTAGTTGAAAACATTAACATCTGCTCGTTGTAGCATGTTGTATGTGCTCGGATGACATGCGTATAAAATTATCCCGTTTGTCTGAAAAACTCGCATAGCTCCAATGTTTAGTGAGACTTGTGGCCGTCAACAAAAAAAGTTCACATGTTTTTGAATTTGTTCAATAATTAAATTTACCATGTAACCATTAACCCCATTCGCGATATATTCTCATGCAGCCTTACTCAGAACGAACTAAAAACCAGTCTTCTGGCACGGCTATTGACTACATCCCCTAGGGTCGTAAACAACTGTTTCTTCAAATATGTCTCCTTCCTGTGTTCATCTTCTTTATATAATTTTGCAGCTCATTGAACCATTTTCGATTAACCAATTTAGAAAACGTATCTCTGGCTTCAGATTAGGCTTTCGGGATCTCGATGTGCTAGCTCTGGATTGTATTTCAGGAAAAGGTCATAAAATTTCCTCCCTGGTCGCCCATTATTGAAGGGTTATTCCTGGCAGCGCCTTGCTCACTTTTTTGGGTTCCGTACCCGTACTAAGCCTCCGCTGTCCGTTTGTCTGTCAGCGGACTATATCTCATGAACCGTAATAGATAGACAGTGATTATGTAGTGAGTGACCAAGAACAGAACATGAATGCAATGATATATGAGAGCTATGCGGTATGTAGTTTACAGGCAAACCGAATAGAGGCATTAAAAGCTATTGTAAGTCTTCTAGTGCAAACTGAGTCTAACTTTGGAAATAGTATTGTACCGTACTTGAAATGAGGTACAATAAGTGTTTTTACTTATCTCATGCGCATCTCAGTTAAGAGAAGATACCCATGGACCTATAACTGGCACAGGGACCCCATACAGTCTGCAAATAATATTACTAAGACTACAGCAGGAAAGTTTAGGATTCAGTTCAACTCCTAGATCCCTGATGAGTTTTGATACGGTAAGATAACATTACTAAGTAGAACAGGAGGCATATCTGATGTATCAAGAGCATTTCTATATATATATAGGCATACAACTCAACTCAACTTATTGGCATTCAAAATCAACCTATTTTCAATATACCACTTAGATATACGATACAAATCCTCATTTATACGAACAATGCAGTCCTCTTGTAACCCAATTGGTATGTTGATGTAAATCTATACATCATCAGAATAGAGATGAGTAGATATGCCCAAGACAACATTGGAAAAGATCATTTAAAAATATACTGAACAATAAAGGGCCAAGAGTCGAGCCTTGGGGAACACCACATTCAGTAGAGCAAATCTGCGATATTATGTTATGCACCTTAACGGCTTGTTGTCTATGTGAAAGAAAGCTTCCAATAATTCTAACAGCAGATGAGTAAAAATTAATAATGCTGGCTAGTTTATATATAGAGAAGGCGAGTATGATCGACAGAGTCAAACCCTTTACTAAAGTCGAGAATAACAAGTATCGTTAGGAAATCTTGATCAAGGGCTTCTGTAATTTACTTTTAACAGAGTTGTTTTACAACTGTGCATTTTACATTGCATTGTTCCGGTCAATAAACTTAACGATTTATTATTTTCAACACCTTACTGAAATAGGAGAGTAATACTGATTGAGCGGTTGTCTTTCATAGAAGAGAGGATATATATATTTTTTTGGAATGGGGATAATAAGAGCTCTTTTCCAAGCTCTACGGTAATCATTAAAAATATGCACTAATGTACTGACAATGAAGGGAGCAATTAACTTGATGAATTTAGGGGGAATTAAATTAAATAGCCAGTTACAGTGCATTTCACTGCCATTACAGAAGAAAATGCATACAGTGAAGTGCAAACCCTTCATAGTGACTGATAGCCAGTTCTTGATTTCGGCCGTGACCAACAAATTGATTAATCGGAGATGAAGATGAGAAATTTTTCATTCAAACAATTAGCGCGGAACGACCATAATGTGTTCCCATCCTTACCTACCACTTCCATAAGGAGTATATTGTGTCACAGGTTTTTTGGAGGTAACTTGGGTTAAATTTAGAGGCAAAATAAGATTTGTTGGGTTGCCTAAGTTTAAGTTTGATGAGATTAGGGACAGTTTTATATCGATAATGAGCTGCAGAGTCCCGTTAGATTTTATAGCGATACAAGAGTAAATCCCTTTCAGCAAGAAGAGTGGTAATTTCTTATATTATCCATGAACAGCGTTGTGAAAAGATTTTTATCTTAATCAAAGAGACATGTCAACAGTAATCTTGTAAAATTAAGTTTATTATAATCACGATAATAAAATCAGTCAGCATATAAAGAAGGATCAAAAGCCAGTTGGTATAACAAATATAAGAAATCGTGATCAAAATTGGTCACTGGAGTGAACTGACTGTGGAACAACACCTTATCACTATTAGTTACAGTTAATTAATTATGAAATGTCGATTTTTAAAATCAATTTAATACAATTCAATTATGTATTCATGGTACAAGATACAATTAAATTAACAATATTTCAGTAGTTTTTATATATGTGATAAAAAGAGGTATAACAGGGCCCTAGCAAACGTAGAAGCTGAAGGTATCAAGCTGGGCTCAGACTAATGTTCCGTAAAGCCTGGGTTTTCGGGTATCCGGTTTTTATCCGGGTACCCGAGTTTCACGGGTAAGAGTCGAGTAACCCGGGTACCCGATTCTTTGGAATTGGGTTATGAGGAATTGATTCTTTGGAATTGGGTACTGAGCAATCGATTCTTTGAAATGGGGTATTGTAATTTTATTTGGTAATTTTTCATCATTTTATGGCAAAACTAATCAGTAGCGCCCCAGGATTTGGCTTTGTTGGGGAGGGGGGGGGGGGGGTGCGCCGCAGATGTCTCTATTCCAAAGAAAAGTTGGAAAAAGGCTCTAAAATCGCGTCCTATGCCCTTATGAGCACTTCACAGCTACTTCTTTTGAAGATGTTGAATTTCAAGTTTTATTTGCTAAAATCTTGGCATGGAACATAAACTCACTGGTTATCTTCATCTTCGATAAATTAATCATAATTTTATACACAATAAAACCCTATTTATTTATTTACAATCCAGGCAATTTGTGCCGCTTTTGCAAAATAATCTTAAAAAGATACCTAAGACCATACAAATATATAATTGGTGGCGATTATAAATGTCGACGTGTGTTGTACGTCCCAAACGATCCAATAAAAAGCTTACAAAATAATCTTCCTACCGGTATAGCGTACATTTTCGCTACTGGCTAATTTTAATGGAGTTTCAATGAAATCTTTACAGCAATAAATACTTTATTTTATTTAAAACATTTCTAATGTGGGAAACTAACTGTATGTTTCGAGTCCATACTTGCAATTTTTCTTAAATACGGAATCCAAAACAGGCAAAATCTATTTTGGTCGTATGGGCGATCAATGATAGCTGCTGGGGTGTTATTTCCCTAGGTGCGTAATTTGTAACCATACCACTAAACTTCTCTAAATTTTGTAATATTGTATGCTTACCCAACACTATGAAAAGATGTAAATTTGCTTTTTGTCACATAACTAATATAATCATGGTGGTGTATAAAAAGTTAAGGAATATATAATTAGTTCCTGGGAAATTTTTTATACCTTTTCCTAGTAGAGAAAAACTGACCTTCTATAGGGAGGGTCCCGTTTGTCGTCGCCCCCTTCATACATAAACTTATTCAGAACTGTTTCGAAGCACATGCACACGTCTCTTTAGAGATATGGAAAATCATGAAATGCGCGGTTCTATTATAGCTGCATTCACGAAAAAAATTAATAACCGATTATACCCGGATACCCGGATATTCAGAATAAGGAATCAACTATATTCGAATACCCGGGTAACCTGGAATCGACAATTGAATGGATATACCCGGGCAGCCGAGTACACTTGGAATCAAAAATCTTGAAATCGTATACGCGGGTACCCGATTCTACCTGGGCCCGGATACAAACCGAAACATTAGCTCAGACTTGAAAAAAATTGGGTATAATTTCTCTTAGACCAATTTTAAAAAGACTCTAATTAAATGTCCATAAATACATAAATGTGCCACCCTGCTGTTTTGAAAACATGCAAATTATATCCTTAAGATAGTTTCTGCATTTCCTTATAGCTCAGTTCCTCAGACGATAAAATTGGGCTTTTATGTTCCGAAATTCTTGCAGTGTACGATTTTGAGCATGATCCCAACACTCAAAATGGTCATTTAGTAGGTACGCTTCAAAGACTAAAGATCTGACTGAGAAGCACTATGGAAGAGGAAAGGCTGACCGGAATATATCTAATGAGCGTACATCGAAATTTTGTTGAACAAAATCGAGAGAAAGTCGAAAAGAAAGTTTTAGATAAATTTTCAGCAAACTTGAGAAAATATGTTTCCAAGTTCTTGTTTTGAAGTACATTATACGTACAAACATATCGTAGGGTTACATCTCGCCGCAACCACACCCTTCCCCCTTTCGAAGCTGCCCTCTCTCCCCTGCCTAGTTCAGAGCTTGCGTACGCCATTTAATAGGTGGACTGGAAGATTTAATTAGATTACCTTAAAATAACTAGATCTACCAGAAAAAAAATAACCGCATAAAATAAGAGTGAGAGCAGAAGTTTATGACAAAACGGCAGCAAGAGTTTTCGGCCGCTGAGGAAATACAACAGTTGCAGAAAATCACAAGGAGGAGGGCGGTCACATTACTATACTCTATAAAGAAAATGTAACTCGTACGTTTCAAACACGTCTTCCGAAAACAGTTCAGTAACGAGAGACTGTAATTGTATATATATATATGTATATGTTTCCTGGAGCACACAGAGTCCAAAGCTGGGAAAAGAAAGCATCCATTAGTGCACGAGCAATTGAAATTTGACAAGAGTCATGCGTAAACTTTCTAACAGAATACTAGAGCAGATAGCCAAAACGACGAGGACCTGCATAGATTTTAGACAGTCTAATACTTATGTACATATATGATCGCAGAAATTCATCTAACAATTAAGGTACGTTCCAAGATTTCGAGCCTTACTTACTACATGAAATATCAGTGTCATTAACTAGAATTTCTGGCAGAGAAAACAAGTCAATTTGTCGTAGATAGAATGAATGCACTGGGATTTACTTGGAATAAGACTAAGAACATTGTCAATTGACCAGCAGTATGTATTGTTTGGAGGTCACAGTTAATACGGTTTACACAATCTTCGATAAGACCTATGGCGATGACTCGAATAAAGCTGGGACATCATCCGCATATAGATGAACTTTCATGTCATGGGCCACTTCAGAAAGGTCCTTTATATATAAACTGAATAATAAAGTGCCAAGAATAGAACCCTAAGGCACACCACAGGATGGGGGTAAAAGATCTGAGGAATCATATTATTCAATTTGATACGTTGGGTTCTACCAAACAGAAAATTTTTAATTAAAATAATAATTAGAATGAGGAAAACCAAATTGCAAAAATAATTTCAACAAGAGCCTGTCGTGACAAACGCTGTTAAATGTTTTTGAAAAATCTAACAGAAGCACGATGGACATCATTGTTTTACCAAGAGAAGGGCAAATTTCAGTTGTTACTTTAAAATCTCAAGTAATATCCTGCGTTTTCGAAAGTTGAGAAGTTTTAAAACTAAGATTTATTACGAAATATTGACCTTCAAAATATGTCAACTATAGGTGACAATGTCCACTTAGTATATTCAAAATCTGAAATTTTAAAAGGTTACGAAATTTTCGATTTTTGAATAGTTGACGTTTTCGGCATATTTTGAATCCAGTTGATATTTCGTATCCTTCTAGAATTTTCAGAATTACATTGATGAAGATCATCTAAAAAATTTATCCGATACCATTCACGATTGACGCATGATTGTCAATATTCTCATTCCCGTCGACTGGTTTTCCACAATTAATTCTACGCCAACATAACCCGTCATCAGGACTTTTCGTTTCGTTTGGTGAATCTTTTTTTTTTTTTACTCTGATAGATACTTGGTTTAGTTGCAAAATCTTCGAAGTAGAACTCTTAAATTCGGAGTTTCAAATTTTTCGAAAAACTTCGAGAACTCTGTTATCTACTTTACCTTGCATAGCTTTTTGAAAATAATTTTTGAGCGTTATTTTGATATGTTCATTTGTGTACCCCGTTTTAGAGTTCCCCATATACTGGAGAGAACAAACTGTTCTGTCGTTTGATGTATATGTGGCGTTCTTTTGTGTATCTTTTGTTCTGCCTTGTTCTGGGGACACAAAATAACACACCTATAGTTTCGTGTTTTTCAATTAGAGAAGATGTAAGGTTCTCAAAAAAAAGCGTTAAAAAACCAAAACTACCACCTCGAAGTGCACAAAACAAAATTAAAACTATGAACAAAATGGTGAAAACAAATACTTTTTATTCGCTAATGATGACATTTTTATTTCATCCTGTTTCATATTGTCTTGTTTCCGCCATAACCGGTGTTCAAGGCTATATTGATCGATTTTATCCACTCAACAAAATTCGTTCCCTCCACTGGGGATAAAACGAACGCTTATAACCATACTAATATAATTGAAGCTTACACTTAATTTGAATTTTTTATGTTTACATGTAGTAAGCATATCGTCGCAAACCTAAGCCTAAGCTCTCTCTAAGCTTAGGTTTACCACGGAAAATCAATTGAAAGTCGAACGTTGAAATTACGCATTTTTTTTCTGAACATCTGCCGTGCAAAAAAAGTAGTGTCTAAATCCTGTAAAGAATTTCCAAAGACGCGCTTCTTTCAATTCTTCTTTTGCCATGACTTAATTCTTAAGGCAAGCGTTATTAAGACTTTGCCCTCGTCAGCGAAACGAAAAAAAAAGAAAAAGTGCACGCAATCAACAAAGTTTTGTAAGGTGCGTAGCTTTATAAATAATGTAATTCCAAAAGTAACGAGGAAAGTGACTAAGGCAGGGTAGTTTCGTAACTTGTGGTTAATGGAAACGTCACCTGTCTTAAAAACCAAAAATAAATAAAAAACAACCACAAACATGGTATCAACTTAAAAAGTCATTTAAAAATATTTGAAAAGCTTCAATCGCTCTAATTGTCCATAAAAATGGGGGAAGTTAAAAATTCTCACAGAGTCTTACAAAAGATTTAAAATGGATTCATTGTGCCTCCGGTTGCTTACATACCGGGAGGGAGGGGGGGGGGGGGGGGGGTACCATAATCAGCTTTATGGATTCAGATCTACCATTTCATTGCAGTCTAACCAGCCCTAAATCGATGGTCTCATATTACTTCACTGTAAGTCGCCCTTAACTGATTGACCAAGGGTCACTATATTTCTCTGAGGTGTTTAAAATTGAGGTTACAGGGGTTGTTTTTGCGGGTGCACTATAAAAATACAATAGTAGAAGCCTTCGTTAATTTCTAAGCGCTTACTTTGTAGCTCCAGACATGTACCCACCCATGAAGCCATATAGAAAAAACCAGTAAGTCTCCGACAGAGGACCGATGTCAGCAAAGCTGATTCTCTTTGTAAGACTTGAAAGTGTGAAACTTTCTAGGTCGCAAAGCCGCTTTAAATTCATTTGCAGACGAGCTACAATTCCCTTCCCCCCTCCACGGGCAGGGGAGTATTTACACCTGAAATGCACTCAATTACACCACCTCCAAATGCATCAAAAAAAGACTTCCGTAGTCTGAATTGGTTCACGCCGGCCGCCGCTGCTGTGATCTGTGCGCGGTGGTACAAGCATTTGTGGGTGCAGCTGTGTAGCTCCTTCCATTGTGATCCGATGATTGATTTGTACCGACTTTTACCCTGACAAAGTAACAAAGAATTCATAACGCGACTAATTTTCGCCTACTCATTAGTTGCCGACAAACTATGAGTGAGTCTGTTTGTGTGAGGCTGCTTTTCAATCATCACAAAAGATATGCAGTTCAAATCGACTCGACACCTCCTCATCCTCCATCTCCTCCACCTGCTCCTCCTCCTTCTGCCCTCCTTCATCATCGGTTGGTGTCCACCGATTAATCAATAAAGAAATACAATCGCGTTCAACGATATACCTCCCCGCCAGGTATCACTTTAGAAAATGCTCCCATCGCATCAAATCATAGGCATAGTCTCACCACATGTGGTCTCGCCCTAACAGAAAACTTTTCAGGTTTCAATTTTAATTGTCGAGCGTTGATTTTATCATTGGATTGAGATCACCTTCAATGTGAAAATGAGTCTAGGTTACATGAGCGGTCGATGCGTAAGGTAGTCAGCATCCTGGTGTTTTTCAATTGAAAAATGCCGAGCAAGTATTGAACAGCAGGTAATAGGTGTCCAACAGAGGATGCTTAAAGATTAAAGATGTCGAAGATCATGGAGATTTAAGATTTTCAGTTTTTTGTTCGATTTAATTTGATCTGATGAAGTATGGCAGAATGGTGGATAATTGGATTGTAATTTTTACGGAAAATTATGAAAGAGGCTCATTATTAAAAATAATTGATTTCTCTTTACAGTGGTGGTGGAGGGAAAGAGGTGGGGGGGGCGGAATACGACAAACTGTTATCCCTTTTAAATAGGTCGAAGCTACTGATTATTGTCGAAGCCTACCAATATAGGACGATGGCTTAGTTAGACCTCGTCCTACTAGGAGTATGATGCAGTTGAAGATGATTCACCTTTTTGGATGAGTGAGATGCCAATACTCAGCATATGACCTATAGGAACATATTGAAAACGAGAGTAAGAGAGCTGATTTGGTGCTCCGTCTCACATTTCATTCCTTGGACCAGATGAATAATTAGTTGCTCAGCATTATGGCTAGACTAGAAAACTTACAGAGGTGCACCAACTTCTTCCTAGACGTAGCAAGAATAAGTTTAGCAAATTGGACATTGGATGAATCAGAGAGCATTTTTCATAGCTTTAGTTGGTAAAATGTGTCTGTTGAATCTGAAATGAGGGCCTATGCCGATTAGACAGCTCTTGATGAGTTTGTCCATACTACTTGGCACATAGAGAATTGAAAACCATACCTTAAGTTTCTGAACTTCATGAAGAGGACAGGTAGACTTTTGGAAGTATATTCTACAGCATTTACCACCTTCATACGATAACCTATATCAAAATAAATCTGTCGAAGATTCAATGATAAACACAGTTCATTGTCTACCATACAAAGTATGTCTATCTTAAAATTCTCTAATTATTGTAATTGTTAGTCCCTTTATAAATGACAAAACAATATCTTATGAAATCAAGTTTCACAAAAATTTACTGAACATTTTATGCGCGCAAAACCTAATCACCACCAATTATCCATTAACGACGACTTTTGCCGTAGTTAGATGAAATAGAGATAGACACGTCCAATTCAATAATTTTCATATGAAATCATACTATCAGCATTCCAGTCACATATTGGTATCAAATTCATGACCAATATTCAACGAAAACACTATATGCCTGCCAAAGACATTGTGGTACACTTGATCTAACTATAACTAGAAAAATTCCATGCATTGGTTTTTGTCGACGACAGACCCACGTATATACAAAATAGTTAATTATGTACCTACATAGGTAAGGGGCATTATAAATGTCGAAAATCACAAAAATTCTACTAAATATGTTCGGCATTATACTCAAGCTAAACTTATGGCCATTATCTTTGGTAGAGAGTATTATAGTAGAACACTATAACTATGCAGTGTACACCTCTCTATATACACACACTATACACCCTGACAGCTCTGGAATTTTGATCTCTTTATGGGCAACAGGCGTGCTATTAATAATCGGTTCCCGTAGAGCAGCTGGTCAGGTTTATCTGAGGAATGCCAGGCGCATAAAACTTGTTCAACTACAACAACATAATATATGTATGTAAGCCTGAGTATGAGTACACTCACTTAGGGCAGTTATAAGGTATAGAGGGGAGAAAAAAATCCAAACTACAACAGATTTACCTTCTAAATGGAGTTGGATTTAAATCATTGGTTAAACTCTCTTCTGGTTATTTTTTTTCTTAAATAAATAAATAAAATAAAAAATAAAATTAAAAAAATAAACGAGAATCAAAAGAAATCGCGGTTGCAATAATCATTGATCGTAAGCAGTCAGAAAAACAAAGAGCAGAAAGTGAAGTATCAATTTGCTGTGCGGTTTCACACCTCAGATCCATTTACCAAGTGCTGGTTGTGGTCAGGGAACTCTATCGAAACCGATTAAAGCCATAAATTGCTACCTCATATTTTTTTGATATCCTAATGCTAATGATGCCTCTAATCGGCAGAATTATAGCCACAATTTAAGCGAAATTTGCATAAATCTTCGATGAGATCGCATGGTAAAATGATAGCAAATTGGTCATAATTTCTTTGGGGAAATTTTTTTTTTTAAACTTTTAATGCTTCACTTAAGTAGCGAGACTGATTGGAGTAGATATACATATAGAAAATTGGAGAAAACAAAATATTTGGATTTTTTATGTTGCAATTTTTAAGTGGATTTTTTTTTTGTTATTACAATTTTTTCACAAGACTTAAAATATAGGAAACTTAAGCCCCCCCCCCCCCCCCCCCTTTAAATAAATTAAAATTTACAGACTCGAAGTTCCCAAATATGACACTCCCATTTTTTTTTCATTTTCCCAGTAGATGTCGCCTAAGGTATAATTTGTTTATTTAGTGTTGATCATTTTGGCAGTTAGGTGTTTTGCTGCCTACATAAAGATGGCGTACGTATAAATAAAATTCCGGGATTTAAACATTAATTTTCGTTGGGACTTTGTAGAATTCTTATGGATTTATTTGGGTATGAACTTTGTACAAGATTATTTTGCCTTGTAGTAAATTAAAATAAAAAGAAAATACTCGGAGAGTAACAACTAGTAAAATTGCTTATCGTACAAAATGTGGATTCCACAGGTTTTGATAATTAAAAGATTTTTAAATATATCTTCTAGAAATCTCGCGGAGGATATTCATCCGCATGGTCTAGTCAGTAATATAAGCGGAAACTAAAAGGTGAACGAACTCACTCTTCTTGGAGCAGTCTCAAAAATGCCGCCCTCCACAATCGGCAATGCACAAAAAATATCTCACCTCTAATATTGGCTTGGCCCGACTGCCAACCAGCACAGTCGTCTTTGGTTAGGTAACCCACAACGGGTAGAACAACAAAAGAACTGTGGGGGGAAATTCAACATAAGCTTAATAAAAAATCTACTGGGACTAAACAAGCCAATTAACCCTGAGGGTTCTCGTTTCCATTCTCATTAAAAACTGCTCTCTCAGGGGTCACCTAAACAGGATGGATGGCACTTATGTTGACAACCTTGGATACCGAAACTGTGACTCACTCTACTCTCTCTCAAGAAACTGTTACAGATTTCTTAGCTCACACCTCTTTACAGCGTCCACCTGTGATTTATGAATAGTGTCTCTTAAATCTAGAGGGTAAACAATTCGCGTTGTAGTGGCTTAGTTTATAAGTAACCCAAAGACAAGAGTTCCCAACATCTTTTCAATCCATCCATGGTCAAGAAAACTCCATTTTTACACAAAATAATTTCACTGAATCCTCACCTAATCCTAATGCATACTTTTTAAAAAAACACTCGCACTAAAGGTTATTTTTTTGTGGAATGGCGTCATCTACTGGGCGAAAATGGTACTACAATCATTTTGTTAAATTTTCTTTCTTTTTTTAAGATCATCTTAAGATAATTTCAGGGGCTTATGTAGGAGAAAACGAACTGAAATGGACCAAAATATACTGCTAAAGAGATGGATTATGTGAGTAAAAGACGAGAAACCGGAACGGATAAATATTTGATTCAATTTCAGTTTCTATTCATTTTTATGCCAGTTTAGCTCCATAAGGTCTAAATCAGGGATTCCCAAAGTGGTCGATATCGGTTTCCCAGGGGTCAAAATAAACGAAAACTGATTTTGGGGGTCGACTAGGTCAAAAATCGACCCCTATTAATTAACACAAGTTATTATTTGAAACTTTCAAGATAATTTTTAAGTTGTGTTACGTGTACCAACTTGTTATAAGAAGTATCATTGTTGTACTTTTAAGAAACTCAACAAGTCCATAAGCATGCACAAGTTCGTATAAGATGAAAAACTGGGCAAATCAATAAGCGTAGACAAGTTCGTGCAAGATAATGTGTTCGAGCGTACAAGTCTTTCAGGCACGTTTTGACTTGCTCTGTATTTAACGCATGTACGCGACTTAAAACGATCGAAATTGTGATCAAGTTCAAGTCCAAACATTCTCCTGATATTTTACTAAATAACAAGTTTGCACTCAGGTTGAAAGTTCATTTGAGTTTTGAAATTCGTTGGAGGTTGAATGATAATACACTCATCTACTACTGCGTGATTCACAGGCAGAATTTAGTAGCAAAATATCTGAGTCCTAGATTGCATTAGTCTTTACAATATGTTATAAATGCTGTCAACAAGATTCGAAGCAATTCTTTGAACTCTCGGTTATTTGCTCAGCTTTGTGAGGAAAACGACGTTCGCTGGATATCAAGAGGCTCTTGCTTAGCAAGATTTTCAGGTATTTTTGAATCTGTGTTGAAGTGTTACAAGAAAAAGATCCGAATTTGAAAGAAAATCTGAACAATTGTAAAACAAATATTTATTACTCGAGTGATATCGTTGGTATGTTGAACAAAGTTAATTTACAGCTGCAGGGTGACGATGATTAAAACAAAATCAATAATATTGGCCTTTGTGGGTAAACTCATTCCTTATAAACAGAATTTAAGCAGAAAAGATTATTCACAGTTTCCGCATTTGTCAAAATTACCAGAAATGCTTCAAGACGATATTATTTTATCATGTGTCACTCACTTGGACGCAGGCTATCAGAAGTGTGGTTACAAACATTTTGGCAAAACAAAGAAGCCGTTTGAAAATCAACGAATGCGGAGATTTAAGGCTGCAACTCACTAATATTGAACCGGATTTAGCTAGATTAGTAGAAAGTCACCAGGTTCATCCATCACATTGAATTTTTAATTTTTTTTATCTTTACTTTGCGATTTTAATGTTTTTTTTTTCAAAAGATAATTACCTACTTAAGTATTTTTACGTAATTTGTATTAATAAATTGAATTAATAAATTGAATTTTATGTCTACTTATTTTGTTAAATTTTGATGAGAAAATGATGTCGAGTTTATTCACGTAACCAACCGCAAAGTTTTTAATTTGGTAAGTATTTTGTATCAATACGAAAAAAAAAACTAGAGATAGGAATTTTAAAGTAATTGAGCTATGGGGGTCTGAGGTCTCAGTTCATTTTGGAATTCTTGCCCACAATTGTTTGGGAATCCCTGGTCTAAATCATTGTTTCTCGTCATATTCTATTAACATTAAAATCGTTTCTTACTTTTTCTAATCACATAAAATATTTCTTCCATGTACTTATTTCCGTTTTAGGTCAAACGGGCTTAAACAAAATAAGAGAAAGAAAAACAAAAAAAAAACTCACTGGAAAATTAACACAGGACTTTTATTTTAATTATTTGCGAGGTACCGAAAAATATTCCTAGAACCTTTTTGTTTTTGTTGTTCGAAAAATGTGTAATTTTTGTCTAAATGAATTTTCAGAATTTTTCTCAATGGTTTAAGGTATCAGATGATGACCGTTCATTTAGTAAATTATCTCTAATTTATTTTCACAATAAAATAAATAACTGTTGTTTTACAACAAACTTACAAACTATCTTATCAAGCCTAGAATGTTTCAAAAACTTAGAAATCCTCATTTCTCTATCAAAGATGGATAATGTCTTGCACCTTCAAATCATGTTTACCCGCAACCCTACTGCCTTTAATTGAGTGGTCTCTCACAATCTTTCTTTCTACTTCTTTGGTAAAACCACATATCGTTGTCGCTAATGGCGCTAAATTTACTATGATAAATTTACTGCAATGTTTTTTGACAATTGTCAACCTGTTAAGCACGGTATCTGCATTTATAATCTGATTTCAGCAAGGCTTTTCGATCAAATTACCTAAAACATTTTGCCTTTAAATTCTCTATGCAGTAATTGTACGTATTATTGGTGGTCTATCTACTGAAATTAGAAGACTTTCGAAGTGCCACAGGGCAGTATATTTAGACCGTTCCTATTTATTTTTTTTTCATGAATGATTATTTTGTACTTCTTTTATGTTATATGAAAGAGTTTAAGAATTTTTTCAACGATAGTGATTAGTTCATCTAGGAACAACCATGATTTCCTCCATATTTTATATACCATCGGATTAACTATGATATGAATGAACCGTTAACATCATTGCTACGTCTACATAGTAATAAACAATATTCGGCATATGCTTCTTCGTTTTTTTTTTTTTCTCATTTTAGTTATCATCAGAGGATCCCATGTCCTTGCTAACTACTCATTCATTTTTCAAAACTATTCATCACGACGAATAGTCATAAACAGAAGTGCAATATTAATGCAATCAAAACAAAAAAAAAATTATTTTCATTCAAAAATTAACAAAAGAATCCATTCCCGCACTGTCAGAAAGTATCAATATCGCGCTAACAACTCTTGATGAAGCGAAAACAAAAACGTCCCAAGGTAAAGATAATCTGCAGACAAACAAGACAGCAACAACAGAATTCTGCTCACGAAATGAAATCAGAGAAAGGCGAAAACCATTGGATCGCGGGAAAGAATAAAAAAAAATAACAAAAAACAAAACAGACCCCCCTCAACAGACATAAGGAGACCAAGACCATCTCTCACCTTGCAAAATACAAAATCACGATTTCGGATGAAACATTCATTTGCTCACCTTTCCGTAACAGGCTCGAGAACATGAGACCAAAACACCTTCGACACATTTTCATTTTACACTTTTCTACAGAAAAACGTTAGAAAAACAAGCAAACAACCGCGGTGGTATATACCAACTAACTCTCCTGAGATCCCCAGGCATCTCACAATCATCTGCGCATGCACAATATGTAATTTCTATAGTTTGTCCGAAAGCTAAGTATATGGGATCTGGCTAGAATTACTCGACGACATTCGACAACGACGACACCACCACCACCACCAACAGAGCACATTTAGACGAGGATTTGGCTTAACATAAGTTTTGCATAAATCCTACGAGCATGCGCAACATACGGTATCGCACGCTATTCGCGCAATTCTCGGACAACAAGTCGAACATGTGGGAAATATCGCGAAACAAACAGTTCACAATGATCGCGCTCCACCGAAACTCTTGTAACAAATTATGGAGCTGTCATGAGTTCTGTAGTTGTTGCGGATCTGTTGTGCATCTGATGGCGGTACGTACGCGTTGTAGCATTTGGTAAGATCGGTGAGGGGAGTGAGTTGTTAGATGAAAAGGATTTAGGCTTCTTATATATAGATACGATTTTGGATTCGGTTACTTGTTTTGGCAAACGAGCTCTCACAAGGTATAAGCTCTGTTGGCATCGCACGCAAAAGTAGCCTCAAACAGCACACTCACTTTGTACATTATTTTTATGTAGTACAGAGTAACCATATATACAAATGTATGCACCTAGTATATAGTAGGTACCTATCTGTAAGGCCGGGGCAATATTGTACCCCTGGAGATTTACAGTTCATTGATATCAACGGTGCTCGATCTTCAGATTGTTGTCGCAAACGTGATATAGCCACGTACAAGATAAACCATGAGATATGGCCATTTTGTATCTTAATATTGAATTGCGGAATTTATTGGACCCCATGCGATCTCTCCCGTTGTTAACGGCTGTGATCTATGGCGGATTTGTTCGCGGCTTTTACATAAATCAAACATAATAAAAAAAAAATAAAAAAAAAAAAAACAGAAAACTTCTTGATAACTACTTTCTGCACAAGATATCACTTTTCATGCTGTAAAAAGTAAGTTTTTCCCGACAATGTTTTTGTCAACAAAATCAATAAATTTAATAAATTTGTTGACGTTTATAGTTGCCACCGCCGAGGTCATCCCTTTTTCAAAGCTGCATGATGGAAATCTTTTTATTCTCTCTTTGACATTACTAATCCCTGAAAAGGACGATGGGTTTAACCATTGCCTTCTTTATTACAGGCCGTGGCGCTAAAACTTTTCTTTACTTGCATATGTATGAGAAACGTGCTGTTTGAAAGCTTTTAGCATTGCGCATTATGGAAAAACAAACACGTTTCATGTTTAAAAATTTATTTAAAATAATCAACGCTTCCGGTGACGATAATTCTAACGCCAATTTATAGGTCAAAATGTATTACTTTTAGGGAAAAAAACGTAATTGTAATTATTTGAACAAAATTACAAAGTATTTCTGCATTTTCCTAAACTCTACCCAATTCGCTGTGAAATGAGAGTAAAACTTTCGCTCAAGACGAAAGTTACTTTTTTAAATTTGTAGTCTATTTCCCCTGAAAATTATGAATATAGTTTTCTAATGAATGACAACATCAAATGTATAATAATTAAACTTATCAATCAAACGAAATTATTAAATAATAATTAATAATTACATATCATTTGTTTGTTAGACTTTATAAATACATTCATTTTAAGTTTTTGACCATCAAATTGACATTCTCTAATTTTGAAAAATAAAACAGAGTACTCCTCAAATTGCAGCGAAATCTTTTTTTTTTCTTTCTCTCTTCGCTTCTAAACAACTTTTCAAAATTACAGAATGACATATTGGAGGTCAAAAAAGGGGAAAATTATTGTTTTGTGAAGTCCAACAAACAAATGTGATGCAATTGAAAGAAATTTAATTATTATATTAAAATCATACGTTTAATTTTATTATGTATTTAAATTTTTCATTCAATAGAAAATCATATTCATAATTTTCAGGGGAAATAGACTACAAGTTTAAAAAAGTAACTTTCGTCTTGAGCGAAAGTTTTACTGTCATTTCACAGCGAATTGGGTAGAGTTTAGGAAAATGCAGAAATACTTTGTAATTTTGTTCAAATAATTACAATTACGTTTTTTTCCCTAAAAGTAAAACATTTTGACGTATAAATTGGCGTTAGAATTATCGTCACCGGAAGCGTTGATTATTTTATATAAATTTTTAAACATGAAACGTGTTTGTTTTTCCATAATGCGCAATGCTAAAAGCTTTCAAACAGCACGTTTCTCATACATGTGCATTTTATATCGCCACGGCCTGTAATAAAGAAGGCAATGGTTTAACCCATTAATACCTGTTGGGTATTTAAATACCCAAAAATACTAGTGTGGTTTAAAAAAAATTATATATCTGCCGACGGTTAAGAGATATCGCATTCATTTCTTTTCTATTAGAGATGAGAAAGATAAAAGTATTAATAATTTGTACGAACAAATCGAAATATTTATATTTACTTGCCATTTTTCGCAGTCCAATGTCGTGAATTATCCACAAATAAGAAATTGTCATAAAACTTTCTGTGAAAATTTTAATAATATGAAAATTGGGAAAATCTTTTAGTGCTAGTTAGCCTTTAGTGTCTTCTATCGAACAAAAACACAATATACCACGATCGCATCAATCCTTGGGTCTCTGGAGATAATTTACTTTGAAGGGTAATTTAAATACCCAACAGGCCAAAGTGTGATCAAAATATACATGAAAATTGAAAAACAACTCTTTGTATTTAGTAAAAGGATAGAATTCAGATCGATTGTTTAATTATTTGAAAATAAAATATTACAAAAAATGGTAAATTATTTAGCCTTTTTAACATTTTCCATATCATGTGGTACGTTATTATGATAGTCGATGAAACACTTGGGATGCAGAGTCACCTTGCATATTTGATACAACCAAACACAGTTTTAGTGTCGCATTAGCCACAATAAGTACGTTTTGTCATTTTATCAAGAATATGATCAATACGATCCATCCCCTGGCCATTTGGATTGTATTACTAATACTTGGAGTGTAGTACGAACCTAAGGCGGTGTTACCAGAGCTTCCACAACATTCACACGAAAATCAAATTGTCTCATAGGTGTTGAACTTTCATACTTCACGCACAACACATTTAACTTCCATGTGCCTACTATGGCTGCATAAATAAATTCGTAAGCAATGGCTAATACCACTTCTCTCTCCGTACCTATACCCTAATGCGGTAGTTGCTCATGGGATTATCATAGGGTCAACGCCGGCCCATTCGTTGATTGTATTCATGAACGAACAACGGATGTTCATTTGATCCCGAATTGCATACATAATTACATTAGGAGAAAAAATTGAAAGTTTGTTTTCATTATTCAACTTTTTGCTGTCACAAACGAAGCACATATTCTATTTGATTCATTTGAATCTGTCGCGACCCACAGAATCCTTAATCTATTAGCATCCCAGCAACCCCGGATTGGAGCAATATGGGCGAGTATTTACAAAGTATGGTAGCCAGTGATGTACAGCATACCAAAAGGAACAGATTCTCAATCTCATAATTTTTACTGAAGAGTCTAATTTGATGTTACGCGCTTATCAAGTATGGCGTGAAAAATTTTACGGGCAGAGTTACCACGTCATTTTCAAGAATGTGGTTCATCTTTTATATCTTCTTCGTTAACTTCCATTGCGATATCATCACAACGCGACAGTGCACATATTATGGTCGTTGCATAGATCTCAAAATGGAATCTAACAAGGTGATGATCAGCTGAAGATTGTCGTTCAATTCATCAATGTCACTTAAATCGTATCTACACACATTTATTTTGTCCGCATGGCGACAATAGCTTTCCTCCTGACTCAAACTATCCACTTCCGCATCTAATTATCGACCAATTGCAATCACTTCGATTCTTTCAAAGGTTTTTGAATCTATCATTAACTCCGAATTAATGAAGTATCTGGAAACCAATCAGCTCATCAACGATCGCCAATACGGCTTCCGGCACGGTCGCTCATCTGGAGACTTGCTGACTTTTCTTACGGAACGTTGGAATCGTAGTCCTCACAATTTTGGTGAGTCCAAAATCGTTGCTCTAGATATTTCAAAGGCCTTTGATAGAGTCTGGCATCCAGCCCTTTTAGCCAAACTCAAAGCACTTGGTCTTTCCCCTTCTCTTCTATTATGGATTGAAAGTTTTTTATCTAGTCGCCAAATACGTGTTGTATTAGATGGCGTTATATCTGAACCTCATCCTATTAATGCCGGTGTCCCCCAGGGCTCTGTTATTTCTTCGACTCTATTTCTAATCTTCATTAATGATCTGCTTTCCCTTACTTTTAATCCTATCCATAGCTTTGCTGATGACAGTACCCTTGATTTCGCATACTCCTTTGACACCCTTGCGGATTCCAGAGGGAACGCCACATGTGTTAAACGAGACTGCATGATTAGATCATTGAATAACGATCTTGACAGTATCTTCGCTTGGGGCAAAGTGCATCGCGTCGAATTCAATGCATCTAAGACCCAAAGCTGTCTCATCTCATTAAAACAAGACCATCACTTAACCACTCCCGTTTCGTTTGATGGAGCACTAATTTCTGATTCACCGTCACTAAGAATTCTTGGCATTAATATTTCCAGTAAGTTAAGCTGGACAGATCACATCTTCTCGGTTGCCAAAGAAGCATAAAAATGTCTTGGGTTTTTGAAAAGGTGTAAGAAATATTTCAGCCCATCAAATATAGCGCTCCTCTACAAGTCCTACAACAGACCTAGAATGGAATACAATTCCAATATCTGGGCCGGGGCTGGTCGCACAGCCTTAGCTTCATTTGATATTGTCCAAAAGAGAGCCTGCAAGCTCATTGGCGATGTGGCAATTACTCGTCATATCGACTCGCTCGAGCACCGTCGCAATGTTGGATGCCTTTCGCTCCTTTATCGCTATATGCATGGCCAATGTTCTGATGAAATATCTAGTCTGATCCCTTATAGAATAGTTCCTGCACGCAATACTCGCGCTGCATCCCGCGCTCATCCTTTTACCCTTCAAATTACCTTCGGCCGTAGACTAAAATTCCGTGATGCTTTCTTATCCCGAACTGTGCGAATGTGGAACAGTCTACCATCTTCTGTCTTTCCTCCGGCATACAACCTGCGAAAGTTTAAGGGCGACATACATCGGCACCTCCGCCGCTCTCCTCATATCCCTTAATCCTTTCCCTATCTCCTTCCTGCCACACTGTGCTTTGCATCATAGGGTATCCCCTGAGCTTGGCTTAATAATATAAAAAAAAAAAAAAAAAAAATTCAAACTAAATAAATATTTCGAAAAACAACACAATGATGAGTTTTTAATATGGTGCACTTAACTTACATGGGCACGAATGAATGTCTACTAAACAAAAGATATAAAGTTAACTTTCAAAATTACAACCTGACCACGGGTGCTACCCTTTTTTTGAAATACATAGTAATGAGAAAAATCTGAAATGTTTTGACCAGCTACTGCAAGCCTACATACTTACTAGCGCAATATTCCTTTATTTGAGGCCATTCCCTTTAACTCGTACACGAATTTATCTGTATATTTCTTTTTTACTATTTTCGACACTCTCGTAGATCCACTTTTCGTCATCACAGTGAGCTGAAATTTGGCGGTTCATGTTGCGTGACAATTGAATCTATCAAAATTTGAACCGGAAATTTCCATGGAAAACCCGGAAAATCGGGAAAAATCATTTGAAAATTTGGTACAAATTTGATTAGTGATAAATACATGTCAGGAAAAATGTAGAGTTTTCCGATTTTTCCGAAAAAAATTTCCGGAATTTTCCGACTTTTCCGGAAAATTTTCCGGTAAAAAAGTTTTCTAAATTATGCAGGATCAAGTTCCCTATCAACTGGCATCATTACTTTCTCTCCGACAATGGTGAAAACTTGCAGGAAAATTCATGTAAAACGCTTTTCCGGAGTTTTCCGACCAAGGGAACGTTTGAGCGTTTTGCAACCTAAGATAAAATTGCAGAGCGAAATGAGTTGCATAAAATTGCTTTTGTGGAAAATTCTATGGAAAACCCGGAAACGCGGAAAAATCATCGGAAAATTTTCATCGATATAATTAGTGATAAATCTGTTTCAGGAAAAGTGCAGAATTTTCAAATTTTTCTGGAATTTCCGAAATTTTCCGGAAAATTTTCCGACAAAAAAGTTTTATAAGCTATGCGGAGTCATTTTTTTCCGTCCTATACTGGCATCAATACTTTCTCTTCAACAATCATGAAAACTTGCATGAAAAATCGAGGAAAATTCATGTAAATTTTTAAAAAAAATTCATAGTAATAGGAAAAGTCTGTGGAAAACATGGAAAATCGGGAAAATTCATGTTATATGTGATCAGTACTTCAACGATTTGATACTCTAAAAATTTTTGTTTTCGGATCGGCACCAAACATGACTTAAAAATTGTTTTAAAATATCTGCATGCAGCACGTAATAACAATTTAGTTATCGTGAAAAAGGCAGAAAATAAAATAAGTAAAAAAAGGAGTTTTCAAATAAAACTGAGGTCAAGCCGCATGAAAAATTAGAAAATAAACTTTTCTTCACACACAGAGGTGGACTCAGATATTATTCGCTGACAATCACCGATATATTTCATTATGATCAATCAGAGGTAATAAGTGATTTGATTCATGAAGAGAAAGAATATACAAGAGAAATGTCCCAATCAAAAAATCTGAGTCCACCTCTGTGTTTGAAGAAAAGTTTATTTTCTACTTTTTCATGCGGCTTGGCCTCAGTTTTGTTTGAAAACTCGTTTTGTACTTATTTTATTACTATTCTAAGCAGATTTTCGTTTATTCAAAAATTCAAGTAAACTAGGAACCCGTTAAAGCCTGTTCGGTATTTTAATACCCATTTCATATCTCAGGTATGCCTGCAGGTAAAAATCTGAAAATTTTATGGCCAACTCTATCACCTATATAAGCAATCCGATAAAATTTCAAGACAATTCTACGACTGGATCTATGGGCAGGCTTTAATGGGTTAACCTACTATACAGGGAGCATTGAAATATTTTTTGGGCACAATTTAGTAAATTTTGGTAGTTCAATTATTTACGTCACACCCGTAAAGACTAAGGGAAGACTTTTTTTGTGCTGAAGGAAGAGATATGACAAAGATGTCAGAGCAGAAATCATATCCATTATGTGTCAAGCTATGACGCTGTTTAGACAGGTCAGAATGCTGCCTCTGCCTCACGAACACTTGTTGGTAAGATGATGGTTGGGGGCAGGAATGAAGTATCACCCTACCTGCAGATTTCGTGCGGCACAGGCAGCATACTGACCTGTCAAAATTGGGTCTATCGAGAATGGCCATATAGGATATGCGTTAGTTTAGAGAATGACAGCTGTAGAATTATCTAAAGTCAGTCACACTAAAAATATTCGATCGCCTGTTGTGATTTTATTAGGGGGGGGGGTGCATTAATTTGAAAGCAGCCATAAGAGTTAATGAATCTTATTAGATCCCCTTAGATCTATAAACGTTTTACAATATTGGGGGATTCACACACAGATAGATGTTGAACATTCCCCACTTCCTCCACACCTATATGGCTACTGCAGAAGTAGCAATTCGTGACAATTTCATATGTATACGCACGCGTCATTCCATTTCTCTTTTATCAGAATTGCTGTCTTCCTAAGATATATCTTGGACATTAGTTGTCTGATATCGGGCATATTGATAACTCACACTCCTTCCCTCCTATCTACGATAAACTAACTTCAAGGAATCGATGATGATGATGATTCTAAAAGACTTCTAAGTCCCCTGACAAACGAAACTAGACACGACGTAAAACCCGGCTTTTGTATCGAGTGTGTTTCAACCCATGGTACACACAGTTGATACATGGTTGATACACGCTTGAGATAGCAAAGAAAAACCATCATCATTCACATGTATTCTCGTGTATCATCGGAGTCTAACCCTCTGCTGGACTATACACGAAAATGGTCTAAAATAGTGCTAAAACAAAAACATTTTTAGTACGGTGTATCGAGTATGTATAATCGTGTGTCATCGGACTTTTGAATTCTTCTGCTAAACATGATTTCATAATTCAACCTTTTCTCTAAATTTCATCAACTGCCTTACGTCCTGGAACATTATTGTGACTAGGTAGCCTGCAGATGATATCTTTATGGTTGGTACCAAATCTTCACACAATGCTGGAATAGTCGCGATCTAACTTTGTTCCAGTTTGGGTTGATTATCAATGCAAATCCTGTTATCCTACACAATGTCTACGTTATTTCGTTATTTACTGCAAGAACTTCTGCCTGGAAAACACAGCAGTAGTCTGCCATCTATCGTTGATTAGGAAAAGTGTATACTGTATTCGGGGAAGCAGGGTGTGGCAATCATCAAAATAGATAAAATATTTACAAACTTGCCTTGTGGGTGGGTATGACATGAACATAGTCAAAGATTCTTGTTTTCGTAATAAATTTTGAGGAAACGAGGGGGGGGGGGATATTGTAGTAGCTTCCACCAAAATGCATACGAAATCAGTTAGAATCGCAGCGAATAAAAATCTTCAAACTCTTGGACTTCTACTTTGGAGGTTAGGTAAATGAAGATGACACTACGATCCATCTTTGCAAGATGTATCTCATAAGAGGTGGGTAACGGTCGGTAAGGTAAAAAAACCCAAAACCAAATTTTACAAAAAGTTCATCATAACACCAAAATTCTCCTGATCACTAACTACACTTCACCCCCAAACTAGTGATGGGAACGAATTATAAAATCTAAACATCTTTCCGCCAGCACGACTCCCACCACCACTGTTTTTACTTCCTTTACAATTTCAATTCAAAAAACAAACACAGTGTGCGATCTCTTTGCAATATCCTAACGAAAAAAAAAAAAAAAAAAACTTCATTGATTTCTTCATCAATGCACTTCACTCTTCCACCACTACTCCCTCGATGAAATAAATTAACTTGTGGCATGTTACCAAATCGAATGCCAGTAGCCAGTTTTGGTTCAATCAATCGCAGCAGCAATCGCTGTCTCGATTGTCTTCCAATAAAGTTATTACAGATCAATTTTCACATCAAAATTACCTGGAGACGAATTAGTTCCGGTTATAATCATCAGTGATCATGCCGAGGCGATCACCAGTGGCGGAGACTCTGAAATCAACGAGTCACCGCCATATGAAGTCTTCAGACGCGCGTTTCCCAAAATAAAAATCACACGGGTGCCACAAGCAGTTGGGTAGATATAGTTAAGTCAAGTTAAGTTAAGTTAAGCCAAGTCAAGTCAAGTTAAGTCAGTCAGTCAGATCAGGCCCTGTTCAAGTGTATCTAGACTTTCGAAATGATCAAATCAGACTTGAATCGCGTCAATTGATCGATCGCCTGATGGCTTGCGATCACTTTTTGTAAATCATCTGTGGTCATGGTGTGATAATATGTTTCCAATTGATATGGATCTATGTGTATATGTAGAGATAGATAAGGTAGGGTAAGAAAGAGAAGACTCGAGAGACTCGGTACAATAATCGTATTAGAATTGAATTAATTCTCACCGTAACCAAACAATGAGGCGACTACTGATGAGACTATTACTAGTTTTGTGCCCATTAGTAATGCCACTCTAGCTTAAGACGATTCTCTATGAGTTATTGGCGCCTTGCGGCTGTTCTAATCATTTTGTTTCGTTTTATTTTTTCCATTACTTTCTCATGTCGTCTTCATATTATTGCCGAGCCGACTGTGCCATTCTGTTCGTGCTACTGGTAAATGTCGTCTCATCTCTTCGTTCGTCTTATCTGCCGTACAAATCTATTCGTCCAATAATTTTGTAAGAAAATCATTTCTTATTCATTTATGCAACTTCATATCGATTTGTAAGCTTAAAATGCTATTAGCGCGGCCACTATGGCTCTCATTGGTTTTTTTTTTTTGGTTTTTGTTTTTGTCCTCATTGTCGACAACCAACGACGACGACGACGACCAACAACAACGATGACGACGATCAACAAGCATCGGTTCTATCTATACACCTACATATGTACATAATGTAGGTATGTTTTTTTTTTTTTTTTAGTAAGAGGCTTCTGTGGGATTCAGTTGGGTCGTTGTCGAGGATTAGCGTCATCTTTCTAAATGAGACTACCGTAACATATTTTATTTATGACGCGGCGAATTCTACTTGTTTCAGGGAAGTAGTCGTCGTCGTCGTCGTCGTAATGCCAAGAAAGTAATCGCCGTTGTCGCCCGTTTTTGTGGCGCGACTTCGCCAAGTTCCATGAGGTGACTAGAAATTAATCGAAAACCACTCGAAGGACTGTGTGTGAGCTGAGAGGCAATAATATTGACAAGTGGTTTTGAAATAAGCAATTTGTTGGCAATTTTAAGTGGTACAAATAAGCTATAGTCTCAAGCTAATCCGGGCTTGACTGGACTGGATCGGGACTGAAAAAAGGATCGGATTTGTTCGTCTTCGTCGATGATATAGGTACGAAAAGAATTCATTATGTACACAGTTTCGCTCAATTGGAGATAATTAAATTAAATTAATGAGAAGTCTTCGAAGTATCTTTTAACTGAATCATGACAGTTAATGTTATTGCTGCGGAATTCCAAAAGGATCTTAACTACTTCGTTTTTGTTTTTTGTTTTTTAATTTTCCAAGTAGACCGTTTTCTTTTGTTTCTATTTAGATTAAATTAGATTTGTAAAGCGGTGTATAGGCGTTAGCCTCGCAATCACTGCGACCTGAAAGATCTATTGTGAGTCCCCGTTGAATTTACTCCATTTATAGGTTTAGACTGTTAATAAAATCTAGAACCATTCTGGGCTTGAGGCTCCATACGTAACTTGGTGGAGCAAAAGCATGTTCAAGGTGGAGTAATCTCTGCCTGGCCAATGCTTCGCAGTTGCAGAGCAAGTGCTCGGAGGTTTCGTGAGCATCCTGACAGAAGCGGCAGGATGAAGACTCAGCCAAATCCAGCTTTTTTAGGTGATACCTCAAGGGACAATGGCCTCAGAAGAGCTCAGTGATCATTTTGAGCTCTGTTCTTCTAAGGAGCATGAGTTCTTTTGTTTTTCCGCCAGAGGTGTGGATAAACTTTTTTGCCTGACGAAGTCCTTGTAGCTTTCCAAATACAGGGATTTTTGTTTTTGTTTTTGTAATACTTTGAAGTGCCACAAAATGGCTCTGGTCCGACAAACCGAGTTTCCGCTCCTCTTTTGGCTAGGCCATCCGCAATTTCATTGCCTTTGTGGCCCTCATGTCCAGGTACCCACATGAGGATAACTTTGTTTCTCTTTGATAGATTTTTGAGGGTTTGTAGACATTCCCAGACTATCCCTGACTTGACAGTCTAGGACTTTAAGGCCTTGAGGGCAGCTTAACTGTCCGAGAGGATATTAATGGTTGAACCATTTATGACTCTTTTAATACAGGTATTGGCACATTCTTCTATGGCCAATACCTCGACTTGGAATACGGTAGGGGTAGAGCCTAGAGCCTTTGATATATGGCATCTGGGGCCGTATACACCCAATCCGACCCCACTGTTTGTTTTTGAGCCGTCTGTATACCACACCATCGATCCTTGTTGGAAGGACGGTTTAGTGGAGTGTTGTCGGTGTCCAAGAACCACTTGGAATGGTCTTACAAAATCCACTCTGGGTGTGATTATATCAGATATTGTCGTCACTTGCTCGAAGCATATCTGTTTTAAGATACTTAAATGACCAACCAGATCGCCTGGCTTTAACTGTTTCTCCGTTTGTACTCTAATAGCACTGGAGATCTCTTCCTTTTTCACCTGCAAATGCAGGGGTGCAAGGTTTAATAAGGCTTCCATGGCTGCTTTAGGACAGGTTCTCATGGCACCAGTTATTCCTAGACATGCAAGCCGCTGGGTTTTTTGAAGCAGAGCCACAGCCGTCTTTTGATTAGTTTTTGGCCACCATGCGAGTGCCGCATAGGTGACCATGGGTCTAACAACCGTGGTGTACGTCCAGTACATCATTTTTGGCTTCAGACTCCATGTTCTGCCAATGAAGCGACGACACGTCACTCTGGACAGATGCGAATTCCAGGTAAGTTTCTTATCTAGGGTTATCCCCAGATATTTGACCTCGTCTGAAAATACAAATTCCGTATTATCAAGAAGAGTAGCCGTTAGTGAAATCTTCGATCTTCTTGTGCACGGAACGATAACCGTTTTGTTGGAGTTTATGCTAAGGCCTTTGTTTAAACACCACGTGCGGACTTTGGAGAGGGCTATTTGCATGAGGTCGGATATGACATGATCATGCTTGCCCCGTATTTTAACTACAAGGTCATCCGCGTAGCCTTGAACATTCAAACCCGAACTGGTCAACTTCTCTAGCAGATCATCAATCACTATCGATCGACCATAAGAGTGGAGAGAGAACTCCTCCTTGTGGGCAGCCTTTTGCTGCGGTGATCGTGACTGAGCAGTTCCCTAGAGATGTGGTTCTCCTCTTGCTTCTAAGCATGGAGTCTATCCAGTTTACCGTGGAGGGCTCAAAGCCTTTATCCTCGGCAGCTGATTTAATTGCATCGAAGGAGGTGTTATCGAAGGCTCCTTCTATGTCCGCAAATGCACATAAAGCCACCTCTTTTGCTTCGAGCGCTTTTTCGAGGTCTTTGACTAATGTGTGAATGGCAGTCTCAGTAGACTTGCCAGCTTGATAAGCGAACTGCTTAGAATGAAGTGGTGATTTAATCAGAATTTCACTTCGAATGTATAGATCTAGGATTTTTTCCATGGACTTAAGCAAGAATGAAGAGTGGCTGATGGGTCGGAACGATTTAGCTAGAGAACTAGCTCTTTTTCCTGCTTTAGGTATAAATACCATCCTGACGTCTCTCCAACATTGTTGTATTGGAAAGAGTATTTCTTCAACACCTTGTTGAAGTAAGGCAGGAAAAATGCCTTCTTCTCCAGCAGATTTAAAGGGCTTAAATGTGCCAATGGCACATGTTTCTATTACTTTGCGACTCTCTTTATTTTTCTGTGGCCGTTTTCTGTTAGGTTTAGTGTGATCTTCCATTTAATGTTGGTGTCTTTTTGTACGAACTTTTTATTGGAGTCATGTCCATAATCTCAATAGTTTAACGTTGGACGATTAAATCACTTCAGCAAACTTTTGAGATGTGATCCAAATTTAAATTTATAAAATTTCGAAACGATGATGCATAAATAACTTTTCATGTATCACAACGAAACAACTATACGCCAACTGTGTTCGTCTATAGCAAAATTCAAGGACAACCAAAAGTTGCTGATTACTGCAGCTACATACATGTATTGGTTGCCTTTTTTTTATTTGTAACCACTAAAGCTTCTCTAGCCACTTCGTGAATTATTCCACAAGGATTACAATGTTCGTTGGAAATTTTTTCGATTGGGATTCCTTAATATAAAAACTGAGCTCTCCGCGTGGATTTTGATTGGAGTCTCTATTAGCGTGACTGAGAGGACTTACACCAGCAGACAGATTTTCATTCTTTCACATATTAAGCCAAAACCAATGTTTCTGTATTTTCGCGACTGTTTTTTGGATGACGAAATATTAAAAAAGGATATTTCGTCAAAAAATTCTCATGAAGGTCTTGAATAATGTTTTTGTTGGCATATTGATCAAATTGTAGCACTTATAGGTTTTCAAAAATAGACTTGCAGACAGAATCATCATCTATGGATGCCCTCCAATTTTGTGGAAAAAAAATAGTAGTCTCGTCCAATACTATTTAGGTAGACACAGAGATCCTACTTGAAGCCATTTCTGCCCAAAATCGGTGTTTGTGGCAAAGTCGTACTTTTGGAATTTATCTACCCCTTCTTGATTACTGCGCATCAGACTTTTTCAAATTTACTTAACGCAATATGGTATGGTTTGACTAAGTAATGAAAGCGTGTTTGCGTTCTTATCACAGGTAAAAACATCTTTCTGATGACAGAAGTATAGTGTCAATTTTAGCCTGGTGACTGATATCCAACAAATTGTGCAAAACTACATTTAAACTGCAAATTATCCACATATGATGAAATTATATTTTCACAGTTCACTAAATATGAGGTTAGATTTTGGTACTTTGAAAACGCAAACTTTTAGGTGACCCTATGCTGGGTACCTGGCCATAAGGTTATCTCAGGCAACGAGATGGCTGATGAGTTGGCCAAAAACGGCTCTGAATTGGATAGCTCCGCAGTTGTAACTTATGTAAGGATCCCAATCGGAGCGATAGAAAAGGAAATCATTAGACAGGAAAAGGATAAGGGAGCTGCTTAATGGCAGCAGAACAAACACCAGGAATCTAGTAGGGGTCTTTACGGGTCACTGGGCGATAGGTGACCATGTTAGAAGACTGGTGATATCGGCGAACGATTTCTGTAGCAGCTGTAAGGACCCAGAGGATATCGAATCCGTCCAACAGGTGCTTTGTGAATGTCCCGCTCTGATGAATAAAAGAAGTAGGCTATTGGATAGCTACTTCTTTTAAAGTCCCAGACTTGCTGCAAAGTAAAGAATTCAGATATACCCTGAGTTTTCTGAGAGAAGCAGGATGGATCTAGGTAAAGAGTCTTGGAGATATCTTGAGTTCCTTAAGGGAAGCAGGATGGATCTGGGGCGGCTGGAAAGGGGGGTCTAGGGTCACAATGAACCGAATAAAAGTCTAAGTTATGCAGGCTAGTTATCTTTCGGCACCCCTCTTACCTAACCTAACCTTAGGTGCAGGTCGAAAACCTAATCCAAATTTGATGAGCCCAAATCAAGTTGGGGTCAGGCTGACTATATGCATTCAGAATCACTTCGCTGGGAAATCCAGAACTATTTTCCAATTCACTGCTGGATTTTTTTTAAAAGAGTTGAACCTATTTTAAGAAGACGGGAGGGAGGGTCAGTACTAAACGATAAATTGTCCCCTGTTCATAAATGTATCCCTGATTCTCTTCTCCTCAAAAATGATCATATTCAGTTAATTAAGTTGATAAGAGATCCATTCGTAGGCTGAGAATATTTCAATGTCACTTCACGATGTCGACTGAGTATTATTTATTCTTCTTCTTCATGTGATGGTATCCAATGAAAGAAAGAGATAGTGTAAAGCGGAATTTTACGTAATGTTAAAATTGTCATGGATTATTAGTGTCATCAATGATGAGCCTTGATCATTTCAAATGATTATAAAGAGTGCTTCGTAATTGTACGTGAACCTTAAAACGGGTGATAGGAAAGGTTAAGGGTCTAAGGGTCTCCAAAAGTGCCCCATCCACTGTACTTTCGAAAATATCCTTAACCTTAATTATCTTACAATTAGTTAACAACCACATGTAATACGTCCTGAATGTGCGAGAACGTATGTTGTACTTATAAACAAGAATTTGTCCTCACTGTTTAAGAATCACCCCGCATCGTATGAATTACTCATTCCACATATAGTCAACAACTGTTATCGGTGATAGGGATGATATGGAAGGGGAAGAGGTGGAGGTATATATGAAAATCAATGGTACTACCGGAACTGTGTGAATTACAATATTTTCTTAATGTTTATGAATCACCCTATCACTCATCTGAGTGATCACTCTATGTTGATGGATTGGATAGTTAAGATCGTACAAATTGTACAAATTTTCAATCGGATAATTTGCATCTCTCTTCTTTTCTTACACTTTTGGCTCTTTTAAGTTTTTTTTTTAAGAAAGTGGCACAAAACTGAAAGAATTTTGTGCGTCATTTTGACATTATAGGTTCATTCCTAAACAGTATCAGAAAATCCATATATTTTTCTACTTGTCTCATCATAATATTTCGCCGATTGTGCATTACTCCTGTACTCTACAGATCAAATATGCCGATATTTGGGGTACTGTTATAACATCATCCAATAGAAAGTAGTCCAAGACTCAAACCGGGTAATACAAAAATCAATGAGAATCTTCATTACTACATTATTCTGCTACTTTGCAAGATATGTTGGGATACCTATTAAACATAAAAAACAAGCCGACTACAATCTTTTGTTAATACTGTTTACGTCGAATCGTAAATATTAAATCTTCTTTTTGTTTTAAAAATTTTTTTAAAAATATTCATAATAAAAACTCATGTGTTCTACAAAATTTATTTAATTTCAGTCGCGATGCGTTTCGCCTTCTTATGGCATTATCAAGCAACTGAAGAAATGCAGATCGTTAGCTAAACCTGACTAGCATAATATGTGAGAATTTGAAATTTACTTTAACCGGCATTATAAATCCATACATAAGAGGGGGCATTCATGAAATCTAACTGTTCGATTACCAAAAATCAGAGCTAAGCAAGTACCAAAGAAAAAGTACTTAAGTACAAGTACAAGTACCGAAGGCCTGAGTACTTCAGCGTAAGTACAAGTACCGCATGTATGAAAAGTACTTGTAACTAAGTACTAAGTCTACAAAAAGTACTGAGTACTTTTTGAAGTATTTTTTTAGAATCTTTGTACGTTGATATTAATTATTAACTACCTTTTGGAAACTATAATGTGGATAGTAACCCTGCGTCTACAACTTATATTTTTTTATAGTTTTCGGCGTTGCAAGTAGAGTAAAACTTTCATCTCTCATGGCTACACTGAACGATTAGAGGTCCGCCCAAGCACCTATTATCGCCTTCATCTTGCTAACAATAATTTCATAGATAAAAAGGATAAATTCTATCAAGCTCGGACATTTTTAAATCATATGTCAGATAATTGCTCAAAATTTGGTATTTTTTCACATGGCCTATCAATAGACGATTCGATGTGGCCATATCATGATGAATGCTAGCTTGAGTATTCCGTGTTGATCTTATGACTTATTTCGTATGCATTACTTACTTCGGCCAGGTGTTATGATGCAAACCTGCATCTAAATCCTTCATTATATATATAACAAAAAAATAAGATTTTCTACCAAAACTAAGGAAAGGAATTAGGGAACGTGAGGAGAATGGGGGAGGTGCTGATAGATGTCACACTTAAGCTTTCGTATGCCTTACGAAAGACAGAGGATAGTAGAATATTCCACATTCGCAGAGTTTGGGATAAAAGAGCATTTCGGAATTTTACTGTACGCCTGAAAGTAATTTGAAGGGCGAAAGGATGTGCGCGGTTTGCAATGCGAGTATTACGTACAGGAATCATTCTACAAGGAATCAGACTAGATATTTCATCAGAACATTGACCATGCATAAAGCGATAAAGGAGTGAAAGGTATCCGTCATTGCGGCGGTGCTCGAGTGAATTGCGATATGACAAGTTATTGCCAAATCGCCAATGACCTTGAAGGCTCTCCAATTCTCCAATTACATCATTCAATCGTTGTCTAAATAAAAATAATCTACAGCGCGGCCCAGTACTCCGCAATACAAAACAAAACCAAAAAAAGCAAAGCACGCAACAAAACTTGTTAGACCTAAAAACCTTGACATCGAACAATTTTTCTACAAAAGTCTGCACAAAATACTCAGCAAATCCTAACAAGGAAAATTTTCAATTGTTTTCATCATCCACATCCGTTTAATTGCTTTCGATTGTCCTTTAACGAATCAACGAGAGTTCTCACGGTTTATCACCTTACCATACAAAAGCAAGACCCAGATTTTCGGAGGGGGTTACACAGGTGGTGTAGGTCACAGTTGCCTCCCGTTTAGCCCTGAAATGTTGATTGATTTTTCTCTATGTAAACTTTTCAATTTGACCCCAACCTTCCAGCCTTTCGCGGTATATTTTTAGTGTATACTTTCGCGGTTAATTCGCGTTCCAAATTCCATCACAATACGTGAATTTAAGCCCCATATATACAGGTGTACATCTACCTGCATACATAATGACTACATATATAGTTACACACACCTTGACATTAGACACAGCATAACGGTCCATTGTGAATCTAAATTGAATTCGATTACATGAGCGGGGCCTAATTGAATTGAATCGATCCCATATGAGAGGAGGCGAGTACTGAATTAACGCTCCCATAGCCTTGGTTGCAGCCACCGCACTTGGTGACTAATGAAACCCCCGTCAATGATACGCGCAGCAATTAAAAACTAATCAAAATCAGGAAGCGTCCCGTCAGGCCGTAAACGGTTTTTTTCGTTCATTTTTTATTAATTTTCTTTTTTTTTTGCTCGTTATTGATACAGAAAAGTCATTTATGCCGGCCCAACTCTAGCATGACTTTTGAATGCACGGATACCAACTGAATTATTACACACGAGAGTCGTGTGGGCCAACTAAGAAGAAACTTGCCTCATCACAATGGGGAATGGGAGGTGTTTTGATGGTAACCAGAGTGGAAGACACAGGGGGCGACAAGAGAGGTAAGTAATTACGCGGGGCATTTTGTGTGAAAAATTTTTTTTTTCTGTAATTATGCTTCCGTAGCGGATTTACGCTTATTTCAGCGCATGATCTCTTTTTGGCAATTGCCAATTGTACAACAAGTACACGGCTGTTTGTGGTTAACAACTCACTCTCACCTGGTGGTGGTGGTGGCCGCGGCGGCGGCAACGACTGTACGAGTATGGCGCAATTAATGACTTCATTCTTTCATCCATCCGTCCGAACTCTCAAAACAGACAGGGCCAAGCGAGTACGATTTGTGCGGTCGTCATTCAACATTCGCTGGATTTCAATTGCTCCTCACCTGTCGTTTACCTGTTAATGGTGCCCCACGTGCGTATAGGTAGAGAATGTCTATTACAGCTCGAGCCAAGTGTTAAAATCATATCATCACCACATGCATCATCTGACAGGTGGTAATTTGGTGGTTAGCGAATTTTTTGACATGTGTCAAATGATGAGGTTCATTGGGCGCGGATATAGGCAGTATTGTGACATGTCTTATGATGCTTGCCGCAATTTATTTCACTTTTTCTTTGCGAAAGGAGGAAAGTTTTCAGATTTTTTAAGATCGTTGTTTAATTGTGGCGAGTGTTTTGATGAAAATGTAGCGGAATCTCTTTTGTATGTGCTGATGGTATTTGTATGAATGTTCGAGATGGGTGAGTGATCCAGTGATAAAGGTTGTACTAACAATATATGAATTGGCGAGACGAATTTTTGGTTTAAGATTGTACTAAGAGATGTCTTTCTTTGGTTATGACTAACTTTTAGATGATGTTGGCTTTTGAGTTTTCGTTGTCTTGTTTAATAGAGCTAGGTCAGCTAAGGATGTGTGTCGAAAAAAATCTTGTCTAAATTCAAAGACTCGACCAAGGGACTCCTAACTCCTAGATTTGAGGTTGTATTACATTATAATCTTAAGGATGTGGTATACGTCCTGATCACTGCCTCCAACAGAGTCCTATTGCAGTTTTTCACTTAAGTGGAGACAGTTAACTTCAAATATTTTTTAAGTGATCTACACTATTTCACGGGATATCCTTTCATCAGTTCAGGTGCTCCCAATTGAGACTTAGTGTTTTCTAACTTCTGGACGATCTCCGCCAACATGAAGTTGCCATCTCCCGATATTTTTCGGCTTTTTTCTTTAGTTTATTCCGGAAACAGTTTAACCTCCTGGACCCTAAAATATATATTTTTCGGCAAATATTAACTGGCTCCTTAAGGTTGTTTTCAGTTATATGATTGACGAACAATGTAGATGTTTTCTTTTGCCATTTATGGCGAAAAAATTTATCTCCATGAGTTGCTCTATTTGTTATGTCATCAATACATGGAATATTCAGAATTCGACAAAATACATCAATTGTCGAACAGTTGCAGTGAATGGCTCACAGTCTGCATACTATCGAAAAGTTGTGTTAACAAAGTATTTACCGATTCTTCAAACCAAATGCCACTCTAAATTTGATTCTTCCTTTTATATCTCCTTGAGTTCCTCTATCAGTTGAGACCATGCTGCCGTCATAACAAAATTTATCCAACACACTTTATGTATTTTTAAAGCGGGTTGAAATACATAATCGTCGCAATATTAACATTTATATTTAGACCAATTGGTACACTGTCCTCTTGCATGTATAGCGTTTAGCATTCAATTAAACTAAACTCGCCTGTATAAGAATTATAGATACCCAAATCACAAATTTACTGGCCAAAACTCCACTGTATTTCGCTACATCCTCCATATTGGTCGTCCAATACCAGTACGTTGGAAATGATTGTTTACTATCAGAAACGAAATAGGAATACATAACAGTCTTTCTTAACAATTGGCAAGATGGTATCCCACCTAGGTTTATCAGGCTACTTCTACCTCTGATAATAAAGCCGATTCTCTCTATTTTTAATACTTGTCTTACCATGTCGATATTTCCGTCTGATTGGAAAGTCGCTACATTTGTACCTGTGTCCAAAACGAACACACCTGAGGTTCCCTGTGATTTTCGAAAGATTAACCTTTTAGGATTTCTTACTAAGGTCCTGGAAAAGTTGATGGTACAACAAATATCTGATCACTTAGAAAACCTTGACTTATTAAGTCCTTTCCAGTCCGGTTTTCGGAGGTCTCGTAGTTGTGAGACAGCCCTTCTGAATGTCACGAGTGATATTCGCAACTCACTTGATAGGGACCATCTGTGTGTTCTTGCCCTACTTGATTTCTCCAATGCATTCGACATGGTCAATCATTCCTATTTGCTTATAAAGTTGGACTCAGACTCTCAATTTCACTCTTCTGCTGTGTCCTTAATTCGCAGCTTTCTCTCTAATAGATTCCAGCGGGTTAAGGTGAAGGACTGTGTTTCCGGTGCTTTGCCTCTAAATTGCGGTGTCCCTCAAGGGTCTATTCTTGGCCCCTTGCTCTTCAGCCTGTATATTAATGACCTTCCTAATGTTGTTGAAGACTGCAAAGTTCACCTGTATGCTGATGATGTGCAGGTGTATCTCAGTCGACCAATAGGACTTGTGGAGGATTGTATAGACAGGCTGAATTCCGACTTGCGCAATATTGCACGTTGGGCTAATCTTTTATTGCTTAATGCAGGAAAGTCGCAGTGCATAGTTTTCTATCGCAGAGCAATTGAGGTATCTGACCTTCCACCTATAGTTTTAAATAACACGGTGCTGCAATTTTCGAATCGCGTTAAAAATCTAGGAATCTACCTCAATTCTAGAATGATATGCTGTGACCATGTTAACGATATGACAGGTAGGATTTATGGTTGGCTTCGTCGTCTGTGATTGTCTTCGGGAACTTTGTCTACGAACATGCGTTCGATGCTGGTTAAATGTTTGATTCTGCCGTACTTTTCCTATGGCTGTTTCCTTTTTCCTCACTTACTTTCCTCCTGTTCCGGCAATCTAAATGTGGCTTTCAATGACTGCACAAGATTTGTTTTCTACCTTAGGAGATTCGATCATTTTTCGCAACATCGTAACCATCTACTTGGTTGCTCCTTAAAGTAATACCGTTTACGTAGGCTTCTGGCATTTCTACATAACCTCATATATTCTAAAAAACCTAGTTATTTATTTAATAAATTAGAATTTTTGGGCTCCACAAGGCGTTTCGATTTGCTGATACCAAACTTTCATTATTCAGTAATGGAAAACTCTTACTTTGTTTGTGCTGTTCGAGTTTGGAATAACTTACCATCCGGTATTCAGCATACGAGCTCGACTCGTGGGTTTATGGAGCAGATAGCGCGCTGTAGCACCATTTTGGAATAGGCATTTTGTTTTGTTTTAGATGGTCTTGACTTTGTGTTTTATAGTTATAAGTTGTTATATATTTGTATTTTTTATTTCGTTTATTTTATTTATTTATTTATTTTAAATATTATTTTATGTTTTAAGTATTATTTGCTCATTTTTTTTATTTTACAATTTTTCAAATTTAACTTTTAATTTTAATTTGCTTATTTTTTAAATTTATATTATCAGTCGCTTACCGATTTAATTTTAATTTCCGCCTTCTTTTCGTACTAAATAAAAGATATTTATATTCTTGTAGTACATAGGCCAAAATAAATAATTCTGTTCTAAATTCTATTCTAATTTGAAGATCCCTCAATTTTGGAATGTATTTCACTTGTACTGAGGTATAACCTTAACCATATTTGACAGCGATCCACCAAATCGAATGCCTTCTCAAAAACCACAAATGCTAAATAAAGCGAAAACTCTGACAATTGTTTCAGTATAGTTCGTAAGGTGTTGATATGGTCGACATATGAACGTCTGGGTCTATTATGCGTTCAGCACGGATCACATTTGCGCAATTATTTCCGTTACAAATACACACGAAGGCATAATCCTTTGCAGTTTTGACACAAATCTTTTTTTTTTTTATTACTTCCTTTTTACTTATTGGAAAAGACGTTTTGGTACCTTCTTCGATGAGCGGATGAAAGATATTGGCGCCAAGTCGGCGATCATCATTTAAAAGTTGAATAGAAAATCCTGTCGATCACAGGAATTTTATCGTATTTTTTTACATGAAAAGTTGCTGTTGATGTTCAATGAATTACGTGTTGATGTGGTAGTCCTAAAATTTTGGGATGATGAAGTAGCGCCATGCATTCTTTGTATTTTAAAGTGTACTGATAATGTTGGTGTACTGCTCGGTTTACTGCCGAATTAACAAGAGACTTGTTTAATTGATTTTCACCGATGATGTAATACTGCTGATATTTAGCTCACGCTGTAAATTTTTAAAATCTTCCTAGAGTTTCACCAGCATACTCAAGCTCCTTTGTCCTATTTGGGTTCGTCAATATTAAAATCATCATTGGGCAGCTCAGTCGAATTGTAAGATTGGACTAATTGACTAATTGTGCTCGCTTTTATGGTGTGCTCAAGATGCTATAGCAAATTGATCGCGCAAATAGAGCAATTGTCACACACATTGCAATCAGAGGCGGATTTCCCTATAGGCCGAGTAGGCCCGGGCCTAGGGCGGCAGATTTAGGGGGCGGCAAAACTTTGTGGGAATATTTTTTTTTTAGTAGACGCGCCCTCTGTGAACCCACACGTCAACGTTTTTTCTTGTAGTTGTGGGTATTTCATTACATTTTTATACTTTTTCGTTTTTTTAAATAAAATAATTCGTTGGAAAGTGTTATTTTTAATTCTACTCCATTTTTTTCAAATCTACTCCGATTTATGAGGCAGCCTACTCCGCTAATTCTAGCCTGGGGTCCCTTCACTGGATATAGATCATTCAATTTTTCGTGTTTTACAGGGATTAGGGGGGCGGCAATCTTCCATAGGCCTAGGGCGGCCAAGTGATCAAATCCGCCCCTGATTGCAATGCCTATCTTTAGTGATCCACGGGAAAATCTGTATAGAGGCTATTAGCTCAAGAATTTATTTTCCAGATACCCATACCATATATCCATGGAACTATTATCTGAGGAGTTTAATTAGCTCATTTATCGCTATTATCAGCATAATGTACATAAAATCATTTTCTTGCAGTATTTCAACTCAACGGTAATCAAAAACTAACGACAACAAACAAAAAAAACAACAACCAATGATTTATCGCAACGAATCTTTAACACCTTTCATTTAAGAGCTATTTAAGCCTCGCCACCCATCAAAATGTAGAAAATTTATCACCTGTCGATAAAAACTTCTTCTTCATTCTCAAATCGTCTTCAGCATATTGAATTACAATTTTCAGTCAACGATCAAACGTTGATAAATCCAGAAGCGTTTCTTAAATTCCAACAGATATCAAGTTACCGTGCGTCACCATAATAAATTTCAAAATGGAGAGTAGCGCGCTGCAGCAGTTTTTATTATTTACGATTGACGCGGCGGCGCGGCTGTTCGAAATTTTTGCATGGGACGCAAATACATGGTCTATTTAGTCGTGATAGCAACTCACCGGAAAACATTGTCTCATGACACGAAACACATAATTCGATATTAAAATGTTGTAAAAGTTAAATTCACGCCTATACGCCTACGTTGGAGTGGAGCAGTAGTAGTTGTAAGGTGACCAAAGCGCGCACGCGCAATAGTTTCAAGTTTATGGATTAATCGCACGACAAAGTTTTTTCTTCATATATATCCCGCGCGTATGAGGAAGATGGAGAAATTTGTATTTTATGGTATGTTTTTTATGGTAAGTATGTAGTTTGAAAATAATTGAAATAGAGGCAGTGGTCTTAGACAACTTAGATTGTGGGAGTACAATTCGACTATAGGATGTAGCTCTTTATTTCTATTGCTATTATTATTACTGGCTTCCAGGGCCAAGTGTGTTCGATAAAAATCTGCAGGTCATAGTCCGCAATTCAGTCCAGATATAATTGAAGTTTTGGTTGGAATAGGACAATCTGTTCTCAATAAATGTTAAGCACACGTTAGATATTGGGAGAACTCGCATACAAGAACTCGGCAATCAGTTTTGCAATGTCTTCTTTTTGTTGCTATTTCTTTGCTTAGCCCAGATACTGAGCTAACGTACCCCCTAAAGAAAAGTTGAGTGAAAGAGAATGAAATATAAAGAAAAAGAGAGCAGAGATATGAGAGAGAGAAGATATATGAGAGAGAGAGATGAAAGAGAGAAGAGGAGATGGACCTAGGCTAGACAGATAGCGACAAGTAGAGAGATAGAGATATATACAGGGTCTGTTCTGAAAGTAGTAGGACTCTTTTTTTTTTTAAACACACTGCTGCCAACGAGTTTTCCAGTTCCCGTACGCCTCCAGAAACGCCTGGACCGGAATGCTGTTTAGTTCCCTCGTCACGGCCTGCTAAACCGCCTCTAGCGACCCGTGATGCTTCTCCTTGAGCGTCAATTTTATTCTCGGGAATAGAAAAAAGTCTGGCGGGGCCAAGTCGGGGCTGTATGGGGGCTGAGCCAGCGTTGCCACTTTCGCTTTCCAGTTGACCTTTTTCTCCTCTGACAATACTCGCGGTACTAACTTCATGGCTAAGTTTTCTGTAACGATCTCACAAACTAGAGCTGGAGGAATGCTCAAGTCATCAGCAATCATTCTGATACTCATCCTACGATCACTGTTCAATAAATTTTTCACTCCTTTGTCTTGCTGGTCGAAGGTCGTCCGGAACGGCCATCGTCTTCCACTCTTACCCTACCTTCTCGAAACAGCTTATGCCACTCAAAAACACCCGATCTACCCATGGCAACATCACCGTAGGCCTCCTTAATCATGTCGTGAGTCTCTTTGCCCATTTTACCAAGCTTTACACAAAATTTGATCGTGTATCGCTGCTCCAGTAAACGCTCCATGATTCTCCATGATGAGACGTTTCGACAGGGCTCACAGTGGGTTTGAGGAATGCTCAACTCATCAGCAATCATTCTGATACTCATCCAACGATCACTGTTCAGTAAATTTTTCACTCGCGACACATTTTCATTGGTCTTGCTGGTCGAAGGGTGTCCGGAGCGGTCATCGTCTTCCACTCTTCCCTACCTTCTTGGAACAGCTTATGCCACTCAGAAAAACTCGATCTACCCATGGCAACATCACCGTAGGCCTCCTTAATAATGCCGTCAGTCTCTTTGACCATTTTACCAAGCTTTACACAAAATTTGATCGTGTATCGCTGCTCCAGTAAACGCTCCATGATTCTCCATGACGAGACGTTTCGACAGGGTTCACAGTGCAAGCTACCTGCTTTCTTCAATACCCGAGAGCCGACTGCCGATTTTTCCCAGCGTTCCAAATATCCTCCTCCACCGATCCTGCGTACGTAGACCACCTCCCGTCCATCCGTTCGCTCGTTCGCCCAGGAAAAAACTAGTCTTACTACTTTGAGAACAGACCCTGTATATAGAATGTAAATAGTGAAAAGTTTATTTTACCTCGAACTTTAATATAATCTCGGTATTTCAACTCCAATAAGAGTTATTATTGAAGTCCGATGCAGCAGCCTACTATTGCCACCCAATGTCCGCCGAACGAAAGTCTCATTACTGATAACAGGTGTCCGTAGGCTCAAGAATATTTATGATTAGAAGAGTACTTCATAAAAGCACCAGAGCCAGCCTTATACTCGGAGATTTAGCACCCGATACGATTTTTACTGCCCTTTGTCAACTACAATGAGAAAAGTGAGAATATACATATGCATAAGACAATACGGTACGATCCTAGTGGAGAGATGGAATATAGAGGAGAGGTACTCTACTCCGAACTGGAACTATGTTCAACTTCCTTACCAGAAGAGATAATATCTCTAACTCATCAACGATGTGAATTTCATCACAAAGACCCTGTCAACGTCAACTGAAGATGAAAAATGAGAAGAACTACCAACGAAAATGATCATAATTTTATTGAAATCGGCAGATCCTATTTTCTATTGACACGCCCCAAAAGATCTATTTCATACAAAAGATTAATCAAATAGCCCAAAGGCTTAGAGAAGTATAAATTTGAGTTGACCGAGTAGTCACATGTGAAATTCCCTTTAGGATCGTGCATCAATTTGCAAAAATCTGAAAACTACAGCTGAATATGAATTGATTGAAGTGAAGTCAGCTTTAAGAGCTGTTCCTTCTCCTTAAAGGAGTCTCTTTATACAACAAAATTAACAAAAAAGTTATGGGAATTACCTAGACTTTTGACTATGACTATATCTTACGATCTACTCGAATAGATCACACTTATCTCCAGATCATGATCGCACAAGATCGCATTCAACAACAGAATTTTTGTTATCTAACCAATCCCAATAGGCTATCTAAAATCGATGGGAACTTTGTGAATTTCCAGCTAAATACCACTCAATTCCTGAATGACTGAACGGAAATTCTTCTCTATTAATCTAAATACTCATGCGCGTCTTTAGGTAATTCCAAAATTTTTTGTTTGTTTGTTTTATTTTAAATCTGCCATCAAAAGGCCTTGGGGTCTGGGGAAGTCCTATAATTTTTTTTGTTATTACAACTTCTTTTAGATTCTCTGAATCTCAACAGCAGTTCAAATTAAGTAAAGTATATATGCAATAAAATACTGCTCAAATCAAAATAAAAATCAAACTTACCAAATCTGGATAAAATTAAAACAAAAAAAGTCCCCAGTACCAGTTTTTTTTTAATAAAAACAAACATAACCTCATTCTCGCTAGTTCCCTCACCAATCTATGCATACAAAACAGGAAATGTAGTCACAAGAAAAAAATAAATAAATAAATAAACTAAGAAACCTCCTATCGAATTTTATAGTATCAACACAGATCTGAATCAGTTCTCAATTCTTCAAACGTCTGTTGTTGGCTGACCGTTGTTTCGTGATTGACAGATCGACAAAATGATCACAATCAAGGCATACGACTTTTTTCTTCTCCTATTCTCCTCGATCGCATTTTGTTCTTATTTTATGATCAAAGATCGAACAAAAAAAAAAAAAAAACAAGATCGACCAGCATTGACTTGGATTGTAATGAATCCATCTTCAGAGTTGTTCGTCGAATATTATTGGATCCGGGGATCACAACTGATCCTAAGTGATCGTCATATGTGTAATCACCTGCTGTTGAAGTCTGAATTGATTTGAAACGATGAAATGATCATTTTACCAAACCTGAGGGGTAGTAACGCGACTTTTTAGATTTTGCTATAGGCTTATTGTACATATCGCAATTACTTACTGCTATTGTTAATTACTTAGTTTGAATTCATTCATTTCTTATTTCATACCGTAGTATTACCCTGTAAGTGGTATGTGTGGTACGTACGATCGCTACCTCATTTCGTATTAAAAATTCGAGAATACCCCCTATAAGACAATGATTGAAACTGACCTAATATGATCGAAAATATAATACTTGTTGGTAATTTCATTATACTCGGACCAACATGTTTGGACAGGGACTATTAAACTGTGATCGATAGCGATCGCATGTCATGAAATTTGTTTTCTTTTTTACTTGGGGCATAAAATTGATAATGGCACGATACATTTTCGTAGATTTATAACAGTAATTAAAGGAAAAATGTCTTGCATCATTGACTTGATCAATGACAGGAAAAATACTCTACTTACAGGACAGACTATTATTATTAGTAGTAACTACCTTGGACGACGACAACAATTCTAAAGAACTATAAATGTCAGAAAAGATTGATAGCACATTTGAATTAATCATGAAATGTCATCATGCAGCTACTTGGAATTGTCAGTCACAAATGATCTATGTAAATTCGATCACTTTTGAAGGTAGGGAAAAAAACATATTTTTATTATTTTTTTTCTAAGATCAAAATTTTTGATTTTTCAACGTCCTCGACCCACTCGACAATTTTCCTATTAATTTCTCAATTGAAAATGACAAACCCGAAATTCTTTTTATCAGAAAGACTACACAATATAACCATGGGGCTATATACCTAGACAATCTGCAGTCGCCACTCCCAGCCTTTTAAGAGATTTTCGGTCCATTACTGTCTACAATTTTGCTCTATTGACTCTCTAGTGCGCAATCAGTATGAAATCATTAAAGCTGTGCCTACATACTAGATTCAGATAGCTAATGACGGCTTTTCAGCCAAGATCAACTCTAATGAGTCCCTCATGACCTCTCGACTAATTTTCGTTTTCTGTCTGTCTGTCTGCAATATTTTTTTTTTTTTTTTTTTTGGCTATTCACAGATAGCTTAGATAGCTTTGGGTGAGGCTTTTCCCTCGTTTTGTGGATTGTTTTGCATGTTGATTTTAGTAGTGAGCGAATAGTTTTTAAGTTTGTAGTTTTTATTTTTTTTTTGTGTGGTGTACCCAACGGGTGGCCTTTGTTATTACATCTTAAAAAGCTTTCAGGTTAATCGTGTGATAATTGATTACCTCATTGAAGTCATTTAGATTTTACAAGCCGTTTTCTCTTTTTTTTTTTCATACGTGTTTTTTAAAGAATTATTTCTTTGCTAATTGGGTTGCGCAAAATTTTGTGCCAATTAATAAGTGCTAGGCGAGATATGGTCGATAGAGTTTTATTTCACTTAATATTTTTATTTACAACATAAAAGGATTACAAAAACGAAAATTAACCGTAATCGCTAATCTATAGAATGCATTTTGGACAATTAAATTTAATGACGTGATAAACAAAATTTAACGAAAAGTCATCTAAGAATATTTAGATAGGCTACTTCTAAAAGATGGTTTCGGGAGATATGACTTATATGCTTTTAGAGAATGCTACTGTAACATTCGTCGATTACTCGAAACAGAAATAGGTAGACAACTAATCATGTAAATTAAAACAACTCTAGTGATTCACTATTGCTTCACCTATTTCGACAATTTAGTTTAAAAAATCTTTTGAAGAATTTATTTCTGTATATGACTTACATTATGTCGAGCCTGACGAAAATTTACATTGGACTAATTTGTATCAAAGTTCGACATATGAGAAATTCAATGTTGGTCCATAAATTCGCTCAATTTCAAGTTCGTCAAAGTTCGCCAAGGTACATACATATATACGTAGGTACGTATATTTGTGTATAACTTGTGCTATTGATGATGTATCATCGTATGACATTTTTCATTTAACATAATTCCTTCAAGAAGTTCTGAATCAGGAATAGCCTGGAAATCCCAAAGATCTAAGTCCTCGATTTCAAAATTCTCAATCCTGAATCATTTCTAATTCCCATAATATAATTACCACACAGAAATCATCGAATCATTTTCCAAATACATAGAAAGAATAATACTGTCCTGCCATATATTTTACGGAGAAATAAATAAAAAACTTGCACAAAAGAATAAGAATAAGTTGATAAAAATTCGAGAGTACGAAGACTCAATAGTTTGGAAAAAATCCCGGAAAAAATTCTAAAAAACATATTCCGATAATTTGTATTGCATAAACATTTTTCAGAATTTCGTATTCGAAATTTTGAAATTTGTGACTTCCTACCTAAAACAAGTGATATTGGACGTCGTCATCGCGAAATTTAAAATCCCGAACTGCAAAGTTTGATCCAGTACATTTTAGAAAATCTAGTACAGAATCGAATTACTTAGTGCTTGGGAACAAGTTTGAGTACCCACACTCCTATACTCGGAAGCTTAAGAAGCGATCCCTATACTCACTTTTTTAGTATTTCCCTCTTTTCTTTCCGAACTGAGGTACTAAATTTTTTCGCACTTTAGATCGGTTCTAACTCCAGCTACAATTCGCGGAAGATTTTTTTATTTCTTTGGACCCTTTTAAGGTGAGGGGTTGGAGCCCCCGGTGGGGGGATGCTTCCAATACAACATGTTGCATATCAAATTAAAAGTCTCGGCGAGTACTATCGGGTGATGTCTTTTTCCCCGATTTAGAAAACTTTCTCGAGACGTTTTTTGGGTCACATACACCCCAGTTACTGCATTTCGCATATATTTTTCTAGTACTTGTGAGCATAGGAAGTCATTTTCCAAGCTACATCCGATCGTTAAAGCTTTCCGCCGCTCTATAAAAATAAACAATGTTAATAAAATATGTTCAGAGTATCATAATGTATAATGCGTCGTTTAATACATCTCTCATGTCTGTTCATGTCGGGCCTAAGGTAATGTATGAAAGGTGGGCATTCCCCTTTAGAGAATATAAAATCCCGGGTAATGAAGAACTTTTCCGGGATTTCCTAGAATACTGAAATCCCGAAAATATTGCGCTTAACTTTTCCCAAAAATGTAGAAGAAATAAAACACATAATACAAAAGGACCAAGGACCGGAAATAACTGGTATTTTGAAAACTTTAAACAAAAAACAACTGGGGTAAATCATGATCGTGGAATTTTGTGGAATATACCAGAAAATGTCTCGTTAAAGCCGTTTCGATCCCTGCAAAGCTTTTGAAAACTTAACTTTTTATTAAAAAAAGCTAAAACAAAACCAAGCTGGAAAGGCTTTTTATTTTATCTGGCAAAAATATAAAACCAGTTTGGCTTTTTATTTTTTCTGGCAATAATAAAAAGCCAGCTTGACTTTTTATTTTTTCGAGCTGGAAGTAACTGGTTTCGAAGCCGGAAGTATAAAAAGCCAAGCTAGTTTCTTATTTTCAGAGTCCGGACCAGTTATGATTTTTTTTTATACTCGGCTAGGAAAAGTAAGAAACCAGCTTGGCTTTTTATACTTCCTCAAAAAAATAACCAGCTTCAAAACCTGTTACTTCCAGCTCGAAAAAATAAAAAGTCAAGCTGGCTTTTTATTACTGCCAGAAAAAATAGAAAGCCAAGCTGGCTTTTTATTTTTGCCAGATAAAATAAAAAGCCTTTCCAGCTTGGTTTTTTTAGCTTCAAATTATTATCGGTCAGGAATAACAGGTAAAGTTGGCTTTTTTCGTAAAAAGTCATAACTGATTCGGTCCCTAAATAGGACTGAAATTACAAAATCCCGGTAGTGAAGGATTCCACAATAAAATCAAATAGTTTTTGTTTTACAAGTTTCAACAATAGGTACAAAATCTCAGGAAAAAACTTGTGTGTATTTTGTTTCCTTCTCTAGAATCTGAATAACGCCGCAATATGAAATCCAATGCGTGAAACACAAAAACTTCCAGAGTGATAAATATCGACATATAGGTAACTAAAATCCCGTGAATTTCGTAACAAAAAATCTTAAATGCCGAACTCACAATGCAGAGTGGAGTGGCAACTGGCATCCTTATTTTACACATGCAGTAGAACATATGGCTATCTCTGTATAGCTCAGAGTACCGCAGAGTGGAACTGCATGAAAATAGGTTCTATTCTATTTTCACGCAGCCATTTCCGAAATCTTCGAAAACTGGAACATCGAACTACTAACATGTAGATGGCGTGGAGAAAGCTGCATACTTCTTTTGCATTGTGAACACCTTCGTTCTGGACTCGAATAAAGTTTTGCAATCAAGGACTTTTGGATTCGTATAAAAAAGACACGATCCTAAATATCAAAACAAATTGCCTAATACCATCGGTGGTGCCCTTCTAGTGCGAAAAGAAATCAATTTTCTTGGAACTAGTAAATAGAATTCCCAGAAACAATAACCGCTGAATTTCATAGAACGAATAAAAAATTAAATTAATTAAAAAGGAGAGTCCAGGCTTTCCATTCCAAAAAAAAACAAAAACAAGAAATATAACGGTTTAAGTAAAAGAATGTGTGAAAAAAAAGGAAATAGCCCAAGAAGATACCAGGGAGGTAATTCTTCTTCTTATTAAACATCAATTTCTTAAGCCTAGTACTAAGGTCCGCGCTAAACTAAATTTTAGCGGGTCTCCAATATCGGGCCGTTCTTTAGCAGCTAAAATATGACAGCAGAAACTCATATATAGTAAAACAAGAAGAAGAAGGATTTTGTAATTTTTTTACGGAAATAAACGCGGGGTTATAATATTTCCAAAAACAGGTAGTTAAAATTATTTAGAAATAATAAAAATATAAAAATAATAATATGCATAATGTTAAGGTACAATATAAAAAAAATTAACAATGATATTCAAAATACGGCCACGAGAAGAAATCCAATTCAGCCCTTACAGCAAAGACGTACAAAGCTACGTTAGCTACAAAAATCTGGTCAATAAATTTATCAAATCACAGAGCTCTGAAAATAAATATTTTTAGCACGCTAAAGAACGGCCCGGGCGGATAAATTTAAGCTAAATTGTTTGGAGACTTACTGGTGGTGCCATCTCTAATCAAAACCCAAAGACAAATTTAGCGCGTTGACTTTAGTACCGCTCTCGCTAAAATTCAGGATAAATTTTCGCCAATATCTTTTAGCCTAGCGCCGACCTTAGTAGTAGGCTTTTCTACGTACCTATATGTTAAAAAATTAAATTGAAAAGGTCCATAATTTACTCACCTCCTTGGCTGGCAGAGGGTCTGGTCCAAGTCCATTCTGCAAACAGAATAAAAAAAATATATTTTAGCAAAAATAATAACAACAACAAAAAAACACTTAAATTTAATCATTAAAAAGAGACCCATCTATTAGCTACAAATAACACATACTCATCTATCTCTCTCTCCCTCCCTCTCTCTCCTACATTATGTAGATTTGATAGAAAATCTCAACGATCATCAGCCATAAACCATGTCGTCGAGAGTCGCTTAATTCGAGAATTGATCAAATCGGGAAATTGATCACCTCGCAATAAACTTAATTCAATTTAAAGAAATACAAAGAAGAAGTACCTGTTGCTGGTGATCTAGCCCGGGTTCCCGGCTCTAGCAGCTTGCTTACCATCCATCCATAGAAACTAGAAACTCTTGAATGCGAAATGCATGAGGACAGATCGGTCGGCGGTGGCTAGTTTTCGTTCAAATCAATGATCGCGCCGCCGCCGCTGCCGCCGGCCTCACATATATGGCGATTTTAAAGCCGCGCATTGACTACCTGATCTCTAACGGTACGTACAAATGCACTCTGGTCAGCGATTATTGAAATTCTAATTGGCCATCATAAATTCGTTGCAAAGATTCGTGTTTTCGTTTCGTTTCGTTTCGTGTTTTTTTTTTCAATTTTATTTTTCATTTTCTTTTTGGCAGATTTGTTTAATGTTTATTTCATGGCAGCATACACCCGATCACTCTTTCAAAAATTTTCCAATTTGTTCAGGATAAATCGCCGGAAAAGGAAAATCGAATTGAAAAACAACAGCGACAACAACAACGACGCATAGAGGAGCTACTACAGAGTTGTAGTGTATGTAGTTGTTGCATTTGCAACGAAGAGACAAGCATTGTGCACTGTACTGCAGCTGCCCCTTTATGCTGTCCCCCAGTCCCCCATTTACATATAAGGTCAATTGTTTTATTGAACATAATTTCAAGATATGCAGCATGCGGATGAATGGAATGAATTTATGTCCAGTGTCCAGCTGTTTTATTGGTACATGGATTTTGCCGCCTTTATACCAACCAAATGCAATTCAGACGATGGCGATGCTCATTAGAATTTTTCCTGTGAATTTTTGTTAGTTGGTACTTCTCGTCGCGGTCGGTGCAATGATGGTGGTAAGATTGGAAAGCTCATTTTATTTAGAGACTGTGCCAGCCTTTCCTATAGCACCTCTCTTTACGGACCATTGAATTTTCAGTCCAAACACTACTAATGGTTAGAGAGATAGATATTTGTGTGCCATAATTATGGGAAAATATTATAGCAAGCGGATTATAGTAGTTATAAATTTGGTAAAATAATAAATTTTAATAAATCCGAGCATAGTAGAAATGGGACGAACTGGACATCACAACCTGAACTCGTATCCAATAGAAACACGCCTATCTAATCTATATGCGCAGATACCGATTCTATTTACGGTGCAATTTTAATTTGTTAACTGCGGTGTTTCATTAGCACGAAACAAGTCGACTACACCGGACCGGACTTAACATGTGCTTTAAATTAACCACAATTACTATTTGATTGTCAGTTTCTGCATGTAAATCTGTTTGTAATAAAGTCGAATGTGCCTAAGTTCACTTTCTTACGAGACGATAGCTTTCAAAATTATTAGTTATAGGTGTATCTTTGGGTACGTACGTTGTACAGTCCGTCCGAGGTTGCTAAATCAATTGGTGGAACATACATACATACATACAGGTATACGTTGTAAAATGAGGAGATCCGTTAATACGAGTAGGTGCGCAGGTACATACCACATATGTTGTGGCATTTAAAGTGGACATAGTTTATTGTTTAAAGTTTTTCGAAATTGTTTCTTAATTGGATTTGTAGTCTTATACACGATAGCAAGGATTTGTATTTGTATATAGGTCTCTTCGATGTATAATTCTTGATCTTCCATTACAAGTTTCCTTCATGTTGTCGTAGACTGTAGCCTATTAGCCTATTTTTTTCTTTTCATCAATTTTTCCATCAATTCTATCCTGGAACGAGTGTGTCCACAAGTCTTTGTTTTGTACTTGTACAAGAAATTTTTAACCCTTTGCACCCCAAACATTTTTTTAGTATGAGTAATCAGCTACCCGACAGTAGTCTTAATAAAAAATTAAAAGTTGAATATGGTAGGATGGTAACGTGCTGCATAGTAGCATAGATGGCACAAGAACTAGATGTCGCATGGCATACTAGAGCAGAGTACACAGATTGTTAAATGGGTAGTGCATTCTGGAATGGACCATAATATATTTTAGAGCGTGCCAAAAGCAAATGTTTTTATAATAGCAGTTTTATATACATTTGATCGACTTCATCAATACTTCAGATACGAAGAAATATGAATCACTCGACGTATACATCATTTCAAATGATGTGGTCCATTCCAGAATGGACCACCGAGCCATAAAAATTTTGTATACTTTTTTGGTACTGCATGCGACATCTACATAGTTCTTGTGCCATCTATGGTAGTAGTTAATAATAGTTTTAAACCATTTTAAAGTAGTATCAAATGAAGGGTTGTTTTACGAAGCCAGATTCTTAATTTTTGCAGAGAGGGGAAAACGTTTTTTATCAAATTTTGTGCGTGCGCTCGTCTCGACCCCGCACATCTTTTGATCAAGTTGGTTTCGTGGTGGAAGATAAGCTCTCGGCAGGCAGCGTGGTGAAATTTGAAATTGTTTTGCTCCTGAGCCAGGTGACAGACAAAGTTCGTTACCACTATTGTCCTAGGATACAAATGATAGGAATTTCAGGTCGCCGAGGAAGGAGGGGGAGCTAAAGGGGTGAGTTTCCAAATCAAGGTCGTCATACATTGCAAAAATCTTTCATTCTGATCGAGGAAGGGGGAATTACGAATTACGGCGTTTTCAATTATAACTGAGCCATTTGACCTCGAAGCATAGGGGTATGGCTACTCAAACTTCTTTTCATGATCTGGGCTATTCGATTCTGTACTAGATTTTTTCAAATGTATCAGATCAAACTAAATCCAACTAGAATAATACCTAGATGAAAATGGTCTTATATCTAAGGAACAATCAGGGTTTAGAAAGTAACGCAATTGCGAGACAGCATTAAATTGCGTAGTGATGGAATGGAAAGAAGAAATGGAGGAAGGTAACGTTATTCTAGCAGTATTCTTAGATTTTAACAGAGCGTTCGGGACTATAGACAACACAAATTCTTCTATCAAAGCTTCAAAAATATGGTATACAGGGCAAGGAGTACAGTTGGTTTCGGAACTATTTAGAGGGAAGAAGACAGAGAACAAGAAGCAGTTGAAATAAAACTTGGAGTACCACAAGGATCAGTGCAGGGTACATTATTGTTTTTGGTATATATAAACGACATTAAGAGTACGTTGACTTTTTGCTGATGATGCGTTGGTGTTTGTAACTGGTAAAGATATGTAGAAAAAATCCGTAACGATTTAAGAATGGATTTAAATGAATGAAGTGAATGGCTAAGAAAGAATAAACTGAAATTAAATGTTAAAAAAAAACTAAATTTATGGCCATAAATATTTGCTGAAGAAGGAACTTTTTTTGGATTCTCTGGTATATAGCAAAATCTAAAAAATGTTTTTAATTTGTTATTTCATTACACAACTCATTATACTTTGGGTGACAAGTAAATAGTACGTATAATGACGACTTAGAAATTGATGGTGAAAAAATTGAGTGCGTGAGTGAAATTAAGTATCTGGGGATTATTATTGACAACAAATTAAGTTTTAATATGGACACATTGATTATATTTGTAAAAAAAATTGGAACAAAAGTCGCCTATTTTAGAATAATTCGAAGCAATTTATCGACATTGAGTGCAATTAATATTCTATTCAATACTATTTCTGTGCACAAAGACAAAGTTAGAGCGAATTCAAAAGCTTCAAAATAGAGCTATGCGCCTAATACTGAGGTGTAATAGATTCACGCCAATAAGAATAATGCTAGAAACCTTAAAATGGATCAGTTGCAGCCAAAGAATACATCTTAATGTACTTATTTTCATTTTTAAAATTAGAAAGGGATGTCTATCAATATATCTACAGGAGAGAATTAGGATAGTATCAGATGTTCAGCCGTATAACTTGAGAGGAGCAGTTGTAAATATTCGATTAGGCTTATTTAATAGAAATAGGACTCAAAATTCACTAATATAGAAAGGATTTAAAAAAATTAACGATTTACCATTAGAAATAAAAAGAGAAAGTAATTTTAAGATTTTTAAGAGAAAATGTGTGCAATTTGTAAAGGATAGAGCTGTTTAAGAAATTGGTATGTAACTTAGGAACTATGTTTATAAAAGTTAATTATTTGTACAAATAAATAATTATTTTATATTTTAACTTTGATACCCCGCGAAGAGAGCAGTATATTTTCTAATTTTTAAAAAGTAAAAGTATTCATTTTTATTTTGAAATCTTTCGATCACCAAACTCACTTTTATAGTATTTCCCTTTTTACTATTCGAACTGAGGTACTAGAATTTTCCCAGCTTAAGTCGGCTCTAGGTCGGTATATGCTTGGACTATTCCCCTCAGCTAATTACCAGCTATAATTTGTAGAAGAAAATGATTTTATTAGCTTTTTTGGGAGGGGGGGTGGGCTAAGGAAAGACCCGGTGGAGAGTGGCTTTAATACGGCATGTTGCATATCAAATTAAAGGTCTACCAAGTACTATCCACTAATATACTTTTTCCCGATTCAGAAAAGAGTTTCTTGAGACGTTTTTGCCATCGAAAGACCCATTTTCATGCACTTGGGTCACATAAACCCCAGTTATTACATTTTGCATATATTTCATCCGCTCTTTCTTTCCGAGTCATTAGTGCTTTGTTAGAATATTTTTCTCATATTTATTTATTTATTTATTATTTCGGGTGCAAGGGGTTAAAATTCGATGCCTACTTACAAAAGAATCTCTTTGGATCTATCTAAACTAATTGAGAAAATCCCGTTCTAGATTTGGTTGTAACTAGGGAACTGACATCTTCTTCTGTATCCTTAGTTTCAGTAATTACGCTCCCAAGATTATACAGACAGTTTTTAAAAAAAATATATTTATTTTTTCCCCGTCATACTCTGGGAGGTGGGGGTCGTATTAATCTGCATTTCTTTGGCTTTTGCAAAACTAAATCTTACATCAGTTAGTTGAGCAACTTTTTGCTGGAAGACTTTGAATCATTGTGTTGGGGTCATGGTGCCAATAAATTTGGCAAATATACCCAATATACAGACATAATAAGTTAGTCACTTTTATAATAGATGGCGATTAAATCGCAACTGTGTTTTATTTTGTAGTACCAAACATTAAAGAACTCCATATTGTCTTCTTGGATGTCTACCCGACATCTTGTACTATATTGTTGCTACTACATTCTAGAGGCAGGCAATTGAATTTGAGTAAACTATCTGGTTGGATATTTTATTGGATTATGTTGCCAATCTTCACTATACAATCTGACGAAATATCAACATTAATAAATGATCGAGCTCATTACTTCAACAGAACTAATTCTCCTCAATCAGAAGAATGAAAGCAATCTAAGTATATACCTTGTCTTTCAAGATTTATATGTTCCATCGGAGTCCTTGTAAAGTTGGAACTATTCCTAGGTTATGTTGCATGTAAAATTAAGCAAATGAAAGATTTTGCATAGCCTTAAGTTTTTTTTCATTAGAATTTCATGCCCTTGGTTCGTACATTCAACACGGAAGCATTTTTCCTATTCGGCCGTCCTACTTACAATTATATAACTAGCTAATTATTAGTATAGGTTAGACTTTATATTTTTGTTTAGGTTTAAGTTTATATATTCCTAACATTAGGTTAATAGGGAGAAATTGTTGGGGCCTATGCGGCGTTTACTTCCCTGAATCTTTTAAACCGGTTATTAGAATCCCTCGTGGCGTATATGTAACTCGCTGCTTCCTTTCGTGGGTTGTTTCTTCCTCGATCCCTTTTGTTACTCGTTGATCTTCAAAATTAGTTCGCCGGAATGGAGGTCTCCTTGAATGTGGTCGATGCCTTGTACGCCAGAAAAGTATTTTTCTTGTTTTCCAATTTACTTATAACTTCAGCTTATCGCGCCAACAGTCCACACAAAACAGGCGGAAACTCAGCTCGACCAAAAAAAGGCACACCAAAAAATGGCCGAGACGTCAGAACAACCCGGCTGTCATCCACATATTCATTATCGTTGACTCGTTCAATAGTTGTACTGCCACACCGGTTATCGTTTAGTTGTTATTTATTATTATTTATTTCTTTTCTTGTTTTTATTTAAATTCAGGATTTATTTAGTTATTATTTATTTTTGTACTATTGTATTTTTAGTTAAATTTATTTATTATCTAATTAGTAAAGTAATCAAGAGCATGAATTTTTGGTATTTACTAATTTCATTTTTTTTTTATGAAAAATTGTAGTGGCTCATCAGTCTTATAGATTTATATATACCAAGGGTTAGGCATTAGTACAAATAGTTGGATTCCAATATCCAGCGTTACATCCTACAGATGGCATGATGCTCTAAATATGACCATAATATAGAAGAAGCCTCGACCGAATAAATCGGCCGTTATGAGATAAAAACAACCCTCCGCCTTCTAAGTATTTTTAACAATTGCCCGTATGAGATTAACGTCTGTGTGTCCTAAGCCAACAACCACTTGTGGAAATCGAAATTGTGAAATAAAAAAACCATCAAGGAATCGATTAAAATGAATTTTACTACTGCTTATGCGCCAAATTCACCGCTTAACTTTAGGGACCGATTCATCTCTCAGCCACTTGTACTCAACTCAGTGATGCCACTTGGATACAATTGTGTAATTTTGGATACATTTTACTTGAAATTCTTGAAATGGATACTTTGATACCCTTTTTTAGAGATGGATACATTTTTTTATTTTAAAATAATTTTTAAGCATATTATTATATTCTCAATTCAATATTTATTAAATGTTCATTTAACTTGAATTTTGAATCCTGAAACACTATGCGTATACAGCAAAAAAACGATTCTTCCTTTAATTGATACTTGATAAATCGTAAAGCAATTTTTAATGAATTGCGTATGCTTTCTTTTCAAAAATATTTAAATTTTAACGACTATATTGAATTTTTTTGCCAAATTTAAGCATTGAGAAAACATACGAACAATCAGTGCTTAAAGATTTATGTAATTGTGTTCTGCGTATATGAAGTTTGCTGCATAGTTCAGCTCAGATGAACCTAATAAAAAGTAAAAAATGTCTAATACTTTACGTTGATAACCATTGATTCGAAAATCTTAGCGAAAGAACTTGAATTAGAATATTTTGCTCAACTGGAAAGGAGTTTTTTGGTTTTTTTATTAGTTATCTGTTAGTACCCAGAAAAAAGGTTATGTTTATTTATTTTGTATTTTAAAAACTTATAATGATTGTGAAATTCGATACCGTAACTCGAATAGCTGAATCTAAAATAAGCTGAATCTAAAACTGCAAGGAAAGCGAAACCCAGCCTATGTTTTGGTAGAAGAATTGGATTGTTTTGAAGAAAAATTAATTCTTCTTTGGAGAAGATATTCAGAGCGGTAAATTACTTCATTTTCAATTTCTAAAGCAATATCGCGTTAAAATCAGTGCACCTGTTGACACGAATTACTTCAGCACAGTTATAAGAACAATTAAAGATGAATTTGCTGACAGATTTGAGCAATTTAAAACCAACAAAACTGCTCTAGTATTCCTAGTAAATCCTCTCAAAACAAATAGTAACGAGATCCACATTGAGCCATTTGGAATTGATACTAGATCTGTAGAAATGCAATTGATCCATTTAAAAAGTAAAGCTTTGTGGAGTGGAAAATTTACAGAGTTGAAAATCAATTTGGAAGAGTTGGAGGTCCAAAAATGTATGTACGTAACGCAACAAAAGTGGACAGCTTTAAAAAAAAATGCCGCAAGTTGAGGCGAGTTCGACGCATGGAATAGTCTTCCAGATTGCTACAGTGAGTTGAAGAAGTTGGCATTAGCAATGCTGACTATCTTTTTATGGACATATTCGTGCGAGCAAGCGTTCTCTTGCATGAATATAATTAAAACTAAAGTAAGAAGCCAACTAACAAATGAAAATTTAGAGTCGTGTTTGAAATTTAAAACAACAAGTTATGAGCCAAATTTATCCAAACTTGAATTTATCCAATATTGAATTTGTTTGTTATTGAAATACAAGTTAGTGTTGTAAGTAAATGTTTAATTGTTTTAATTTTTAATTTAAATAATAAGTAATTATCTAATAATGCCATATATACCATATATTATCTAATTTGTTGTGAAAAACACTACTTGTACAGGGTGTTTCCCCTTAGGAGGTCCATAGAGCGGGAGGTGATAGTACTCACCTAGACGAACCAAAAATTGTATGGCAGGGGGGTGGGGCAATATCAACCGTTTAGGAGTTACAGGGTGATTCATAAAAAAGCTAGGTTTTCACAAAACACCCTGTATCTTAAAAACTACAGGTCGTATGGTCACAGTTAAGGGCTCCTGTATGCACAACTTCATGGCCTTTCCAACGACAGCTCAACCAGCCGCGTACCCCTCTCCCCTCAGAAGTTATGAAGGTCTAAACTAAAAATTTCGGATTTTCTTACCTTTTTTTTCAAATGTAACCTCTATTATTTTTGCAAAATGGTCGATAACATAGCTTTTTTTTATAAAATCTGTAAACTGTAGACTCTCCTCTTTAATATGACCTATTACACCCAATGTGCTATGTGAAGCCCTCTAAGAGTTATTAGCTCTAAACCTATTCTCAAACCTATTTTCAAACCTATTCTCAACGATAATTTGTTCCCTTAGCACGTCATTTTAAAAAATTCGGTGTGACCTGAATAGGTTATGAGTTAATAACTGTTTAACGGCTACAGTTAACACATAGGATGTAATAGGTCAACTTAAAGAGGAGAGTCTGTAGTTTACAGTTTTTAGAAAAAAAAGTTATGTTAATGACCTTTTTGCAAAAATAATAGAGGTCAAAGTAAAAAAAAAAGGAAAGAAAATCCGAAATTTTTAGTTTAAACCTTCATAACTTCTGAGGGGAGACTATCCATAGGCCATGAAGTTCTGCATACAGTGAGCCCTTAACTGTGACCATACGCCCTGTAGTTTTTAAGATACAGGGTGTTTTGTGAAAACCTAGCTTTTTTTATGAATCACCCTGTAACTCCTAAACGGTTGATATTGCCCCCCCCTGCTATACAAGTTTTGGTTCGTCTAGGTGAGTACTATCACCTCCCGCTCTATGGACCTCTTAAGGCGAAACACCCTGTATATGAATAAATAGATATTTGTTAGTTTTTTTTTAACAAAAAACTTTATTTATGCGAGTACTATTTTTTGTTGGCAAGAAAAAATTTTGTGGCTCTTTAAAAACTTTGAAATTTTGCAAATTGTAATTTTTGACCCTTCCGACCCCTGACCTAAGCCAATAAATTCGTCATCACTAAGGAAAATCAAAGTTAGACCGGTTATTGTCAACGTCTTTGCTGTTGTTTTGGTTTTGTTGTTTGGCATATTTTCGTAACTGATTTCTTCCTGTCCAAAAACCTTAGATTATCTTCGCCAGCTTTGGAAATTCATCAGAATTGGTATTTTTTTTTCTCGCGTCCAGTTCATCTTTTTTTTTTTTTTTTACAAAACCTTTCCTCAATTCCGAATTCAATTTCTGAAATTCTTACCTCGTACCGGATTCTGAATGGAAGCAAGTTGAAAAAAGTTTAGAAGATGAGATAATTGTCGATAATTCAGACTACACTAGAATTCTACTACACTACTATGGTCAGATTTCCCTGAGTGGAACATCATTGTTAGAACGTCTGTATGTCCACTTTCAAATATTGACTCCCATCATCCACCTTTAGACATCATTTTAAATGTTTCGTTATCAAAGTCTGCTAGAAACGAGTTTGCTAAGCAAAGAAATTTTCTTTTAAGTGATTATATTGGCCTAAATAACTACCTCAATGATATTGATTTCTCCATACATTTTGCATCCAATGTAGCTCTATCTTTAGAGCGTTTTTACGAAATATTAAATTTAGGTATTCGTGAGTACGTATACCACTAACAAAAAGAAAAACAAACGTTTCCCACCCTGGTATACTCATTAACTCATTAAAGTTCTAAACATGAAAGATAAATATCATCGATTATATAGGGCTGGTAACCATCCGGAAATTTACAAAACTTTTTCTTATCTTAGAAAATTATCTAAATCATTAATATCAGAATGTTATAATAGGTATGTGAATTCAACTGAATTTTCGCTACAAGCAAACCCTAAAGTCTTCTGGGCTTTTAGCAAGAACTTTAAAAAATCGAACACGTTCTCAAAAGAGATGGTATACAACGAAGTCACTGCATCTTCTCCTGAACTTATCAGTAATTTATTTTCTGAATACTTTGGGTCAGTTTTTTCTGACAGGGAATCAAATTTTGATTTGACATCCGTCAGAAATTTTAATAACTCACCTAACATTACCTTAGACTTTGTCGCACCAGAAGAGGTGCATGATATTCTTGATAAACTAAATTGTGATAAAAACCCAGGACCTGATGGAATTCCAAACTTTGTATATAAGAGATGCTCTAATAGCTTAGCAAACCCCCTTAGTATGATATTTAACATATCCATCACGCACAAAGTTTTTCCACCTAAACTTAAGCGTGGATTTGTTACTCCAATTTTTAAATCAGGTGATCCTAGTTTCGTCACAAATTATCGTCCCATATCTATTTCTAATGCGCTGTCTTTAATCTTTGAAAGACTTGTGTACAATCAGCTTTTCCATCAAACTTTACCTTATATATGTGACCAGCAACATGGTTTCCTTCCTGGACGTTCTACAGTTACAAATTTAGCTTTATTTACCGACACCATCGCCTCTGCTCTTGATGAAAACGTGCAAGTGGACTCCATCCACACCGATTTTTCTAAGGCTTTTGATAGGATTCGTAACCAGCAATGTCTTTTAAAGATGTTGAAGATTGGTTTCAACATGGACACTGTTCTTTGATTCCTGTCCTACCTAGAGGGAAGAAATAGTGTCGTTGTCCCTCAGGGTACAATACTTGGTCCTTTCATCTTTCTTATTTACATAAATGATTTGCCTATTGATATTACCTCGCCTTCCTTGCTTTATGCTGACGACGCTAAATTTTTAGGGTAATTCATGATGCAAACGATTGTAGATGCTTGCAAGATGATATTGTTAAGCTCGAAGGTTGGAGTAAAGAAAACTATCTTGATCTTAATATAGATAAATATAAAAGTATATAGAATGCGGAAAACAATCTTCTTTAACTATAAAATTAATAATACTTCAATATCACGTATTAATGAAATAAAGGATTTAGGAGTCACTTTTGATCACAAACTACTTTTCGCTTCTCATGTAAATCTTGTTACCACTAAAGCTTATCGAATGCTAGGTTTCATCTTTCGGGTGTATAAATCCTTCAGGAGCAGTGCTGCTTTTATTTGTCTTTTTACCTCATTAGTGAGAAGCATTCTGGAATATGCTTGTCAAATTTGGAGCCTTTTTACTCTTGTTATAACAAACAAGTTGAATCTGTCCAGAGAAAGTTCACCAGGATTCTTTTGTTCAAACTAGGCATTAATGAGATGGAGTACACTCAAAGATTATCTCTTTATAACTTGCCATTTCTAGAACACCGTCGCATGCATCTCGACTACTTATTTTTATATAAGCTCCTAAATGGGTTCGTGCTATGTCCAGATTTACTCTCCAAAATATGCATAAATATTCCTACAAGATCCCAAAGACTCCATGCTCCTCTTTTTAGAGTTCCCTTCTGTAGAGCCAATATCCGCGTAAATTCACCATTGGTAAGAATGCAGAAATTATTCAACTGTAAGTTTTGTTGTTGTTGTTGTTTTGTTCTAACCCCCAGACTTTCAAAAGATCAGTTTTAGCTGAGATTGAGCAATTTCCTTTAACTTAATTTATATAAAACAGTTTTTCTGTGTTTACTTTGCCTTTTCCTTGCCTTACTATCATTTTTCTATTTATTTTTTTGTTTTTTTTTTGTTTTTCTCATTATTAATTAATCTTCATTTTCCTTTCTTTCTTGAAGTATTTTTTCTTATATTTTTAGAATTTTAGTTTTAGTTTAATTTTTTATTCAATTTTTTGTACTTGGATTCTCTCTTTTGTAGTTTAGTTATAGTTTAGTTCATAACTTTAATCTTTATATTATAATTTTATTTTATTTTTTTTGATTTTGGTTTTCATTTTGTAGACTTAGTTTATATTCTATCGTTCTTCTTTTTATAATTTTTTCTTTTCTATGACTTACCGTAATAACTTTTAAGGTATTATTTTATTGGGCTTTGCCTGTATAATATCTTTTGAACTTCGTAAATAAATAAATAAATAAATAAATACACTCGAAAGCTGTTGGCTGTATTTTTACTGGAGACGTAAAAAGAAGAGCTGATCTTAAATGTTTTCGAAAAAAAGCTGGTTAAATATGAATTGGAGAGTTTGAGTAGTTTGCTTCAGAACAAATAAATTCTTTCGTCTCCCATAATTTCTATATGGTTGAAAATTCGGTTCCTGCTAAATATATTAGGAACGAACCCAGTCGACATTAAGCATCTAGCTCATATCGTTTTTTATTTGAAATTCATCATACAGATATGAGTGAATTACGACATTTTCATAAGTAATATAAAAATTATCTCCTACCAAATTCGAAATTTCGAAATTCGAAATTCTCTTTTATTTGTAAGCCCAATGGTTTTCATGATTTAAAAAAATATTTGATTTTAACTCAAGTCTAAATAAATATTAGTTCCATAACCTCCTATTAACCCTCAGTAACCCAACATCTTCCGATCTTCGAATTTCCAACATTAAAATACAACAAAAACAAATATGAACACAAATCAGAAGCAATTCAAAACAATAAATAAATCAAACTTCAAATATTTTAACGAGAAATAAATTTGAAATGACTCCCTGTGATACTGTGCATTTCGCCAAATAAGGTGAATTCAACTTTTCCATAATCTGAGGGAAACGTGGCTAACTGCTGCTGCTTCTGGATGGATAGATATTGCAATTCTCTATTAGCGCAGCCGTTTAAGGTGCAATACAATCATCAAATCGAGAAAATCTATATACACAGAAATCGATATGATCAGGATACGATCAATGTGAAAAACTTAGAAAAATATCTCTAAGCTCATAGTTCTGTATATCCGCTATAGTGATGATGATAATATAACTACAACAAAAAAATAGACAACAATTTCTAAGCCCTACAGAGCATCCGCAAACGTTACGCTGCACACACACACACACATACTGATCTTATAAGCGTTGAGCCTGAACGATCTCAGGAGCTCATATCGATCCAAAACTAGCGAAAGAGATTTATGAGATCTCAAAGATTTATTGGGTTTACGGATTGGGTTACATTCGCGATGATAAATTGCTCTTTGAGCGATCTTAAATCGATTCCCTGTATGGATTGCTTTGCCTAGATCTAGTCGTGTAAGTATATAGTTGTGTCTATAACTATCTGTTTAGGAACCTATAGTTGGTCTAAGGTGATTCAAGTATAGCACAACGTGATAGCACTGAAAGTTTCTAAACATTTTTTTTTTTATTTTTAACATGATTTTCGATAGTTAGTTGATACTTGATTTGGTAGGTAAGGGCTGGTAGAGGAGTCTATAAAACAAAACCAAAAAAAAAAACAATAAATCTGCTGTCCACTGGACAAATGAAGCAATCTTCTATGGTATTTATGGTCCAAGGAGACAGAGAAGCTTCTGAAAATTGATTTGTTAACCTAATAGAGACGCGCAGACGTAATCGGCTCTGTGAAAATCTCTACCCCACTTCTTCTACTTTACCTCCCATCCACTATAGTGTCCAATATCATAGAAATTGCCATAGCGATGATCATTTGAACCGATTATGGCAAAAGTATACTACTAAAGTCTTCATATTGATCACTATACGCATGTGCAATTTTATTTAGAGATTTATTATGCGGCCTTTTTACCCTCTCAGTTTTACTGTGCTCAAATGCTAGTTACGAGCTGATTTGAATATCTGAACTCGCCTTAGACCTTGCCGTATACTTACTGTGTGATGTTATTTGCAGACATTTAGAGACTTCAGTCCGGGTGTCTTATGATTTATGACGTTCTGCCGTTCTTCTTTGCTCTTTGACGTATGGTGATTTGTTTACCTGAATCGATGGTCGTTTTTCTTGTTTTCAACTCTTTTATTTCGGTCTACGTCGAGGAGATTTGCCATTTTATTTTTTTTTTTTTTACTGACATGACTTTGACACCTCAGGCCCATGTATCTACATATTCATTCCCCTTATTCGGAAGAGATTGTGCCTGCATTACAAGCAATATATGGCCTTAACGAGACATAGAACAATAACTTAAAAAGCTCATGTGCAAATATGTAGATAGATTTTGCGGTAAACTGTTTGTTTGTAATTTTACCACGGTACATTATGTACTGTCCTTAGGCGGTTCGTGTCTTGTGAACATTATTTACAAAAAAGATTGTGTGTGTCTTATACACATGAAAAAGAAGAAGAAGAAGAGGAGAAAAAAAGATAATGTCCTATTTTCACTAAAAGATTTAAATCGGGGGGGGTTAATGATTATTTATATGACTTATGAGTTTATGTCACAGTGGGCTTTTTGATGATCCTTTAGCCGTTTTTGGTGAAAATTGTGGATGGAGGATAATACGTCACAGATTAAGACCTCAGTATTTGACCACATAAAATTATAAGATCGGTTCGTTTCGAAATTGCTGAAATAATGATTTTAATTCAATTTGACAAAAAATTTTTCCACTCCGGCTCGAAGGACCAGATTTTGATTTTCTACATTTTGGTAGGGATTAAAGCATTTATGACCGATAATTTTTCATTTGATATTGGATACAATTTCATCAGAATTAATGGAATTTTCAGTTCAAAACGTCCCTAACATTTAAATTACAGCCGTTTTACTAAAAAACCTTAGTTGAGAGCATCTAAATATAACAAAAAACCTAAAACGCTTTCCAGAAGAAATATTTTTATATGATGACGAAGTTGTTCTTGTTTGAGGAATTTTTCTGAATTCTTAATTCTCAAAGATCCTAAACTTTCCTGAATATTGCTTTAAGATGGCGTTTATCTAATACATATATATGTAGCTGATACGTTTGGTTGTAATCACGAAGCAAATTTCAATTCACAAATGCATAATCTGCTATGTCTTCAATAGGGTCACAACTAATTTCAGGGTTGCAGCCCTCATCTTTAACCTAATCATACAGACACAGAGCAACTGCGGGAATAATGGAAGTGCTCTGTTGGATTTTGGAATGGATGTGTAAAACTTTGTTCCACCCGTCGATTTTTAGAAAACATTTTTGACAAGGAAACTTGATTTGAGAAAAGAACCGCTTCAGAGTCCTTTGCAGGTATGAGTAGATGAAACCTACACTAATAAAGTGTCCTGATCTGATGTGATTTATTTTCATCTTGTTTTCCATTTCATTATTGCATTAACAGATAAACTAATGTCTATTGATAAGAATATTAAGCGGTAAACTATCGTCTCAGATAACCAGAAAGGTGCTAGCGACTGAAGTGGTACTTTATTTATTCAATTCAACGGGAGCCTGAACATCAACAAAATGTGAGGAGCTCATCTACTACCCAGAACTACAACCTAGAAAGAGTCTGTTATATTGTACTAAACTCTACATGTAAAAACAAATTACAGACTTTGTTTACAGGTTAAAGAAGAGAAAATGCATATAGATATTATTGAAGTCAAAACTGAATATAACCGCCGTAACCATAACTGAGCCATAAGAAGTACTGAAAGAATACAAGAATACTATCAGTATTTTAAAATCTTTCAGAAGACTAATGTTCCAAGTTTATAAAGTGAGGAAAAAATAAAAACTTGATCTGTAGCAGTGGAGTGAACATAGAAAAAAAAATACTTTTTGACATATCTCCTGTAAACATGGGCTAGAAGAAAACTTTTCGACCACAAATAAGTCCAAGTCCCTCAATAATGGCATTTGGTCTGAAAATTTAATTATTCAAGACAGGGATCTCAAAACAGCGGCCCGCGGGCGAACCCCGCCCGCGATCACTAAGAATCCGGCCCACGATAGCGGGTATAATTGCATTAATTCAAGCGAAGCATCAGCAGGCGTTTCAAATTTTGGAATTGTCACATTTCATTTCCATTTTGGTTTTGGTTTTGCACTGTCTATTGTTGACAGGGGCGCACCGAGAGGGGGGACGAACGGAACCGGTCACCCTTCAGAATGTCAGTTTCCTGAACACATAGTTTACAAATTACGTATGAAATGTGGTCTGTATATTATTACAAAGTCCGATAAAATAAAATAAAACCTTTTAATCTACAATAGCAGTCCTTAAGTGCTCAGATGGGTGCAGGACGTGACTTTAGAGCCCTATTTTTCCGACTCGTTAGGACTTGGGATACCTTGTATTTCGAGGAGTAACGAAAGAAGCAACGGAAAGCTTACGAAGGGTTGCGTAAATCTTAGACACAATACTGTTGACATGGTCAAACCACGTAAGTGTAGTGTTAAAAATGATGCCAAGATTCCTTACCGACCTGCTGTATGGAATGAGAGTTTCATCTAACATCACATCAGAAAAATCTGTTATGTCGAGATTATTTCTATATAATAGAATAACTTTAGATTTTAACGGGTTTAGAAGAAGCTTATTCTGTAGTTCCCACAAAGATATTAATCTAAGGTCTTCATTCAGTCTACATACCGCATCCTCCATCAATCCACGTTGTCTTGAAATATATAGCTGGCAATCATCAGCATACAAGTGAAAATTACAAGTCAAAATGACTGAAGAAATGTCATTTATGAACACAGAAAAAAGCAAGGGCCCGAGGATTGACCCCTGCGGAACACCACTACATACAAGCAAAAATTCAGAGTAGTACTCACCCCAGCAGACCTTTTGCTGGCGGTCTCCCAAATATGACCAAATAAGCCTGTAAGCACCACAATAGAAATTAAACAATCTTTTAAGCTTGTATATGAGTAGTGAGTGATTAACTTTATCAAAAGCCTTTTAGAAATCTAAAAGAGAAAGAACAGTTATCATATCAGAATTCATAGACAAGCGAATATCATCAGATATCTTTAGTAGGGCTGTCGTACAACTGTGTTTAGGCCTAAATCCAGATTATAAATTGGACATTGGGTTATTTGTGTCAATATACTTAAGTATTTGCTGATGTATACGCCACTCAAAAACCTTGGACAAGAAAGATCAAATGGAGATGGGTCGGTACTCCTGGGGATTATGTTTAGGATTCTTAGGGATAGTGATGATCTTGGATAGTTTCCAAGATTTAGGGTACACAGACGTGAGTATTATAGTGTTAAATATATATGTCAGATTAGATAGAATAATAGGCAATAACAGTTTAATAAATTTGGGATGTATATTATCAAGACTAACAGCATTTGATGTGACCGAGAAAACGGCTTTAAAAACTTCCTCTTGGTCAACCTGTTCAAAAGAAAATCCATCATAAGATGAATCAAAGGCAGGAATTTCAAGAGGATCCGATGATGCATCCGGCATTGTACCAACGAACATATTATTGAGACGAAAGTTCTTAAGATTTCGCATTATATATCTTAGTAGGAAGCTTGCCATCAAACTTGGAAGCAAAGTAGCGTCTTTTAGAATATTTAATCTCCAGATTTACAGCATTGCGCAAAATACGATAAGCCTCCCAGCTCGCTGGTGTTCGAAAACGTTTCCACCTTCCGTAAGCAATATTTCTCTGTAAGATTAATGTCCGAATCCGAGATGTTTGGTTTCATAATGACGTTTTATATTATATTGTTTGAGAACTGATATTATTTCATTGCAAATTATATACATTGCCTTATTACATGGCTCAATCACATGGAATATTTATGTCCCCTTTGTCCTTTAAATGTTCTGCACTCACATCTATCGTTTCTTTTCCATGTTTATACAAATCCACAAAAAAAATGTGTATTTTCACTAATACTTACAAATTAAAATCACAAAACACATTAGGTTGCTTTTAACATAGCGCTAGTCGGTCCGAATTCAAACTGGAACTGTCCAACTTTCGGTTGTCTTCCGTATTTATACATCTCCTCAGTGCTCGAATATCCTCGAATCCACCATATACTGACAATAATATCGTATGACTGCTATGAGCCACGGCGGCCATCTTGAGCGTCACTGCACCACACGACTGTACTAAGGAATATATATATATAAAAAAAAAAAAATATTCGGAAGCCTTCATATGAATTGATGGCGTGACGTCACTGCATTACCTATCAAAAATCTAGTAGGCATACCCTGTTATTGTCTGTACACCGTGACTCGAATGTTCCTGATAAGCAATCGGGTAGCGCAGAGCTTTTCCATAACATGCTGTAGCTCTACCACTCGCTAAAAGATGGCGTTGTATTATCGCCAGTCGCCGGCAAGTTCCAAAATAAATATTTGAGTGTAATTCAAAATTCTTAGGTTAGAAAGTTTGGAGATCTAAAATATTGGACAAACATTCTGCTCATTTCGAACAAAGTCAGTAGTGTCAAATATTTTCACAAGACCAAATAAAAAGCAAATTAATCTCAATTATACATACAAAATGCCTGTCAATTCAAACAGACAAACAGACTTAAGAGTCCGTTGTAATAATTTTTACCAACAAGAGATCCATCCTATCATAGAAACAACATTTTATCAGTCAAAATACCTACATCATCCATTCAACAGGGAAAACAAAACATTTTCTCCTCAAGAGAGCTTATGTAAAGTTGTTAAAAATTGAAATTGACTCCGTCCAAAAACTTGAGGTGTTGAAATAATTAATTTTCCACCAAACTAGGTACATATAAAAATCCTCCTGATCTCTTATCCTACCTTTACGTGTCTCATAATATTTTCCTTAATCTGAAGATTATGTCTGCGAAAATAAAAGCCTAATTGGCCTTCTTGATTTGAGTAGACAGACACACACACACACACACACACATGCACACACAAGCTTAATTGCTCTCGATGAAAATCAAATCAACAAATTTCCGACTCTAAGTTAAGTAGGCAGCTAAGCTCATTAGGCGACTTAAGCTGTTGTTGTTGCTGTTGTTGAAAACCTCAATTGAAATTTGCATTTTTACGTCAATTAATTCGAAAGGCGGAGATTTAATGTGCGTAAAATATGTCAGAATTGACACATTTTTGTTGGCGAAAAAACAAAACATGATCAAATCACAGAAAAACCGGTTGAACTCTCTCAACCCCAATGACTTTGATTGCAATGATCGAAAAGAGAAAAAAAAATCTCTAGGCTAGGAAAGTACTTTTGAAAATTTGTGGCGTGCGTGAGGATTTTTGTAAGTTAATTTTAATTTACTGCAAGTAATGGGCGTGTGCGTATATACACTGCTGGGTTTAATTCAGATCACCCCCTCCTCCATATATGGAATTTAGTGTTGTAGACAAGATCAATTTAGCTACTTTATGCATTTTAATTGAATCACAACTGCTTGATTTATTAGCGAATCCGTTAAAAACAGTATCGTGCTCCATTTCTCGGTATTACCTTCATTGTCAACACTAATTATGTTTATATATTTATTTATTTATTTATTTCTACAAATTACATCAAATAGCTGATTACTACAAAATTAAAACTAAAAGAAAATGTACAACATAGAATGATCCCATTTAAAAATATTAAAAATAGGCACATAACACAAAAATACAGACTAGAAATAAAATTGAACAGAAAAAGAGGAAACGAAAAAGAAGAGAAAAAAGAAAAAAAAAGAAAAAAAAGTTACATTAGGTAAGCTGACCATTCAAGAGACGCTTCACTTGGGCTTTAGTTAGATGTAGGTCCAGTACGTGCCAATGAGCATTAAACAGACGAGACATCGACGTAATAGGCTCATTAAAACTGTAACTTGTGTCACAAAATGGCAAACAAAAAAAGTCATAGTTTCTCAAGGAACGACAAGGAGCAGAGAAATTTTGGAGCTCAATAAGCTCAGGAGAATTAATTGTACCATGCAAGCAATCAAAAATAAAAAGGATCCTAGAAATATCACGCCTCTTCTCAAGGGTGTCGATAGAGAGCAACTTGAGTCGATCAGCATAAGGAGGCAAGGCTAAAGGATCGTTCCAGGGAAGGCCACGAAGAGCAAATTTAATAAATCTGCGTTGGACTGCTTCAATCAGATTAATATGGACAGAATAAAATGGTACCCAAACAGGACTGGCATACTCCAAGATCGGCCTAACAAAAGCGAAATAGAGGGTCTTGGTTACTAAAGAGGGTCATTAAACTCCCGGGACCACCTCTTAACAAAGCCCAAAGCAGTGTTAGCCCTATTGAGAATATTTGAAATATGGTTTCCAAAAGAGAGCCCGGAATCAAAAATAACCCCCAGATCCTTGTTGCTGTGAAGTCTGAACAATAAACTTCCATTGATGAAGTAATTCAGATACAAAAGACTACACTTACGACAATAAGACAAAAAAAAACACTTATCAATATTCAAAGAAAGAAAATTCTTAGAACACCAAGAGTAGAAGGTGTTCAAGTCAGAGTTAATTAGAGCATAGTCATCGGCATTCGAGATAGTTCGGAAAAGCTTGACATCGTCAGCATAACAAAAAATTTTGGTATGAGGTAGTAACAAGTGTGTAAGTCATTAATATAAATGACAAACAAAAGAAGGCCAAGATGGCTACCCTGGGGCACTCCAGAGGTATTAAGGATGTTCCTGGATAGAATACCACGAAAAGAGACTTGCTGGGTACGGTTAGACAGATAGGAGTTTAACCATAGAAGAAACCGACAAGGGAAACCTAGCAAAGTAAACTTATGTAAAAGAATCTTGTGGCTAATCCTGTCGAATGCTTTACTAAAGTCAGTATAGATGCAGTCAACTTGTTTTCCTGTATTAATGGCAGACACACAATGATTATAAAACTCCAATAGGTTGGTAGTTGTTGACTTCCCCTTAGTAAAACCATGCTGGAAACTACCTATGAACGGTTTAGAGTGGAAATAGAGAGTATCACAGACAATAGCCTTAAATATTTTGGGAATAGCTGAAAGATGAGCAACTGGTCTATAATTAGATATGTCAATTCTGTTCCCCTTTTTATGATGTGGAAAAATTAAGGAGTGTTTCCATAACTTAGGAAAGACGCCTGATCGACAGGACAACTTAAATAGGTGAGATAAGATAGGGATAAGCGGAATGCTGCATTTCTTCAACAAAGAAGATGGAATGCCATCAGGGCCAGGCAAAAAGCTATCTGCCAAATTCGAAATATGTTTCGAAATTATGGCATCGTCAAAAACAAGATCCTTTAACTCAAAAGAAGTCGAAGGAAGCATCGTCAAGTGAGTAAAATCGCTACAACTAAAATCACAATTGGAATCATTGAAGGCAGATTCAAAAAAATCGGCAAACAGATTGGCAATAATTATTGTCGAATCAGTACTCTCCGCATCACCAAAAGATAAGGATGAAGGGAATCAATCAGACTTGCATTTAGAATTAACAAAGGACCAGAACTGTTTAGGTCTATCGAACAAAGAAGTCTTCAATTTGGATATGTATAAATTATAAGAAGCCTCAGAAGCAGCCATGAACCTTCCGCGATGATATGAGTAAACCAGATATAGTCCTCATCGCTCCTCGAAAAACAAAATCTCTTCCATGCTTTAGTTTTCAAATTCTTGAAATGGCGTATTGAACCATTAAGCCATGGCTGATTCAGACTTTTATTCCTAGATCTAGAAATTGGTACATTCTGAACAAAACAAAGAAATATATGTAGAGTCGTATAATAGCTTAATAGCATTATCGATATATCGTTCGTCAAATATATTACTCCAGTCACGACTAGATAGCCATAAGTCGATTCTAGAATAGTCAGCCTTAACAAAATTAAAATAGTAATCGTCAGAATAAGATACATTCAAAGATATTGGATCAAAACAAAATATAACATGAACTGCTGGATGGTGAATAGACTCTGGAAGCAAAGGCGTTAAACATCTCCTAGCCGTAGTACCATAACAATCCGAAGAGAACACCAAGTCAAGGAATCTCCCTGAGTCATTTGAAATGCCACTGCACTGGAAGTGCCATGCAGAAACAATGCTGTCAATAAATGTTGCTAGAGTATTTGATTTCGAATATGATTTTTCGTATATTTCATTAGCCTAGGTATATCGAAACTGAATACCTACCGGTCCGGGTTGATATCCATTCCTTGATTGAGACAGACAAAAACGAGACAACGTGAAAGGCTTTGGTGTCGTAAATTAAGTCATTATAGGTCTCTTCCTAGATCGACTCCACATAGAAATTTGTCGCGGCTATCAATTTTTAAGCATTTCACTCCTTACCAAAAGGTCTCACATACATACACATACACACACACACAAACGTATATTTTCCGATTACACATCATTGATTATCGGTGATCAACTATGCAATAGAGATGGGTCGTAACTTGTGCCCATAAAGTCTACAAAGATATTAAAAAGTCATAAAGTCTCCTCGAATGGTAACGAATTTCGGTAAATTGTAATATGATTTGTGGCGCTAAATTGAGCTGCGCGATTGTAGCGCAACTCTGTATCTATCGAGTGAGCGCGCTCGCGCGCGCGCATTTATTATAAGTCTTTAAAAATTAACTGCGGAGAATTTTAATAGCTCATTTGTTCCGGTCGTAACTGAGTGTGTATAGTCACATAATTTACGGATGGATACCCCTTGGATCAATTCGGCGGACGAATAATTAACACATGCTTTCGTTGCCCTGCCCGTGTCCCCTCCCTAGTCATCGAGAATTAATTGATTTATAGAGTGGTGTAACAATGAATTGTATGTTGGTAGCTGGTAGTTGTAATAGTCTGGTTTACAATGCAATTTTCAGTATAGGCAGAGATATTAAAACCACACTTTTGCATTATTGGTTCGTTTGTTCGTTTGATAATTTAATTAATTTAATTTTGTTTTGCGACGCAACACAGCTACTGTTACTATGGGCTTTAACAGAAAACACACAATAAAATGAAATTAAGTTAATCAAGTATAGCCGGGCCGCGTACAGTAGGTGTTATCTTAATTAGGGAAAATAATTACTTACACCTTCATACTTGTCTAGAATTAAACAATAGACGCGCGCGGATAGGACTTATTTCCTCATATGATATGAAATATTTTCGCATGGAATTTATTTATTGATTTTCAAAATATTTAAGGTAAAACTTTTACCTCATTTATTATACCCTAGATTAGGGGTACTGTATGATTTTTTACCGAGGCAAACTTATATTTGTTCAAAATGCCATTTTTTTTTTGATTTTCTGGCATAATAGCAAAAGCGAAAAAAAAATTATTTTGTATTCTATCATACAACCCGCATTTGATTTTGGGTTACAAGTTTCAAGTCCTGGTTTTGACTCATCAATAGATTCCAAATAGCGAAATTGAGAGACTCGAAAAATAAATGAAAAATAGAACAAAGAAAAGAAATAAAAAAATGTATGAATATCCTGTTTCCTGTTTTGCCTCATATAATTCACACCCAGAATTTATTCTGATTTTATATGAGATGAGATCAATTTTATTTGTTTCAAGCGTCTACGGCAGGAAGAAACCAAGCCGTACTGAAGAGTATAAGGTTTCTGCCGATACGAAACGTTTATTTTTTTTCTTCTTTTTTCTCTTTTCTTTTTTCAGCCCACTGCGGACTTGCACAGGTTCGGCTCGTTTCGAATAAATCTGATTTTAAAATTTTTTTAATAATTTTTTTTTTATTTTTATCAATTTTTCATTTCATTTCTTTGTTCTATTTTTCATTTTGTTTGTCGGATCACGCAATTTCGCTATTTGGGACCTGTTGATTAGACTTGAAACTTGTCACCCAAAATCAAATGGAATGTATGATGGAATAACAGCCGGAGAATCCAGAAAAATGCCTTCTTGAACTAATATTATACCCTAGATGAAATCATAAGGTATACCTACTAAGTTTGTCATTACGTTTGTAACCCACAAATGCTAGTGGAACAAAATGGGTTCAACACCCACGAATAATATTAAAAGTTATTTTGATTTTTGTATGTCCGTCTGTTTGTCCGTCTGTCTGTCTGTCTATCTGTCTTCACGATAACTAGAGAACGAGTTCACTTAGAGGGCTTTTGCACAAGAGCTTTTCAAAAAAAAGAAGTAAATTTAAGTTGGAAAGTGAGCCCAATCGGGCAACTCCTTCGAAGGGTTGCCATACAAAAATTTCGTTTTTCACTATATATTTGAACACTGTTTGAGAACACGTCAACGTAGATAGATAAAATTTTGTACAAGGTGTTTGCATAAAAACAGTAAATATCATTTTAAAACTTGGCTAAATCGGGTTACCTCTTCTTGGTATAGCCATATGAAAATTTCGGATTTTTACAGATACTGTGAAAGCGATCAGTCCTAGACAAAAATTGTACATAAGATATTCATCTTATAAAGTACATTTCTTACTTCTTAATGGCAAAAAAATATTTTGAAATTAATAATTATTACAACTTTCACTCTACGACTAAATTAATAAATTTAATTCAAAAGATAATAGTTAAAAAATATGCATGTTTTCCGCCCAGGTAAATCATTCCAAATGCGTATCAACTGAACAAGAAAGGAACCCTCCTCGACTCGTTTCGAAAATCTCGGAATCATAATTTCTCAGTGTCTTACTGAACGCAGAAATTTTAGGCGATAATAAAGGTAGCTAGGTTTGTGTAAGGTGATATAAGGTCGAAGAGTAAGATCAACGCTCTGTCATGCAAGTCTGTCTGCAAAGGACAGCGTAACATGGATGTTCCATGGGTAAACCGAAGACAGTCATTAAAAGCTACATCCATTCAACGTGCACTTATAGTGTCAAGTTTAGGATAAATAATACTTCCAAAGCAGAGGTAGGGCCAGAGAAAAACCTTGACAAGTCTTTCGCGAATGGTGGGTGATCAGTTGATAACCACAACATTCACAGATCGCAATAAATTTTCTTTAATTGTGCGCTGATACGCTGATATAATCTGTGTATTTGTAAATTGGAATTGACCAAGACTCTTAGTATTATATACATGCGGTAGTAGGGTTACCAAGTCGATGCAAACTGGTGGAAGCTGAGCGGGGTCAAAGCACTGCTGAGCATTTCTCAGTTCTTATATCATTAATACAAGCCCACTCAGATAAGTTAGCCAGATCCTCGTTAATGCCCTCCAAACAGCATTCCATAAGTGGAAAAAACTCTTTTACAAACGAAAAATCTTTAAAAAAAAAGAAATGTCTATGCAAAGGCAAGCGTTTCGTATCAGCAAAAACCGTATACTCATCAGTACGGCTTGGTTACTGCCTGCCATATACGCCAAAGTGAACAGCCAAGCTGATTTTTAAGTGTGAATTTATACGAGGAGAAATACTAAGTATTTACTTGAATGTCTAGCAAGATTAGCCCTATGCGGGACTAGCATTTCATATAGAGTTATCCTATGAAATAAATTCATAGTGAATTTAGTCAATATGAAGTTGACTTTGAGTTTGATGCAAAATCCACAGCTGGAGAATTGAATGGAAAAAACTCTTTTACAAACGAAAAATCTGAATTTACATAAAAATCTCGTTTTTAAAGATTTTTCGATTGTAAAAGAGTTTTTTGGCAACAAATTCGGTGAATTTCATATTGACTAATTTCGCTATGAATTTATTTCATAGCAAAACTCTTTAATGCTCCATAAGGCCGATAGAAATACTAAGGTAAATCTGCACGTCATCCGCATAAACTTTGGCCAATTAGATTTTTTATGGCAGATCATTTATTAATAGCGAGAAAAGAAGAGGTCCAAGAAGAGAACCTGGTGGGACACCTCTATTAAGTGATATTAGACTACAAAACTGACCATCCACTTTCACGCTTTCGATTTGACAGCAAGCTCATTACAAGCCTACAGGCTGAAGTAGAGAAATTGAAAATATTTGTTAATTTAGATATAAGCTTAAAATGGTGTACGCTATCGAAATAGAAAAGTCCTGCAATAAATTGAAGTAAAAAGTTCTTCACAATATAAAATCTTAAGAAATTGGTTATAATCATTTTTACTGTTCGACGAACGGTTGGTTCTAGAAATATATGCAAAAATCCATTTCAACAATCAAACTTGCACAGAGAGGTGATCATACGAACTGACATACGGGTATTTGTCCAGGGTATCATATGAATTGGTCTTACTTACTTAGACCAATTCCAGCTTTTCTGACTTGTTTCTATATTAGTTCAGTATCTGACATGGCATCATCATTCTCATTAGCTTCATTCCACGATAAACGATAATTTTTTCTCCCAACTGCTTATTATCAAAGCACGCCCAGATTTGATCATATATAGATAAATAATTACAAGAACAATTTTTAGGAGCAATGCGCATATTCAATCTGCAGATTATCAATTATTATCTATCGTCACTCCTTGAATTATCATTATCCCACCCACGATTATCTCATCATTACTGCCACGACGACATCGCATCGTCGCTCGTAATGATCATTATACCTAGGTACGTAATAGTGCCATTGAGAAATAGGTCGAGTAATATTCACCTCATTCAACCGCATCGCCTATTCGCTTATCTCTCCGCCTGACCACCAACAGTAAAGTATAAAATGGTAGTTATAGATGTAGCACAGTGTATATGATGACAAAAATTAGTCACCGTTCGTAGTAATTTTTTCGCAATTACCGTTCCTCTTAGGGTGAATGAGAATAAAGCCGCCTTAGGCCTATTTAGTACCGCGACAGACCGACCGTGCATAGAAATGCACTCGATCTTAACTCAACCAGCATCAGAGTGTTTTTTTCCTCCAGCCATATATTCGTATATAAGTGGCGGAGCTCATCGTCACGACATGTCAATCAAACGACACAACAACGACGACGACCAGAGAATCTTTTTAAAGATTCATGAAAGCTCCACTCATAAAGTTCGTAAGAAACAATGGCCTTCATCGCGTCATCGCATGAAAATATGCTGCGCCGACGCAAAGAGCAAAAAAGATAAGCCACTGATGGGGTCAGCCAGATTTAAGACAAAAAAAAATTGTTTTTTTTTTCTTCACATTTTTGCGATGCGCATGACCAGCTCAGTTCTCATCACTTTAAAAGTGCTTAGGATTTTTTTTTTGTTCTGTTTTTTTTTTAATAGTGTGGCGTGCACGTTCGCGCGCAAAACGCCCTGCCCATCCCTCCCGTACTCTAAGAAATATTTACCTTTTGTAGGTTCTCAATGTTAGTTGGTTGTTGGCACTGATTTCCTCATGTTTAAGATGTCAGTCGGGGGTCATAACAATTTTCCTATGATATTGTTTTTTTTTTTTTTTGCTAGTGTTGCCCGATTTAAGGCAGCGTTTTGTGTGTGTGCTTCGGATGCCTTGTGGTGATCATGTCATCGTAGATTGCGTGATCTAAAAATCAAAAACCAACTAACACGAGGGGTGGAGCGGTATTGTTGGCGCTTTGAAGTTTGGGTTTTTTTTCGTTTTTTATAATTATAAGTATCCCATAGAAAGGCGCCTTATGTCCGCTGTCTTAATTTGTCTAGTTTCATGGTCATCGTCGATCACCGCGATCAGAGAAATAATAACGAAAACTGAAACGTTTTAATTCCCGGATAAGCTGCGCATTGATTTTTTTTTTTGGTTTTGTTGTCGTTTGACTCGTGATCGATTATTTCGGGCGACTATTCATGTTACAAAAGTCAAAATCTAAAAATTAATTGCGTTTTGGACTGGCACTGGAGGTTGCGTCCTATGACAAGGGGGCCGGGCCCTGAGTGTCGATCCTTAATTACTTTGATTTGACATTTCTCTTGCCTTCAAATTATGAAAGTCTTCCGCGCTCCCCCCCCCCCCCCCCTCCCCCTTCCAATGTAATAACAAACAAAAGAAAATTTAATTTTTGTTTTTTTTTTTGGAGATGAAGTTTCGAAATTGTCAAGAGTTTTTTGTGGAATTGTTTTTCTTTTTTTTGCTTTTTCATTTTTTTTATACCTAGTTCAGGTGAAGCACGAATTAACTAGTCCACTTTCCGGATTTACGTAAGCCATTTCATGACTGTTTCAGGGTGAGCGATTAGCGTTAATCTTTAGATTGTTCACCGAAAGCAATGAGCTTCTCAACGCAATCGCTCGTTAACCCATGACATTGAAAAACATTACACAACACGTCCATGTTGATATGTAATTACACCGCAGAATGCAAATTTTCTCTTCAACTATACACTGAGTCGGAAGTTTTCTGTGGAATCTTAGGTGCTGCTAGTGTTTTTGCGGATTGTACATATATTTTTTGAGGAAGACCTAAGGAATTTATTTAAGTGACAGACATCGCGAATCTTTAGGGCAAATTCCAAAGAAATAATGCGCGCGAAGAGTAGAAAATTTCGCGATAGGAGAGGAAACAGCAAGAAACAACGAAAGACTTTAAGGTTTGTTCATAAGGTTTCATGTGTTCAAACCATGCTAGCCGCCATTGCATTGACGATTGACGGGCGCAACGGACAATCTTTTAGGCATCTATCTACATGTAACTATGTTAAGACTTCAGGAGCCAGCTGCGCATATAACCCGAATGAATGGCGGGAAATTGCGATTTTAATTGACGAGACCTGACAACATTGGTTCATGTCTGTCAGAGGAGGAAATTGATCAATTCACGGCGTCTGACCAGGTTGTGTTCAATATTTCAAGTGTCGCCCTGGGACTGGGACGTCAATGAGAGTATAGCGGCCTATAGAGCCTAGCTAGAGCTCAGCAATGTATAAAACCGCAAGGCATGCGTGGAAAATGTTTAATATGCGGTGTGGACATTGTTTAGCTGCTGAACGGAACCTGGAGTTGAGTTTGTCTGTTCAACGGAAGACATTCGTCTGTGGCAGGTGATCACGCTCGCATGTTTGTTGGCATCAAGTAGCGGCGGTGTTGTCTTTGATTGATTCCCTGATGTACACTTCTAAGGTTGACTCAGTGTTTTGACTCGCATAGATTGCAACAACAAATGAATTGGTACCATATCGCGCAAGGGACCTATACACTTCTCTTGTTGTTGTAAATAGTAATAATGGCCAGCGTAAACGAAATCAACTTAAAAGAATTTCTAATTTGAGCTCTTGAAACACGTATAGCCGCCGGAGGGGATAATCGAAAATTATGGTGCTTCACTCATTGATTATGGTCATTGAGCGTGCTTTGTTCCTTCTAGAACTGCTTGTGGCAATTGAAGAGGCGTTTGATGTTTGGCCCTAGTTCGATGGAGTTGGATATGAAGATGAAAGCTGAGTTGGGTACTCATGACCCAGTAATAGTGATTTTGGTAGGGAAACCAAATTGTCACAAACAGAGGCGAAGATGGCTCACTGATGGCTTAATGAATCGCAATTCTTCCTAGTGATAGATGGTTTTCAGTTAGTCTTAGAGCAGCTTCACAGAAAGTTCAACCTTTATCCGTCGAAAGCCGTACAAATGGACAGGAAGTGTTCGATCATCTTAAACATTCAGGATAGAAATTTCTCAATAAACGATTACACTGATTTTGAAAATATAAGCGAAAAACAATTAAACATAGACAGGGCGCCAACCAATACTGAATTTAACTCTTTCTTGACAAAGGTAACAAAAAATGTATTATGCTCGAAATTTCTGTTTATAGAGTGCAATCATGAAAACGCTGACAGAGAGTATCTTGGAGGGCGATCTGATCACCATGCTTTGTCGCTTAGTCTATCATTCAATGATTCTGGCAGGTATGAACGATGCTGTCGTACCGACCATAGAATTCAATCAGTGTTTTCGGTGTGCGCTTTCAACAATAAAACGTAGAATAAAGCATCACCATCCTACATTTGTTTCTCTATGTATTCAGGAATAGCTCCTTTATCGAGGAACGGACTAGTAACGTAGTTTTCTACTTTGAGCTTAACGTTATCCAAGCCTAAGGATTCGCTATTATAATGGAATCCTTATATATAGTGCAATGTTTCTAAATGTTTAACTCGACACCAATGAATAATAGAGGATGGTACCACCTAAAACGATCAAACTTTCCGAGCTTACTCATGGATCCAAAATTTCAATACATTTACGTATATCTCAAAAATTTCTAGGATAATTCTTATAATGCCGAAAAAATAAAGGTTGACAAGATCCCATCTACAAGAGACATGTAAACCGAAAACAAGATCATATAAAGTGAAAATTTGTGGGTTCCATCGTTCGGAAAGGATTTCTTCCAGTTTGCACATGTACGAAGTAAGATACACCAATATGGCTGAAAGGAATGGTTTGGAAAATGCAAATTTGAAATTTGAATTTGAAGAGAGGGAAAATATCTTCATCTACATGTAAAAAATGAGGTGATCTTGCAGTCATTGTCAAAGATAACCTAAAATTATCTAAGAAAAACTTTAGCGAGGAAAACCATATCATTCTTATGTGTGTACTGTGACACGAAGCCTATAATAAAAATTTCTAATGGCGTATAGAAAAAGAAAAAAACTACGAATTCATTACACAAGAACCAAGGCTGATACAAAAAACAATAATACTTAATTCTACCACTTCTGCCAGTATATGTCCTTAAAAAGACTACTACACCTTTCGTCAAGCGACATATGGAAATATCATGCCATGTGAGTTGTCGGTTTCAACAGTCTCAAACTGCATTTGGGGTCATATTCAGGGTTGCTAGACTGCAACAGATGAATTCTCGTACCAGCTTTACAAAAATCTCGTACGTCATGAAAAATTCTCATACACTAGGCTTATCGCGAAATTAATGAGAAATGGCGACTTAATTGAAACTGGGGATTATTTAATAACATTTCATTTTATTATTTTTATAATAAAAATAATGGGTATCTTTAAAAACCTTTTAATTGATAATCTTTTTAAACTGATTTTTGTATTAAAATTTTGTATAGTCTTGCTCTTAAAATAAAAGACATCTAGATTAGGCTAGGGTTATCTGGGTCCGAGTTAATATTTTGGTCGAAATTTTCATCAACAGGTCGAAAGCGTATTAATTTTCTTAATTTTATTCTTGTTAGGTTGTTTTTGCTAAAACTCCTCTCGGTATTGCCATTGGAATGTGCGAGAGTTAAAACGGATAGCGTAAATTGAGGTAGAACTATATGTTTGTGGTCTTCATTAGCAGTGCGGATTCGGGAAAGCTTGTGCCAAAATATGTCAGTTTTGTTTTCTTTGGTGATGTATGGAGGAAGTTGGTCCAAGGAAATAAGTCGAAACTTGTTATCGAGTTACTGCAGTTTCTTATACCCTAGACAGACTGTCTCCATAATGACTTAATTTTTAATTAAATGGAGTCAAATATGCAGTGTGTTACATAAATGAAGTGCATCAAGGACCCATTTGAAACATTTCGCTCCATTTAATAAAATTGCAGTAAAACTGCCACCTACCGTCATTAAAATAAACTGAATTTATTGGAAAGTGAAAGTTTTTCCAATAAAGTTAGCAGTGACAGTAATCAGCTGATCATGAAAGAAATTTCTTTATCGCTTACTTTTCTTTTCGGTCTCTTTCCACATCAAAAATTTTCTACTACTCAAAATGCTTTGCAATTACACTAAATATTCGCAAATTTTCTTGATAGCATAAATAATTTTCGTTCATAGTCTGTGACCTTATTATTTCCTTGAAATGACTGAATTTAAAATTATGTCATTATGAGCAGTCTGTCTGGGTATTAGGGTTTGGAGGCTTTGCCATAGGACACAGGTTACATAAAAACATGAATATTGGAGTATCGTTTCGGTATCTTGAGACCCGACCTTGAGCCTAAAACTATACCTTCCACAGAAAAATAATATTAGATATAACAAATTACAGCCCAATATGTTTTCTTTCTAATGATGTTTCAAAAAATTACATGTAGGACCAATTTATGGAAATTATGGTGTTTGAACCAAATCCAAGCTATTTTTTAGAAAAACTACTGCAATAAGACACGGCAAAAAGTGTGTAATGTCACCCGCTATGCTCTTTTCAAGTCTCTTTAAAAAAAAAATAAGTAGAACCGTAACCCCTGGAATATATAAGCCATTCTATATTCCGGGGGCTACGGTTCTGCATACTTTTCTTAAATTATCTTTACTCCACTTTTGTTAGTAGTATTTTCACAGTTTATAGATTCTGGTTGGAAAATATTTGACACCCAAATTCTCGTACTTTTGCGTACGAGAATGCATTTTGCCTCGTACATCGTACCTGAGCAGAAATTCGCGTAGGATCAAGTGGCGACATCTAAAAGAAACATTGTTTTTTTTTGTTTAAATATATATAATTTTTTAGGATTTCTTGCCGGTGTGTTTGTCTCGATGTCGCACATCTTTTAATGGTGTTGGATTTTAGGAGAGGGGCTCGCATCCGGCGGGGCAGGCGGGCAAAGTTTCACTTCTTTTGCTTATAACTCCTTATCGAAAACGCGCACAGAGCTCATTAAGGACTTAAATGAAAGCTACCGCCGCGCCGGGGGCTACAAGTGGTCTCTGAGAGTTGGTTAGGGTGGGTTCGCTGGTAGCCGAGGGGGCGGAATGGGGAAAGCCTAAATCTCAATTTTTCGTCCTATACATGCGTACAAAAAAGTTTGCAGGGGTAATTTCCGAAGACACCTATCTGATTTACTTGATTTCAAAGCGGTTTTTAAATAATCGCCTAGAAGGACAAGAAGGGTACTACGATTTTTGATTTTTTGGAGAAGGGAGGGGAAACGATAGGGGTATTTACTTTTACGCTTATAACTCAGCCATTCCACCTCGGACCATAGCGGTGCGAGTAGTCAAAATCCACATAAAACATATTAGAATTTGTACTAGATTTTCCGAAAACGTACCCCTCTGCAGGGAGCGCAGTATACTTTCTGAACTTTTTCTAAAACCGCTATAATTCTTTGTTTTCACTGCTCTTTCAATCTCCATACCCACTTTGTTTAGTACGTTAGTTTTTTTTTCTAAATTAGGTACTAGATTTTTGCACAGTAAATCACCTATATAAGCATTTGAAGTTGAAACTTTGCCGCCTCCTCCCTCCGAGAGCTAACGCCTACCCGATAAAATGAATAGAGAGAAAGAAGCGCGCAAACGAGAAGTGTAAATACCAAAAGTCCTCCATTTTCGAAATCCGAAATCGAAAGTACCCTATGTAGCAATAAATTAAGTTGTGAAACCAATGACATAAGAATCATAGTTTGTCGGTTAAAAAGCGTAGGAGGAGATAGATTTCTACGAAAACACGAAGTGGATTAGAGTGGAAAATAGCTTTATTTTAATCTCGTGTATATCTGGGTACCAGGACATGAAGGCATTATGGGAAACGAGATTGCGGACCGCCTTGCAAAGAAAGGAGCCAAATCTCCGTTTATTGGCCCTGAGCCTATCTTTGGACACCCGAAAAGTCACCTCTGAGCTCAGATCAGTCTTTGGGAGGACAGAACTAAGAAGGAATACTGGGAAAATACCCCGGGGCTGAGACAAGCGAAGAAATTTATAAAGTACTGTACTCGCAACAGAGGACAAAAGAATTGCTCACTCTCAGCAGGAAAGAACTAAGGCTCATAACGGGCCTACTTACTGGGCATTGTCCATACCATCTTAAGAAGATGAGTAAGGTCAATGATGAGACCTGTCGATTCTGTATGGAAGACGACGAATCCGCTGAACATTTCATATGTGACTGCGAAGCTCTGTGCCGCATATAGCTAAGACATTCTTTCCACTGCCAGAGGATGTCGAAAAATTGCCCTAAAGAATATTATAAGCTTCATCAGATACCTTAAGTTCGAATGGGCGCCCTAGGGCATCCAGGGGTAATGTCACAATAGATCTTATAGGTCGCAGTGACAAGATGAGAGGCAGAAACCCTGTCTGCATCCCCCGTAATTAATAATAATAATAATCTCATGTTTGCGAACAACCGTTACGTCCAGGAATTTTGCAACCTCGATAAAAGACGTTCAAAACAGACCGCTAATGCATTCGCAAGAAAGAACGGGCAAAATATATACAAAATGAAGGAAGGGGGTATGTATGACCCAAGTCCCAAAAAATCCTTTTTTAACGGTAAAAACGTCCGTATGAAGTTCACAGGATCAAAACAAGAACTTCTCCAATCGATCAGACTCTCTTCCTTTTTTAAATTTGATACCCCACACGTCCCATTTCGGACAACATCTCGGGCGGGGTAAAAGCCAGTCGCCCCTCCCCACAAACCACAAAACATAATTTTCTCTATCTATCTTCTTCTATCGTATATCGCAAATTCAACTAAAATCCGCATTCTTCTATGGCCATCCCACGTAAAGTTATTTTTTTTTATGAATTTTGAAATTCACCATATACCGTAATATCACAAACTACTATTATTAGCAAAAGTTATTTTCGTTCAGTGATCCTAAATTTTTGTTATAAAAGATATAAAGCATTATCTTCATTCAGAATTTATATCAGAAAAATCGGTTACTTCGTTCTCGAGATATGATTTTTTGAAAATGACGTTTCATTGTAAAATCACGTAGTTTCTAACCTCTCTAGCGGGGAGGTGGGGCATGCTAAGGGGAAACAAAAAAAATACTTGTCAGCTATTTTGGTATCCTATACAAACTGTAAAAGTTTCATCCAAATCTGGCGTTATAAGCTCACATTCGACACATACAAAAGCTCGACGACATGCGGACGATTATATTCCGGAGTAGCTGGTAGCCCATAGTAAAAATGGTTCGAAAATACTGATAGGTCATATTAAAAATTGTTCGGACTGCAAAGGGTTTTAAAAGTAGTTGAACACCTATAGATAGGGTCATCAGATTTTGAACATTATTGACTGACGAAGTTCTTGTAATCAAAATCGTAATTGATAGATAAAGTGATTTAGTATGCAACTATCAAGTGATTTTTTTTTTGTATCTAACTTCTGCCGAACCTTGGTATTTTCATTACCAAATGTAAAACTTGCTATCTATAGCTCTCTTTCAACGTACAGCCAAAGAATTTTTAGATCGGCAACTCTTTCATTAACTTCTTCTCATATTCTAATACTGTTTTTTTTTTTTCTACAACTAACTTTTTACCATGAATCGCATCGTATCATATGACAATCTCCAAATAAATAAATCAAAAAATTGCCAATTTAAAACATCTACCACACAAAACAACAACTAACATAAAAATCATTTATCTAGCAATTTACACCCTCATCAGAATAAAACTCACATTTTTTCTGATTTCACTGCATAATCACAGAATGTGTGACAATATCTCGACAAGTAATCAACGATTTCATGTGACAGAAGAAAAAACTAAAAAAAAAAAAAAAAAAAAAACATAAAACATGTAAAAGAACTGCTCAGATCGCATGCTATAACTCGATTATAGTGTGGATATGACAGCGATAGCAATTCTACATATATTCAGCATATAACAGCTGCAGCAGCAACAGCAACCCAACAAACAACATAACTATAGAAAATCATTCAACAGGAAAACCCAAGGGAAATTCTCTTATGCCGCCGCCGCGAGACTGTCTTTTATCTTTGGTGAATGTCATTTTATTAGTACCTACTCCACCCAGTTCTACAAGAAATTGACAGCTCCAGGTAAAAGACGTTGTTGGCTCATTCTCTACAATAAATTTCAACGTGTCAAAAACTAGACTGAAAACAAAGCAAAGTCAAAGTAGGAAAATAAACAAAAACAAAAACAAATTTAAATAATCACACGCTCAATCACAATGTCACGAATATCGCTATATAGTCAAAGACAGAAGCTCTAAAGCACCTGTTTCAGGTGATTCTTGCGTGAATTAATTAACCGGGAACAGAGCGACATCTATTCCACTTTGTGCAATTAAAATTTATTTTCCTATCGCCCGAGCTCCCCCTCATAAAATTAATTCGCTTGTAATCAGTCGTTATCCTGGCATGCAATCAATCGATACTTTGGCCTGTCACCGTATGTATACACCTGATCCAACAATACCTGTATACATATATGTATATGCAAATATGAAAAAAAAAACAGAAATAGAGAAAGAGAGATGGAGAGCGGGAGGGAATATATTATGCATTGTGTTTGTATGTCCTATACACGTACTTACATATAGTAAATTCATGTGGTTAATGCCGGTATGCCACTAGGCTGAGATATATGGCCAGTTGTGGTCTATTTATACCTTTTGTATCAATTCTTATGGAGGACTGGCAACGATTTTGCAGTTGATTACTTGTCGACTTTTTATGGCTTGAACATGCAATCAATTTAGACTTTTTATTAATTCAATTATTTGAGGAAACGTTTCCAATCGCTTGATAGCTGCTGGTTCTGCTGCTACTTACTAGCCCCAATAGCAGCAGCAGCGCGTTTAATTTCTTAATAAAATTACAAAAGACGCACAAAGATTAAGGAAGGGTAAATGTTGCTCTGGTTAGCATACAAATATAATTCCCGTGCGAAATTCTTCCGTATTCTTTGGCTCTTAGATTCAAATGGACTGGAGGAGCTGTGGAGTGTCTACTCTATTAATACCTTACCTTACCTTAGCTACTTAGTGCAGGTAATGTAACTCTATTTCTTGGGCTTATCGAAAGCTGTAATCAATGTGCGCCTGTGCGCAAGTTTTTTTTTTTTGCCTTATTATTATTTTTTTTTTTTTGCATTCATTTGTTGCGCGCGCAGATTTTTTTTTGTTTTTTTTTTTTTACTTGTTATTTTATAGTTTAACCAGTGTGGAACGTAGAGTAGCATATGCAAAGTGGAATTTTAAATTGAGTCATATTTGTGTGCTATTATTGTATAGTTTGTCTAGTGTTCTCCCTAATGAGATGTGTTCGTAGTGATTTAGTAACTGTGGAGTATGCGCCATTGTTTGAGGGAAATGAAAGGTAAACTTGTGCCTAGGAAAAGCGGCTTTGATGTGATTAGATTTTACATGGTGCTTACGCCTGCCCGCCACCACAACTGTGGCATTCCAATGTTGCGCAGAGCTCTCTTTCCAATGTTACTTTTATTTTTCATGGTGCTACTTACCGAACATTATGAACGATTTGTTTTATGGATATGTAAGGGGGGCGCGAACATTTCATAAGATTTCAACATTAATTTAAAGATTTTTTTGTCATTGTGGGTTTACTTGAAGTTCCACTAGAAATGAATATTTTTTGTTGTTTTTTATGGAGGCGTTTTTATTTTTGGAAATTTGCAATCTTCAAGAGATTGAAGTGAAAGTGTTTTTTGTTTTTTTTTTTAATGATAATTATAAATCAAGAAAATTGTGAAGTAAGTAAATTGGTGGAAAATTGTGTAAAGAAACATCTAAAAATCTTCTTCTGATAATGCTGCATGACATACTCAAACGGAAGAAGTTCATCTGGATTGATATCAAGCAAACTTTCAAAAATCTATGTCCCAAATTAGCTACAAATGTTTGCAGTTCTGTCATTTCTGACATTATTTAACCCCATTAACTCCAATATGGATCATTGTTGATTATGATACAATTCGTTTTGTATAGATACAACCACATCTGAAGACTCCAAGTCTTTTTGTTTTTACTCTACAGAACACTACATTTAAGTATTCTATACATGGTGTACGGGAGTGTTGTTAAACTCAGAATTTTTCTGCATGTCAGGCAGCTGTCAACTGAACTATCTGGATATGATTGAGACTGAGTTTTGCAACACTTGACAGCTCATATCATTTTGACAATTGTTGCATCTTGTGTTTTTGAGCCAATTTTAAAAAAAATTAAAAATGAATCAGATTACTAATAGTTCTGAATTGTATCAAGTAATTCTGGATGACTGTAATTTGAAAGAAATGAAAGCACTTCTATTAGATGAAAGTAGCTCTTCAGATTCTGACCAAGAGACTATATTACGGGTCAAAAAACAAAGAATAGAAGATTTCGTTACAAATGTTGTACCTTTGTACAGCATGAAGGACTTTAGAAGCTACTTTAGGATGAATAGATGTACTTTCGTGGTAAGCTTTACGAGAAAACTAAATTTTTATATTGCTCATTTGCTTATTCTTTATCTTAGCATTTGCTAGTAAATTTCGGCAGTCACTGGGAATCTCCTCGTACATGACGACCTAAATGCGGATTTGAGAGGGCTTTGCTGGCTACAATTTGGTACTTGGCCAACATAGAAACCTACAGGCAAGTGGGTGACCGTTTTAATTTTGAGAGGGGGATGACGCAAAGAACTGTACTTAAGATATGTAAAATGATGTTCGATAAAAGAAAGGAATTTATAAAATGGCCAGAAGGCGATAACCTTAAAAAAAACTGTTGATGCATTCAACATACTCAGAGGTAACAACTCCTTTCCCAATGTTGTTGCATGTGTCGACGGAACGCATATTGTTATAACTGGACCTACAACCGATAATAGTTACTACAACAGACATGGGCAGCACTCCGTTCAACTACAGGGTACGTGCAACTCTAAAATGGTGTTTACTGACATTTACGTCGGCTGGTCAGGAAGTGTGCACGATGCTCGCGTCTGGAGAAATAGCACGTTGTTTAAAAAACTCTCTGAAGATAATCCTTTACCCCCGGAATTTCACATCTTGGGTGACTCGGTATACCCCATAGCAGGGTTTTTATTAACTCCTCACAGAGACGATGGGCATCTCAGCGCAGAAAACAAAAAATTTAATAGGAAGCTAAGTAGCACAAGAGTCGTTATTGAGCAGGCCTTCGGAAGATTAAAAGGTCTCTTTAGACGCTTAAAGTTTTTAGAGATTCGAAAATTAGAGAACGTGAAATTTATTGTAATGGCAGCATCTATCCTACATAATTTCATACTTCTTCATCAGGAGGATGATGAAATTGTAGACAACTGCGATGTTGGAAATTCTGAGACTTTCGTGGATGATGCTACGGAAAGGCGGAAACGCGAGCTGGGATCGCTAAAAGAGAACATTTAACACAATATTTTTCTGGAATCCGTTCATAATTTAATAAAACAACAATTTATAAAACACTTCTATTATTTTTATTTAATATAAATAAGGCACTTTCATAAATAAAATTATTTTTTTTTGCTCCAGATTTTCCAAAGCCTCGAACTTCTCTTTCTGCCACTGCAATTTCTGTTTTTTAAATTCCAGGATTTCCTTCGAAAGGGTTTTCTTCGTTTTCCCAGCAGTAGTATCACGTATCCCCGAACCGGAAGAAGCCGAACACGAACGGCTAACATCCTCAGAAATGACGTCCCCTATAACGCCCGCCGGAGGTTGAACACTGGCTTTCGTTCCGAGTATCCTATCGAAGGCATCAAAATAATGCCACGACGAAGATGGTTCTCCTGTTTTCTTCGTCCATTCCTTGTTCGTTATGTAGGTTTGCTTAAGGTCATTGTATTTTTTTTTCTAAATCTTTGCTTGTAGCGTTGTAACCCTTTTTATTGAATTGAGTTGCTATCGTTTTAAAGTGAAAACAGTGGTTTACCTTGCTCTTGCAGCATATCATATAAACTGTCCTCAATTTCTAAACAATGGCTTACTCCATTCAGTAGCACCGTTAAATTCATTTCTGCTATTTTTTTAAATAATATTTATTTTCCTAACTTTCAAACAAACTTTTCATAATGAAAATAAACAAAATGAATGAAAGTGTCAACACAAAATCATGCTTCACGCACACATCTATACATCAAGATAATCAAGTGCGTTCGGATCGCCCTGGATTGTCTTTAAAGACAAATTCTTAATGCTGAGTTTAACAACACGTGACGTTTAAGAAATTCTGACTTTTACAACACTTTTGTCTTGAAGATCTTAAAGATTCTTAGTTTAACAACATGATGATAACATAATGATGTCAACATAACCTCACTAATTCTAGTTAAGATGATAGGGTAGGGTAACGTAGGGCTTACCCTACCCTATCGTCTTAACTAGAATTAGTGAGGTTATGTTGACATCATTATTTAATGCTACGACTTCTACTATGGTCATAGAAGATGAATGACCAATTCTATTTGAGTTAAAGGTAATTAGGTACATGCTGAGATAAAATTCCCAAATAACATCGACCTTGAACATATCAATGGAAAATAAGACTTGAAGAAAAATACCTTCGTAATTGTTGTATAAAAGCGATCTCTTCAACAAATTTTACTCCTCTCATCAACACATATACACATGGAGACCTGAGATAATACTGAATTGAATAATGCGTAAACATCATCTGGAAAAGTGTTTTTGAAAGCATCTAGTGATCGTTTGAAGTGAAGATGACTAATTCTAAGACGAGTCTCAGATTCTGGTTGTTCAAAGGAGTGACGATTGAAAGTGATCACCACTTGCATTAATACGTATACATATGTCAAATATGTTTGAAGAACTCGTTCGCAAGGGAATTCTAACGTATAGTATCATTAATTGTGGTAGGTTTAAACTATAAAGTAACCTGCATATATCGATACCTCTGTAGAACTATTTCTGAAGTTTTTCCATATGAAATTTTGCGTCGCTTATAATTCATAGTTAGATTTTGAATCCATATAATAAGTAGGGATATAGAGCCATTCATTAGAGAGTAGGCTGCTTTCTCGATGTCGAAAAAGCTTTCGACTCGGTTTGGACAGAAGGACTCATCTTCAAGTTAAATCAGTTCGGTTTCCCTCCACACCTCAATATGCTTATCCACAGTTTCCTAACTTCTAGGAAATTCTATGTAGAACTAGAAAGCCACAAATCACCACTCAAGGCAGTTGGAGCAGGCGTCCCCAGGTCCTATACTCTTCAACCTGTACACTTCAGACCAACCTCCAAAGGAAAATGGGACAACACTCCTCTATGCAGACGACTCCCTTACTTACGCTCAATCTCGTTGCCCACATTTGGCAATAAACAAAGTCAACCTTCACCTAAATAAGCTAGACTCATATCATAAAAAATGGGGGATAAAAATAAACTTCCAAAAATCTGAGCTAATTTGCATTCGGAAACCTTCAATTGGACGAAACCGGCAAGCATCCAAATCCAAATCCATAGGGGCTATTTACAACTATGGAATCATTAAACCCTCAGAAAAGGCCAAGTACCTAGGTGTGAGCTTCCAGGAACTCTTTAAGTTCAATTATTACGCGAAGGGGACCATTAACAAAGCCAATATCGCTTACAACCTGCTCAGCCCAATAATCCACGTCAGGGACGGACTCTCAACAAAAACCAAACTTCTGCTATACAAGCAGCTTATAAGATCTGTAATTACTTACTGTTTTCCTATATGGCACTCGATTTCTCACACTTATATGGAACGCCTTAGCAAACTTGAAAGGAAAATACTTAGATCTTGCACAGGGCTCCATAGAAGAGCCAACGGAAAATACTTCCGTAACGAAATAGTCTACGAGGCGGCCAATGTCACCCACATCAAGGAATACCTATTCGAACTTGCAGAGAAGCAACTAACCAAAGTGCCAACCCACCCTAACCCAATCATAAACAGCTTGCCGGATCTTCTCATACCGGAAGACTTTAAATACCTTTCACCGCTGCTCCTAATAAAGCCCGAGGCTAGAAACATCTACCGTCTACATGATGGTAGAATAAGTTTCTACGGCCATAAAGATGATTACTATCGTGGGTAATCACAATTCAGCCACCTTTACTAAGAGAATGTCTCTGACGTACACCAATTCTTTAGGAATCAACGATTTCTAAACTTTCCCAATAATCCACATCCTGTCCTTCCCTTTCTCCCGTCCTCCCATTAACAACTAACTCCAAAGAGAGAACTACATACAATACGGTTGATTTAGCGCATCGCCCGTAAAGAAAAAAGAAAGGACAACGAAACGCAAAGTTTCAAGAAATACTTAGGACAACTGTCAGCAAGAAGACAAAAGACGTCACCAAATCGGACTGAGGGCTAAAGATGAGCCCCAAGGATAAAAAAGAAGATAAAAACGAGATCATCGAGGGAAACAACGACAACGTACATAGAAAACTGCGCAAACACACTTGATTGATTGATTCATTAGAGACCATCATCCGACCGTCAAGCTCCTACCTGACCGTCCGATCCAAATATTCTAGTAGTTGAAATGGTTTGTCGTAGAATATTAGTCCCCGCCTATCCTATTGCCAGTACATGAAAAATGGAGAACTAGTAGTAGTACGTGAACAACGGAACCAACTAGTTAGTACGTGTACAACGGAAAGTCCTCCTGCTTTCACTAGAACCTACGTGAAAAACGGACAACTAGTGGTACTACGTGAGCAAATGAAGCCACATGTTAATACGTCAGTTATCCCATTGTACCTCCTTTCACCTAGTTTTGGTCATTCTAATACTTACTTTGAATATTAGGGACGTAAGCAATAAAGCAAGAAACACAACTTAAACCAGCTGTTTTCATTTGGACCCCTCACTCCACTGAAGTTATCCAGAGTCAAAATTTTGACGATTTGCTACCAGCCGAACTATTGTTGCCCGAATAAATAAATCGACCGAGCAAACGACATCACAAAACATGTGGGACGATGATACGTGAAAGAAATGAATGTTTCTGAATATTGGGCCACAAAGAAGTGTGACAGCCGAAAAAGAGATTATCGATAATATTATGAGGGGGCAGAGACTAGTGGATCTTCAATGAGATTTGACAAAAATTCTAAGTTAGAAGTATAAGATTTCCTCAACTTTGTGGGCGATTATCAGGAGCTACGAAACGTATAATGCGAATACACCAAAACGAAAAATTCGACAATAGTGGAAACAGCAGAACGGAATAGCAAGTAATAAAGAAAGGAGTGCATGAAGAAATACAATATAAAGCGCACGATGGAAGCACATAAAAGCGATTAGCATCAGTTGTCCAGACGGAAAGGAAAAAGACATTCTTACAATACTCTTGACAAAAATACAGTGGTGTCTCTAGAATAAAACATCTTTGAATAAAAATTTTAGCTTCATCCATGGCATCCATAATCACAACAATTAAATTGTCAGCCAATGACAGATCCATAAAAAAAAACATTCTCGGCAGAGAACTAGACCCAACTATATGGTCAGAGATCTTTTAATCATTTTTTCTCAGTCATATTATGTACAAGGTTCTATTAGCGCTTCCACTCATACTGGACAGTTATGAATCGCACTTATCCATTGCTAATCAAAAGGCAAGCCTTCGGTAGACCAACACGGATACCTGCCGTAATGCGAGGCAATTGTGGCCTGCATATGACTGGAAAAGGACAAGGGAGCTGCTGGATGGCAGCGCAATAAACACCAGGAATCTAGTAGGGGTCCTGACGGGTCATTGGGCCATAGGTGACCATGCTAGAAGACTATCGATAGTGGCGAACGATTTCTGCAGGAGCTGTAAGGACTGAGAGGAAATCGAATCCGTCCAACACATGCTTTGCGATGTCCCGCTCTGATAAATAAAAAAAGCAGGCTACTGGGTAGCTACTTCTTTTCAAGTCTGGGGGAGATGCAAAACAAAGATTTTAGGTATATCCTGAGTTTTCTGAGAGAAGCAGGATGGATCTAGGTAAAGAGTCTTGGACATATCTTGAGTTCCCTAAGGGAAGCAGGATAGATCTGGGTCGGCTTGAAAAGGCTATCCCATGGGGCCTAGGGGCACAATGAACCCAATAGAGGTCTAAGTTATGCAGGCTAGTTATTTTGCGGCACCCCTCTTACGTAACCTAGCCTAACCTATCCATTGCTAGTCTCAAGTACCTACCTATACTGTAAAAAAAAAAAATCGAATAATTGTTCTTTTCTTACCGTCATCCTACTCGCACCGTCTTTGGGTCATTGAAAAATATGGTTGATAATTGGATATTGTCTGATCCAGGACGCACAATGATAATAAACGACATTTCTGGAATCTGCGACGTAACACTTCGGAGCATTGTGTCTAAATTCCTCCAAGCTACTGAGAATTTAATCCAGAAATTTCGAGAAGAACGTGTTTCTTCCGAGCAGTGTAATCGATGGGAAAAGCTGAAAGAAGACAATTCAATCGCGTACCCCAAAATCTCTAAAAATTAAAGGTGAAGAGGACGAAATGGAAGTTCTTATATTGACACGCTTATACCATATGAGCGAGCTTTAGCGGTTGGGTTACAATGTAAAAATAAAAAATAAAATAAAAAAAAATCTACACCAAGGAATGAAGCCGTTTAATCGACTGTTTCATAGAAGAGAGGACGATCCAGAAAAGGATCCCTCAAGCGAAAAACAATAAATTTCAAAGTATCGAATCCAAAAATTAAAGCAAAAAAATTTCAAGAAGGTGGTCATATTTGGACGAGGAATGCAAGAAATATGCTGCATCTGCTTTAAACTGACTGTAAACAGTCAGGTCGATAAAAAGTGTATTTCAAATAAGATATCAGAACTCTCACTCAAGTATGCATTTTTGAATGTATGATTTTTTTTTAATTTTTTGTCTCTTTTTTAAGGCTATTTTCTACTTTTCCCAATCTAAAAAATAATTTTAAATCATTTTTCATAACCAGAATTATTTCGTTTCTTTCTAAAACCAGTCCGAGAATCATGTATCGTGGCATTTTTGAGTTTTATTTTTTTTTTTATTGAAAATTGGCAACACCCAAAATATTAGTCAGTCACCCCCACCCGGATTTATCTTATTTTAATTAAAATAAATTTGTTTTTGTTTTTCTAATAATTATCTAAATAATTATTTAACAGCAGCGCAAGAAGAGCTGGGCAAGTACCAAAAATAAAAGTACTTAAATACAAGTACAAGTACCGAAGGCCTGAGTACTTCAGCATGAGTACAAGTATGGCATGTATGAAAAGTACTTGTAACTAAGTACTAAGTCTATAAAAAGTACTGAGTACTTTATGAAATACTTTTTAAAATACCTTTTTAGAATCTTTGTACGTTGGCAGTAATATAACGAAGTTTATAAAGTTCAATTAATAGATATTAAAAAAAAACACCTTTTGAAAACTATAATATTTATAGTAATCAGTGCCTACTATTTATAGTTTTTTAAAGTTTTCGGCACTGCACGTAGAGTAAAACTTTCACCCCTCACTGCTACAATCATAAAAACTATTAGAAGTCTGCCCAAGAACCCATTGTCGCCTCCAATAATGCATAAATATTATAAGGAAAAAATTTCCAGTAAATTTCTAAGTAAAAATTGAGGCCTTCCCTACATCAGGTCGGAAAAGAGATTGTGTTTGCTACGAAGAGTTAGATATTTTTTTATATGTAGACTCAGAAATACTTAATAAAAATCTTAGTACTTAAGTACAATACTAAGTCTTAGGTACAAGTAAATAGAAGCAAGTACTTATGTTCAAGTACTAAGTAGGGCATTTCAAAAGTATTGAGTAATAAGTCTTAAGTAACGCAAATGTACTTTAAGTAGTACTTAAGTCTTTTTTTACTTAAGTATTGCCCAGCTTTGAACAAAAGCTACCTAATTGGCTACTGCACAAATAGTACTCTTCACAATGTGAGTCCTTAAAGAGTTCACTTTGAGTTGTAAAAGTGGAAACTTATATTTGCAGAGTGGGGATTTTATTTTCAGTACTCAATTTATACTTAAGATTTAGTTCTTGAATGATACTATGTATAAATACATACAATTACTGCCCCTAGCCACGTTTCACACTGGTCACTATTGTGCTGTAGCAGTTATCAAATCAAATCAAATTTTTTAAACAAATTTACAAAGGACAATAAATTAAATCGCGCAAAACATCAAGGCATGGATTGTTAGAGGTTACGGTAGAGAAAAGAAGTATGGTCAAAAAATAGTAAAAGGTATTAGTTTTGAAATTGCTGATAGTTGTGGATTGTTTTATACTACATACATAGTAGGTAAGGAGTTCCAAATCCTGACACCGTAAACGAAAAAGGATCTGTCGCTCTGTCTGCAATTACTGCTGGGGATGACAAATTGACAGTTTCTTGATGATCTAAGCTGCTGAAGTGTACTGGACAAGAAATTAGGTTAGGCGCAAGGCATCTAATTATCTTAAAGAGCATAATAGTGACATGATAATCTAGGAAAAATTACAAAGATTAAATGCTCCGAGCATGCTTCGAATTTGATCGAAACGACTCAAATTGAAGAGTATCGCACACAAAAGTTAAACGCCACATTTAATTTCATTCTACAAATATTGTCGGTCTTGCAGCATTCTACACTACCATACAGTATACAACTGGGAGAATTGGAATGGTAATAAAACGAGTGCCGACATCCTGAGGAGTGCATTTTTCAGGAAACCAAATTTTGCGGACTGTATCATACATCTTTCCTATCATTTTATTAGATTTTAGATTATTGACAGACTCGGAGTAAGGTTTGATGGCAGCACCTAGTCTTATTGACATGCCCTAGCAAGTTCATAGTTCATCAAATCAACAACATATCTTTCATGCATCTAGCAGGAGCAGATAAGTTAAGCTGAACATCATCGGCATACAACTGGATATTGCCAAGACGATTTACTTCAGATGGATCATTAATGTATACTAAGAAAAGCAACGGTTCGAGGATTGATCCCTGTGGAACTCCTGAGAAGTTTAGTCTATGACTGGAAGCATTGATAACCTTTGAAATCCACCCGTAAGGTAAGAAAAAATTAATTTAACCGCAGAACTACTAAACTGGAACCGTGTTTTAATCAAGTATGTTAATTGAGTGAAAATCTTCGTTAAGTCGTGGGTTAGGTTTTTTTATTAATTGGATCAACTTTTGCATGTTTCCAAACAGATGGAAATATGGATGTCAGCGGTGAGGCCTAATCTGTATCGAGAGTTATATGCTACAAGCTGAAAGCTACACGAAACTCTATTTCAGCGTATTCCTATGAACGTTGTCAGTCCATGTAGCTCATTACACCATGTAGTTTGAAGATATCTATGTAGCAGATTCTACGGTATGCCACATACCTAAAAACTGAAATTTGTAGCTTGAAGCTTGCTATTTGTAGCGTGCAGCCCCCGTTATAGATTAGGCTTAATGCTATAATCAATCGGCAGTGGCTAATACTTTTCACAAGAGAAAACTACTTTTGTGCTACAAGCTCGCTAGAATGATTGTAATTTTTTTATTTCAGAATATTTCTTAAACTGTTTAGTTTTGTTGTTTTCCTTTTTATTAACGTTAATAGAGAGCCTCTAATCCAGATAGCGGATCTATTCTCTATTTGTATGTATTTCTATAATAAATTTGTCTGTGACCAAGTTCACCCGTTTTTTAGGATTCCGTACAACAAAAGGAAAAAAAACAGAGCCCAGGGGCGGATTTCCTTATAGGCCAAGGGTAGGCCCAAGCCTAGGTCGGCAAATTTAAGGGGGGCGGCAAAACTTGGTGATATTTTTTTTTAGTACCCCACACGCCAACGTTTAAAAATTCAAATGTGTCCATAGCACCCCGAAAAAGAAATTTACACGTATGGAGATTACAATTATGAAAATTTTGTATCATCGAACTGGATCTTTGCTTACTAGCTTACTCCAAGTTCAAGCGTATCATTTTAATTTTGCTCCACTGCAGACTACATATAAAGGGTATTCCAATAAGAGGTGTTATTTTAATTCGCCCGCTATTTCGGTAGGGGTCACTTTTGGAGCTGTAATTTTTTGACATTTGACAAGTCGAAACTACGCTATTAATAAAAATGGAACGATACACGATTCAACAACGCATTGAAATTATTAAAATTCACTATGAAAATGGTGAAAATGTGGCAGAGACGGTTCGTAAAACTCGAACATTTTTGGGTCGGACCGCAATACAGAAATTGGTAGAAAAATTCGAGCTGTCGGGACAAGTTAGTGATGCGAAGAATAAAACCCGTGCACGTCGCTCAAGAACAGCCGAGAATATTGCTGCTGTAGCTGAAAGTGTTGAAGAAAACCCAGGTTTGTCCATTCCTCGTCGTTCTTTGGAATTAGGCATTCCACAAACGTCATTACACCATATTTTGCATAAAGATTTGGGTCTTAAGGCTTATAAAGTTCAGTTAACACAAGAACTCAAGCCGGCCGATCATCAACAACGTCGAGTCTTTGCTGATTGGGTCCTTGAAATGCATGAAAATGATCCGAAATTCCACCGAAAGCTCATCTTGAGTGATGAGGCCCATTTCCACCTCGATGGCTTCGTCAACAAGTAAAATTGTCGCATCTGGGGCTCGGAAAACCCAAAAGTTATTGTTGAAAAGCCTCTCTATCCTCAACGTGTGACTGCTTGGTGCGGTTTATGGTCCCGCGGGGTAATTGGACATTACTTTTTCGAAAATGAGGCTGGAGCAACAGTTACGGTGAATGGATTGCGCTATCGACAGATGATTAATGATTTTTTATGGCCGGAATTGGATGGTATTGATCTGGACAACGTTTACTTTCAACAAGACGACGCTACGTGCCATACAAGCAACGAAACCATTGATCTTTTACGGGAAAAGTTTCAGGACCGTGTTATCTCTCGAAGAGGTGATCACAATTGGCCACCGAGATCTTCTGACTTAACACCTTGCGACTTCTTCCTTTGGGCCACGTGAAAGAGAAGACCCCAAAGATGGAATTCGTGAGGCTATCGAGGACATAGGGCAGCCACTTTGCGATTTGGTTATGGAAAATTTCATGAAAAGGATATGGTCCTGTAGGCGTGGTTGTGGTGGTCATTTGGCTGATGTTATTTTCCATTATTAACGGCATGCCTTCCTATTTATAATGAAATAAAGATTCGATCATTTATCTCAAAAAATGGCATTTTTCTTTGAATATTAAAATAACACCTCTTATTGGAAAACCCTTTATTAATACTAGGTTATTTGGTATTTTCACTGCCAGTTTTCGTGTTTTACAGGGAGTAGAGGAGCGGCAATCTTCCATAGGCCTAAAGGCGCCCAAATTATCAAATCCGCCCCTGACAGATCCCTTATTGGATCGCTCATGCGTCTGTCTGTCCCTCTGTCACAGATGTATTTAAGAATACGTACAGACGTAGGAATTTGATATTTTTGCAGAATGGAAGGTCTTCATGATGCCCGGGGATATCAACAGTGAAAGATTATTAAATATTTTTTTCTTTAAGTTTTAATGGGGATGGATTGGGCATCCTCAAGAAAGAAAAAATCGTTTTTTTTCCTTTTTCTTTTATCTTGTGGGATATCATTGAAAAGGGCAACCTAACCTTTAAGGTCTTAAAAAAACTCCAAAATTTTGGTGAATTGGTTATAAATTTATAGCTCAAAATGTGCAAAAAAATACCGTTCCCCGGATCTTTCTAAAGCTAAAATTTTTACATTATCAGGGTTAATAGGGAGAATTGAGTCATAATAACAGGAAAACTGTACCTGTTTTCCTTAGTGTCGTCATAGTTGCTGGAAAAAACTGTTTTTTGTATTAACTTATAAGGCAACTCTAATTCAACTCATATAAAATTACACTTGTGTCTGTGTGTTTTTTTGTCGTTCCACTGTTAGTTGATAAAGTTTTGGTACGAAACCCTGATTGCGCGAGCTCACCCTCTCTTAACCGAATTCTTTTTGTGTATAAAATTTCACTTCTACTAAGCTGATTAATTGCAGATAACTACTGCAGCATACGACTAGTAGTTCGGTTGAAAGCACTACTTCAAGCAAATGGATTTCTTTTCTAGCTGTGGCTATCGCTGCCACAATGAGCAATATCTAGAAGAAAAACAGATGACCACTCAATAGACAGGTGGACAAAGGAGTGTTTACTTTAAATAATAAGTTCATAGAGATCGAGAATAATCCACTGTAATATACAGATACTCAGGTTGCTCGGAAGTCATAAAATTACGAAGGAATAATATTGTACGATATTTAAGGTAAGTTTCCAACGTGCATTCCCCCAAGATTGAATTTAAATATCCTGAGGGGAGTCGTATCGCCTCAAGATACCGCACGGTAGAATAAAAGTCCATATTGAGCGTTCGCAAGGAAGTTGAATCAAAAGTACCGAAAACTTCACAATCATAACCCATAACATAATTACCGTGTCAACAGTAGTAAAAACTTCAGTGAGAAAAAGTTTACGTAGCTTTCCATGAACCGTGCAGACAAGCACATTTATGTAATCGATCCAATTTAAAATACGATCAAAAATTATTTCGATATTCTTCACGGTATTACCATAGTTACATTGTTCAAGATAAATATCCGGAAAGCAGGATGTGTCCAATTCACTTTTATAGATCACGATAGCATTAGATTTTGAGGTTTTTAAGCTCAAACTATTATTAACAGCCCAATCAAATACATCAGCGAGATCTTCATTCATACGCTATATATAATCCTAAAAATGTATAACTGAATATTATCAGAATTCATGTGATAATAATAACCGATAATTTCTTAACCAACTGAAACATCATTAATGAAGATAGTGAATAATAAGGGTCCCAGAATGGATCCCTGTGGGACTCCACTCCACAAAGGTAGGAAGGCAGTAGCAGAATTAGAGTAGACCACACTCTGGTTTACAGCCGCTAAGGAAGACTAAGCCAACGTGCATGCAGAATTTGAAAGATTTAACTTAAAAACCAGTTTACTTATTAACAATATGTGGTCAACCATGTTAAAGACCTTGAAAAGTCAACGATCTCTGTAAATTTATCATTAACAAATGATTTCCTTAGATAAGATGTTCTCCCTATCACAAAAAAACCAAAAAACAAAACTGGTGATTTATTTGTGTGGTGCAGGATTTTTTCAAAGGACTCTCTAAACGTTAAATGGAAAATAGGACGATACTTCGTTGAATTAGAAGACTCTTGTGGATGTGAATTATTTTAGAATACTTCCAAACATGAGGGATCATGATCTTAAAATGTTGTTTTTAAGAAAATATGTGAGATTTGAAAGAATTACAGGCAGAAGAACTTTTACAAATTTTTGATGTAGGTTATCAGATCGAACGGCGTTAGATTTTACAGATATAACAGCAGAACAAACGTCTGTAACGTCTTTATAATGGAGTATTGAGAGAGTGCTATTCTGATATTCAGATATGTAAAAAAAAAAAATTTTGCTACTTTTAATGCGAGAATACACTGGAAAAACCAAATATGATTCTGATGCTTCTAGAATAAATAGTTAAAAAAAATAACAAAAATCCGCGATATGTTCATAACTCTACAATTAGTCGGTGGCAAAACCCAAAACAAATTTAATTTTTGTACATACGCATATCTGATTCTGCCTTAGTTATGTACCTATCTACATTAAAAAATTACATTTTAATAATTAAAAACGTATGTAATGTCTAAACACTCACCATGAAAACCATTAAATAATAAAACAACAACAAATGACAGCTTGCTCCTCTTAATCAAGACACACAAGGTGTGTTATACAAATTTAATTGAAAAATGTAAAACAACAAGAAACATCACATCAAAATATTTTTTTTTTTTATAAAAATCACAACAACAACAGTTCCACTGGAATTTATTTATTTTTTTAAATTTGGCAACAAATTTTCTCCATTTTTACTAAACACAAAATTTTATTTACATTAATTTTTTATTTTTTATTTTCTTTTTAATCACTATAGATCACTTGACCGACGATCGTTCAACATAGGTGTATTGATTGCGCCATAAAGTCATCATCAAAAATTAATATAAAAATAGTTAATGAGATAATGCCCAATTAGCATGATGGGATTTTTGAAGCACACAAAAATAAATTTATTTTATTTTCTTAAAAAAATAACAAAGAAAGAAAGAAAATTATTAGCAAGGTATACGTAAATTAATTAATAATGCCCAATATAATGCCCTTGGGTTTTCTTCTTCTTCTTCTTTTTATTTTGACAATTTCATGTCAATTTGCATAATGACTGCATTTCTTTGATGAGTAACACACCCTCGCACATGCTTCAACAGCCTTTGTATTATTCAAGTCGTCTACAACATTTAAATAACAAAAAAAAATGCTTTTTGTGTTTTTTAATTATTTAATAGCTCTGTCCACTTGTGTCCGGTTGATAAAAATAATTTTACGACACAATTCGAGAAACGAAAAAAAAAACGGCAAGAAAAAAAAAACTTAAATTGAAACCACCAATACACTAGAGTTTAGCGATTTTATCTCAGAACAGGTGTCTTTTTTTTTTTTTATTTGTATTTTTACTATTGCATTTCTGCTGTAATTAAATAAGAAGAGAAAGAAAAAAAAACAATAAAATTCCTCTTAAGAGCACTACAGAAATGTCAAGTCAACGCACTTTTGTAAACAAAACACGTATGTTTACCACCCTCTTGTTATAGGTTATAGAAAATATCGTTACATTACAGATACACACACGCACGCACACTAAAAAAAACAAATTTCATGTCGTAGAGAACAAAAAGAGCGGAAAAAAAATATCGTATGACATGATCAAACTTCACTGACGCGATCTGTCAAAATTTCAAGTTGATGAATGCACAACAAAATTAATGACGACCATGATAACGGTGTTTCGATTGATTGTATTCAGTCATATACACATAATACCTTACAAGGTATATTTATTATAATTATTATTATTATTATTATTACTAATTTATAATTATGGCATATTTGCGTTAAACATTGTACCGATAATAAACAGAGAAACACAGTACCGACCAAGTTTATAACTAGGTTTAAGCTAGATAGACACTAAACATAATTAGACGGGAGGATATGGAATGACGTTTTAATTATACGCATGTCAAGCATGCGCGCAACTTCTCATTCAAGGCAGACAGAAGTATGTGTTTTATCGTCATATATACCTACTACCTGAGAATGGATATGGAGAGCTTTTCGACATCGAAAAACTGTGGCTGTTTGTCTTTCACATATATAGTATAGAAACCGTCTTGGAACATGAGAAGCAAAAAACAAACAAAAAAAAACAAAAACTGCAACTCTCGCGTGTAAAATGCACCAATTCACATATGTTCGTAGGTATGTATGATGGTGGTATTAATCATGTAACACCCCCGCAACGATAACAGTCTTTTATACCGGCTTATAATATGTACTAGGTACTCTCAGCAGTAGTTCTAGCCTAATAAAATAACAAAAATTAAAAATGTCAAATTTTGATAGTAGTTAGGTTAGAAAGAAAACAACAACAACAACAACAACAGCGACACTAGCTAGAACTACTGTGTCTATTCGAAAACCATATCCGGACGGATGTACGTAATTATTGTCGGTTCGTCATTTTGTTGAACCCATGAAAAACAAAAACGTTATTTGGCTGCAATTATACTCTGTTTACTGTTTATGCCGCGTATATGCAGAAAATCTGTAGATTGAGTTTATGTTCGATAAAAAAATAAAGTTTTTCACATGTGTACGTATATATCGAAAGAAAAAAACAAACAAAAAAAAATCACAACTCAAAATATGTTCTCGAAAAAAAACGGAAATTTTCTTTTCTATCTAGATATTTTCGACGGATAAACAAAAAATAAAAACACACCAGAAAAGCGCACCACACGTTATGCTGCCTTGCGGGACAGCTCAGTACTGTTTCTGTTCGAATTGTTTTCTTCGACTTTAAGGTTTGGTAAGTTGGTATAGCGGCGACGAGAGATCGTACTAACTACATAGCAGGCAGACAGTGGTAAAAAAAACGGAACAACAATTTAATTTTATGCTCTCCACCAAGCTCCACGCGCTCCGTGCGCACACACAGTAGAAATGAAAGTTCAACTCCACCATCAACCACCGAATCGCATATAGAAAAGAATCAAATCCACCAAATTCAAAGCTTCTTTTCTTATTACCCACCTATAGAGGAGAGAGAGAGAGATTCCACACGGCTGATAAAAGTTGTAGTACGCCTCTATCTATACCCACCACTATCACCATGTAGTAAGGTGCCGGTGCGATAGTCCAGTATTATAAATACAGGTAACCATACTTGCCTATAAGCGAGATACCTGTAAGTTTCCCCCGTGTAAACATACCTTCATATATCGCTGCTCAGTTATAAGTTCTCTCCTCAACATCATCGACCGACTATCTATATTTACCCCCATGCTCCCCCTCCCCCATCACCATCCCCAGAATATTGTTGCAATCCAATAAAAATGATAAAAACTTTAAAAAACAGCTGAGAGATAGCATGCTTTTGCCTACCTGCCTGCATATAGGTAATATAAGATAACGCTACTTGAGCGCCATCTACAAACGTTATTAATGCATATTTACGTGCGATTATAGCGGTTCTCTATTATAGTCTTCTTCATCTTCCACAGCTGCAACAATCCCGCAACGCAACCAACATGCAAAATGGGTATTCAATTCAGTCAGAGACGAGAACGAGACTCTACCTGAGATGGGTATAAAAAACTTCAAGGCGAGTTGTTTTCGATACCTGCTTGCTTGCTAGCCGCTAGCCGATGATAGTGGCGCGTTCTTCTCTAGACTCTGTTTTGTGTTCGTAAGCGTTTCTCTCCTCATCGTTTAGTTTATGCTTCTTCTCACAGGTTTCCGCTTTCATAGTTCAATTACCCACAGGCAGACTCACAACACGACACGAGATATTTTTTCTACGTACGTAGATAGATGCAGAAGGGACAACTTGGGGAGACTTTTTGTTTCCTCCATCTGCATCTATACATAGATATGTTAGGAGTGTGTGTATTTCATGAGTGTTGAGGGAGGGAAGGGTGGGGGAGGAGGTTCGGTGTTAAGTGCACACACTTTTGGTGGAGTCATTCTTGTGTTTCACACGTCTTTGAACAGCAGAATTTTTCGCAACGAAGTAGTTTGAGAACGATCTGTGCTTGGTTAGGCCTTGAGGGGAAGAGTAGTGTTTTAGGGGGGGTTGTCTCTGGTCAGTCCATTGAAAAACTTGCTGCGCTGCTACTGCTGTTGTTGTTGTTATTGTTGCTGCTGCAGTGGACTCTTCATTTAAGTAGACGTTAACAAGGTCAGAAGTGGTGTGTGGTTTTGGTGAACTTGTAAGAGACGAATTATTATTCTGTTTTTTTTTTCTTGATGTTGTTTTGAGAAGCTTCCATTTTTAGGGTTCCGTACAATAAAAGGAAAAACTGGAACCCTAAAAACGTCACTCGTGCGTCTGGCTGTCACAGTCACAGACGTTTTTCTCAAAAACGACGTAACGTAGGAATTTGAAATTTGGCAAAAATGTCAGGCCTTTCTGTAAGATGACAATGTAAGTAAATGTAATTTTGGTTCTGGTTAAACGTTCCTTTCCCTTATATATATAAAAAAAAAGGAACAAGATCATAAATCCCTGAAATACATTAGTAACACGAATGTATCGAGAAAATTGCTACCAAAGTTTCTAGAAAGAAAACTCTTTCCTTTTTAAACCTTGATGACCCTGCACAGGTCGTAAAGTGTTTTATTTGGGGTTGTGTACCGAGGAAATGTTTAGGGAAGAGAAACTGGTTTCAAGCTATTTGCCACTTTGAGATTTTTGTCATGCATTAATGAATATTTGGTTCAAAAAGTGCGTGACCTGAAGTCTCAAAGTGAAATAATCGGTGTTTATAGTGTAGATTATAAGAAGGAAATAAACTTTGATATAGGTGTGATTAATTAGGAATTAACAATTTTAAAATAGGTGAGTATGTTTCACTAGTTTGTTTTGGTGTGCAAGTCCTAAGTTGTGTAGACGGTGTTGTTTATGGAAGTTAGATTGTTATGGAACTATATTGAGCGTGAATGGCTTGGACGTGAAGTTCCAACTGTCAGCATGAGCTGACAGATCACTCGGTGGACAGCGTTGACTGCAGGGCGACACGCTAGCACCTCAGCTATTGCGGGAGAGTGATAGGGGGGTTAACCAATAACCTGCCGCTTCCATCTGCCATAATCAAAAATTTCGTGCCTACTACCTAAAAAAGCCGTAGCACACATTCCAACCCTGAAGGGGCCTTTACACCTCTTACCCTTACCTGCGTGAAGGCACAGATGGACTGCCTTCTACTGCTTGCCCCGTCCACCCATTTAACACTGAGGGCAGCAAATTATTTCAGTGTCCCTATGTTGACCTGAAACTTAGTGGAGAAGTGGATTTATTCAACCATTATTCGGAGAGGGCTCCGGGAGATTGAGAGGAGAAAAATTAATAATAGCACTTACTATTCATTTCGAGTAATAACTATCATTATATAATTCGAGGATAATGTCATATACAGGAGATCAAGTCTAACAACAACAACAAAATGGATACTCTATCAGCTACTATGTACCCTAAATCTTATGGTCCACCTGGCCTTTAACATATATACAACCTTACAATATTAATACTAATTTAAGGCATTAAACAAAGACGACTAACCTATGTCACCGAACATATCAGACATCATTACTTAATTATATAATGCCACAGCGGCTTCTGAATCTATCTAATTCAATAAAATTGTACGACTTCAGGATACAATGATACAAAATAATTTTGATAATTAATTAACTTAGTTCAACGACCGTCTCTAAGATAATTATTTAGCTATGTAATGCCACTTCAGGCTGTGATTACGACTGGGGCCTGATCCAATTTCAAAGATAATTATAAAATATCCTAGCGTTCAAAACTAATTCGGTTAACGCACGGTTAGGATCCTGCAGGTTGCACATGAATGTCGAAATATGTGTGAAACTAAATTATTTGACCCACAAGAAGTATACTACGAGGTCTTTGACTTCTCACAACAGCGGTGTAGGCACATGTGTACTGAGCCTAGGCCGCATATACATATAATGTAGAAAGGAAAAATTAGATACGGAAGGCAATGTTTACTCACGTTTTCTCAGGTCCATCGAGGAAGCGCCTCCTTGATGTTGCTGAATCTGTTTGAAGGATGAAAATTCTCGCATACATATCTATATATGTATATATAATTGGTGCCTTTTGTTTCTTTAAAAATCTACATTCAGATGTGCAGTTCTGAGGATCCTAACCACTTCGACATATTTAGATCTATACCAACTATTAATACGGAGTTACGTCCTTTCCTTGTCATGCTGAACCAGATGAATGAAGAAGAGATGAGGATACTTTCCAAGGCTTGTTACTACCATTAGCTGCAACAGTCAGGTGTGATTTAGAATTTTTCGGTTTTCCTGATGAATAGAGTCTGGTTTGGCCTATAGAACCAGGAGTAGTAGAGGAGCCACATGCATACGGATCCGGTTTTATATAATTTCCAAAAAAATTCCCCGGCGTAGATTCCTGTTCTTGAGCACTATAAGTGTCCATGCAATCAAGCGTCTCTGAGGCAGGATTTTTCTGTCCTCAAGCACGTTATGAGAGATCAAGAAGTTCCGCAGCAATTCCATGCGCTCGACACAATATGATTTTATAAGAGAAAAAATACCTTAGCCAAGATTTTGTAAGACTAACTACTCTGGCTTGAGCTAGCAATAAATCTGAACTTAATTTTCTTCGCGATTCTCGGCAGATCTTTTGATTTAGCTTTTTCTGCCTTCACGTTCTTACCTTGACAGCCCGCTCTAAGGAAGTCTTCTTCTTCCCTTTCTTTTCGGGTGCGTTCCGCATGTCTGGCTCACCCTTTATATAGAAATCAGTAGGCCGAGTGTACATGGTGTCACTAGTCTCAGTGCCACATGCTACGACCATAACTAGATACTGCTAGTTATATTAAATTTTCTGCAAATTCAATTAGAACTTTAATTAAGTGCAAACTGGTGGTTATTGTAATGCAAACATCATTTAAAAGGAGAGACAGTGTGTGTTTTTCCCTCTGTCTTTTACAGTGCTTACAGATAATTGTTTTTCCTCTGTGTATTTAAAGTATTCTGGTCAGCTGAGATTTATCGCTGACAGAGTTAGTGAGAGGGGCAGTAGTTTTCCACCCTCCACTGAAACAATAGCCATCTTTGCCAGTGTATTTTACTCCTGATCTATTAATTTTTTTATCGCGTTCATACAGCGTTATCATTTCTATAATCTTTTTAGTGGATGTAGTTTAGTAATTCCACAATCCGACTCAAAGTGTTTTTCTGAATTATTTCAGAGTATCCGGATTGGCTGATCGGCTGAGCATCATCGTTATGTGTGTGTGTTTTTTTTTAAATATGCACCTACTTTACATCAATGTAAATTAACACAAATATACTATTTGTGACTTTTCTTTCTTTTAATTGTGTTCATCTTATATTTCTGACGCACAGATAGTATTTCAACCAACAGTCGAAGATTTTGAAATATTTTTTAAATCAAATATATCCTGCCTATATAGACCTCAATTTTCTAAAATATAATTGAATATCAGAAACTGCACAGTGTTTCACACCCAAGAAATCTTCTTAGGGAAGCCTCAATATCTTCTTAGAAATTTACTGGATATTTTTTCATTAGAACTTGTATGCATTTTTGACGGCCAACAACGGCACATATGAAAGTGTTGCATCTGAAAATAACTCCATTCGGCCACTAAATGAATAAAAATTCTGCCAAAATATTTTCTGTAAATTTCTAAGAAGTAATGAATGTTTAGTGCTTAACTAGCGTTTACGCTCATACAAATTATTAGCCGCCCCCCAAGAACCACTTGTAGTAGGCCAAATGCATACAAATTCTGAAGAAAAAATATCCAATAAATTTCAAGGAAAAATTTGAGACCTTCTCTACATCAGGTCGTCGAGACATCGTTGATTTTATATTGGAGCGAGGCATTGCTGTCGGTCACCAATACTGCATACAAATTCTAAAGATAATATTTCCAGTAAAATTCTCACCCTTATTATCGTTGTCACTTTAATTCAGAAATGGCGTTACGACACAAAAATGGTATTATGGTTTTCGTTTAAAGTGAGACGACTTTGAACGTATTACGTATTACTGTTGTCGTATTAAGTCATTGAATAAATAACTAATAAGGAAGCGGGGTTTCGTGCGAATACAGTGTACGTGAGTAGGCAATTCAATGACAGTCAAACCCAAGGAGCGGGGGGAGAAATGACAAGAGGGCTGGCCACTTATTTGAAAATTTTGCTGACAAGTCACTTAAATTATCATAGGCAACGACAAGGAATATTTTCTGAAGATAAGGGGGCGCCAAAAATGTGTGTATTTTACATAGAAATTTGGATTATAAATAATGTCCCCCTTCAAAATTTCACGGTTTCACTATTGCCATGACGAAACGAATATAAACACAGCACACTAATACATTTCGCCGAGTGGCTTAGGTTTTCACCCGATATGACGTTTCTTTATTAGTTATTTATTCAATGTATTAAGTAGACAAATGTCGATCTAAGTGACAATTTTACTCACTTGGTTTTTGTCAGTGACAGATGTTAGATGTGTGTAAGGAAAAGGAAAATGATAAATTTTATAATGGCTTTCTAAGTTGTTCATTAAAATATAAAATTCAATAGTTTTTTATAAATAACATAATTTTTTTTTTACAATTTTAGTGTAAAAATTACAACAAAAAAACAATTTGAAGTCATGATAGATTTTATGGTTAAGCATACTGTTATAGCTAAAGGGCTAAAATACATGGCGTTTATAATTATTTAAAGTGTTTAATTTCAAAAATAACAACAATACCACGAAATAAGACAAACCACACTTTTGTCTACATCCTGACGCATGCCCTGATTCTATCTGTCACTTTAAGTGACAACTATAATAGGCTTCGAAGAAAAATGGCACGTCACACCGTTCGACAACGACAATAGGTTTGTTCGATGAAAACACCGTGTAAAACACTATGTAAATTTTCCCCAAATTTACCCGGGGTTTTGTGCACTCATCGAACAAATTTTTAAAACACCGGGTAAATCTAATGTAATGACATTACTCTGACAGTTCTCCTGAATATAATTAATTGTAAAAAGTTATTTATAAAATGGGTGATTACAAATGAAATGTGCTCTAGTTATACCCTAGATGAAATCAATAGGGTATACTAACTTTGTCATTCCGTTTGTAACACCTCGAAATAATGATGGTAAAGCAAAATGATTGGATACCCAAGCATAATATTAAAAGTTATTTTGATTGTCTGTGGGCACGATAACTCTAGAATGCGTGCACTTGGAGAGCTGAAATTTTGCATACGGCCTTTAAAAAAAAAGTAAAATTAAGTTCGAAAATGGGACAAATCGGGTAACTCATTCGTAGGGTTGCCATACAAAAATTTCGTTTTTCACTATATATTTGGACACTTTTTGAGAACTCGTCGACGTAGTGAGCTGAAATTTTATACCCCGTCTTGGTGTTGCCATATAAAAATATTGGGATTTTACGTATACTGTGAAAACGATCAGCCCTAGAGGGACTTGCACAGAGAGGTGACCATACGAAATTTCATACGGAGTGTCATCTAGCTAGGATATCATAAGAAATTGGTCTTGCAAGGAGTAGGGACCCTCTCGTCACCACCGATTTCGTCCAAATTCACAACATATCTTGGGCTTGACTAGAAATGAAAGTGACGCAAGTGGAAACTCCAGATGGCCAAGCGAAACCGAAATAATGCATTAAGTGAACCCGAGGTTAAAATTAACACTTTTCGGAATACGTTGATAATTACCATCTTGCGGATATATTCGCAACATTTCAGCCACTTTCTTTTCGAAGTCATTATCACAATTAGCTTAGGAGCATTTTCCAAAATAAAATTGCGAGGTTTGCTAAATTACATTCAACTCACATTAATTAGCAGCATATACTGCAAAGCTACCACCAAATTCCAACCGATTTTCAAAATTATTTTTGTCAAATTCATTGTGAGTTTTTATGTTTTTTTTTTAAACTATTACGAGATTTGTACGGCAGCGGGTTACAGAGTAGTAACCCACCACTATATATTATTATCAGAAAAAATGTGGGTGTATTTATTTTATATTTCAATATCTGTGTAGAATATTCGAACAAAATCTCATCCAAATCGGATGATAAATTTAATGTGAAAAGGTCGTTCATAGTATATGAACCAATGGGAAAAAGTTTCTCATTTCTCCAATTCGAATTTTCCGAGGGAGGTGGGGTAAATATAATCCGATTTGTAAAATTCCCTTTTCTAGTTTTTTTTTTTTGATTTTTTTCTGATTTTTAAGTTACGAAATTTAATTTTCGACGGCCAAAATTCTGTCTGAAAAATTCATTTCGAAATGTTTTTCTACAAATTATCGATTAGTCCAGTTTTTGTTTTTTATTGATGCGCTTTTATTAAAAGATTATCTGTACAAAATTTCAGGAAGATCGGATGTTATTTACCTATTTAAAAAAAAAATTATATCTACAAAATTTTGTATACCCACTTTTCGCCACCGGCGTTCTTGGAAAACGCACAGAAATCCCCCTTATAGAATCGACAATCTACATACCTCCTCTGTGCTTGGCATTTTATCCGAATGAATTTTCGGCTTTCGGTCAAATTCTGTTGCAATTTAACCGCGACAACTCCCACGAAATTTGCAAAATTGAGCATTTTCAAAGGGAAGCCTTTCAAAACCCCGGGCTCCCCTACATTATGCATTATTTCGGTTTCCGTTGGTCATCTGAACCTCCCACTTGCGTCACTTTCATTTCTAGTCAAACCCTTCTCATACTGTGAATTTGGACGAAATTGGTAATGACGAGTAGGGACTCTCTCCTTGTTAGACCGCTTCTAACTTCTTTACTTGTTTTTAGTTAAGATTGTAATTTTTAAGACTTGTTGTGTAAATTTTTTTTTATTTTCATCTTCTGTTTTCTTAGCTTGTACGAATTTTTTTATTTTTTGTTTTTTATTTAAGTTTGGATTCTTTTTATTGACTATTTATTTTTATTTTTATTTATTTTTAATTAACTCTTTTAGCATGTAAACTCGCGATTTTGTTATCTTTTACCTTTTTGTTGGTTTATTTATTTTTTTGTTAAGTTTTTAATTTTTTTTTTTTAGTTTTTATTTATTTTTTGTTAGTTGTTAGTTTTAGTTTTGTTACTTTCTTCAAGATTCCGTAGTTTATTTAGGCTGTAGATTTTTACAATATTAATGTCAACTCTCATACTCACTTTTGTTTTGTTTTATACCTTCATACTTACTTTGTCTTTTTTATTAATGTAGGTACTGATATATAAAAGATATAAATAAATATCAATAAATGCTAATTCTTAATCTTAAAATTCTCAATTCTGTAACTCAAAAACACAATACATAGTTGTCAAAACGATATGAGCTGATGTCTATAAAGTTAGCCCAGCCTTTTTTGAAATTTTCAAAAATAAAGCTTGTGCTGAATTGTCCTCCAATTGTGCTGCATTGTGCCGCAAAAAAAAACAAAAAATTCAAAAAATTAAATTTTTTATGATGAAAATAAAATTTTTTAAAAAAAGTTAGCGCAGCCATTTTCGAAATTTTGAAAAATAAGAAGGGTGTGCTGGATTGTGCACGACTTGCGCTGCATTGTGCCGCAAAGAAAATCCAAAAATTCAAAAATTAATTTTTTTATGATGAAAATAAAAATTTTTAAAAAAGTTAGCGCAGCCATTTTCGAAATTTTGAAAAATGAGAAGGGTGTGCTGAATTGTGCTGCATTGTGCGCAGCAATTTTCTAAATTTTGAAAAATGAGAAGGGTGTGCTGCTTGGCATCCAGAAAAATTCTTAATTTAACAGCACGCCTTAACTTTGGGCCTGACGTTCGTGACGATAATTTGAAATTTTAGGAATAGTTTTAGGGTGGATGGTTTTACATGGGTTTTTATGATTTAGAATGAATGAATGGGGGCGAGTTTTCCGTTTTGAGTGTGGAAGTGGTATCCACCCACCTTGAGGTTGTTCGATGTGTGATATTAAATTAAAGCTTTTGCGGAGTGCTATTAAATGGCATATTTTTTTTTCATCTGAAAGAGACTTTGCAACAGACTTTTTTCATTCGAATATCGTGAAAATACGTGATTTTCGTATTTTTGATGGAACATTTCATTTTTCTATGTTTAACCCTTATATGGGTAGATGCGAATCGATATGCATATGTCAAATAGATTATACCGTTATATGAGTCTTTGGTGAAAATCTAATTAATAAAAAGTATAAATAAATATTTATATTAAAAAAACTTTTAAAATAAATTGTACTAAGAAGGAAAAAATAATTTTTTCTTTCTCAGTGATTGATATAGCTACATTAGAAAAGTTTCATTGCAAAATAAGAAATAAGTACTAGAACTCAGATTAAATGTTAAAAGTGAATGTTTTAACAATAATTTATTATTATTTATTATACATATTATCTCGTATGACTATAAATGTTTGAACTCCTTGGAATGGAATTTTTCTTGTGTATATCACTGAGAAAGAAAAAACCATTTCTTACTTTACTTTATCTCATAGAAAACTAATTTGGTTTTTTAAGCCATCATTTATTTCTAGAAATCCAATATTTATCAAGGCTGACACAAGGAAAAACAAATCAAAAAATTAATTGATGCAAAAATTAACAATTAATTACAACTATTGTGGTTTTACCTTAAGCGAACTTGGTGTTTCAGGAAGAACATTTATTTGTGGGTTGTTTACAACCTCATGTCAAAAACTAATTTAAAATTTAAACCTTAAAAACTTAAAACCTTAAACCTTTTAAACAATTTCTTAAGAAAATTGAACACAAATTTGCAAGTTGACTAGAAAGATCGAAAAAAGCAAAAAAAGGTAAAAAATACTTTTTTAATGCCCTCGATCTCAACACGTAGGTATTTCCCATTCACAGGTTTCGCTTCTCAATTGTTCTCTTAAAAGCTTCTATTTTTTTTTAAATTCTTCCGCATGAAGATGTTAAATTGTTGTTGTCTGATCGAGGTCTAAAAGTTTGTTGCTGCGCTTTCGTACGCTTACTTTTGAGCGTTCTTTCTCCGTTCCAGCAATTAAATAATTAAATTGTGAAATGCCCTTCCGGCTGCTGGCATTCAGCAGGTGGGTTCTTTTGGAGTTTTGAAGAGGTCGCTTATTCAACAGTTTAAAGTTAAGCAGATATGTTATTTACTATAATGTAATATTTTTGCGCTTAACATCTTTTTTGTTTTTTTTTTTACTAAATACAAATTTAAGTAATACTACTTTTCTTCATTTGTATCTGTTGGACTATGCATTGTATCATATCTGTAAGGTTTATATTTCTCTGCTCTATTCTTTTTATTTTCCAATATCTTTATTTCTTATTTTTTATTAGTATTTTGCTTATATAATAGCTTATTTTTATTGTCCGTTCTTCTCCTAGTTTCTAATTACATTCAAAATTGGTTATCAATTTAATAAGATCTTATTTAAGGGTATAATTAATATACCCAAAAATTGAATAATAATATTTTTTTTTTATATAGGCTTTTTATTTTTGGCTCCTTTTTGTGGCTCTTTTAAATATTCCTTAAAACTAATTGGCAAAAGGCACAAAATTGTAAAAAAAGACACTAGCTAAAGTAACTTATAAACTGTCAAAAGGGACAATTAAAAACAATTAATACAACAAAAATGACACACGAAAAGGAAAACAAAGAAGACAAAATTCTCAAAAGAGACTAAAAACGGACACAAGAATTTTGAAAAATTTAACCAGAAATTTAGAACCAGTCCCAATTTTGACAATTAGGTAAGTGGCAGTTCCAAGGACTTCCAAATTTCCAAAAGAAACTAATAAAAATGTGCCTAAACGAGCGAATTTCAACAAAAATTTTGCAATTTAGCACCGAGACCGAAATCGAATTAAAACCTTAATAGTCGAAAGAACGAAAAAGACTACCCGATACCCTTATAGAGTCCCGCGAGGGCAGCCTGTAGACCTCTACAAACTGCCCTCATCATCCCTCCAAATCCCTCCAATAATATTTTCAAGAATTTCAAAAAAGAAAACGTCAAATTTTTTAATGATTTGGTATAAAAATATAGCTCAAAATGTGCACCCCCCCCCCCCCCCCCAAATCTTCTAAGTTTCTAAAGCTCTAAAATGTTGATATTATCCGGGTTAGTTGGCATTCAGTCATAGATAACAGGAAAACTGCGGGTTTCTTCGTCAGTCTGGAATTGTTATAAAATTACTCTTGCGTCCGTTTGATTGAATATTATTCGTTCCTTTATCAACGAACGAATAATATTCAATCAAACGGACCCAAAAGTATGGTATGGAACCCTAACTTATCTTATAGTTAAGCACTAGTTCAGAGCTGACTTTGCGATGTAGTTATTATCGCGTCGATATGGGTAGAATATGACAAAGTCATTTATTTCCACATCGATTTTTGCATAGCCTAACCAAATTTCCCCCAATTTGAAACTCGAGAGTTTAAGCAATTTTTTGTTTTTTATGTAAATATCTAATAACAAAAATTTACAGCCGTATCGCGTCGGTGTGCTATAAATTGGATGCAGAACAAATCGAACTTTTCGACCCAGCGATCAGAGAGATCTCATCAGTATGGTTATCTCTGATGCCTACCATAGAAGTTCGATGATAGGTTCACCCAATTCCCCGAAAAAATAATTTTTTTATCAAAAGCAAATGTGAATCATATTGGTAGCAAGAATTTCTCGTTGCAATTTTCAAATTGGGTGATTATTCCCCTTTATCGCCATACGGTCTTGGATAAACCACGAAAAACTTATAGGTGGATTATTTCTCGTCTACAGCAAACTGAAATTCACTGAAAATAATTTCAATGAATTTCTAAAATGCATTAAATATGCATCATCGAACTTGTATGGTAGGCAATCAGATATAACCATACTGATGAGACCTCTCTGATCGCTGGGTGGGAAAGTTCGATTTTTTCTGAATTTCTAAAGCATTTTAGAAATTCATTGAAATTATTTTCAGTGAATTTCAGTCTGCTGTAGACGTCTATTGGATGATATGAGAAATCTTTTATTTCAGATTTTGTTGTGCGGGGGGGGGGGGGGGGGGGGTCTGAATACCAACATGATAGGTATGTCAATTCCACGTCACTAAGTAGATCTTTTTTTAGATAAGGTAAGATATTTGAATAAGGTATAGATTTTCGACTATTCTTTGTTCTACTTATGATCACATGATATTTCACGATTTCGATACTGGTTTTTTCATGTGTTCTAGAAATACGGATGTTGTCATGAGCTTATTATGTAGTTTGTGTATCATGATGAAATGCACATACAAATTTTCTAGTTAACAGTAATATAAAGATCACGATTGCGAGGACAGACTTCTTAAAAACCTGGAATACTGCAGCCCCTTCCCCTAAATTAAGCAATCATCTCCAGATAGGATCCGAATGACGTGGCATATCACAATGGACCATTGATGCTCTAATTTTGGCTGATCGTAGGTAATTATTTCGATAGCCTTCAGATTAGGTTAGCCTAATCTAAAAAACCTGCTTTCCCACGTAATTTTAATGTATACAATACGACCGGTAACTGCGGCGTTTACAGCTTCCGATGCAACTAATAATGCCGATCAAAGGACTGATGGGATTTGAAATTGGGTATTTAGATAAAATCACTTGGAAAAAATCTCAGACCATGCTTTGATTTACCGAGGATATGTATGTCATATTCTCATGAACGTGAGCTCTTATAGGGGAGCCACTAAATTTCGAGTTATTTCCTCATTAAATTCTGTCAACGATAGATATTCGTACAGAGGATAGCAATACGAATAGACTTGAACATAGCCAAATTGACAGACACAACCGAGAGTTACCATCTTACCAACGAAATATCAAGTCAATAAGTATACAGCCGTCAACTGACTCTGATAGAAATAAATGTGGAAATAGTATCAAAATGGCTGTTTAGTAGGTTGCTAGTGCGACTACTGCACACTAGACATACATAGCATTCACGCTAATACAAGATGCAAAAAAAATAAAACGCTCAACTATTTAGACGCGATCAAAGTGCGATTAAACCTTCTACAACGTCTATATCGAGCATTAAATCTGGTGTTCCGCAAAGTTCTATAGTAGAACCGGTACTATTTATAATATTAGCATTAACGACCTTTGCAAAAGCCTAATAATTTCCAAATTCATATACCTATAAATATATACCGAGGTATATGTGTGTATCTATAGCTTGGGGAAATCAAATCCAAACGGGCTCCTTTTAATTTACCTCCCCCCCCTCTCTCCCATTTAAACTGATTATATTTGAGAAATATCAAAAATTATATTTTTACGATATGTTCTCATGAATTAATAGAAAAGATTTGAAATAAATCTGACCATGGATGGACGACCTCAAACAATGCGATTTGATCAATCATGAGTATATACCTGACAGGAATATGCAGACTGGATAAGGGAGCCTGTTCGGACTTTTCCTTATATTATGTCTTCCCTTCTAAGCACGTACAAGATCTGGATCTAATTGATATATTTTAAACAAACAGTGTTACCCTGATTTGGGTACCAGGACATGAAGGCATTAAGGGCAACAAGATTGTGGACCGCATTACAAAGGAAGGAGCCAAATTTCTAATTATTGTCCTTGAGCCTATCTTTGGATACCCAAAAAGTCACCTTTCAGATCAGATCAGGCTTTGGGAGAATGGATGGAATTAAAAAGGCACACTGGGAAAATACATCGGGGCGGAAACAAGCGAGGAAGAAGTTTGTAAAGTATTTTACCAACAGAGGAAAAAAAGCATTCCTCACACTCAGCTGAAAGGAACTAAAGCTCATAACGGGCCTATTTTCTAGGCACTTCCCACTTAGATAACATCTTTGAAAGATCATCGATGATGATTATTGTCGCTTCTGTATCGAAGATGATGAAACCGCTGAACATGCCCTGTGTGACTGTGAAGCTCAGTGCCGAATAAGGCTAAGACATCTAGGAAAGGCATTCCCATTGCTAGAATATATATAGAAAAATGGCCCGCAAGAACATCATAGAAGACTTTAAGTTCGAATGGCAGTCCTAGGTCATTAAGTAGGGTAATGTCACAAGAGATGTAGGTATATGCCGCGGTGACTAGATGAGAGGCGGGAACTCTGTCTGCATCGCCCCATAAAAAATAATAATGCTTCTAATTTCTAAAAATGTTTCTATTATAAAACCAGGGCTGGTTCCTCTAGGACTCCCTAGGGTAGATAGATAAATTACTGAAGGATTACAGGGATAGATAAAGTAAGCATCGGCAAACCGCAATGATACATTTTCAGGTAAATTTCTTAAATATTGCTCCTTCAAGATCCCTATACACTTCAACCAGGTCAATCAGCATACAGAAAACAATCAAAGAGATTTATTCCTGCTATGCTACAAACAGTTGAAAGCTTTAACTGCTAGAGTAACCACCATACACTACTCTCAATACAAATAATCTTCCAGTTCAATCAGATGTTGTGCAATAATTGAAAAACTGACAAGCTGTCAAGACTTTCCAGATGTTGGTAAAGTGAAATTTACATTTTTCCATGCTATAATTATCAATTTCGAGTAAGATTTCTCATTGATCTGCATCATGTTCGACATAGCTCCCAACTATTAACGTTTTTAAATGATGCTAATCGTCCATCCACGAATTTAAAATTCGCCCCCAAGACATCTGTGTCCCGAATCTGATGCAAGTTCTCAGCCTCCGATTTCGTGCATCAAGATTCATCACCCACAATCAGGGCGATTGCACAGCTCTGCAAAACTGCAACTAATAACTTTATTACGACACTCTGATCCGTGGGAATAATCCAAAAAAACACTAGAAAAGCGCTCAACCGATCTCTAACGAAGCATCAACTTTTCTATGCTATATAGAAAAACATATAGGCAAAGGTAGCCACGATAAAGTTATAGTTAGGCCTGATTCGAATGGGCCCCCATTAAAATCGCCTGTTGTGCAGCTTTACTGTAGCACCTATTCGTCTGGTTACTACTTTTTGGTAGCTATATAGATCTACACACATATAACCAGCTCATATAGCCAACCATTCGAATGTGTGCAAATAATTTTAGTGAAACGTCGAAAAATTTATTTTGCAATTCATGCGCATAAGTAAACTGGGTCCCATCACACAGGAACTGACAAGACGCAGTCAAAGAGTCCGTAACACCACCGCAAGATGACGTTATCAATCAATTAAAATCTGTGGGCCTGCATAAGATGCGACGTCCACTATTTCTACAAGCTAGGAAATCGGGAGTAAGGGAGGTGGATGATACATTTTATAGTAGAAGGATGCCTACCACATATCACTGAAGATGAAGAAGAAACGATTACTGAAAAATGGGTTATGGGAATCACAGCGGTCATGTGCTTTGTGTACCTAACCTACAAAACAAAAAAAAACATGAGAACAAAAAACTAAACTCAGAGGATTGAGTAGGTACGCGCGCAAAGCTTAAGTGAGGTTTTTCACAGTGTGCTCGCAGTTCTTATGGTATCTCGCGGTCTGTGAGCCTTTCATCCACTATCCATCTGTTCATGATGGCTGTGCAGAATATCGGTTTGCAAGAGTGCTGCTGATGCTGTTAGATAGCCACCAGCTTGCTAGCTAGGCTATCTAGTAAGCTAGAAGAAAAATGAAAACACGTAAACGTGCAAAATCCATAAAAGGTCGTGCCTAATCATTTCAACTTTTCCCGCGTCTTAAGCTGGAGGAGAACGAGAACTTTTGAGACGTTGCTGTTGATGGCACGGCACATAGGCGGCGAAGGTGGTTCCTGCTGCGAATGAATAGATGCTGTATAAAATCGCTTCCAAGTAAATGAGCTCCACGACGACACAACGGATTTCTGGAAAATGAGGAAAACTCCCGTGTGTAGTTTTGAGGTGTCGTCGGACATTTTTAGCGCTTTTATTGTTCCGGTCCGGTTCAGCTGAGAAATTAAATTTTTATTGGTGCTAAAGTCAGAATCGTCATTGTTGGCAGTTTGTCTCTTGGCTTATGGCATCCAATTATCTTGCCTGCTTGTACCAATCGAGTTTAGTGGTTTTATGTAATTCATATTTTTTGTTTTTTTTTTTTTTTGTAGTTGAGTGAAGATTGCACGGGGAGATTGTAATACACAGCAAAACTTGTAGGAGGAGTGATGCAATTGTTGTTTTTATATTAATGAAACTAACTGTGATTTGTATAAGCTTCTGCGATTCCTATAAAAGTACATACCTATTAGTTCAAAATGGGTTTATGGATACTGTAAGTTAAGATTTATTGCTACTTATAGTCCTAAAACAATTGCATCTCTAGTTGGCAGTAATGAGCTAGTGTACATCCTCTAATTTAATTCAGATCCCGGCTTTCTTAATTTGTTTTACGGGACTTCCCATTACATATCCCAGCGCCCATATTTCTTTCTCTCTGTATAACAGCTCGAGATATATCTGTCAAAACAACAAAATTTCCAAAAAGGTAACTATGATAATTTTAATGAATTCCTCAGTAGTTTTGACTTTTACCAAATCATTTTAGATGACCCTAACAAGTCTTTTGAGAAATTCCATGACATTATTAAACAAGGGATACACTTGCACATACCGTCATTTCGCAAACGTAATCACTTCCCAAAATGGTACACTCCTCAACTTATTAAAACCCTGCAAGAAAAGGAGAAGTTTAGACGCTTATACAAATCTAATTCACACCCTGAATTTTACAAAACTTTTTCCTACTTTAGAAGAATATCTAAATCTCTTACATCGGAATGTTATAAGAGATGCATCAAAATTACTAAGCGTTCACTCAATGAAAACCCAAAGACTTTCTGGTCTTTCAGCAAGAATTTGAAAGGATCTAATATATACCCTAAAGAACTAGCGTTTAATGATGAAACCTGGTCTTGTCCTTTGCGTATATGTGATATATTTTCCAATCATTTCAATTCCGTTTTTCCTACCACACAACTCGACACTTTCACTCCTCTTCGGAATTCTCACTATTCTAATAATAAATTAAGAGCTATCTCATCTGAATCATCTGTCTGAAGTATCTTAAACTCACTTGACTGCAATAAAAATCCTGGACCTGATGGTATTCGTAGTATTGTGTACAAAAACTGCGCATCTAGCCTTTCCCCGGTCCACTTAGAAAACAATTTGAACTTGCTATTAATAGGAATACATATCCAGAAATGTTGAAAAAATGTTATGTTTTGCCTACATTTAAGTCCGGTGATCGAAAACTAGTCATTAACTATCGTCCTATATCAATCTCGAACGCATTTGCGCTTATATTTGAAAAAGTGCTCTACAATCAGCTGCTACCACAGATTAAACTTTTCATATCAGAGCAGCAGCATGGTTTCTTACCAGGACGTTCTACAGTAACCAACCTAGCCCTCTTTACTGACTTTATAGCCTCATCCCTTGATGATAACAAGCAGATTGATTCCATTCACACTGATTTTAGCAAGGCTTTTGATAAAATTCATCACAAACTATGTCTTTTGAAAATGGCTCAGATCGGTTTTTACCCGATCGCTATTTTCGCTATTTTCATCGTACTTGCAAAACAGGGATAGTATCGTTGCCTTTAACGGTCAACAATCTTCTCCTTTCAAACAAATATCAGGTGTTCCCCAGGGTACAATACTTGGACCCCTGATATTTTTAATCTACATAAATGACCTACCATCCTTAATTTCATCCAGCTGCTTAATATTTACGGACGATACGAAGATCTTCAGAATTATCAATAACGTTACTGACTGTGTCTCCCTACAAAAAGACTTACTCCAAATGGAGAAATGATGTCGCGATAATTGCATTGAAATAAATGTTCGCAAATTCCAATGTATCTCTTTCATCGTAAACACGATATTATTAGTTTTGACTACCAAATTCACAATACATCTATCCCTATAGAGTGTAGGAGATCAAAGATTTGGGAGTAATATTTTATCGCAAGTCCTTTTTTTTCTGCACACATAAATTACATCACCTCTAGGTCCTTTCGTCTTATGGGTTTCATATTCCGTGCGTGTCAATCACATTCAAATCACCATCCTCCTATATTACTCTCTACAATTCTCTAGTTCGAAGCACCCTTGAATATGCTAGTCAAGTCTGGAATCCATTTTATCCTTCCTATAGTTTACAAAAAGAAACTGTTCACGCAGATTGCCAGAATATTATTATTTAAATTAGAAAATTCCGTTCGTGAATATAATGACAGACTTGTGAAATTCAACTTGTTATCGCTGAAAAAACCCAGAATCTTTTTGGACATGACCTTCTTACATAAAATACTGAATAGTACTATAACTTGCAAGTCACTACTTTCTAGTATAAACTTTAATGTTTCTTCTCGCAATTCAAGACATCAGCCACTCTTCAGACTTCCGATATGCAGAACTAACTAACTAACTTTTAGAATTCAAAAGTCTTACAACACTAAATTCAATATTATTGATATTCTTGGTACTAGTTTACTGTCATTTAGAAAGCTTGTTCGGCTTGAGATCAGTCATTGATTGCTAAAAGTTCCTATTATGTGATTGAATTTCTGTCATCCGCTATTCCCTTTGCTTTGCTCGTATTCCAATTGTTTTGATGGATAATCCTATTTTCCTCAGTTGCCTTTTTGCCTCTTTTATTTTTTATTTATTTGTTTTTATTTTTTTTATTTTTTTCATGCTCTCCATTATTATAATTTAATTTTTTATTTTTTAGTAGCTTTGATTATTATTGCTTAAGGTATTTCATTTTGTTATTTTTGTAATTTCTTTATTTTGAATTTCTTTCCTCCACATACTTATATTTCCTAATAATTTTTCCTTTGTTACCTTTAAATTTCTCCTGCTCTACTAGTTTATTTTTATTTTTTTAGTTTTGTATACTTTTGTTTATAGAGCCTTAGTTGTAGCTCTTTTATTATATTAGTCTGTCTTCTCCAAACTTTTTTTTGTAGCCTAGCAGTTTAAATCTAAGGTAGTACATTATTAGAGTTAATCTCTGTTTACTACTCTTATTAATTGCTTATTAAATAAATAAATAACAGCCAGAATGAACACAAAGCCTTTCACCATAAGCAATCAACCCGAAAACAATTGAGACAACAATTTACCAGACTTTCTAAAATGGTGCGATTTACCCCAAAAACCAACAGATGGCAGTCTAAGTAATAAAGTAGCTACTACAGGTTAATTGCCTAGATCCAGATGGATAAAACAGGATCAGATTAATAGGATGAAAGCAAAAATGTAAATAGATATATGCAAAGATATTATTAAACTTTGGTTAGGAACGTCAATGGGAATGTGTAAACATACACTTAAATCTCTTGCAATTGCTTCTGTATGTCATCTTCCAGGGTGGCATATACATATGGCCTGGTTTGGTGGAAATAACAATTTTAGCTAAATCGAATTTTGTAACTCTTTTAGAGTTAATCTTGAGGCTCTGAACGTGCAAAATCTTTCAATTTGGAAACGCAGGCATTCATTTTCTATGACATATGTGAGTCGTATATTCCCACTATTTTATTTTTATTTTTTTTTATTTATTTTATTTATTAGATGCAAAAAAATACTTCAAGATCTACAATCTTATAGTAAGTATTCAAGTAAGGACAAAAATTTTGACACTTAAGAAACTAAGTTAATCTAAGAACTAGAATTAGAAATAAAAAACAGAATACGTTATCCCAAGTATAACTAATGACTACTAGAAATTAACAAAGATGTTTGATCCATTATTTGAAAAGTAAGAGAAAATGTTGACAAGAAAAGTAAGAAAATTAAATAGATCACTAAGTTAAGTAAATAAGTAAAAAAGATAAATAAATAAGCAGACATAAAATCTAAAACCAAGTCTATAACATTGACTAGGTGAAGTGAGTCTGGTAAGTAATAAGCAATTTCCAGAATGTGCCGAACAAGCCCGCCCTCTGCAAATTATTGGGTAAAGCGTTCCACAGTCTAATGGCTTGAACAGTGTAAGATCCTTCAAACACAGTAGTGTAATATTTGGACAGTCGAAATTTATATCCTCTATTGGAATTCAAAGGCTGAATCATATTGCGCAAATAAGAAGGTTGAGAAGAAAAAGCCCGTTTGTAGAGGAACATTAAAATTCGTCGCTCAAAATAAGCATTCAGCGAGCATCCTAGCAACGTAGAACTAAGATGAGAGACATTATCATACCTTCGTAGCCCAAAGATAAACCTAATGCAGTCATTAAATGCTACATTTAATTTTCTAATGCATCGCGAATCAAACTTAAAAAAATCAAGACAACCTTAGGTAAAATATGGCAAGATCAGTTATTTGACTAAATGGCAACGTAACTTGGGAGAAATAATTCTAGCTGATAGCCAAAGACGACGCAAGGTAGAATAGATTTTAGAAAGAGTTAAATCGACATGGTCGCAGCATTTCATGTTAGAGTTTAAATCACGGACCACCGAAGGTAAGTCGTTAATGTACAGACTGAAACACAGGGGACCTAGGATAGATCCCTGTGGAACTCCACAGGTGAGATAAAGGAGATCAGAATGAATACCATTCTCAATAGTTACTTTTTGAGCTCGCCGGGTAAGAAAACTTTTCATTAGGTTGACAGTGCTATACGAGAAATTATAACGGCTGGATAGTTTATTTAGAAGCTTTCTATGACAGACACTATCGAATGCTTTAGAAAAGTCAAGAAGCAAAAATACAGCAACCTCTCCCTTGTCGAGTGAAGAGCGAATATAGGAAGACACTTTTAGTTGAGCCGTTTCACAGCTATATCTAGGCCAAAAGCCTGACTGGAGCTTGCTCAAAAATTCATTCTCTCGTAATTACTTCTGGATTTGATAACATAAAAGTTTTTCAAATACCTTCAAAAGAAAACACAGCAAGCTAATAGGTCTGAAGTCGGAGGGGGATACAGCGGTAGGTTTTTTAGGTATAGGGACCACGTTAGCAATTTTCCATACACTGGGAAATACGGACTTAGTAATACAAGTATTAAAAAGTTGTAGTAGTGGGCTGATAATCCACGGAGCAATCAATGTGGATAAATTTGTCCACATTGAAATAGAAATAGAAATATTTATTAAGGAATACTGTACACAAGAGTTAATAATCTTTTTTCGTACATTAGATTTGAGGGTGCTAGAGATCGAGTTTTCAAGGCTAACAGAAAAAAGAAATATACAGATACAATTTTTTCTAAATTATAAAACAAGTTAAAAAAATTCAATATTATAAGGACTACTATAAGAATATAATAATAATAGAAGAAAAAGTTTCCTTTTATAGTTAAATTAAAAAATTTACCGTAAATTCTGCTGTAGAGATCATATGATTATAATTCATAATAGCAAAGGAGTAATAAAAGTATTTCAATGTACCGCTTAAACGCACCGACACAGTGCCTGCAGTTTGGACATTCAAGGGAAGTTTATTCCATAGACGAACAATTTGGACAAGATAAGAACCTTCCATGTAAGATTTATAGAAACGTGGAAGCAATATATTCCTATTACGTCGTGATAGTGTAAACTGGAAAAATTCTCGTAAGTATCTAGGTCGATCACAATTAATTAAATTATATGCGAAAACTAGTGCACGCCGCCGCATGTAGGGAAACAGTGGACAACCAAAGCACTCAAGATCGAAATTGCGAAACATGGTCAAACCTGCGAAGTACATAAACAAACCGGATGCAGTCGTTGAAAGCTACTTCCATCTTACGGGCAGAGAAAGTATCCAGTTTAGGAAATATAACACTATCCCATAAGTGAAGTGAGGGCACAATTAAAGATTTAATTAATCTGAGGTGATTTTCAGTAGATAGGATACTCGCTGAGAGCCAGAGACTCCAAAGCCCTGCATAAAATTTTCTGATAATTCTGTTAACGTAGTCTCGAAACACTTCATTACGCTATTTAAAATAATACCAAGAGTAGTGACTTTATTTAGAATAGGCAGCGAAACGTTGCTTAAGACTATACAGGTGGTATATGAGAAGACTTCAATTTTTGATTGTAGAAATAAAAACAGTGAGACTTGATAGGATTTAAAATCAACTGATTATTCCTTGACCAGACATTGATTCTGTTGAGATCACAGTTCAATCTATCAATGAGCTCAATGGGTCTATTGAGATATAATTGGACATCGTCCGCATACAAATGTATATTCACATCCTGGAGAATGTCAGGAAATGACAGACTGAAAAGTAAAGGACCCAATATAGAGCCTTGAGGGACCACACTTATTACTGAAGTAGACCATATTTCGTTGCCTTTTACTCGCTGTTTACGACCGGTCAGAAAGTTGTTAATTAAAGCAACGGCTGAGTTACTAAAATTGAATGAGTTAGCAGGTTTATCGAGGAGAACACGGTGGTTCACGCTATGAAAAGTACTAGGACCATGAAATGGTCCCGGTCTAGAGCGGTTCTTATGTCAGAAGTTACTTTCAACACAGGTATTTATTCAACTCAAAATAGTTTGTAATAATGTTTATTTCAAGTCAATTAATTTATGGAGGAATATTAATGCCTTTCGAACTTGGACCGAAAAGGAATCGCGTGATATCATTAAAATCAACCTTTAACTTTCTACGATAAACTGAATCCAGATATGACCCAGTTTAGATGGATTAATATGCAGCCTCTACCGCACAAAAATTTGTTGGTAGGATGATAGTTCGATGCAGGAATGAACCATCACCCTGCATATAAGTATCATGCGGTAGAGGCAAAATACTGACCCACTTAAACTGGGTCTATGGAAAAATCATTTCTACCACGGATAAAATAAAACATGAATAGAGTCGTGGCAAATCAAGAATTCAAGGAGCAGACCAAATAGACATACAAGTGAATACTGCAATTGTTAACAACATCTGGAAAGGTGCTTAGTATAACTATAAAATAACAATGAATCCTTAAGCGACTTCACATGGTGATGATAGCATATTACATGAACAGACTTGGAATAAATGAAGTTAACGGGAGAGGAAAACAAATTGAACTGTACTGAGCTAAATATACTAAATCTAACAAGAAGGAAAGAGTGGGAGAGCTGTTTTTAGCTATTGGAATTGCAGTAAGTTTTGATTATTTTCAGGGGAAGGGAAATTTAGATATAGTCTTACAAATGTTATACAAAACATAAATAAATAATTTTAATAGATTTAAGAGGGATTTCATCATGCCCAGAAACAGAGATTTAAAGGATAATTTCATCAGCAACAACAATGGCAAGAGCTACAGTTATCTGACACTATTTGAAAACTTTTCTGAAGTATCATGAACTGATAACACCTGAGGATTAGAAAACTTTGATGAAGTGAGGAGTGTGTTCAATATGTCTAGATCTACATCAGATTCTCAAAATTTCTGCTAAACGAAAAAGTCGGCCAAGTGCGAATCGGACTCGGACACGAAGGGTTCTGTACCAAAGTAAGTATTCATAGTCAATAAATAGTATATGCAAAAATGTCAGACCAAGCTTAACGACCCTATATGGTGCAAGAAAATGTTTTGCTTAAGAGTATATTGACTAATATAGTAGAAAGTGGGTATATTTTGTTAGTTAGACATTTGTTTATATTGTTATTATTAAAATCGAGCAAAAAACACAAAAAAACAAGAAGTTTCTTATATGAGGACCCCCTTTAGTTTTTAACTTTATCTTTGTTTTATTATTTGTTGTTATAGCTGCAATCTGTGAAAATTTCAACTGTCTACCTATTACAATTCATGAGATACTGCCCGCTGACAGACAGTCGTACGGACAGCGGAAACTTAGTAATAGGGTTCCGTTTGCACCCTTTGGGTACAGAACCCTAAAAATAACAGCTTCCTGGGAAGTTATTGATAATAAACCTTGATCTGAAGTAATGACGTTTAGCAGCTACAATCCTAAAACTCACCTAATTTCTCATAATTTTATATAGCATCCGTTGATAAAGGACAGGAAATTCTGCTCATTTTCCATTATTTTTATGTCTCGAAAGAGTAATGAGTAGGCAAGATATACCTACATCTTAGAATATATAGACAACAGGAAGTGTTGATACCTGTAAAATTCGTGTGCATGAGCGTGGATTTTTTCAGGGTATCGTGAAGTAAGTCACAATTATATTGAAGAAAGAGACAAATGGACTTTCAGCTGTCAAACGAAGTTTGTTAATTTGCAACAATTTGAATCTGGTGAAAATATAAGTTGGAAAATCATTTTTTAGGCAAATATTTAATTTTGTGTACTTTACACATATTTTTATATTAAATTAAATTGAAATTATTAACAAAACCGATGAAATATTTGTTTAATGAAGATCTGTTTACGTTTGTGACCGCTGAGAAACTCCCTGGGTATCTTGACGCAGTGGCAGCGACTAAGAGCATTTTCGGTGGGGCAGCTGAATTATTTTCAACCATATAATTTGTTGCCCCGCTCTCTATATTGATTCTATATTCTCTATTTTCTCTGTATTGATTCAACTACACTTTCACTACAGCGGCAACAGATACTAACACAACCAGAATTTGACTACGCCAAATTTGGCTTATCACACTTCCTGTACTCTCTATATTCTAAGACCTACATATATGAATGTATATCTAGATGACAGATGTCAGACTTAAAACCAGTTACCTTATTTTGCAACACCTTTTATAAGAGTACTCAGAAAAAATTATCTAATTTCCTCCTAATCCAGACTCCGATACAAGCTCAAGATTCAAAATGCAAACTTCTGTCAAATAAAGCGAGCAAACCCCAATAAATAATACAAAACTTACCTAAAGTTCATGTACCTCGGTATATTTAAAATCCAATTGACATTACGTCAGTCAGACGCTTTTTCTCCGCAGCAATTGGCAGAAGCATTACTAGGGCAACACCATGGGGAGTATCACATAACTGGCATCGGCAGCTATAAAAAGGCAGCGATCCGTAGTGAAATCACCCATTTCCAACTCAGTCCAACTCAAGTCCTAAGCCTAGGAGTCTGTTCTGAGCAAAAATCCAAACGTAAATCGGAAGTTAATTTTGAATCCCAAAAACAGAAGTTGATTTTGATCATTTGAGGTTGACTCAATCTTAAAACGGAAGTTGATTCTGACTACCCAATAAGTTCAGGTTAACACAATCCCAAATACAGTCCACAGAAGTTGATTCTGGACATCCTAAGTTGAGGATGACTTAAGTCCCACATACCGAAGTTGATCCTAAATACCATTCAAATTGAGGTTGGCTCAAATTATTTCAATTAGGAGTTAATCCTAAACAGTGGACACATTGAGGTTAACTCAAGCAATTTTACACAGCAGTTAATCCTGAACAATTCAGAAACTAGGCTAACTCTATACAAAGGTTAGTCCGGATCTACTACCAGAGGTTAACTCTGCAACAAATATTTACAGAAATTAATTCTAACAAATTGGACCTTCTCCAATGCATACATAGCAACAATACAAGTTGTTATCCCTGTCAACTATAAATTCTATGTGAACAACTCGACTGCCCACACATAGCAGTATACGCCACTTCGGGCAACATATAACAATACTTGAGAGTAGACTAAATTTTCTCTCACAGATCATCTTTCTCGTTCCAACTCACTAACGCATACTTTTCTTGTTCATTTCAGGAGTAAAATACAAGGGACAGGGCATGCAGCAGTTCACAACGTTCAACACTTTGAATTATTTATATGAATTTTAAAGTGAATTTTTATATTGAATTGTTTTTGTTAAGTTTTACTGAATTTTAAAGTAGTATTAAGTCTGCATTAGTGAATTACTGTAATATTAGATGTAAGAACTGAATTAGCACATGTAACAAATAAAATTTAGTATTTTTTCAACTGACTAAACTGAGCTATTCCTTAAAACCGGCATCCTTCCTACAGTACACTAGTATACAGAATTTGCACCATCAGGATAGGTGATTCTTTTATTTTTCTTATTATCTTTTTTTTTTATAATTTATTGGCTCGAAATGGAAAAGTCTATAAAATTGCTTACGAAAAATGTTGATCATAGGACAGCAATTTTGAAAAGAATTGGAAGAAACTAAAAAGATGGCTACTTTACGATCTGTGTAATAAAAATTTCTGTGTGCAACATCACAGTCCTCTTGATGTCTTAAATATACAAAAACAAAAAAACAATCATACACGCACAGAGGAATTAAGTTGAGATCAAGTAACAAAGACTAAAAATTCGAAACAGATGAACAATTTTGACTTGCAACATTTAAATAAAATTAACATAAGTTTCGGAGCTTTCAAAATCATATTTGTTGTGAGCAAGCTTTTACTGTGCATAAATAATAAAAGTGTTAATAGATTTGAATTAAAAAATCCTCCTTCAAATTTGCAAGTGTAAATTCAGAAAAAAAACTGCAAATAAACACTAAATTAAAATTGTTTTCTTGTGAGATATTTTTGTCTTAAACTGTTAAAAGCTCAATAATTTGGTTGTTGTGTGACCTATTTCAGAGGAACGGGATAATAAAAATGCAACCATCGACACTAGCGCCAAAGAACTTACGCTGGCGCCATATAAGTTCGGTGGAGTTTTGATACTACAATACGCTGGCGCCCTCATTCGGACAATTCCGGAGTACCTTAATGTATTCAAGCAAGCAACCTCAAATGTAATTAAAGCTTTTGGTAAAAAACATGAGTAGAGAGCTTTTCCCCACAATTTCGTCTTGTACAGTCCGTTCAAAAATTAGCAAGGTAAATAAAATCTATTGAATTTTAAATTTTCCCAAAAAAATGTAAAAAATAGTATTAAAAATAAAATTAAAATAAAGAGCATAGCATGAAAGTTTTAATTAATTTTTTTTTTTTTTATTATTGGAAAATACCAAAATGGCTTAGGAATCTTAGTAGCACAAGAAATCATGTTTATTTATTTATTTATTTCCCGTCTACAGATATAGAGTACCTTACTGACTAATACCGTCGACAGACGAAAGCTATAATTCTAAATTACCTACATCAACAAGATAATCTTTATCATGTGTCACCCCTCAGCTTTTAATTATCCCACAAAGTATTACATAATCGCCTTATCTTGAAATTGACATAATTGAGTTTGGTTTTTGAGGATTATCTCCAAAGCGCCACTAAAAACACGTAGTATTGATTCTGTAAACTAACAGGTATTATACGGTCGACAAACGACCAAAATTAATTTCCAATTACGTAATTGAAAATTATTTTTAATTTCCAATTAAATATATGGTGACAGACGAATTTGACATAAAATCAAATTTTGTTTGCAATAGCCAAAGTATTAGTAGACAAGTAAATAGACGTATTTATAATAGTGCACGAAAATTTAAAGCAAATAAAAGACCTATGTTACTATTTCGAGCAGTGTGCGGCGATATTCGGTTACAAAAAGTTAGAAGTTTTAGTGGCGCTTTGGAGATAATCCTGAAAAACCAAACTCAATTATGTCAATGTCAAGATATGGCCATTATGTAATACTTTGTGGGATAATTAAAAGCTCAGGGGTGACACACGACAGAGATTATCTTGTTGATGTAGGTAATTTAGAATTATGGCTATCGTCTGTCTAGGGTTAAGCCTTAAGAATAAACTACGAATTAACTATGTAGATTCTGTCTGCAATTCAAAAATACAACTTTTAAATATCTCTCTAGGCAGATCAATATCAGAAAAATATGTATATTTGTTAAATTGTACAACGGAATTAGCGATAGGTTCATTATAACCGTAATTGGTTCTATGAAATGGTACTTGCAGAAAATGACGTGGTCTTATAAGCCTTTCTGGTACATAAAAATTAATTATTGAGAGGAACTCCGGTGATTTCATACGATAACATTTATTATTTCTAATATACGTTGCACGTTCAACTTCTCTTCTGAAGTACAGCTTGGATAAACCTACAGCGAGCAGCGTATATCATACGAGGGCATGTTTTGCCTCCAATAATGGTATTTACCTAGCGCCAGTCTTCTGAATGACTCTTGTACTGCTTCGATACGGTTTGTATGTACTTTATAGGACGGACACCAAATAACGGTGGAGTATTCCACTATGGATCTTACCAATGAATAAAAAAGAGCTATCAAGGAGTGAGGATCCCTTACTTCCTTTCTGTTTCGTCTTATAAAGCCTAACATCATAAAAGATTTACAAATAATATATTCAATATGGCTAAAGAAGGATAATTTAGAATCAAAAATGACACCTAGGTCTTTAGTTTCCGCAACTCTGAGAACAGATGAAGATCCAATTATATAATCGAAGACTATTGATTGGTGTAGATTTTCGGTAAAAGGACATTACTTTACATTTAGAAACATTTAGCGACAAGGTAATTTTTGAGCACCATCTACCAAGGGCATTTAGATCGTTTTGGAGAAATATACAATCGGGAATAGAATTAATTTTCACAAATAATTTCAAGTCATCTGCAAACAATAAACATTCTGCAACGCAAAAAATATTAACGATATCGTTGATAAATAGCAAAAATAGAAGCGGACCAAGGTGACTATCCTCAGGAACACCCGAATTTACCTCAATGACCTTTGATAATTTATTGCTCATTTTAATTTTGCCTTATTAATTAATTATTTGTTATGGTCGTAGAATACTACATGTAGCAAAATGCTACACTGAGACGAGTTGCACGTATGTATATGGCCGGCCCATAACCACATGAACGGCGAAGAAAGACGCACTGAAGACCGATGAACAAAAAAGAAGAAGAAGAGGGTAGACATCTATCTTGTGCTTTAAAAAAAAAAAAGAGTTACGCTCTTGAAAAGACGGAGAAATCGGATAGTGTGTAAAATTTTGAATTTTCTTTTGGCATCTTTCTCTTAATTTGATATATTAAGGTAAATTTCAATAATTTTTTAACATCTAAATAATTTACCTTAACAATTTTTGATATATTCAGCAATTGGGAAGAAAACCTTATAAGCAGAAAAAGGTGAAGAGTCAAGTCAGCGTACGACGCGGGAGAACAAGAAAAGTCGCTTTAATCCACTTCTTCCGTGGAAAAAGGAAGACCTTTTTATAACTTTAGTAATTAGGCGAGACCAGGTGATAACTTCCTGGTCCTATCAAGGTAAAAGATAAGTCTAGAATCGAAAAAAACAAAGATAACACATGGTGCAAACGGTACGAATTTCAAAAGGGGAATTTGGAATGCTGTCATTTACAATGAAACAAATCGAGTAAAAGAATTAATAGAGAAAGGTCAAGTTAATTATCGAGATAATTAAGGATACACAACTCTTCATTACGCAGCTAGAAGTGGTGGTGCTACTCAGTTGCATAGAGCCGTACTGATAAGTACTTTCGATATTGTAAAACTGCTATTAGAATACGGAGCAGATATCCTTGCCCAAGATGAAGATGGACAAACAGCGCTACATAAATCTTCTACTAAAGGTGATTTGCCTGTATCTCAATATTTAATTGATCACTGCACAAGTTTTAAAAATATTACTGATAAAAAGATCGCCTTGCGTACAATTTAGCTCTCAAAGATAATGAGCATTTACAAAAACTATTAAATCCAATGGAATGAAATTTATTTTGAATTTTTAAAAGCTCCGTGCTCGTGCAGCAAGGAATTACTTACTTCAGTAGAATTCATCAATTATTTCGAAATAATTTCTTATATAAATAGATTTTATAAATACTGGTTTTATGTATGTACTAACATTTACAATTGTATTACACATTTTATCTATTCGAATTTAAGGCTCAAATGCCTGTAGTGTGGTGGACAAGATTCACGTAGTTAAATACTTGAATTCACGCAGTATTCTAAGATTAGGTTATCAAACTTTAGTCATACAATTTTGATAGGATCGAATACCTGTAGTGGTGTAAACCAAATTCACTTAGTTAAGTACGTGGTCCATACCACTATCCGATTAGTGTATTACAAATTTAGTCAGATAACCTCATTCTCATTATATTCTATCCTGTTCGATAATGAAATTTTGGTATGAAGAGCCAGAAATTAACTATTTATAGAATAAGAAAAATAGAACTAACCAGTTTTATAACTATCACACCCGTGGGTGTTATTACTATTAACTCATTCATCACAAAAACTATGTATTGAACGTTTGAAGTAGCCTAAGTGAAAGACTTTCAAAAGTATTCTTTCACAGAGATCCCGCATCCACCTCCAGAAGGCCTTCTCGAGGAATGGATATATGGTGAGTAAACTTAGCAACTTAAAATTTCTGAAATGTTAAATTTTTAAACAACACTAAAGACAAACAATTAATGTTTAACTCAGAAGCCCGACTTCTCCCGTCTTCTCTTTTCAGGTCAACAGGGACACTATAAATGATCATCTGCCCTCAGTGTCGATTGAGTGGTTGGGGCGAGCAGACAAAGGTAAGACATCTGCGCCTTCACAAGGATATTGGTAAGTGGTGTAAAGGTCCCTTCGGGACTGAATGTGTGCTAAGGCCTTTTGTTTAGCCAGACACGAATTTATTTTGTATATGGCTGATGGCAGCGGCAGATTTTCGTGGAACCTCCCCACACTCTCCGCCAATAGCCGAGGCGAGCTAGCGTGCCACCCTGCAGTCAACGCTGTCCACCGAGTGATCTGTCAGCTCATGCTGACAGTTTGGACTTCACGTCCAAACCATTCACTCTGACCTACTTCCATAACATATTGCCTACGATTTGTTAAAAATGAGGAAATCCATCTGATAATGTTATATTTAAAGCCAAGATGCATAAACTTATTAATTAATTAAATCAACACGATCAAAAGCTTTCAAAAAGTCGGTATATATCGAATCGATCTGGGCATGCCCTTCAATAGAATTAATAGCATAATTTGAAAAAAATGAATGCAACATTTGTACATGTTGACCTACCTGAGATAAATTCATGCTGATTCAAAGAAATACATTTCTTTAGTATAAATGAAATTTGAGAGTTGAGTTTAGGAGGTTTTCTGTATTTTCAGTACAATATATAACTAATCCCCAACTTCCACAAGCTAGCTGTTCATTTTGGTATTCTACCATTTTCCAAAACGTCCCTAAACTCTAGTCACGAATTTTTAAATGTCATATTTTTTTTCTTCATGAAAGATTATTAGCAATGTCCATTTGGACGAACATTCACTGCTGGGAGTTACGCTCACGATAAGCCAATCGCTCATACTTTGCGCATGTGCATAATATCAAATATTTCTTGGATTTATTTATTTATTCTGCTGTTAATACCATGAATTTTATGAGCTATAACGCGTATGTAATATTTTTGAAAAATCTTCAATTCCCGTTAATTCCTTCAGTTCAGAAGAGGCTGGTAAGGTGCGTATTTAAAAAATGCACTTTTTCATCATGCCCTACAGAATCTGGGTGGGTTTATTTGTGTTCTCTTGAAATTTAAGGAATTTATAATTAGAAAAAAATTTTCCTTGAGCATAATTCACGATTTTCGAAAAAAATAATAATTTATTCCAGCTGATAGTAAAAGCAAATTATTTACAGCTTGAGGTATCGCTGCCTGGGTAATATTTTGAAGCATTCTGCTTACTAAAGAGTAAAGCTATTGGTTGAATTTTGTTATGATAGATCCGGATATCGAATTTTCGAATTATTCGAATTTTCGATTTTACAGATTATCCGGATTTTAGGTATTATCCGGATTTAGGAAAAAATTTACGGACTTATTACATATTCGGGTTTCACGGAATTTTGAGTAATCTGGGGTTTTTTTACGATTGAAAGGTTCATATACAAACAAGCTTAACCCTGTGCATTTTATTATGTTTTAAAAAGAAGTTTCACATTTCTAAAGAAATTGCTCATTAATTGTTATAAATTAATTTCGAAAATGTCTAAAATTTAAACTAAGTCGTCATAGGATAAAATTTCGATTTTAACGTATTTTAGAAAATTGATTAAAAATGAGTTGAGATACGATATTGAAATTTTGGATGCTTTACTACTTTAGAGATGGTGGCACTTAATATTTCTCTTCGTGGAGGTGAATTGCCACTTGTAAATATACTTTCAATGTTATTTCGTGGTTTATCCATCCAGCTGTTAGAATTAGTCAATTTTTATAATACTTAGCGACATCTAGGAATATTTTCTATAGTTCTCTGATGTATCAAGGCTTCACATGTTGATAAGGAATTCTCCATACACACCCAGATGACTTTTTCAAAGCTTTTTAACTTTATATTCAACCCAAGAAAGCTATCAGTAATAAATGTTGCGAAGAGTTGAAGAGTTTAAGTAGCGTAATACAGGAGTATGTGTGAGAGAGAGAGAAAGAGAGAGAGAGAGAGAGAGAGAGAAAGAAAGTATAAAGCTTTCTATAGGGGACCATTAGGTGACTTTATTTGGGACAGCTTCTTTTTGAGGTTTTCATATCTCGATGTATGTAAGTTGTCTCAGACTAACGTACGGGCTCGAATCGCACCTCAATTTGGTCCTATGTTTTGTTTTCTTACCTAACCTCCATTCGCATTTTCTAGAGTCTCCTCTTTATTACCTCTCCAAACTCCTATATTCTTTCTTCCCCCTCCCTCTCTCTATTAACAAAAACAGCAATGGACTCTATAGTAGGCAGAGAATGTCTTTTCATATTTGCAATATCAGACAAAACCAATGATCCGAAAACACATTTAGAACAATAACCAAGAGACTCTCCAAATGTTGTGCCTTTATTAATAAGCGACAGATGGCTCCACCATCATTATAATGGCTCCTTTGAACTAATCACCATAATACCGTTTTATATATTATACGATTCTAAGAAACTGTAGTAGATCCTCGTGGAGTGACTATGTACTGGAGTCAATATACTCTCAAAGGGAATGAGGAAGGGAGAAAAAAATCAAAGAATTGAACCTATTTACAGTTGAGTCTTATTGGCCTGAGAAATTATTTTGCTGTCTTAAAGAATCAATTAGGTTAACTGATTTAGATGCCAGAATATGATGGCTTTGATCCAATTTAGACAGGTCAGAGTGCTGCTTCTGCCGCACGAAATCTGTAGGTAGGGTGATACTTCAGTCCTACCTCCAACCATCATCTTACTGGCAAGTTTTCGTGAGGCAGAGGCAGCATACTGACTCGTCTAAACAGGGTCACTGAGATCAATGAGCTTGTAGATCACTTTGCAAGGGATGGAACTAAATCACAGTGTATGTACACTGAGTCGTTATACAAAAATCCACCTTTTTCAAAAATTCGATTTCGGATGGGCGGACATACACTTAAATTTTTTATACTGGGCAAACATTTCAGGATTAAGACAGATAAAGAGGATTCTCGTATACTGACGTATACTGACGCAAAATGATACATATATAATCTAAAGCAGATGCGCGCAAAGTTTTTTAAGCTCAATTGTATCCCATGACCGATGGGATCGATACCACAAATGCAAGACAGCAAGAAAATTCAACATTTGAAAGGACGCTAAGATTTAGGCACATATTGAAATACAGTTTCAACCAATCCAGCTAATTCAATGTTGCACGTATCGTAACCGTTACATTAATTTATATAGTCTCTCACATCCCTAACGTTGAAAGTAATTAAATATCGAAAAGAACAGGAACAATTTAAGTCGCTTAAATTCAGGTGTGTAAATACCTACATTTCATTAACGTTCATTCAACTCTAACTAACACTAACACCGCACCTGGCAATAATATGTATGTGTAAAATGCAGGTTGCTTTTGCATTGCATTTGTTTCGAAAATGCATTCATCCATGCTCGTTCAGTACTACCCGCTCCCCACCCTCCTCCATACATATTTGAAAATGAGTAAAGTAAACTCTTGTAAATTTTGCTATAATTAAGTCCGGTCAAGCTGTCCTCTTCTGAAATATTCATACTGAGCCCCCCGAATCTCATTCAGGAAATAGGATGAATGTGAAGAGTACACCTCTATAGCTAGAGGCTTAAGCTTTCGAAGCTTCACCTGGTGAAAATGCAATTATTGGTTGAATGCCAATAGGACGTCGACCGAAACTGTGACCAAATCTCGAATACCACTGAGACCGCATGTTACAGGACTTTCCTGGATTTTGTTTTTTCGACTTGATCCACTCATTCAACCTTACTACCGCCGCGCTCTACCCATTCAACGACAAATCATTTGTACGGAACCATCACTTGAGGTCCTTTTAATTATTTTTCTTTTTTTTTTCTTTTGTATTGCACCGAATAGATAGCGACAGATGTCCTTTATATGTGCATACAAGAGACCGGTTGAAAAAACTTTCCCCCGGCGAGATATTTAAAACAAAAGAGGAAAGCGACAGTTTTTTTTTGTGTTTTTTAAATATTCGCGAAATCTCTGAAAGCAGCCAAATTCGAATAGCCCAAATATTCCCAATAAATCTCAGCTTATGGGCAACGAATGTCCACTTTTTTAGTTTTTAGTGGTGCTTTTTGTTACTGTTACAAAAAACCATTTTCAGAGTGCTCGTTTTGTAAGTCATTCTCCACACTGCTCCACACTTACACAACATTTTTCTAGTTGGATTTGGAAAAGCCTTGCATCAGATCCCAATCCAGCAATTAACTTTAACATGAAGAAAAAAAATGTATTTTTTTTTATTTTTTTTTTTGCAAAATCCGGGATAAATCGAGATTCGGAAAATATGTACTTGCGAGAAACAAGGAACGCATAAATTTAGACAATTACTGCACAGACCCCTTACGTGTAATTTGTGGTAAGTCTACCTCTTCCAGCCAGCTTTTCCATTTGGTCGCTCTGGTCTTATTGTCTTTTGGCGGAAAACTGCATCATTTGGTGGGCTGCTAGAGTATGTACTCCCTAGATATCCGTAATGAATAAAATTCACCTGTCTTAAGGAAGGTGTAGCTGCGAGAGTATTTTATCGTTTAATTTTACTGGAAGGCGAGAATTTGAGACAATTCTAAGCGAATTTATTGTCACCCGGTAGTTAAAAGCGTTTCCGCTTCTGTCTACATAATGGCAGCGTGAAAAATGCATTCTCCACCATAGTCGGTGTTCAAAGGGAAGACAAGTATTTTTTCGGGAAGTTGTAGGTACTTTTAAAAACCAACGTTTAATGTCGAATTGTACTAAATGTTGATGTGTGTGTCTGTGTGTGTTTACGTGTGTGTGCAAGCGTGTGAGTGTAAATTCATAGTTAAAGTCACCTCCCTTGCCAATTATTATTCAACTTTCTTAATGGATAGCAAAAAGTGCAGCAGAAGTAGCTGCAGCAGCAATAGTAGTAGTAACACAAGAGCAAAAGCATAAAATCTAGATCAAGGAAATTTTTGGTCAGCATTGTAGCAGGAAGGTTGAGTGACTCAGGTCGAGTCAGGCTGCTACGTTTAAGTAGAGAATATTATCAAAGAATTAACTATAGGGGGAGAGAAAAAACTAAGTGCTCCCGAAGGAACGTTTATTTTAAATGGTTAAGGCTCACTCATGAGGTTTAGTGGAGTTGTTTAAGTAAATTTTAGTTTTACATAAAGTGGAAATATGATAAGAGATACGAGCGCTTTGGATAGTAGCACTTATAGTGTGAGAGATTAACTTTTACAACCCAAAAAAAAAAAAAAGTTACTTTGTATAGTTAGCAAGTACCGTTAGAAAGTTGCTGAAGCGCAATATTAGAGAAGGACTCAACTGAAATTTTATTTTTAGATTTTAACCTCATACCCATAAAATGAGAAAAAACAAAAAATTAAAAATTGTTGGTCCTTCGAGCCAGATAACACTGTTCAAATAGCCTGAAGATAAGCGGATGGCGGTAGATTTTATGGGTTTTATTATCGCAATTTAATTTAAAGGATCTTGACCATGATGAACACCAAACTCGCTTACTGCTAAAATTTATTATCTATATTTATTGATATTTTCTGAGGATAAAAGCTATCACATCTGAATCATGATACAAAGATAACAAAGTATGACCGATTCGAGAGGAACTTTGTGCGTTACTACGTCATTTGGACACAAATGTCATTTCCAGCGAATTTGTTTCGACTTTTTCGTATTATATTGATTGAAATACGATTTGAATATATTAAAATATTTAACTATTAGTTTGTTCGTTTACGTCTCTTCGGGAAAAGTAATTATATGCTAGTGGGGAATGCAAAGAAATTTCCAAACAGAACATTTTTCTCACTTTGATAAGGACGATTGAAATTGAGCCGAACAAATTTATGATAGTTGTCCCCAATTAAGGCAACCGCAACCAATTGACAGATAATTCGGTCATACCTTGTTAATCTTTGCATCATGGATCTGAATTTTCCTGAGATTTCGATGCTTACTTATTTAACCAGACTGGGCCTATAATCTAATTTTTTCCTCATTCACAAGAGCGCGTTATAGTTTCGTGTGACTCTCCCTTTAGACATTAAAGTACATTTTCTGTCTGTCACATTTAGCGCAATTACAACTAATTCTGGTGAGCCGTAGGACTCATACTGTTCACATCCTTCATAAATAATATCTATCACATAGTTGCGAACTCAGAATTGTTAATCTTATACGTAGATGACTTAAAGTTGCATAAGGTCATAAAATCGAAATTGAATTGTGTTGAATTGCAAATGGTATAGCAAAAGTTGTATTGAAAGTTGCTCGAAAATTATAGAATTTCTAAAATTAACATTTCATTACCACATTATTAATAATGCTCGTAACTCGTTACTGGGCCGTATAAACTCTGGACTACAAATATCGAATTCTTAGTTCGACAGGCGCCGTTGCTCGCTTCCGTCGTTTATTTAACCATCGATCCTTTTTGAATGTAAATGAATTCGAATTTCTGGACATTACTTTTAATCCTCCATCATTTCTGGTAGTACGGTAGTACAAATCGACCATGTTGAAGTATTGATTGATTTTTTTGTTGACACCCAATTTTGAGCACCAAGACTGAACAGAAGTGAAAAGAAGTAGGTAATCGGAAATATAATAATAATAATATATTAATTGAATATATATATAAATTGAATTGTCGTATTTATCCCAAATACTGGAAAAAATAACGTACCACCAAATGTGTGAATTTATTGGGCGTAATAATTTTCTTTCGCCTTTCCAATCAGGCTTCAGGCCAAAATACAGCTGTGTCACTGCTATGATCAAAATATCTGACGACATCCGAACTAGCATGGATTCAGATATGCTAACAATTCTGGTACTCTTAGACTTTTCGAAAGCTTTTGATAGCGTTGCTCACCAGCTGATGGTGGAGAAACTACCATCGTAAACGGATTTTCTGGTATGGCCTGCAAGCTTATCGCCTCGTATGTTAGCAACAGGTATCAGAGAGTTTTCTGTAGCAACCAACTCTCCAGAGCATCGGCATTACTTGCGGCATTCAGCAGGGTTCAATCTTAGGACCATTATTATTTACACTCTTCATAAATGATGTTGTGACTATTATTAATTATAGCAAATATCATATGTACGCGGATGATGTTCAAATATACTTGTCCTCACCCCTCGGTCTAATTGAAGATAGTGTATGTAAAATTAATGAAGATCTCTCTTGCATTTATCGATGGGCTACGAATAATAAACTATTGCTCAATGCAACTAAGACTAACGCAATTGTCATCTATAAGAACGAACTGGATACATCCTATTTCTCGCAGATCCTCCTCAATAATAGTGTTATAAAATTTAAAAACTCTGTGAACAATCTGGGTATAATCTTAAATAGTACACTTACATGGTGCGACCACATAAACAGCCTTGTGTCTAAAGTCTATGGTGCACCCCGCAAGCTTTCTGCCTCTGCTAACTTTTTACCATTGTTTACAAGATTAAAAATCGTTAAAAGTTTAGTATGCCCGATTCTTACCTACGGCTGTGAAATATATTACCAACTGGACTCTGTATCAATGAGGAAATTGACTGTTGCATTCAACTCTGCTATCAGATATGCGTACAACCTGAGACGATATGATCCCGTAGGTTAGGTTAGGTAAGAGGGGTGCCGCTAGACAACCAGCCAGCCTTACTTAGACCTCCAACGGGTCCATTGTGCCCCTAGACCTCATGGGATAACCCTTCAAGCCGCGGATTTATCCTGCTTTCCTTGGGAAACTCAGGATATATCCAAGACCTTTAACCTAGATGCATCCTGCCTCACTCAAAAAACTCAGAATGTCTCTGAACTTTATACTTTGAAGCTCCCCCCCCAGACTTGAAAAGAAGTAGCTACTTAGTAGCCTACCTCTTTTATTCATCAGAGCGGGGCATTCGCAAAGCACATGTTTGACGGATTCAATTTCCTCCGAGTCCCTAAAACTCCGTCATGACCCCTACTAGACTCCTGGTATTTGCTCTGCTGCTATTAAGCAGTTCATATGATCACGTATCATCATATGTTAAAAATTTATTTGGATGTGGTCTACACTCATATCTGAAGTATCGAGCGGTTCTATTCCTCTTTAATTTGATTTGTTCTCATAAACCTGAATACTTATATGAACAAATCAGCTTTGCTCGCTCTAATCGTACGCTAACCTTGCTGTTGCCTCGTGTAGGCAGTGTTGCTACAGGACAGCAATTTTTTGTCGGGACCATCAGACTGTGAAATGATCTCCGATTTGAATTAAGGCGTGGCAGTCGGGACAGCTTCCGGCGAAATATTTTCTTACATTTCTCGAATTTATAGCTATAACTAAACTACATCTACTTTGAAATCTTAAAATCAATTTGTAAATATAAGTAAATGCATATAAATAGGTATCTATACAATGAATTTATGAATTTTCCATCATTCTAGACTAATTATAAATAAGTATTTTCGTACATTAATTGTTTCTGTGCATATCTACCTACACATAATTAGAAGTTAAGCCTTAATTGTGTAGAGTATACATTAAATAAATAATAATAATAAAAATAATATGTAGTAGTATTGGGCCTAATGTACCCATTCACTTACAGTCCGTGAAATGAAGACCAGCCGGCTGATTTCCACCATACAGTTACAGGCCGCCTGCATATCAAAGCCTGCAGTCCAACGAGACTGATAAGTAACTGATATTTTGTGTTGTTGTATCGTCGTCCGCAGCCGTCGCGTCTGGAACTTTTGTTTCTGTAAATATTTTAGCCGCAATCCAGCATATAAAAATTTAAAAAATGTCCAAAAAGGAAGTTTTTATTACCGGGGCTTTATTAAAATTTCGTAATAATAGCGAATCAAATCAAAATCACGTAATCCTTTTTCAAAGCATTATCAATGTATTGACATGTCTCCGGTAGAATGGTTCCCAAAGTTTGCATTGTCGAGAATTTTAAATCTTCGAAACTACGTTCAGCTCCTCGAAATTTCAAGGTTGCGATAAGTCCACCTTCTGCGGTTATAGCACGTCTTTATCTGATATTCTTTTTATATGTTGGTTAAAATCTTATGGTGTTCTAGGTTTGTCATTCCGTTTGAAACGTGTAGAGATAATTCTGCTAGAACAAAATGGATTGGACACCCACCCATAATATAAAAAGTAATTTTGATTTTTGCATGTCCGTCCATCCGTCCGTCTGTCAATCTGTGCACACAATAACTCCAGAACGCGTGTTCTTAGAGAGTTGGAATTTTGCACACTGGCTTTAAAAAAAAATTTAATTTAAGTTCGAAAATGGAACAAATCGGGTATCACCTTTGTGGTGTTGCCATACAAAAATTTCGTTTTTCACTATATTTTTGGTCACTTCTTAATAACGTGTCAACGTAGAGAACTGAAAGTCAATACACGGTTTTTTTTTTAAATTAGTAAATATAGTTGCAAAAATGTTCAACCTCTTCCTGGTGTTGCATATACGTATACTGTGAACACGGTCAGAATTGGAAATTCTATGGAATTTGATATAATGATTTTTACTGTCCGATGAACCGCTCTAGAAATATATCCAAAAAAACACTTCAAAAATCAAACCTGCACAGATGGTTGACCGCCCATACGAAATTAATAATAATAATTCTTTATTTGGCTAGGTACAACGATACATATTCTATCTTAGATTGTACAAAGTGCAGTGGTTAGATAAAATTCTTCGTTACTACAAAACAACTACGAACTAAGCAATTCAAAATAGAGAAAAAAACAAAAAACAAAAACAAAAATCAAAAGATATAATCATGTAATGGAAGTAGTAAAATAAATAAAGAAAAAATAAAGAAAAGAATAGTAAAGACTATAGACTAAAACTAAAAATAGCGTACAAGAGAGAGAGAGAGAGAAAAAAAAACAACAAAGACCTCAAATGTGCGTCACCATTACTAAACAGAAAGGCTTGCTAGTTTAATGAGCCTACAAAAGTTACTGTTGGAAGCCGTGCGCTGAATGCTGCTTGGCAGCTGATTCTGATTGACCCTTGCATTGAGGAATCAAAGGTTTTCATGTCTGGTCGATTGCAGGAACTGTAGCTTCTCAAATAAGTACACTGGATTCTTAAGGTAAATAAGCTTGTGCAGAAATTTGAGGCTTCGAAAAGTGAAATAAGTCTCTTAATTGTAACCCAGAAGATAGCTTGCATACAATGAGATGTGGCTATTTCTAGGCAATTTGTAATTATATCTAATCACATCATTGAATGCTACGAGTATTTTTCTCCGGCAGACTGAGTCAAGAACTGGGAAGATTATGCTGGCAAAAGTAAAATGTGGAGTAACTAATGTTTTTACTAACCGCTCACGCAAACTAAGCGAGAGGATACTAGAGTTGAGCCAGAGCTATCTCAAACAGCCATATATTTTCCCTAATGTTCTTTTAATGTGGTTGCAACAAGAGAACTTACAATTAAGTTCAACGCCCAAATTCCTGACAGAGTCTTTATAAGGAAGTGTTACCCTGTTTAATAGAATGGGAGGAAGCATACTTGAGTCAATGCCATTTCTATAAATAGCTAGGCAGTTTGATTTACTTGGATTAAGTACTAAACTATTTTGTGATGACCACTCATGAATGCGTTGGAGATCATCGACATACACAGTACTCCATTAATCCTATTGGTGTGCTGAGATAAATTTGCACGTCGTCCGCATAGAGATTTACAGAGGCATCCAGCACTACGTCAGGAAGATAATTGATATAAAGACAGAACAGTAGAGGCCCCAGTATAGATCCCTGGCGTACGCCGCAGCTAAGAAACTCGGGCTTGGAATCAATATTCTTGATTCGAACAATTTGACTACGTCCTTGCAAAAAGTTATTTATCTGATTAATAGCAGACGAAGAGAATAAGAACTGACTTGCTAATTTTGTTATTAAATGTGAGTGATTTATGGAGTCAAAAGCTTTGCTAAAGTCAAGCAAGACAAGTACTGGGAGGCAGTTCTCATCTAGGGACTCGTGTATATCAGAAGTTACCTTCAATAATGCAGTCTCGCAACTATGAGAAGGACGGAATCCTGATTGTAAAGTTGACAACATAGAATATCTATTTATGTAATTCATGATTTGCGAATACATAAGCTTTTCAAAGATTTTACTTAGAAAGCAAAGCAGGCTGATTGGACGAAAATCTTTCATATGTAAAGCTTTGGACTTCTTAGGAATAGGAACAACAAGAGCCTGCTTCCAGCGCGCAGGAAACTGTGAAGTTGTAAGACAGTAATTAAATATATGCGTAAGAACTCGCATTATTTCCGGAGCAATTAATTTAAGGAATCTAGGTGGTAACTCGTCCGATCCAACAGCATTTGACTTAATTGCATGTAATGCTGATAACACTTCAACTTCATCAACGCAGCAAAAGGCAAAACCATCAACAGAGAAGTCATCTATCATGGGACTAACGCTGGGTGCCTGAGATGTAGAAGCTGCGATTGAGGCAAAAAATTTATTAAGCTCATTCGGATTAATATTTATCTCAGATGATTCCTGACCGAATACGCCCAAGTAGCGAATATTCCTCCATAAGGTTTTAGGAGGAAGATTGGTGTTTAATTTATCTCTGAAATAGGCACTCTTTGCGGATCGAATTAAAGTTCTAACTCTGTTGCGGACCTTTTTGTACCTGGAAAGCATCACAGGACTACGTGTCTGTCTGTATCGACCAAAAAGAAAATCTCTCTCAGCCATAATATGACGAATCTCACTAGTTAACCATTGACATTTGGGGGACTTAAGATGAAAACTGCGAATTGGAACGTAATTGTTGTAAATACAAGTCAGTGTTTGTAAGAGAGAGTCGACTTTCAGATCAATAGAGTTGGATGTGTAAATACCATCCCAAGTCAATCCTCGGCACTCAGCACAAAGGTCAACATAATCAACATGCTTAAAATCACAATAAGTAATGACCGGTTCATTTGATAAAGGTTTCGATCTAAGGTTATAGCTTAAGAAAAGAAAGTCATGGTCGAATTTACTGGGAGGACTAATTTGACTATGAAATTGAACTTTGGGGTAGTCAACTGTAAGCATATAATCGAGTTGCGACGGGTTTGATGTATTAAAGTCTGCAATAGATATTGTAAGTTATCTGATAATGCGTTAATCGCCACAGAGAACGACATTACGATTTCGTAAAATGGATGGTGATATAGATCCTTTAAACTCTGTAGCTGCATCAATGCTGAAGCAATTAGGAGGACAGTAAGTACTAACAAGAGCACATTTGTCAAAACCCATATCTATCTCGACGCAAAGGAACTCAATTATGTCACTGGGAGAAGAGGAGTTAATTATAGATGCACGTAGACAGCAACTCCTCCTCCATTACGACCAACACGATCATTACATATGGGCGGGCATTTATCTAGGGTATTACTTATAATTCGTCTTAAACCAATTCTAAGTTTTTTATTTGTTTTTTAATATAAGGTTTAACCAACTTCAGTAATATTTGAATGCACCGATCATCCGTACGAACATAGTTCCTCAAATCATCCGTGTTACTGCTTCTTAACCTTTTCTTATGCGGATATTTCTCGCATTCCAGGAGCCAATTTTTCACCCAAAATCTTTTTAATTTTTGTCGGTTTTTTGTTTAATAAAAACAATATAATATATAAAAAGCACACAACTTCTTTTTCTTTGCAACGGTTATTTTATCGCTTTGAAATATGAATTTGGACTGTCAGACGAACTGATAGTATGTGACGAAATTGCAGTTTGCCTGCATACCGTGGTCTGACAGACATGGCCTGCAGGTATGGACTGTCAGTTAAACTGAATAATGTATGGCCTACATTAGTTCTCATCTGCAGTCCAGACCCCTAATAGTCCACGGCCTGCAGCCGGACTGTAAGTGAATGGGTACCATAATACAGAATCTTGGGGAACGTCAGCTTTTAGTGTTTTAAAATTCCACTAGAAATTTCTAAACGATAGAAAACAATGAGATGTGAATAGAAACCGATCTTGTTTAGTGTGAAGACTAGCCTCCATACTACTGTCTCACTTTTAAGGAGGTCGCCTATAGCGCATTCGTTTATGTTTAGGGTGACGTGAACTTTTTCAAAAAGAATTAAAATGCATTCAGCTCTGTGAGTTTTTACCTAAAATTTCCGATATTGACTTTGGCATTCAAGCAATCAACAAAAGAAAACTTCAGTTTGTAAACTACTTGGAAAATTCTTAATTTGGGGTTATTATTGTGCTCAGATTTCAATTTAAATAAATTCTCTCTCTCTTCCCCGTCTTTACTTACAACAAATCAAAGAAATGAACGCCCCAAAAATTCATTGCTATAAACTGCAGCAAGACACCGAAACACCAAAAGCAATTTAGCATGCTTCTGTTGCCGCTGCTGCTGCTAAAGACGCCCACCATAAAGGAATCTCCCCGAAATGTCTTATACTCTTTTCGGGGTAATAAATTATATCCGGGAAACATAATGAAAGCAAGAAAAACAACAAGAAAAATTGTGCGGTTCGTTGAAGTAGTTAATTCGAGCTGTACGGTGGCGGGCTTGTCTTAATTTATGTCCTCCGTGGCTGAATCCAAAATAAAAAGTGCTTCGACTACTTCCTGAAGTTGTGGGAAGTGAGCAACAGTGGGGAGCTCCGGTATGTCGTTGGCTGTCGAAATCGAGAAAAAACACTCTTTTTGGAAGCCTCCTTTCCTTGTTGAATCTTATCCTATCCTATCCCATTTTACTTCCTGTAATGTCCTGTATGTTTGTTTGTATACATTGGAGAGCCAGACTCAGTCCGAATGGAACACGACCGGAATTAGAGCGGAAGGAGAGACCATAGTAAGTAGAAAAACTTTTTCCTTTGCTGTTTGATAATAATTTTCCTTTCTCAATGCAGACAACTCACAAAATTGCACTAGAAATATAGGATCGACTTTCTGCTGTCTGCTCTGTCTCCCTAGACTTTCAACTATTTAAGGATGCTACCATATTTATCCCCATCGCGTCTTCATCTCTGAATGTTGTTAGACTCTTTACCGGCAATTTATTCATTTACATGAACAGCAGTAGAAAGCAGTTTTGTTTGTATTTGTTAGAGCTTGGATACTAATTGAGGAGACATTTGGTCCTTAGTCCTATGGACTTCCGTAATCTTATGTTTTTGGTATAGCTGGAACTTTTCTCTCTCGTTCTCTGGAGCATGTCATCTTAATTAGTCCGAAATATTCGTTTGGGTTTTTATTCTTATTTTATTTTTTCTATCCGGAATTTAGTTTGATAGGTCAATTCACCGGCTACCATGTCTGTTACTCTGCTTATTTGAATTGCAAGGGCAACGTTGAGGACTTAAGTGTGGGGGAAATGTGAAGTAATTCCATTACGAAAATTAAGTAAACTTATCCTTCTGAGAAAATGACTGCAGGTAATATGCATTGAGTACCGGAAAGGGAATATATTTTCTAGTTGAAGACATTTTTAATAGTCTTAAGATAAGAAACTTGATCTATGATTGCGATGACGTAGCAAATGAGGAACGATATGCTAATTTGAATATTTTTTGAAGGACGTAGATACATTGGGTAAGAAACTGAAAAAATAAAACAATTTTCAATTCGTGCCTTACCACATTTTTACTTGATTTATTTCCTGTATCGAAATCCGATCACTCCATGGGTATGTAACCTGTTGAGTAGTTTATTTCCCTTTGATACTTATACATACATCATCGTACCGATACCAATTTTCAATATACACACAGAGGAGTAACATTCTCCGCACAACGACAGCTCCTTTAATATTCCTTCCACGCGAATGATTTCTATCGAGGAAAAATACCTCTTCCTTTGTACAAATCAACCGTGGTTAAATGTTAGAGCGGAGGAAATAGAAGGGAACGCGAACAGGAATATATGCAGGACATGAATCAAATTTCTGAAATCAATTTCCAAATAGGGATGCTACCAGAAAAGAGCTCTGCTTACCTCCCTGCCTGCTTGCCTGCTTGCCTGTTGGATCTATGGACGTACAAACATATATACATACATATGTATAAGACATAACTGCGGGTATAGAAAGGAAGCAAGAGTTCGTTGATTTTCATCTATTCTCGCCATCGCCAGTCAGCTGTGGAGAAGCTTTGGTGTTCGCTATGCTTTACTCTCTCTCATTTTATATTCAAACCACATTTCCTATGAGGTAATAGTGGAACCCTGTCGGTTTACCTATAGTAAACTCAATCTATACCACAATAAGGTCAGGAAGGTCACATCGATATATAAGTACTGGAAATGGGTGCAGTTTATAATATCGATTTCTTTATGCATCAATTTTGGTTTGTATTACCACTTTTAAGTAGTAGCTCTACTTCGACTATACATCTAACAACTTTAAAGGAAATTTATTTCGCTATTTCTATGCTGTTAGAAACAGCACTTGCAGCTAACAAATGACGTGGAAGAAATTGAGTATTTATGTAAATTGTATCACAGAATTGATAGGGCTTATTTATAATATCCGAGTGGCCTTTACGAACAGATCACCCATTTTTCTATAAGAAAAATGTCTTATTTGGAAAGGAAAATTTATCCATGTTGCTATTAGGTAGGGTGGCTAATTTCACTTAAGTTATATTGCGGCAGTGAAAGTTAGAAATTGTGAGTTCATATGTGTACTTTCAGTACATTATAAAATTTTCATCCGGCTCGAAGGACCAGCAATCTTTTTATACATTTTATAAAAAAATATAAAAATTTAAGTATGTTCTAGAAAATTAAAAAATCTCATTAGCTGTAGGATACTAGAGTAATTGAGAACATAGTAAGCAGTGATCCGATTAATTTTCAACAGTGCCACTGTATCGGCCTCCACAAAACCGACCTTTAAAATGCCACTGGAAGACAAGATTAAAGAATAAATAGCAACGATGTGTTAGAAATCTTCGCATTTTTGTTAATATATATATGAAGTAAAATATAAATGAATATTATAATCCTATCCATAATGGTGAAAACATGACACTGTCGAGTAGAGAAGCTGCAGGTATGGACAACATCCTATCAGCGTTGGTTAAAATCGAATCAAGCCTCTCAACAGACATCCCCATATCTATGGTTTAAAAGCATGGATCACAAGTTGTTCATCAACAATAACAACTTCAGCCAAATGATCCACCGGACAAATCTCAAATACCGGAGTAACATAGATCCTGTGACTCTGAATGAGAACTGCACTTCCTCCAACTGTTTCAATAATCCCGGTAATCGGTTTTAGCTCTATAAAACCTGAGGAAGTATGTAGGTCCTCATGAAATACCAGCCCTTTTACCATGGAACATATCTCCAGGGTAACAGTTTACTTCCACCAATATTTCTAAGCTTCAAAAGTAGGAAAAACTAAAGATGACGTCTGATAAATCTGATGACAAAAATCACTTAACAATACTGGATTTTTCTAAGATATTTGGTGAGTCAGTCATTATAAAGCCAAGCTTTTTTGCATATTGGTACCAGCCAGTTAAGACTGGCATATACTATCTAACTGCTCTTCAAGCTCGGAATACCGCACAGTTAGATATTAAGCCCTATGCTGTTCAACATATACATCCAATGATCTCGTCTAAATAATTGAGGGCTGCAAAATACATATGTATGCCGGCGAAATTTCAGGTTTATTTAGCCAGATCTAATCCTTTAGTATTAGACTATGAAAAAAAGTCTGGAAATGTTCCGGATTAAATCTAAGCTCAGATAAAATAAACTGTATGAGATTACATCGCCATTCGATAAATATTTACATAGTGGGAAGTTCACCCAGAATTGGCGTCACTTTCGATTACGTACATCTTATAGACTTCCCCAAGGACCCCATAGCTATAATCATATCCTCTTACCTAGATTCAAAACTATAGGTACATACTAGGATGCTAAAAAAAAAAGGGAAGATATATGCAGAGTAAATCCAAAAAGCCCTGGAAGAGCAAACCAGCAAGCTTTGATCTCCGGGTGAGGAGTACTATCCGAATACGACACACCGGATCTAAACCATCAGCAGTAAGATGCTGTCTTCTCATCATCTTAACCGGAGTATATCAGTATTACCTATAATCCCCATAGACCAATAATCAAATCTCTATAAGACAAACAGAGATATTTTCCAGGTGTTTGCCCTTTATTTCTGCTTTCGATAAGTCATCGAGTATACACAAAATTTAATTTAATAAAAATAAAAAAAAAAATCCAAGCACGTCGAAACTAAACAAAGCGAAATACTCGTATTCATATAACTCACTCGGTTGAACATTCACCAGCAGAAACAGCAAAATTTTAACATTTAATCACAATGGAGAAATTCTCAAAAAAAAACAAAAAATGAAAAAAAAGAGCACAAATTAATTAATATTTTTCCAAACCTGCTTCAAATAAAATTGCTGCCGACAAAAGTTCCTAACCCGATTCCCGGGTGCCACGAATTAATGCAAGCATGCCTAGAGCAACAATAAACCTGGGCAAATGCCGGCAAATCAAAAGGTTTCATTTCACTGTTGCCGTTCCCGCAGTGACAGGTTATTATTAACCAGAAAATAAACCTTCAAATGTGGCCGTCTACCATGGCACACTCACTTTTTTCTGTGGTGGTCTGATAACTAACCCCCGACAACAATTCACCAACCACCCCCAGACGTTGCCTTTTTTAAAAGAAATCATAGTCCGGTGCGAGGGCAATGGCGCCGGGACGCGACGAAGCGGCAACGTGGCCATGAACAACATATTTTCACCACAAATTTCGCAAACGTGCGGATGTTTAAATTCCCTCATCTGATGATGAACGCTTCCCTGATGTAGTCGTCTTGGCGGCGGGGTGAAGGAAGTTTCGCTGAAAAAGCGTTTTATGTTCCTTTGAATGATTTTGTTGCTCAGTCTGAACTGAACTGAGATTGGGCTTTAGGCGACCTAGTCTGGAGGCGTACACTTTTTTGTCATTCTCTCTCCTTAACAAGATTTCACTTACCAGTGCTACCCCACTTATTTAGCCTTTTCGCAGAATTTTTAGAACCCCCCCCCCCCCCACCACCCTCCCAACCAACCACCAATTCCAACATTCTTTGTTGTAGTGATGTTTGCATTTTATGAATTTTAAAGGCTCAGCTTTGCTTCCAGGGAGCGCTATAGAATCACGATTCGAGGCCGTCGAATTTATGCACTATGAAAAGCGCGATTGAGAGCCTTTTGTGCTATATTCTTACCAAAACGAGAGCAGCAGCGATAGGCTTTGAGTGGAGTTTTGTGATCATCAGAGTTTTGTATGTAAACTCCTTTTATTACAACAATTGGCAGCTACATAATATTGTCCCCAGAGGGCAAATGACTTACAAAACGTTCGTCAACAATCAATTCCCAACTTAATGAAAGAAATCCATGAATGGGGAGAGAGGGAGAGTGTTCTATATAATCATCAACTGATGAATTTTGCAATGCCGTGTTATTCCAGGCTTTTAAGTGGTGGAAACTCTTTTGGAGCTGGTCGTCTTTGAAATTTCAAACCTACCACCGCCGCCATAGCCGCGAGTTGCACTATGACCCGGTTTTGAATTCTCATTTAGAGTTTAGTTAGAGTGGATAAAAGCGGGCCAGGACAAAATTCAACTTTGGATCGATGTAATTTTTCCGTGCTACTTCGAAAATAATTCTGACAACTTGGTTCTAATGAGAAGGGAAAGTATAAGACATGAGACCAGATTTCGTGCGGATAATGTAACGTTGGTGGGCGGGATAATCGGTCTGTCTTGAGGTAGAAAGAAATCATTTCTAGAGTTTCATAGGTACATATGTATATATTTATGTAAGTATTTATACATATCTCACCACCTGCTGTAGGCTACTACTGCAGAATTGGTAAATTATTTTTTCTTATCCAATTTGCTCTAAATTATAACTTAACTTTCAGTTAAGTATGCAGTGAGTCACATACATAAATATTTTTAGCGATTTCATGAGGCATGCTAAACTTTAGCGAAAGTTTACTCTAATTGTGATGTGTCGAAAAGTATCGCGAAATATTTATAGGAGAAAAAAAATAAATTGAAATTGTCCTTCACCACCAAGAACTACAAATTCCGTGGCAATTAATGCTTCAAGATTCAATACAACTTTACCGAACAACAGTAATTCATGAAAAGGGGCTTGTGTCCCAAAGGAAAGTGCTGAGGCCACTACACTACCATGGGGAATTTGAAAGCGACCAAACAAACGAAAAAGCTTTGAAAGCTGATGCTCATAGCAAACAAATGTCAACTGGTCTGGTGAGAATAAGAAAAAGAAAAAGTAGAGATCAAGAAACGAAAAGAGAGAGATGGAGAGGGAGACAGCAAGCAAGAGAGAAGGATAGAGATCACAAGAGAGAGCGAGAGAGAAGGTCGAATATATAGCTTGAAAGAAAGAAAGGAAGAGGGAGTGAGAAGAGGGAGAAGAGGGAGAGAGAAAGAGATAGAAATAAGATATATTCATATATATATATATATATAGAGAGAGAGAGAGAGAGAGAGAGAGAGATGTGGGGAGGGAGAGAGCAAGCAAGAGAGAAAGATATTAGAAAGAAAGAGGGGTTTGAGAAGAGGGAGAAGAGGGAGAGAGAAAGAGATAGAAATAAAGAGACGTAGATATATATATAGAGAAAGACACAGAGCGAGAGAGAGAGACGAAGAGAGAGAGATAGAGAAAGAGGGAAGATTGATGATTATACAGAGTAGGGAGTACAATCCTGGTTTTTCCCGCCCCAGAAGATTTGTGATTTTGCTTATATTTTCGCTGAGCACATTTTTCGATAAGAAAAGTATGTGGTGGGTGCTGGACCCTGTGATGGGGGATTTCCCCCATGAATGACGTGAGCTCCTCTAAACGTGATAACTAGAGATCCTTGTAGGTTTTGTTTTCCCCATCTCAGAACATTCGTTCATTTCAGTCAGGGCACGTTGTATTTTCGGAAGGCCACTTTGTGCTACGTGCTTATTTCATCGAACCTCAAAAAGCTTTCTTATCATCTAGATCTCTCAGTCAGAACGCCTTATGCTTTTCGAATAGTGCCTACTGCACTAACAAACTTACAGGTGGTCTCTGCAGTCATCTTTTGCGCAACCACAATAAATTGACGTTTTAAGCTAGAGCACGTGTTTCTTTTTTATAGTACCTTTTGCGAGCTGAAATCAGCTTATCACATCACAAAGTCTTTTCCCCTAAATTCGATCAGGGAAGCCTGATCAATTGTGTGTGTGTGTCTAGCTCCTCTTTCCGATTTCTTTCAGGTTTTTCGCTCGTATAGAATTAATACCTTGAGCCCGATTAAAAGAACCCGTTTTTCATATCGGTTTGGAATTATCTCACTATGTCTAAAATGCAACCATTCAAAATTTCAATGATTCCCCTATAAATCCCCAAAAAATTTTATGCGATTCTACAATCAATGACTTTCTTATCTCGCGGAGTATTCATCATATTACAGCATCACCAGATGCTTTTTAACTGTAGTATCCAGATCAGGTGCTTATCACGAATATTTTCTGAAAGTAATCGAATCGAAGGTCAAATGAGGATCAACCTCTCTCGTGATAAGAAATTACTGATCGCACTTTTAAAGCTAATTTTAAAAGATGTAAAACAAATTTGCCAAGTTCAAGGGTATGTCTTTATGATAGAACGCTCAAGAAACACGAAGAAAACTTGAATTTGGAGTAAATTTTGTGAAGAGATAGAGTTTGTTGGGATCGCTAGAGGTCATAGTCATAGGTCGGTAACATGGAGCAAATACGGTAGTTGTTGTTGTTTTTTCTTTTTCTTGTTATCATGGAAAGGCTAAATCTAGCGGAAAATATCACAAAGTCTACTAGCAAATGAATTGACATGACTACAAAATATCGCAATCTAGAGTTAAGCTTAACACCAAGCTTCTGAGAAGAGAAGAGAAGATTGATGACTCACTGAAACGGGCGAAAGGTTCTGTAACAAATGTCATTATCGGATAGGAGTGTTCCCGCATTTTTATACCCTAGATGTAATCATACCACAGATAGGTAATATCCAGATATTGAAGGAGAAACGATAGTCAGTTCATGCCTCGTAGGTAGTGACATCTTCATGGTTTTTTGTACATTATTTTTAGTTAAAATCTTTGCTAAAGCTGTTGAATATCTTTACAAAACTTCTATAGTTTTCATAATTTTTTCTATTTCTCAAGCGCAGACTGAAACCAAATTGTTCGGCTGGCTGGCCTGATGAGAAGCAGATTTTTGACATTGGTTGCGAAATCTGGGTATTACTTATCTATGATCATGCGGTATACTAAGTCCGTTTGTAACGCATAAAAATAATGCTGCTAGAGAAAAATGGATTTAACTCCCATTTTTGCATGTCCATCTGTCCGTCCGCCCAACTGTGCGCAAGATAACTCGAGAACGCGAGCACGCAGAGAGCTGAAAATTTGCACGCGAGCTTTAAAAAAAAGTAAAATTAAGTTCGAAGATGAGACAAATCGGGCAACTCCTTCGTGGGGTTGCCATACAAACATTTCGTTTTTCACTATATATTTGGACACTGCCTGAGAACGCGTTGACATAGAGATCTGAAATTTGGTATATGGTGTTTTCATAGTAATAGTAAATAAAATTAAAAAAATTAAATAAATCGGGCAACCCTTTCTTGGTATTTGCATATAAAAATTTAGTTTTTTTTTTACGTATGCTGTGAATATGAGCAGTCCTAGACATTTTTATTATATTGAAAAGTTCTTCAGAATATGAAATCCTATAAAATATAATCATTTTTTTTTTTATTATTTTTAATGTCCAACAAACACGAACCGTTCTAGAAATATATGCGATAAACCACTTCAAAAATTAAACTTGCACAGATGGTTGACCATGCGAAATTACATACGGGTATTCATCTAGGTCGAGGTCTTAGACCAATTTTAGCTTTTTTTGCTTATTTTTTTCTTACAATGAGACTCTGGTTGAATGGCATTTCGCCGAATCGTCGTGTTCCTGTCTATGTAGTCTCAAAAAGTCTGAATTAAAAAAGCATTATTTGCTTTTCTCTTCCATTACTCATATTAATTTGAAATTATTTTGATCCCAATTCATAGGGTACACTCTTACTCTGTGCTTACATTTAATTGAACTTAAAAAAGTCATGACAATTTTATAATATCAGACGAAAAATTGCAAAAAATTATTCTAGGTATAAAACAAAGTGCACCAACACAGCCTTGTTTCGAAATGTTTTTTGCAAAAAACCCAATTTCATTCACCACACAATCCGTAAACAAAATTTACAAATTCATAGCTAATTTGAAACGGATGAAGAAAATTTGAATAAAGTTTCAATCCCCTATAACCCCCCCCCTTCCTGACTGTATGCACCCATACAGATATAAACTGCTATAACTACACTCAAATAGTTTCACAATTCATCCATAGAAACAAACACACAATTTCCTGCAACTCTTCTTTTATTTAAACTAAGTGAACTAGTTGGAGGAGAGGGGGAATACTTGACAAAAACAGGGGGAATGGGGAGACGGAAATAAGGTTCATCTCCCAATAATTAAAATTCACTTTGCCTCATCTCAAGCAATTAAACTCTACTGACCACTCAGGAAATGGCCCTTCTTCATGAACTGCCCTAAGTATCCATATTACCTCCACCCCTCCCCACCGGCGACGACCACTTGCACACATTTTCAAGCAATTCAAAAACGAGTAATTGGGGCAGGAGGATCCATATCAAGTCCACTCTCTTAACTTGGTCGGGTTTGTATTCACCGCATGCCAAGGATTTGAGGAGAGATCCTTGATATGGCAAAAGAGGTAGTTTCAGGAAATTCAATTGAAATTCAAATTTCTTGTGCAAACTCCTTGATTCACATTACAAGGTTGAGGAGTCTGCTGGACGAACTCTAGTGTACGATATACGGAAACGGAAGTGGAATGGTATATATATAAGTGGGTGCGTAAGCGCCACTGACGAGTTCATCCTAACTAATTAAGTAGCCGAATCTATTCGTCCGTTGAGCTTGTTTAATGGTTTTTGATTATATAGAGAAGCAATAAATTCTAGCTCAGGTGGAACAAAAGGCAGACGATGGCAGATGTAAACATAACTCAGCCACTTCATGATGTAATCTTTTGCGTGTGTAGGACAGGATCACTCTATCTGCTAACTCTGCTAATTCTACTCCTATGTGGGGTAAGAGTCTCCACTTTAATGTTTATTTCGGCCGGAATTGATATGTTATTTTCTACTACAGGGTATAAAATTTGTGAAGATTCCTTGAATGAAGTGCAACAGTTTTGCTACATTTTCACTCTATTCCCTTGCTCTATTCAAATAATATTTCACTAGTGCTATGTTGGGGGAATGTGGGGGGAAGGGTTGGCATGCTCTGTTCATTTGGCAGACTTGGCAACAAGCTTTAGAAATATTGAATCTGTAATTGGATGCAGTCATTGTATATGTATACAGTAATGACAGTAAATTGATTGCAGAGAGCTTCAATTGCTACTTGTAACTGTAGTTGGAACAGAAGGGGTTACCCGATTTAGTTCATTTTGGAAATTTTATTTACTGTTTTATGAAAATGCTGTATGCCTACCAAATTTCAGTTCTCCATGTCGACGCGTTTTCAGGCAGTACCCAAATATATAGTGAAAAACGAAATTTTTGTATGGCAACCCTAAAAAGCAGTTTCCTGACTTGTTCCATTTTCGAACTTAAATCCACAATTGTTTTTTAATACGCCGTGTGCAAAATTTCAGACTCTAAGCAAACGCGTTCTCGAATTAACGTGAACGATGGATTCTAGCAGCAAAACTATTTGACCGATCTAATTGCAATTTTAGGTTATATTACATAAAGGACCAAACATTAACATTGCGAAAGTAGACAGGGATTTGAGTGCTCTCTGCATAACAGGCAGCAAATTTTTCTAACGTTCTATGTATAGGTATAATGCATAATAATGATTGCATTTGATTAGCTAAGTCACGATCATAGATGGAGCTAGGAGTAAAGTTTTTAACTCTCTGGCATAGCTCATCTTCAGTTGAATTTTGCAACTGAAAATCTATAATACATGAATTATACTTGCAGCATGGCAGCACTAATTCTTGTTTTTTACGTTTTTTGTTATCTTCTTTAAATGAAATCTGTCAAAGTCGCAGTGATCGATCATTTCGGATGTTTTCGTCATTATAGCTATGCATTTACTTCACATGAGATATCCACAATAAAAAACCGGAATATTCCTGATTGTTTGTGGTGCGGTCTAAACGTAAAGAGATATATTAACAGAAAATTATTTTTATGTGTTGCCATATTTCTGAGTAGTTTGTAGATACGGCAGCAAATAGAAAATCTTTAATTTAAGTGCCATCCAGGGTAAAAATATCCTACAAGAAGTTTTTTTCATCTCTTTGAATTTGACACTTATGAACAAAGCTGTTCTGTTTTGTAATTATTTAGTTGCCCCATCTTTTGGCTATATATTGAAGCTTTGTAATTTCACACCTATACCTGTTGCCAACAGATGAGTTATTTTATTCAAATATTTATTTAATATTTGTTCAAATCCCACCCGTATTTATATTTTAGACAACGAATCAACTTTATTCCTGAATTTTCATTTTGTTAGACAACGAAAGTTTGTAATAATTTCAGAGTGCTTTGTCAATACCTCCATAGCCAGGAGCAAAATTATCTACAAAAACCATCAGAAAAATACGCTGCTGTTTTGGATGAAATGCCAACTCAAAAAGAAGAGTGGAAGACAGATTATATACAGGGTGTTTCCCCTAGGAGGTCAATAGAGCAAGAGGTGATAGTACTCACCTAGACAAACCAAAAATTGTATGGCAGGAGGGGGGGCATATCCACCGTTTAGGAGTTACAGGGTTACTAAGAAAAAAGATAGTTTTTCACAAACCACCTTGTATCTTAAAAACTACAAGGCGTGCGGTCACAGTTTCATTGTATGCAGAACTTCATGGCCTTTCCATCGACTGTTCAACCAGCCCCGCACCCATCTCCCCTCAAGAATTATGGTTGTCTAAACTAAAAAGTTCGGGTTTTCTTACCTTTTTTTTTTACCTTGACCACTATTTTTTTACCCTAGATGAAATCTATAGAGTATACTAAGTTTTTCATTCCGTTTGTAACGCACAGAAATAATGATGGTAGACCAAAATGGATTGGACACCCACGCATAATATTAAAAGTTATTTTGATTTTTGCACGTCCGTCTGTCCGTCCGTCCTTGCGCACGATAACTCGAGAACGCGTTCACTTTTGTACACGGACATTAAAAAAAAATAAAATTAAGTTCGAAAATGAGACAAATCGGGCAACTCCTTCGTGGGGTTGCCATACAAAAATTTCGTTTTTCACGATATATTTGGACACTACCTGAGAACACGTCGACATAGAAAGCTGAAATTTGGTACATTGTGTTTTCATAGTAATAGCAAATAAAATATTAAAAACGGACTAAATCGGGCAACCCCTTCTTGGTGTTGCCATATAAGAATTTAAGTTTTTTACATATAATTTGAAAACGATCATTCCTAGACATTTTTATTGTACTAAAAACTTCTTCAGAATATGAAATCCTATAAAATTGGTTATAATCATTTTTTCTGTCCGACGAGCCGTTCTAGAAATATATGCGAGAAACCAATGCAAAAAATCAAAATTGCTCAAATGGGTGACCATACGAAATTTCATACGTGCATTCATCTAGAGTATCATAAGAATTGGTCTTAGACCAATTCTAGCTTTTTCACTTGTTTATTTTCAAAATGGTAGTTAACATAAAAACTGTAGACTCTCCTCATTAATTTGACCTATTATACCCTATGTGCTATCTGCAGCCGTTAAAGAGTTATTAGCTCCTAACCTATTCTAAAAACAGGTCTCAAATCTATTTTCAAAGATAAGTAAATTGTTCCCATAGTGACTGAAAACACGTCCTTTAAAAAACAAAATCGTGTAATTTCTGTATGACCTGATTAGGACCTAGGATTCTCGGTTCCGACTGTCGAAATATTCGGCTATTATGAATTTGCATCTAATACACTTCCAGATAAAAATTTCCCCTGATTGGTAAAAACTGGGCACAGTTTAAACAAACGAGTGATAACAATCTTCATCGGGATTCACAATAACAATTTTCCTTTAAAAATTCACAATTACCGCAGTGCTGACAACTTATAATTTTTCATCTGCGGTTTAACTAAGCCTCTGCGTACTGAGTACTGTGAAACCAAGTAGGCTTAAGTTCTGGACATAAGCCACACCCGTGGCTTAAGCCTGGACTGTAAAACCAGCCATTAGAGTTCTTTTCGTACGCGGTCCTTTGGTACCCTGTCGTTAGCCAGTTAAGCTAGTTCCCTGCCTTCTTGGAGCTATTTTAAATTACCATTTTGTAGATAATGGTAACTACAAATTTCAGTTAGAAATCTCAATAAATTGTAATTGAAATTCTTCAGTAAGTAATTGTAATGGTATAGTAATGGTTATACAAATTTTATAATTCAGTGGAGAATTATCCGACTGGAGAATATCTTCACGAATAAGATCCTTAGACTATAACACTAAATCTACAACAAATTCCAAGATTTATATTATTTTGAAAAACCTAAAGGAAATACAGGCTCGCACTTAGAATTTTTATTTGGGGGCGGCTTAACATATTAATTAAGTTTTATTCTTTTTTATTTCAAAATTTTTGGTATTTTAAAATTTTTTAATTAAATTTTTTATTTAAACATTTTACAATACAAAATCAAGACTCCTAGGGCCTTTTTAATTAAAAAACTCAATTAGTTCGGTATAATCAGCATTTGTTTCGATTAATGTTGTGAGGTTGGCCAAGCCAATGTATTGAGAACGATCTTTCTGTTGTACCTACTTGTGAATATGGACAGTGTACAAAATATTTCCAACAAAACAAAACAAATGAAATAAATTTGTCGTGTCCTTTTATCTAAAATAAATTGGATGTGATGCTAAGTTGACGTCAAGTTAGCACCGCAACTCACTGGAACTCGGCCAAAACTTATATGATTGGAAAATTATACATCCTGGAATTTGTCGTTAATTTGTCGTGAAATCAATAAATTTGTCGTGTCCTGTTTTCTAAAGGAAACTGAAAAAAGGACACGACAAATTTATGGTTTTCACGACAAATTAACGACAAATTATGAGATAGCTCCGAACTGCGGTGCTAACTTTACGTACGTAAAAATTGTTGCTTCTCATCCGCCGCACCAGCTTTACCAGGTGGTCAAAAAAATAGTAAAATTTGTTTTAAGGTTTTCATATTTTACAAACCTATCTGATACATTATTAACGAGTGAGTCCAACAGTAGTAAGCAATTTCGACAGCTAGTTTTTTTGCAAGCCTAGGTAGGCTCTGAAAAAATTTTCCTTTTTATGCTTCGGCAAAAATTAGGTAAACTCTTACTCTCCTTTACTTCTATGTAATATAAGATAAAATATAAATAAGTCTCATAGCATGCTGGAAAGCTGTTTACCTACATACATAATCAGAATCACTAGTTTAAAGAATTATGCTAAATGAGTATATCGACTTGATCTTCTCAGAGCACAATACTGAGATTATAAAGTCTAGACTGAAGAATCCGTTGCAGAAGAAGAAATGCACCAGAAGAGGAAGTTTTGTCATCCCATAATTATATTTTCTCTAAGGATGCAGCTATAGGTGTTCAAAATTTACACACTCACTATAATAGAATAGCATCATCCTGCATTTGTAACGAACGAACCTGTATAGTATGGCGCGACCTTTGTAGAACTATTTGTGAAGTTTTTCCATATGAAATTTTCCGTTGCTTATAATTCATAGTTACTTTTTGAATCAATAGTATAAGTAGGCCAATAGGGATTCCACCGAATCACAGTCAACCTCCCACCTGACCGACCGATCGAAATATTCTAGAAGTTGAACTTGCTTGTTCCGGAAACCAAGAATAATCGTCGCTGCCTGTGATTCCGCCTGCGCAATGTACGTAAAAAACGGAGAACTAGTAGTAGTACGTGAACAACGAAACCCACTATAGTTAGTACGTGTGCAACGGAAAGCCATTCTGCTGTCACCAGTACGTGAAAAAGGGGCAACTAGTGATAGTACGTGACACGTGAGCAACGGAAGCCTTTAGTCAGTACGTATATGCAACGGATAGTTATCCCATTGTATCTCTCATCTAGATTTACTCATTCTAAAACTTACTTTAAATATTTTACATTTATATTAGGGACGTAAGTAATAAAGCGGAAAAATGAACTCAAACCAGCTGTAGTCATTTGGACCATTTACTCCACTGAAGGTTCCGTAGCGACAACAAATCCGACGTTCTGATACCGTTTTGCTATATTTAACTTTTAGATAAACCTCACACTGCGGGTTACGGATGTTAAAAAATTATAAATCTTTCATATAATAGCAAACAGCTTTCTGATGGAAGATAACTTTACGGCATTTGTAAATGGCTAGATTTCAGCTATGCGACACACAGTGCGCATAAACAGTAAGTAGCTGCCCAGATAATATTTTGGATCGATACTCAGGCATCAATAAGCCTTCATTAATTCTTTCATTTCGCTAATGATGATTCAATGAAGATCTTTTGAATCATACCATCAATATGAATTGATTGTTGTTGTGGCGATGCAAATTCGGGTAAAAAAGTGAAAATGATGAGTGGTATCGATGTATGATCAGTGCCAGTTCAGTTCCTGTAGTCAATATTATGATTCTTTTATTATACCTAGCATTATAATTTTAAGGCAAAAATCGGAGAATTTAACAATGGCATAGTACTGATATTGTGTTGATGTCTTTCTGATCCTCGGTATCATTTTTGCATGTGGAAGTTATTCAAGTTGTTGGAAGGCATTTTTGGTTTTTGGAATAATAAATATAATATCTTCTTGTGTGAAAATTAATGGTAAGTGAAAATAATTGAAAAAAATTCCAGAAGTGAAAAAAGAATTGCTGGTGTTTCGGCAAGACATCTCCGAAGATTAGAAGAATATGTAGGAACTGTGAGTAATCTGAATTAAATTTCCGAAGAAACTACTTTTAATGAAAATAATTACTTATATATTTTTCAGGTAACGTGTTACTTAAAAATTTACAACAGCAGGAAAACTGACACTACTGCAAGATTTGATGAACAGACAAGGCGCTCTATTGCACCAACAGGAGGATGAAATTGCAATATGCTGAAAAGATTGTGAGTTCTTGTTACCATCAGAAGAAAATACCCCGTGCGATTTTCCTTTCAAGTTTCCTATCAAAGAAAATAAAGAAATTTCCAGTTGGAAGAGTTCCTTTCAAACAAAAATAATCAGGATAAATTTGTAAGTTGAAATTAAAATTTTCATATTTGACTTCAATTTAAACTGCTTTCACCATTTCAGATACAGTGGATTTTGGAATAATGGAATTTCATAAAAAAGTAGACGAAGCCCTTCGCGCTGCTTAAGTTAAAGTCAACAAGGCTGCGTCAAAAAAAAAGAAAAATAACTTATCACTGTTGTCAATGAATTATAATACAGTTTTAGAAACGTGTTTCATATTTTTAATTTCATTATTGTTTTCAAAGAAAAAATTTATCTTGATTTTTTATTAATAAGAGATTTAAAAGTTGAAAAATCTACATTTTTCATATGGAATTGTGGCAAACCATAATTACATACATTCATATAATCTTTATTACATATGAAAAAGTAGATTTTTAAACTTATAATTATCGTATTAATAAAAAATCAAGATTTATTCCTTCTTTGATAAAAACCCTTCATTACGGTTTCAATACAAAGTCATCAGTACGGGATCGATACAAATTTTCGATATGGGGTCAGAGATATATCGATGCAATTCTTTTTTTCTACTTTGGATCCAATTCAGTACTTCTCCAATATATCATTGATGCAAGGAATCAAAAATAAATTTCCCCTTCTCAAGAATTCGACCAATCAAATTGCTTAAAAAGCGGACATCGTCCATATAAAAACGTCAATATTAGTATACTGAAAGGTATCGATACTTTGATACTCGAGTATCAGTATTGTAACAGTATTTCATCACTACGGTGCTATCTGGGTGGATGATGCAGGCTTGAGCAACTTTAAAATTTTTGCTAATAGATGTTACACTATCACATTAAGACCCCGCAGATACTTCGTATCGATATTGTACACCTTCCTCAACCATGATAAAATTAATTCAGTCAATTTTTTTCTAGTTGCTAATTCTACAGCCATAAACTGTAAAAAGTGTTCGTAAATATTATGCTGCGCTGAAGTTACGATTTTAACATATCGAATGCATTAGAGCTAGAAAAAAATCGATTGCACATCCATATCAGTCTTCTTCTTTTTTTTCTTGTTGCTTTGACTGTCCTTTGGTGGGGTTTTAACCTTTACGTACCGTACGTGAAAATTGAACTTAATTTTATGAGGATGGGTCTGACAGACCCATATAAATACAACCTCTACCCAGGCTACTAGTTGTAAAGACGAGAACCAGATGTCAGCGGTCACATTACGAATTGAAAAGCGTAGAACTGCCTGTGTAGGAATTGCCAACTTTTTTTCTTCACAGGATAAAGTCAATCCATCAGTACCTTTTCCACAATAAATTTATCCATTATAAAAATAATTGTTGCCGGCGTCAGTAAGGCTAAGTTTTTTCAAGCCATATTAATTTGGTTTGCTTGGCAGCTAAATCTTGAACTGAAATTTTCCTCGGAATCCGACCAGCATCTCATCTACACAAAGGGTTTTTCCCAAGCTGTACAGATTTTATAGAGTGTTTTGCTATGAAAATTCATAGCGAAATAAGTCAATTGAAATTGACTCAGTTTGCTGCTAAGTCTGCAGCTTGAGAATTGAGTGGAAAAAAACTCTTTAAGCAAACGAAAAAAAAATTTTTTTTTTAAAAAAAGAAATTTCATTGGCAAAAAGAGGGCATTTCATATCAGCAGGAACCGTATAATCGTCAGTACGGCTTGGTTCCTGCCTGCCGTATATGCCAAAGCAACTGACTTATTTCGCTATGAATTTTCATAGCAAAACTCTCTATGAAATGCTAGTCCCGCATAGAGCTAATCTTGCTAGGCATTCAAGTAAATACGTTGTATTTCGCCTCATATAATTCACACTTAAAATTTATTTTAAGGCTATATATGAGGTCAGCTTGGCTGTTTGCTTTGCCATATACGGCAGGCAGGAACCAAGCCGTACTGACGATTATACGGTTCCTGCTGATATGAAATGCCCTCTTTTTGCAAATGAAATTTCTTTTTTTAAAAAAAAAAAAATTCGTTTGCTTAAAGAGTTTTTTTCCACTGTACAGATTTTGACAATTAACTTTGAACATTTCAAATATATTAGATATTGCCGCAGCAAGATCTGTCATTTTCCGTTCAGAACGAGTTTCAGGGTTATCAAAACGGAGTCATAGTGTCATAGTGTAATATCTATTCAGCGACATAGCACAATAAAAATCATCACGACCCGACCTGTCTGAAGAAAATAATGATATCAGCCTTTCCATTCCAGACTTGAAAATAGATGCATATAAAAGCAGACCTAGGAAAGCATCAAAGTCACTCTATCGAGATCTGTTAGTTCCACTCACTTTTCATCTTTAAATCTGATCCTGTAAAGCTTAAGTTTTTTATTTGTCAATATTAATATTTCGTTAATCATCTCATCTGTAAACAAAAGCTTCCATATCTGAATAGGTTTGATATCCCAATGCAAGCGCTGATTTGCGTAGACCACTATAATATTTTGTTTCAATATTCTGAATCTAATCTTTACTCACTTGTGGCGATTCTTTCCACGATAATACCTTGAAGTTCCCTGATCAACTACATCCTCCTCATTGCTCGATGATTCTTCCTCCTGCAACTGTCCGGATCTAGGATTAGCTGTTTGGAGATTCAGCTCCAGAAGCGTCTTCGTCTTGAGGAAACTCATTTCCATCACTATCATCTTGAGATGAGCCTTGCTTAGTTTCCGTATTCTGAACGCTGTCCAAATTGAAGTTTTCATCGAGTTGCGTGTCCTCTATATCACTCATATCGCACTCTACTTTCTCTAGATGCTTCGAAATGAATTCCTCGAAATTGTCATCGCCTAAATTTCTGTGATGATTCATTATTCTGGATTTTTGTAAAAAAAAACTAGAAATAAAAATAATTACTTACATACTGATCGCGGGTCTGATAGACCCTAATTGCCTTATTTCACGTTGTTGCACTCACTCAACACAACTTTTCACATTGGCGCAAAGCAGTGATTGAGTCCAAACAAAGGGTACTGTGGCAACTGAACGAAACGAGCCGGACGAAGTAAATAATTTTCAATATTGAACGAAGGTTGCAGGAATAGGTATTTTGTTTCATCAAACATATGATGGCGTTAAGTAAATATTTGTATTTTTCTTTAATTGTGACTGAATTATGAGGCAACGTATGTAATAGGTATTTTCTTAAATTTTCAAAACAATTGTTTTTTGGATGAAATTATCAAGTTCATATTGCCATTTTCATTGAGGCTCTTACTGCAATTTACAATAAGTGTCTAAACCAGTCTGTGTTTCCCAAGAGATGGAAGATCGTAAAGATTATTCCTATCCCTAAAACTTCTCGACCTTCCTCGGTTAATGACTACAGAGGAATTCATATACCTACTCTCTCCATTATCGAAAAGTCTGAAACGCATAATGTGTTCGCAAATTAATAATTATCTCACTTCCAAAAACCTGCTTTCCACATTTCAATCTGGGTTCAGGACAGGACATAGCTGCACCACAGCTCTGGTTAAAATTGTTGACGATCTTAGTAAGAATATAGATAACAGTCTGGTTAATTTTCTTACTTTACTTGACTTCTCAAAGGCCTTCGACTCAGTTGACTTTGGCATATTAATAACGAAACTGATTCGTAGATTTGATTTTTCTCGCTCTGCGGCTAAACTCATTTATAGTTATCTATACGGACGAACGGAAAAAGTGTTTGTAAATGATATATTATCGGACTCTCTCTTGATATTATCAGCAGGGGCGGATTTCCCTATAGGCCGAGTAGGCCCGGGCCTAGGGCGGCAGATTTAGGGGGCGGCAAAACTTGGTGATTTTTTCTTGTAGTTGTGGGTATTTCATTACATTTTTATACTTTTTCGTTTTTTTAAATAAAATAATTCGTTGGAAAGTGTTATTTTTAATTCTACTCCATTTTTTTCAAATCTACTCCGATTTATGAGGCAGTCTACTCCGCTAATTCTAGCCTGGGGTCCCTTCACTGGATATAGATCATTCAATTTTTCGTGTTTTACAGGGAGTAGGGGGGCGGCAATCTTCCATAGGCCTAGGGCGGCCAAGTGATCAAATCCGCCCCTGATTATCAGGGGTTCCTTAGGGCTCTGTCCTAGGTCCAATTCTTTTCAGTTGCTTCATAAACGATCTGCCCTCTGTAGTAACTCACTCTCAGGTCCACCTCTATGCCGATGACGTCCAGGTATATCTAGGATCTCCCCTTGGTTTAATTGAAGATGCTGCATGCAAAATTAACGAAGACCTCTGCAATATCAGTGTTTGGGCAGTAAGTAATTTGATTCTCTTAAGCCCCCGGAAGTCGAACTGTATTATAATATACAGGCATGAACTTGATACGTCCTATTTTCCACCCATGCTTCTTGATTCCGTAGTGATACCTTACTGTAGCAAAGTTAGGAGCTTAGGTCTGACATTTACCTGGGATGATCATATTAGTAATGTGGTGAGTAGGATATATGGTGTTCTGCGCAGATTATGGTTATCAGCTGAGCTTATCCACTTGAAACTCGACTGCGGCTCGTCAAAACACTTGTATTACCTTTATTCTTTTTTCCGATATTATATATTGCCAAGCTAACTCACAGTCCAAGCACAAACTCAATGTGCCATTTAATTCATGCGTACATTTCGTCTATTGAGTTGTTTAGTTGGGTGTCCTCTTAGAACACTTATCTTTATGTTTTTAAAATCATTCATTATAAAGTTCCTGAGTACCTCTATCTGACACTAGAATTTAGTTCATCTCGTACCAATAACCTCAATATATCAGTTCATATTATCTCCCAAAGAAAAACATCACTGCTAGCTAGTTCACGGAGCTCAAGCTTGGAATTCTCTACCTAATCATATTAAAAGTATCACATCGCTCGGTCGTTTCAAGCGGGCACTTGTCACTTTTCTCAATCCCACAATTTAATCGATTCAGCATTTTACTATACTTTACTCTCTTACGTAGCATTTTCTTTGGTTTTCTTTAGTTAATTTGTGTTGTACATTAATATTCGATACCTTAAGTGCATTATTAAGTTTTTTACTTCATTAGTTCTTTACTTTGTTGCATTCTATACACTCTTTATATTGTTATAAGTTTATTTGATTGTGCAAACTTAAAGGGACTTTGTCCTAATTGTACAGTATAAAAATAAATAAAATTGAAAAAAATTGAAATTGAAAAAAAAAAATTGAAGGTTTGGGTCTATTGGACCCATGTACGGTAAGTAAAGGTTAAGCCACACTAGGCTCATTAGTTATAGGTTGACCAAAAATGAGGTTGTTCAGAATTTTTTCGTTGGCATAATAAGAAATTTAAAAAAATTAAATAGATAAAAAAAATTACTTTACCTCAGGAACAAAGAGTAGTCAAAGACAATCACAATCCGGAACTAAATACCTGAAATAATTAAAAAAAAGAAACAATTAAAATTTTTAAATATTCCACAAATCCAATTTAATTTAATTTTTTTATATTATTTCATTCACAAATAATAAAAAAAACACCAAAAAATCTTAATTATCTGTTAAACTTTAATTAATTTCCCATATAATCTGGCAGCTCCTCAAGGCTACACAAGGCTACAAATAAAATATCTAAATTTATATCAGAAATCAAAAACATGAAGAGCGAAAAGGAATCATGGAAATTGGAACAAGGTAGACACACTAACACACACTCAGAAAAACTCGAATCTCACAAATCCGGAAAATGTATCTGCGAGACTGAGAGATACACTCTAAACCCCCAACCCAACTCAACCCAACCACCAAAATACGTCTCATGCCCCTGTGCCGTAACGCGTATTATTATGGCGCTATACTACCTACCTACATAACATTGCCACGTGGTGTTTACACTGCGCGACGGTTAGATAACGACGGAATGCTTATAAGAGATTTTGGCGGGAAATTTTTGAATTAACGAATTTTCATAGAATCTTTTACCGATTTCGATAGAATCTGGATGAGATGAATCTATTTGTGGAGCAAGATTTAGCTATATGAAAAATGTGGAAATCATTTCTATAACCCGGAAAATACTGGACTTAACCAATTTATATTGACCTAGGTAAGTTATGTATACAAACGGAACGGAAGCGTTTAGTAGTGAGTATGCGCATTGTTTTGATGAGGCATCATAATGATGATGCTCTTATGCTACTAGACGTCCGCCCGCTTGGAACCCGCCATCCTATATTATAGTAGTGTGTACAAAAATCTTGTTCGGTAGGTTAGGTATGATTCCTATCTGCGAATTAATCCATCTTATACACTGTGGTTCGCACATACAGCATCTTTAGCCAAAGCATCTTCTTCGTCTATTATGAGTTGACTTACTGCTAGCACCCAATGCTAGCTAGCATAGCAAGCATAGCAGACAGAACCATAAGCAAATCATATGTACACAACAACACAGGCAGAGCTCCTCAAGCAAAGAGTCACAGAAAAACAGAGAAGTTGGTTCGGTTGGTAAAACTTTTTCATATAATACACGAGGTAAAGTATGGACGATAGTCAGTCAACTTTCATCGGTTGAAGGCATCGGGAGGTCTATTTTTGGGGGTCTATCATTTTTTCATACATTCGTGTGGCGCTCACTCTCGTTTCAATTGAGTTTTGTCGTGTTTTAAAGACGTCAATCGTCAACAAAAAAATCTTTCGTTTTTGCTATTTCTATCGCTGAAGAATTTTCATTTTCGCCGTGTGCTGTTGGTAAAAATAAATTTCTTTGGGGATTAAGAAAACGCGAAACGACTTACAAGAACGACTTGGAAGAAAATTATTATTTGTTTTTTTTTCTTTGGTTTTTTTTTTGAGAAAAGTTTAATAGAGCGAATGTCGTAAAAATTTCGCGCAAATATTGTTGTTGTAGTTTTTTGAAAATTTTCCTTCTCATATTAAAAAAAATTACCGACACCACATATAGGAATGAATCTTAAGCCACCTAACAATTATCTAGTTTTGCGATAGATACAAAAGTAAATTTTACGGTGTGGATTAGTCTATTGATTGCACGTGTATTTATCTATCTGCAGTGATTGAAAGTGCATCATCCGTACGATATACCTTAGTACCTATAACTATAGTGCGTGTTCTGGTGGGGAATCATACATATATATGTAGATTCACCAAATACGATTTGGGGCAAATTTTGGTCCACAAAAGCAAATAAGCAAGTGTGTCACGTTGTTGTCGCGTCGAATAAGTATTTTTGGTCCAGAAAGTATAAAAAAAAAAACTAGGAAACTCATAATCGTTTGCAGAAATATTAATAATATAAAATTGTAACTAGTACCTACGTAGCAAAAAAATAAAATAAAAATCAACACGTGATTTTGTTTTTGAATAGTGTTTTAAATTGTGTAAACAACAGATGTTCGGTGTATGTATATAGCCAACACAATAGTGCGTGCGTGCGTTTGTGTGAAAAGTAAAGTAAACGATTTTTTTTTGTTTACCATGGCTGGATACGCGTAATTTATAATAGAATTACTGACGTTTTCTACACGATTAAAGCTACTTACTTAGTATACAATCAAGGTAAAAATGAAAAAAAAAATAGAAAAAAAAATCGAATTTATAATTACGAGAACGACAGAAGTCTGATCGAGTGCATCAGTTTTTCATTGTAGGTACCTGTTGTAATGCTTATCGAATTCTTTTGAGTGGCAAAGTCATCTATTTTTAAAATCGATTCCTAAGAAATTGATTTATATTTATACGAAAAAAACGTAATTTGAGGACAGACAGACAGACCGATAGTAGTGGTTGATAAATGTATTTTTTTTGTTTTGTTTTTTTCTGTTTTTTTGTATGTCCACTTAAGTTAACAATAGTAAGAATTATTGCTCACACTAGATTAAAAGTAACTAATTCATATTATTATTATTATTAAATTATTATTGTTTGCTTAAAGTTTAAAACTAATTGTGTTAATATAGTCATTGGCCACCTTAGTGTGTAGAAGAGTATATTTACAAAAACTATTACCCATCATATTTTAAAAATTGACCCACATTAAAAAAATATTTTTATAATGGAATGGTCACAAAGTGGTAACAGTTTCTATATATAACTTGTAAAATAATGGTAATAGTTAACACTGTGACCAATACAATTTTTTATAAAATTTTATTTTTTTTAATTCAAGTTTATGAATTTAGACACATTGTTACAATCAGATATAATTGAAGAAATCTGCTTTCATTCTATATCGAGGGCACAATGTTTCAACTTTTGCACCCACAGAATTTTTAGTCATTTCTTAATGAATTCCAAAATTCTTAGCAAGAGGAGACAGTTTTTTCCCCGTTTTGTCTAAATTGTTTAAAAGGATTTTGTAAAAAATTTTAAATAATATAATTTCCCATTCTATGCTTCTAGTTTCACCCGTTAGTTAAGACGAACTCACACCAGTAACGTACCCAGGATTTGGCTTTGTGGGGGGGGGGGGGGGGGGGGGGGGGGGGTACGTGTCCCAAGTCTTAACGAGTCGGAAAAATAGGGCTCTAAAGGCGTGTTCTTCACCCATCTGAGCACTTGTGGGCTGCTATTGTAGATTTAAAGGTTTTATTTTATTTTATCGGACTTTGTAATAACATACAGACCACATTTCATACGTAATTTGTAAACTATGTTCAGAAAACTGACATTCTGGAGGGGGACCGGTTCCATTCGTCCCCCTCTCGGTCCGCCCCTGACTCACACGATTTATGAATATCACAACTACAAACGAAAACTCGTGGAAATTTACTCAAAATTTTTTGTTGCAAATAATCGTCCAAATATTTGCCGGCATTTTTTTCTCCCACATGACCTGTAAATATTAATGATAATTTTGCCTTATTTTAGCCTTAGTAGAAATTATGTAAAATAACATGAAATGCCGAAGAGTTCGCCATCACAATAACAGCGAAGATAGCCTTTAATATGGAGATCAAAGGAAAGGACATTGCTATCCTT